>CM054058.1:494250208-494904772 GCA_028641055.1 Alopecurus myosuroides
AGAGAAGAACATCAAGCCACAGAAGACCACAAGAAGAACCACTGCCTCAGAAAGGGATCATAGGAAATTATCCAGTGAATCATTAGGAAATAATAAAGAACCAATAACCTTTGTCAAGCCCATCAGAAATGAGGAACTCATAGTAATATCTTAAATGGAAACAAATCTTAAGTATGAAATAATAACAAGTCATTGCATCCACATGTCTTGATATGTGGAGATAGGTGAAAACAAGCTTAATATCTTGTTTTCCAAATCCTTTTCATATGTAGGACTAACATATGATAACAGATATCCATCTAAATATAACCATGCAAATGATTACATGTCCTAAAACAACATGAGATAATATGCACACTTGGAAACTGGTGGAAAACAAACAAATAGGTTCCAAAGACACACATGTTTTCCACTTGATAAAGAACCCAATTTCTTAAATAAGGATTACACCTAACTAAGTAAAATGTTTACTAAAATTGCTAAGAGTTTTAACTCTAAAAAGAACATAGTATATAAAAAGAAAATAAGTCCATTCCTTAACCCACACCATTTGGTTTATATGAAATAAAATTCCATGTTAAATGATTTTCATAGAAGTGTATAAAAACATTACCTAGTAGTGATACCAAATTACTTTCTATAAGGGATTGTATTCAATATGATTCATTTATAACAGATCACTTGAGAACCATATGTGTGTTGTGAGAATGTAATATTCATGCCTAAAATAAATTCTAAGATATTTAATAAATTAAATAGAGTGAAAACAATAAAATCCCTAAATCTAGCACCCTAAATAAAAAAATACAAATATTGCTCAAATTCACCAAAACAAACCATGGTGAGATTGGAAATTTGATGAGGAATTCAAAACTGATTTTTAATAATTTTTATCTTTGCAATAAGGCCCTGAAAACAAAGGTTTCTTCTCTGTTTTTAAGACAGAAGGACTAGGATGCAATTTACAGAAAACTCACGGGGTTATCAAAAGATTCCATTTCTTTTTCTTCTTCCTTGTTTCCGGCCAGAAGGCCGAAGCGGCCACCGTCGCGTTATCATCGCCGTGTTGTCTTCCGCCGCCTCCTCGCGCACGTATAAGAACCGGGAGGGAGTTGAAAGCTCATGATCCCTCTAATGATTTTGGTGATGATGCTAACACGGATATCTCCTATCTAACAATGTGGTTCAGTCTGTGTAGCTATTGTCCTAGATGATCATCAGTATATTCTTGTCAAAAGATCAAAGAGAAGCTCTCTATTGTGGAAATTCAGCCACCGGATTTTTCAGTATATAGGGCGGAAATTCCGGGACTTATGTGGCGGATTATCCGGCCATCCAACCGGAAATTTCCGGCCTCCTTTCTGGCTTCCACGAAAACGACTAAGTGTTTGTCTGCCCGCGCACAGAAGCCAGTACGGAAATTTGCCCCGGAAATTTCCGGGCCAAATATCCGGCCTTCAAGGACTTAGCAGAAATTGGTCTATCTCACACTGCCCGCGCACAGAAGCCAGTACGGAAATTTGCCCCGGAAATTTCCGGGCCAAATATCCGGCCTTCAAGGACTTAGCAGAAATTGGTCTACTTCACATTGCCCGCGCACAGAAGGTGGGGCGGAAATTTGCCCCGGAAATTTCCGGAGCAAATCTCCGGCCCTTGGTCCTTAGCAGTTTTCTTCAAGATGTTGGTGCCTGCGCACAGAGATGGGGGCGGAGTATTGGGGCGGAAATTTCCGCCCCCGGATATTTCAATTTTCCGCCCCCCGGAGTTTTCAAATTTCCGGCCAACTCAGACCGGAATATTCCGGCCTTTACCCCGGAAATTTCCGGTCCCGCAGGACTGCAACGGTCAGAATTTGGAGGAGCCTATAAATAGTTGTCTTCTTCCTCTAGATAGGTAGCTCGTCCATTCCTCTCTCTCCTCCATTGTTGTAGAGCTCAAATCGCCCCGATGTCCCTCCTCCTCCAACCAAACTCGATGCCCTTCAAGGATCTCATGGAGGAGGACTAGATCTACCTTTCCACCAAGCCAAAACGTGTGTACCCACACCACAACTCTTGGGATCTTGTAATCTCTTGGTTGCTTTGTCATCCAAGGGAAACCCTAGTGCTTGTAGCTTCCACCTTGTAGCAAGAAGCTTCGATTGTTGAGAGCCTCCATCTCACTTGTGGAGTAGCCTCAACCCCTTGTAAAGGTTTGGTCAACGCCTTCAAGTCGACCTCATAGTGGAAACGAGAATCTCCCTCATCGGAGAAGCTCAAGGAGAACAAGGTGTGCACATCCGTGCTATTGAGGAGCGCCTGGGTGGCTCCCCACCTCTCCAACGTAGACGTACTTCTTTTAAGAAGGAACTACGGGAAACATATCCTTGTCTCCGTGCTTTCACTTGTTGTCATCTTGTACCGTTCCTTATTTCCGCTGCTACTTGCTTTGTATCACCTAGGGTTCTCACTTAGTTGCACATTTAGGTAATCAAGCATTTACTTTCTTAAAAGCCCCATTAAAAGTGAAAAAGAATTAAAATTTGTAGGTCACCTATTCACCCCCCCTCTAGTTGACCATATTGAACTTTCAGGAGTGCCGTGAGCTCCTCTTCCTCCTCGCAGTCTCCCTCTCTCTCTGCTGCTTCCTCGCGAGCAAACCCTAACAATAACCGTGCGGACACCGGCCATCGCCGTCGACTCCGGCCACGCCGGAAGAAACCGAGACCACCCAGAGCTCCGTCTCGACGCCATGAACCTCTCCACTGAGTCTCGTTTGCCGGGATGGCAGGAGGCCAGAGAATCGCGACGTTCCTTTTCTTTCTGTCGCCGTGGAAGCGCGTCGTCGATTCAGGCCACCTCGTCCTACACCGAGCGTCCACACACGCTCAGGGTGAGCTCCCGCTTCTTCCCATGCGCTCAATTTGAAGTTTGATGGAAAATTCATCACTCTCGCCGCGCGCCGCCATCTGCCGCCGCGCCGGTGGTCGCCGGCCGAGTTCTGGTGACCATTTGGTCACAGTATCGCCGTCCCTAAACTCGTTGTGTCCTGCTCGAGCTCGTGGAGCACACGGCTTAGGCCAATTTCCATCGAATTCGAATTCACATAGAAGAATTGCTCTGTGATGACACAGTCATGAGCTCGTTTCTATTTATTTTCTTTATATTTTTTATTTAAAAATGATAATGACGGGTGGGTCCCACACTGTCAATTTGAATATTGGCAGAAAATCAATAAACCCTATTAATTCAATAACTTTTAATCTAATAATCAGAAAAATATAAATAAAATATGGAATTGTTTAGAAAAATATAATCTAAATGTTTATAAACTTTTAAAAAATGTTTGATAAAGTTTAAAATTAAACATTTTCTTTAATTAAATTAAATCATTTAAAATTGAGAAAAATAATAAATAATTCATAAAATCAGAAAAATACAAGTTATATACCAAAATGCTCCAAATGACAAATACAATCCACCTATGATGTTTTCAAAGCCATTTTACCAAGTTTTCATGTGTACAATATTTTTCCTAACCTTTTAATTAATTTAAAATTAATAAATTAATATCTTATTCAAATCTTTTCAGAAATTTCAAATGATATATCAAATTAAAGAGAAAAACATTTCCAACTCAAATATGACAAACAAAAAACATTTTGTGTAACTTATAAACTTGTTTATAAAAGTTTAATGAAAGTCTATAGTGTTCCATTATAACCTGAAAACAATTACAACAATAGTATTTTCCTTATTAATAAAACACTCATGTTTTCACACCTAATAAACCTATCATCACATGTCAATAGAAAGTTGTGTGATGATAGAGTTAGTTATATTAAACCATCATTTTCAATTAAACTCTTTGTCATTAGCTCTACACTTTTGAACATAAAATCAAACATGTGTATTATCTTGTCAAAAGTTGTTTTCACATGTGATTGTTTTATCGTTTAATCATGTGATAACTATTTATAACCTAAACATAAAAACAATTGTGTGATAAGTAAAAGTGAAACCCATGTGAGTCTAAAACAAGTAATAACAACATCACCACAAGTAATGAAACAACTCACCTAAAACCTGTGTGATTAACTTATCGTATCGATCATGGCTTACACTTGTAAGCTGGGGTATTTTCTAGGGTATTTCACGATTGCATCCCATTACTATGCATGTATCATCTTGCCAATGTTTTCTGTAGTCCTTACTAGGACTACTTTGCTATCTTTCAGATGTCGGGATTTCCTACGTGGCCCTCGAACCCCGAAGACATGGATTATTATGGTTATTTCAATCTCAAGAAAGTTCATCGCTTGCTCATATCCTTTTGCAGTATTTCATAACGAACTATTTGCAAAAAACCCATCGTATTATCACCTACTCTCAAAAGAATGCATGATCCTATTTTTATAATAATATGACTAATTGAATGACTATCTGAGTGGTAGTGTTCTGTTTGGTGGGCGGATGGGACCATGGTAAGATGAATAGGTCAAAGGAAGGTTCCATCTGCACGGGAACGTATTACCTAGGAATTAATCACAAATATCGTCGAAGCTCGGTGCGCCATAAATACCGCGTTAACCATGGGTCTTCTATGGGGGGAGTAAGTCAGCTGTGATCTTTACTCGTTCGCATGTCAACGGGCTGCCAGAGACGTACGCTGTAGGTCTTGCGAGACTACATGCACATGGGTGGGATCCCTTAATTCGCACGGACTCTGCGGGTCTATGATGGTCTGCCAGGGGCACATAGATATCCATCCTGAGGGGTGGAATCAGGCGTTCAACCTACTGGCAGAAATGGGTGGGCATGCGTTGTGCGGAGAAGCACAGTTTGGCTTGGACCAACAACCGGGCCCCACACCTGAGTGGGAGTGGACAGGATCTCGAGCCTTGTTGTGCAACATGGTCTTGGTCGTCCATGGGTAAAGTAACGCACCTCTGCAGAGTGTAAAAGGATGTGGCCTGTTACCCCTGTTCCGGGAAGGAACTGCGAACTCTACAGGAAAGGCAACTCCATAAAGTTCTACCTCCTGTGATGGTCTGGCGGGCATAGTTTTCAGAAGTAAAAGCAACCTCTTGAAGAACGTTTTACAAAACCTTGCATTAGCTTATGACTCTTTCGAGTCTAAAGATGTAGTTAGTGCATCAAAATACCCACTATATATCATGAACTTGCTGAGTAACGCTCGTTACTCATTCGTTCCCGTTTGACGCCTTGCTTAGAGTTGAAGCCTATGGAAGTCGTCATCGTGAAGCCATCGCTACCTCCTGAAGCTAGGAAAAGTCATACATTACTTAGTCGGTGAAGCATCATCATCAACAACGCTGATGGAGGAGAAGCTATCAAGGTGTAGGTGGAGTCCATTCATGTACTTAGCTATTACAAGCCAGAGATTAGGGCCGACATCAGCCGTAGTGGATTTAGTTCTGAGCTAGAGTAATTCTCCATCTTGGATCTTCGCATTGCTTCTTCTGATGTTCATTTGTATGAGATCTTCTTGATTCATCAAAGTGATTCTCAAGATTTTGTAATGAATTTTGTATCTATAGTTTTGCCCGGACCTCTATGTTTCTGTTGTACTACTCTGAGGGATGTAATATTCACGGATAAGACCTTCTGTGAGTATTATGTCATCGACTTGCGCACTACACATGCAGTGGTGTGCTGGGTCACTACACATGATCAGCTTAAGGCCTACATAACAAAGTACTATAAAGGTCTGTTTGCGGCTCCGATGGATACTAACATGTCCATGGACGAGTGGCGAACAGAGGATATTCCCCAAGTATCCACATAAGAGAATACCTTCCCTAATGCTCCTTTCACTGAAGAGAAAATTAGGAAGGCAATATTTTTGATGGTACACAATAAGGCGTCAGGTCCGGATGGTTTCTCGGCAGAGTTTTACCAACATTTCTGGGATGTCATCAAGGATGACCTTCTGGAATTGTTTGGTTGCCTGCATGCGGGCCATCTAGATTTGTTCCGTCTAAACTTTGGGGAAATAGTTTTGTTGCCTAAAATTCAAGAGGCAGAAAGGATACAACAATACAGACCTATCTGACTTTTAAATGTTAGCTTCAAAATCTTTACGAAAGGTGCAACCATTAGACTGAATGCGGTAGCAGATCATGTGGTAAAACTTACTCAAACTGCTTTTATGCACGGGTAGGAATATGCTAGACGGGGTCATGGTTTTACACGAGACTATTCATGAGATGCATACTAAGAAGTTAAATGGTGTACTTTTTAAAATTGACTTTGAAAAGGCCTACGATAAAGTTAATTGGTCGTTCCTCCAACAAACTCTGAGAATGAAAGGTTTCTCAGAGAAGTGGTGTGCTTTGATCCATAACTTTGTGTCTAGTGGTAGTGTTACTGTAAAAGTCAACGATGACGTCGGCAAATACCTTCAGACTAAAAAGGGATTGAGGTAAGGTGATCCATTATCGCCCATACTTTTCAATATTGTGGCGGATATGTTAGCGATCATGATTGAATGAGCTAAAGAAAATGGTCTTATTGAAGGGTTGGTACCCCACCTTGTGGATGGGGGACTATCTTTACTTCAGTATGCAGACGACACTGTTGGATATATACCGATTAGGGGTATATCTGACATTGTCCTAAAGAGTCGGATTGCCAGGGTGGCCTGATTGGTAATGGATCACAGTCCATTAGGCGGCCCGAGTAAGCTGACGCGCAGAAGCCGGATTCTAGAAGAACCCGGACCACGACCCACGTGGTGCGGCTTGGAGTAGAAGGCGGATTCTTGCATTCCAAGTTAGAACTTACCGTAGTCTTCTAGGTTTCCTTTCTGTAAGCCCTAACTCGGCTATCTATATAAAGACGGACGGGAGAGAAGAAAGATAACAGAGAATTAGCTAGAAGCCAACTCGCCGAGAAGTTGATCCTCGTCGAGTTAGCAACCTAAACTCACATTGTACTTTGTATACTTCAGGCTTCAGCTCTGATTCAGTGAGATTGCAGGAGTAGGAACGCCGCCTAGTTGCGACGTACCGAACCTGGGTAAACTTTGGTGTCCCTGGTTGTCATACTACCACATTCCCCCCCCCCCCCACGTCTTTACCCGTAGGCCTTATGGCACCCCCGTCTATGAACCCTACTATGATGTCTCGACAGTAGGCGCCCACCGTGGGGCCAACGACGTCAGGCGTTATGTTTCGATCGGGGATACTCGGCGGAATCGGCAGTACTATAACTGTCGGAAGCTTGGAGTTCGACAACAACGTCGGACGCTTATTGGATCTGTAAACATATTTATCGGATTAACTGCAGAAGCAGTGGGATTCTGTGGAGAAAGTAGATTTATCCCACCCACCCTATACCCAGTTGAAGAAAACTATGATACCGGATTTTGCTCAGATCGCCAATATCCTGCTCAAATCGCTGCCTCTTCGGAGATGCCTGCAATGAGATCACACTTTATTGGTATGGTGCAATCCGAGATCGCTGAAAACACAGACGAAAATAATCCCGTGGAAAAGGCAGAAGAAAACAATCCCACAGCAGAGGTGGAAGATCCGACATCCGTCGATACGACGACGAACTCGGAAGCCGATTCTGTGCTAGCCGCCATTGAGGCGAGATTGGAATCGGAACCCGGATCTGACCAGCTCGATTCCGAAGACGAAGATGAGATGCTTTCGAAAGAAAGGTCAAATCTTTTAAAGAGGGATTCCATGAAGTGCTTATGGCAAAACCGACTGATAACTCGGATGCCGAAAGTCAGGAAGATCCTCAAACACCTCCGCCAGATGAGGAAAGAGAGGACGGTGATACCAGTCCAATTTATCCTGATGTCAAGGAATTGACAGAAGAGGAACCTGGTAAAAAACCTCCATCTTCCAAGAAAAGAAACAAGGCTACCAAGAAACTCCAGTACAAACTCCGGAAGAAAAAACTGGTGGACACCACCAACGAAAACCCGGAAGCAGGAGGAGGAAGCGGAGTCAAGTCTGTGGAGAAGAAAATGAAGGAAATCTCTGTTCCACCAATGTCGGAACAGGACGAACATGATTTACTTCAAACACCAGTGGGACCCCACGAACCCCCTGAAGTGCTGGAAGCCAGGAGACAAGCTCTTCAAAGGCAACAACAACATCTATTCAGAACTCAGGAAAATCTCCTACAAACCTAGGCCGACATTAAGTTGAAGCAGGAAGAAGTAGAGGAGTACGAGAGAAAGAATAGATCTGGCATAAAACCTACAAGGTTACCCGGAATCGTATGACCAGAAGTACTGCAGCCAAAGGATTGGGTCCAAAACCCTGGCCTGGCAAAAACAAGTAAACGGCATCAATGCCAGGGGCAAACCTATATACAAAACCGCAGCAGAAAACGCGGAAGCCGCATTCTCCATCCTCAATGATGATCTGTACTCCAATGACGAAAAACTCCAAGGGGTGTATGCTTTCTTAGTAAAAGCATTGCAGCCACAATAGTGAGGGCATGCAAGATCAGGGAAGTTGCATGACGACTCAGCCCTATGCAAAACAGCCACATGCGCCGCTGGAGCACCTGGACCTGGAGAACCTGGAGATTCAGGAAATTCCAAAGAGAAGAAAGGAGATCCGAAAAAGGACAAGAAAATTCCCGATAACAAGGATGCAGCGTCTAGAACAGGATCCCATCCGCCGAAAGGTGGAATCAACCCCCGTGATCGGGAAGAACAAAACCGGAAGGACGGAAAAGCAATGCCGCCTCTGAGACGCCCTGCTGAAAAAGCCGGAAGATACGATATTCGTCACAGGCGTGAGAGATCCCGTACTCCCCCTAGGAATAAGGAAAGACCAAGGAGCAGAACTCCGCCTCGCTCCAAAGGGCATGATAACGGATGAAACAGGGATAATCCCGGAAGAGCGTACTCGCGTAACAATGGGTCAGAAAGGAGCAGATCCCCTTCTGTCCATTCAGCCGGTAGATATTCCGCACACGCCGATAAGGCGAAAAGAGATGATTTATACTTTGGACCTAAGTGTTTCACTGACAGGATCCGAAGGATAAATCTACATTCTGGCTTTGCTAAAGTTGGTCCAACATATCAAAAATATACCAGCAGTACGAACCCGGATACGTGGCTCACAGACTATTATACAGCCGTCCAGATCAACAAAGGGATAGATTTCGAGGCAGTAAAATTCCTCCCCCTAATGTTGCTGGATGGAGCTAGAGATTGGATTAACGGGCTTCCGTCAAGAACCGTAGACAGCTGGGATGATATGGCTAGAGTTTTTACTCAGCATTTTCGGGGAACTTACAAACTCCCCAACAGCATCAACCAGCTAAACCGCTGCACCCAGTTTGAAGATGAGCCATACGTGGATTTCATCTCAAGATGGACTACAATGAAGAACAGCTGCTCTGGAGCAAGTGACGTACAAGCAATGCATGCTTTCCATCTCCTACTCAGGGATCATGCAGCTTCTTCAGGCATCCGACTCTTCCTCGCTGCTGGATTCCTCGGGAGTTGCCGGGATTTCTTCCTCCGGGTAGAAGGTGGAGATGTTCACCATGGTCGCAATCTTGGTGGCGTGACCTTTGATTGCATCAAAGATGCTGGCCCGTTGAGCCTCCGTGTATCCTTGCGGGATGCCGGATGCCACACGCCAAGATTTGGCAGTAGGGTAGTGCATGCGCATGAGCCCAAGGGCCATGCGTGCACCACCGCGAGCCGCAGAACGGAGCTTTGTGCTAGTCATAATTTGGAAAAAAAAGATACTTGACCGTTTGATCTTTTTCGTGATTTGTGCTAGTCATGACTTGAATTTTGGATGTACGGGGCTCTTGTATACTTTCTGTTGTTCCAGACTGTGTTAAGCAGTCCTATAGGCTTTTATGGGGTTGGATAGACCTTTCTTGTGATGTTTTTCTTATAAATTTAGTAATATATTATAAGAATTTGTTATCTGTTCTTTTTATAGGTAACACAACTCGTTTTAACTAAGATTTTTCGGTTGCAGGTTGGCTTGCAACTAAGATTACAACTGATTTACTATGTAATTCTCACCTAGCTGGTGTGTCGGATTGAAAGTTGGGACGCAATTACAATACTTACTACTCGTGTCGGTTTAATGTCGAGATTCGTGATGCGTGTTTTTTTGTGAAGTCAAGTAGTGGTTGTTCGGGCTAGAATGGGCTACAACTATTTGGGACATTTCTCTCTTTTTTGCAGGGCTAGTGTGATCCCGATATTTTCTATGATGAACCGAGTTAATTTTCGTGGTAGTTTCTTTTTTGTGCTTTTTATATCTTCTCAGTTGTAAGTTGGATTGCAACCAAGAGTTTTGTCAATTACAAGTGGGATTGTAAATGAGATTTTTGGAGTCGCAAGTGTGGTTGCAACCGAGATTTTTGTCAGTTGTAAGTGGGGTTGCAACTGTGATTTTTAGTTGCAAGTGGGGTTGCAACCGAGAGTTTTGCCAGTTGCAAATGGGGTTGCAACCGAGGGTTCTGCCGGTTGCAAGTGGGGCTGTACCTAATTTTTCCGAGTTAAAAGCGAAGTTGCAACAGAGTTTTGCTAATAACAAACGGGATTGTAACCGAGATTTTTTTAGATGCAAGTGTGGTTACAACCGAGATTTTTATCAGTTGCAAGTGTGGCTACAACTGTGATTTTTAGTTGCAAGTAGGGTTACAACTATGATTTTTAGTTGCGAGTGGGGTTGCAACCGAGAGATTTGCCAGTTGCAAATGGGGTTGCAACCGAGGGTTTTGCCGGTTGCAAGTGGGGTTGTAACTAATTTTTTCGAGTTGAAAGTGAAGTTGCAACAAAGTTTTGCTAATTACAAGTGGGATTGTAACTGAGATTTTTTGAGTTGCAAGTGTGGTTGCAACCAAGATTTTTATCGGTTGCAAGTGGTGTTGCAACCGTGATTTTTAGTTGTAATGGGTTGCAACCGAGAGTTTTGCCGGTTGCAAATGGGGTTGTAACCGAGGGTTTTGCTAGTTGCAAGTGGGGTTGTAACTAATTTTCTCAAGTTGGAAGCGGAGTTGCAACAGAGAGTTTTGCCAATTGCAATTGAGATTGAAACCGCGATATATTTAAAAAAAGGGGGGTTGCAACAGAATGTTTTGCCCGAGAATTTTGCCAGTTACAAATGTGGTTGCAACTGATAAACTTTTTATTCGCAAGTGCAATTGCAACTAAGTTTTTTGCGTACTTATTTTTGTTTTGTTTTGATGCTCAGTAGCTTTTTAGACATTCTAGAAAATACTCATAAAGCTTTCATGCATCAAGTCAACACTAATTAATAGAGCGAACTATTAATCACTAGCGCGATTTTTTCTCATCGCCATTCTGCGCATCTACTTCCTTTGTACACTACAAGGAGAAAAAAATAAGAAAGTGGTGGACGTACTAGTAAAACGTGGACACGGAACGTGAGGTCAAGTCTTTTTTTTCCTTTGAACAGAGAGTGAATCGAGTGTCCAAGTTTGCGATCATGCAAATACCCCTATAACCTATCGATCGATGGTAATGGCATATGTCATAACTTGGCTGACGTCAGCTGAATTCTCAGTTAGCTGACCATTAGTCAGACCCTTTATCCTCGGACTTTATATACTCCCTTTGTCTTTGTATACAAGGCCACTATGAAAAGTACAATTTCTATCTATACAAGGTCACCATCTCTTTCCAAAAATAATTGATTATAATTATACCTCGTATAGTGGTGCCTATTAATGTGAATGTTGCATGCAACCATAGAGAAGAAAGCAGCACATACAGTACATTTAATTAGCACGGAACACAAGAGGTTTTTCACATTGTTATTTGTGCTATTTAATAGTTGGGATTGTTCTCTTGGTATCTAGGAATTGAGATAGTGCTCTTGTATACAAGAACAGAGGGACTAGGTAGGATATGTTGTATCCGTAGGATCATAAATGCTTAAGATGTATCGGTAGTGTGAGAGAGAGGGGGGAGAGAGGGAGAGGGAGGGAGAGGGTGAGGGGGAGAGGGAGGGAGAGGAAGAGGGAGAGGGAGGGAGAGAGAGAGAGAGGGAGGGAGGGAGAAAGGAGATGGTCATTCACCCCATCGCTCCTAGCTCCAGCTGCTGGAACACCGAAACAATGAAGAGGAGCCCTAAACAACACCAGATCTGACCGCTCCGCTCCGCTCCAAGCGATAGGTATAAAGTCTAACTCTAGCATCAAGCTAACACGACTACAACTACCCGTACAAGCCGAGCGACCCCTCCATCTCTTCTCCAAGTGGCAGCGTCTACGGATTGAAGCAGAGGAGAGCTCGGGGACGAAAGTCGACCCTCAAGATAATGTAGCTAGAGGAGAGGGAAGGGGGGGGGGGGCGGGGAGTAGATCCTTACTCATGGCGAGGTTGGTTCATCACATCTTAGGCGAGTCATGGTTGTGTTTGTGTGCATACAAGATCGTAATTAAGTTTAAAATAGATTTCTTAGAATTCTTTCTTTTTATATTTCTTTGCTTTTATAGTGATTTTTGAGATATTTTGATAGAATAACGAAGTAGGCCATGTGATATCTGGGCCGTACCAATTGAGCCCGAATATACTTAGGGCCCACCATCGTCTTCATCTCCATCTCCATCTTTTTCCCCTCACCTGTCGTCGTCTGCGTCTGGTTCTCGTCTGGTGTACCCGTGGCACCTAATCCATCCACAAGAAGAGGAGAAGAGAGAAGAGGCTTTCCCCCGCCCGCCGCCGGCCGATCCAACCGCAACGAAACGGTAAGCACCGCTCGTCTTCCAGCAATTCCCGATCTCGTCGTCCCTCTCCTTAGATTCCTCGGCGGAAAATCTACCGGATCGCTAGCCTATCGGTCGATTGGTTTCCTAGGGTTCGCCTTCTGTTTCGGGCTAGATAAAGCAGATAAGAAGCCACCTGCAATCGCTAGGGTTCTCCGCCGCCCCTGCTGTTAGCTCTACCGTTCGTAGGATTGGCTTCGTCTGATGAAGTAGCAATCAATTCTGCATCTGATGAAGTAGCAATCAATTCTGGTTCATTTCTTCTGCGTCTGATGAAGTAGCTATCATTTCGCCTCAGCTCACGCCTCGGTTCCAACTTCGCAGGGAGCCTGAAGGAATCCTTACCGCCATGAGCTCTCTCTGCCCTTTCGCGAAAGCTGGCACCGCTGCAGGCGGCGTGTGCCCGATGAAGTCCGACAAGAGTGGCATAGCCAAGCCCGACAAGAACGGCAGTGCGTGCCCTGTGACCGGCAGGAACCATGACAACGAGAGTGGCACCGACAGCTCCGCTGGTGGAGACGAGGGCGCCGAGGACCCTCGCGTGGTGCCCGCCAAGTGCCCCTTCGGCTACGACTCCAACACCTTCAAGCTCGGGCCCCTCAGCTGCATGGTCTGCCAGGCGCTGCTCCACGACGCCAGCAAGTGCAAGCCATGCTTGCACAAGTTCTGCAAGTGCGTGGTTCTCGTGTCTAGAGTCAGACATTTTTTCTTGCTTCTTGCGTGTGTGCTGACCGGATGGACCTTGGCAGGGCGTGCATATCACGCTTCAAAGACTGCCCGTTGTGCGGTGCTGACGTAGAGGGGACCGAGCCGGATGCCGAGCTCCAGGTCCTCGTCGACCGCTTCATTGACGGCCATGCCCGGATCAAGAGGTCGCTTGCTGGAGGGGACGGGGAGGCAGCGGGGGGCAAGGGCAAGGTCATATATGAGGATGTCTCCATGGAGAGAGGTGCTTTTCTGGTGCAGCAGGCTATGAGGGTCAGTAATCAAATCAACTCCAATAAATTAGCTCTTTCTTTAACCTATGAAATTTGCACGATCCCTGCTTTACCATGTATGTAAGTTCTGATTTCTCAGTGAACATGATGTTATAGCAGTGCTTCTAACTTCTGCACCTTCAGGCTTTTCGCGCACAGAACATTGAAAGTGCAAAGTCAAGGCTTAGCATGTGTGCAGAAGACATCAGGGAGGAGTTGAAATCTTCAGAAGATAACCTGGACCTATGTTCTCAGCTGGGAGCAGTATTGGGAATGCTTGGGGATTGCTGGTATGGCCTTCTTTTCTTGGTCACTTTGCCTTTCCCAGCGATTTCACTCTCGCAAACTAGGAAATAAAACTGGATCTCTTGCATAGTGATTCATATTGTAGTTTGCCTTAGTTGGTAGTATTTGAAAACCTGGCAATTGTCGTGTACAGGTCATTGATCTAGCAACTTCTCACCATGAAACATTACTTAATTTCTTATTCACTTTATGCTAATGCCTGCATGGTTGCATGTTATGAGTTTTAACTGATGTTGCATTTTCCTTGGAAAAGGGTAGGGAGAAGTATATGGGGAATCTCATCATACCTAATTTCATGTTCTTTTGTTGAAGTATTCGACAATGCTGTACTTCTATGTATGTTTACTTTGGAAAGCAAATATTAGCAATTTTGCAATGCTCATGGTATGTGTGGACTAAGTGATGAACATAGCTGATTGTTTGCCAGTTGCCATAGTAGTTGCAGTTTGCTTGTATGGTGTATTTGCAACGGGTAAAGTAGAAAACCGTTAACCATGCACCATGCCTTATACCAGGCAGCATACGGGTGCTAATAATAGAGCGATAGCTTGTCTACCAAGCTGGCAGGATCCTTAGTTATGGTAGGATGTCTGTTACCTGCTCATATAGGAAACACATGATCTGTGATATGTCTCCCAGGTCATTAGTGGATATTTTGTTCTTTTCAAAGTGCTATTCTGCATTAGCTCTAGTAATGAATGTTTTTCGTAATTCTTTCAGTGTATCATTACACATTATAACACTAACAGACACTGACCTTATTTGCTTATCGGATGGACTCATTGCACACTGCTTTATCCCTCACTGGACTCTATTTTTTCAGTCGTACCTTGGGAGATGCTCCTTCAGCGATCACTTACTATGAAGAAAGTGCTGAGTTTCTCTCAAAATTGCCTACAAAGGATCTTGAGGTTGTACTCTAATCTAGTGTATTATCATCTTTGTAATAACATTAAAATTCCTTATCTCAGTTGAGCTTTTGCATTGTTTTACAGTTGGTCCATACACTCTCAGTTTCGCTTAATAAAGTTGGAGACCTTCGCTACTATGACGGGGACCTCCAATCTGCAAGAAGTTATTATGCTCGTTCGTTAGAAGTTCGCAGAAATTCAGTAAAGGAACACTCAGCTGTGGCCTCCCAGGTGATTGAAATGCTCACATGCTGTCAATTAAGAATTCTAGATTGAGCATCACTGCAAACAAGATAGATAGTTATGTCTGAAATGAGAGGAACCTTAAGTGTCCTTTTTTCGATTTCCGTTGACTGCCGCTGGATTTTTATTTCGACAGTGGACCTTGTCATGTCAGCTCTTGCATACTTTTTAACAAATGGTATCAAACTACCATACACAAAACCACCAGGTTATCGTCTTCGATACTGCACATGTCTGTTACTCATGGGGAGAACGGGGCAGAGGCCCAATGGTTAGGGGAGCAGAGGCTGCCCCAAACAACCAGAGTTCGAGCCCCGCCGGGGACGATTTTCTGGAATTCTCACTAAGTAGCACTTCTACTATAAAAATATGCCACCAAGGGCTAGTCCTGGTTGGTCTTCATTTTTTTTGGTACTCGTGGGCAATGCACGCAACCCAAACACAGTAGAAGATAAATGATAACTAGGTTGGCTCCCTCAAAAATAAAGTTCTGTATGCTTTGTGAGTATTACAGAAAGCAAGTGCTAGACCATACTAGAGCTATAAGAAGTTTACATGCTGTACCTGTAACCTGTAACTTTGCTTGCGTGATTTGCCATAATAACTGAGGATTTGATAAACGGATGTGCTAACTTGGTTGATTTGCAACAACTGACAATCTGTGGCTGTGCATGTCATTATATTCGCGGGCCAAATAACGGATGAATGCAATGTGTCGTTGAAGTTTCTTTATTTTATATTGAGGTCAAGATAAAACATGTATCTTTGGTGTCCAATATCTTTGGAAAGTACCACCTGTCATGTAAAATCTTTTTTGTGATTCTGCATGATCCACACACATAGATTCAAAGTGCTCTTATATTATTAAAATATGTGATAATGATGTGACGGGAAAGGGAAGGCGAAAGAAGAACATGCTCAGGAAGTAGGCACAATAATTTTAGTTTAATATGCTTCTGGTGCAAGTTTCTGTTTTGTTGCATAATGGTGAACTCATTTGGTCCGTAGGATCGTAAGATGACACATTTTATTTGGATGACAAATGTGATTCAGTAGAAATATTAGTCAAGTCTTTGTTAGTCAAGTTTGGATCCTAAGGTGTCTTATTTTTTTAGTGGACAAACTTGAGATTACCTTGTTTGCTTGATTTAGTACTTCGTCAAAATAAATCTCTGTTATTAGTTAAAAATGCTCTTATCCAGAACGAGTAGGCTCGATTTATTCAAACCAGATTTAAATTGATTTCAGTTAGAAGTTAGAACTATGCTGTTACATCGAATAAATAGACTGGGCATGGTGTTGTTTGCTTTTAGCTGCCATTTTCTGACAATCGAATGGATGTGTAGGTCATTGATCTAGCGACTTCTCTAGCCAAAGTTGCGGATGTTGATAGAAATCTTGGCAATGAAGAAGCAGCTGTCGAGGGTTTCGAGGAGGCAATCAAGTGCCTTGAGAAGTTGAAGCTGGATTCTGAGCAGGCCAGTCTAGAACAACGGGTAGCTACAACTATGTACCTTTTCCGTCTGTGTTGTGGTGTGTATGTGTTTTCTGGACTGACTCACGATTTGTGCTTTTTTTCAGCGGCGGTCCGTTCTCGACTTCCTGCAGAAACAGCTGGATGACAAGTAAGAGTGTCCCATACGATGGGGTTCAACTGAAGCGTTGTTGTGATTTGTTTGGAAATGGTGCCTCATGTTGTGTAATACTCGTGCATTGTAAATGTAATCTTGCTGACTGGGACAAGGCCAGAGACGGCAAGGGCACAGTGAAATAGTGGCCTGCTATTTTATACGATACACGGCCTAGTGTTCAGGGTTTCTCTTGTATGGACTGAGTGCTCCTGTTCTCAGATACGGCAGAGCTATGTGTACCTGAACGTGCCAGACCGAACTGAGACATACTATACGTACTTGGTAGTAGTTTTCTTCTGACTTTTTCTTATTGCTCAGTATGAAAAAAAGAAGTTAGATGCATAATGTTTCTTCTGAAAAATTGTTCTTGGATATTTTGGAACTTCTGAAGACGAAGGATGGCTATGTGTACCTGAACATGACGGGCCAAACTAAGCTGTGTTATACTGCTTGGTAGTAGTTTTCTCACGGCTGTTTCGTATTGCTCAATATGAAAAATAACTAGATGCATGATGATTCTTTGAAAAATAATTGTTTGATATTTCACAACTTGGGAAAACTTTTGCCTGTGATGCATAAAATTATTTTGTTGTTCTTTGACAAGGTTAGTTGGTAGATGGACACATCTATGAGTATTATTTTGTTGAAACATGAACGTGTTTAAGTTGAAGCATGAACGTTTGTCATAGTAGCATAACATAGCAAAAATTCCTTTGGCTCCCGTAGCTCTAGTATTCCCATTATTTAAAACAACTAGAAATCATATTAACAAGTTCCGAAAAATCAGAAAAATGCAAGATGTGGTTAATTATGTATCCTATAAGCATGCAAAATGACGAAGATAAATTCTTTTAACCCTGTTACACAAAAATGGCAAATCTTATGAATCTTTTGGTTTTGAAAATATTCACTATACCTGGATCCATACTTTTTAGTAGTTTATGTGAACCTCATAATGCAAAAAATTAAAGTGAGATTTAGCATGTTCGTAGGATACATCGTTGAGTACATCTAGAATCTTATTTTCATTTATTTTTTACTTGTAAATACAATTTTTTATTTTTTTATAAAAATAAAAGGTGCTGCGGAGCTCAGTGGTGATGTTGTACTGTTTATTGGAGTCAGTAACATTTCTGCAATGCTTGCAATTTATTCAAAAAAAGCATTGATGCTTCATCGAAGCCGGTGGTTGGCTGAACCTTGTATGATGACATGCTGCCGGCACGTCCCTGTGTGTTGCTGCTCCTCCATTCTCTATCTTCCTAGTCACCCTGGCAGCAGCTACTCTACGATCAGCTCTCCTGGCCACGTCTCATGATCCTGTCTCTGATCATTTCAACGCCTAAGTTAGGCCGCCTAAATGACACTAACAACCGGCCCTTCACTCACTGTGGTCGATCCAGAATTATTTTCAGATAGTTATTGCTTCTGTGATATTTTCAGATAGTTGTTACAGGCAGGCAGGCAGAAAGCATGTACCTGACATAGAAAACCGAAACCTCCAAGTGCAGTCATCGGACTAATCAAAATCCGACTAATCCGCCAGCATTGATGAAGATATTGCCATCCTATCAAAGCAAGAAAACATATCAGGTGCCTGGCGTTTCATCCATGGCGACCCCGCAGGTATGGGCTTCAATTTCAATGAGAGGTTGCCACCGTGAGCTGTTGGTGTATGCTTGTTTCCTCTTGTTATTGTTTCTGAAACTAACGGGGCGCCGCTGGAGATGGTCTAACATCACCCGAAAACATTTTTCCCTAAAGGTCAGCGCTCGGTCAAGAAGTAATCAGATTCTACCAGTCCCCGTCTGCATCCAGCGATCAGAAATTCAGAATCAAGGAGTCCGCATCTGCTTCCAGCGCTCCGTGTAATCAGAATCAACGCCGACTGCTTTTTCTTAAAACACAGGCAAGAGCTCTGTCTTTCCATTGATTTAGAAGGACAAAATGGCTTAAGCCAGTACAAAGAGAAACACTCCGTCGCAGGCCAGAAGCAGAAACATTACATCAGACAATACTACTGCTCCTTCATCAACACATTAGCATCTCTTAAACGGCAATCTTAAACCATGACTCCAATCTGATATGGAGCACAACAGAGACACATTTGAGGAATGAAAGAACATCCGTTGCATGCGTCCTAACCGCCATGAAATAAGTTTGACCACCGGTCAGGAGCGAATACCCAGTAACAACACCCGTAAAAAAATCGTTGTGCAGGGTCTCGTGGCCTGCAATTTGTAATCAGAATAGTTTTGTGGCTACAAGGATGTCCTGTATGTCATCAATACTAATGTAACTTGGCGTGCTACAGGAGATCGAGAAGTAGCATACAAGGAACTGCCGACCACTTTTGGTTGTTTTGTTTCCTACTACTGGATGCTATGCATGGGGAGTAGCTAGGGACCCAACCATCCTTTTTAGGGGCTGGGGCGTACGTGGTAACACCATGCCTCCTTTTCATCAAAAGCTCGCGCAAAGGCCAGTTACCACAGTTTCACTTCATCAAAAGCTCGTGCAAGGCCTGTTATCACAGTTTCACTGCTACTGCCTGGTTGTCAGCCTCTTCGTCCGTTTGCTTGCTAGTAGCACACGATACAGGGGATGCTGCTGCATCCCTCTTCTTTCCCCACAGCACAAGGTAGAGTCCCAGCACCATCAGCACAGATCCCAACACACTGTAAATGCATTTGCCAAGATAATACCAATTAACAAGCAGAAATAGTACAATTCAGTTGCTAAACCCATTAACTTTGGCAATTTAGGGCAAGGATGTACTCTCTTTGTTCCACAATGTAAAAGCCTACCCTTGCTAAAAAAGGCTTATATTATGAAACAGAGTGCGTATATATATATGTAGCATTGGCAATGACATAGAAAGAATAACTGTATATGCATTACGTTCCAAGGTAGATTCGCTCATGGAGGAAGAAGAAATCGATGATGGCCACCATGATCTGGACGATGGGGACGAAGGCTGCAGTGAAGACCGGGCCCTTCTTCTCCACGCACCACGTCATTATCAGATACGCGGCTACAGACCCAACGATCCCCTGCACGCATAGTTTCATTGTAAGGTTACCTATTTATTTACTACTGTCTACTAGTGTTATTTTCACAAATATTTTTGGTTCGAAGACTTTAATTGTTCCTTCCGGACACCATGTGTATTGATTGATTGCATAGATTAGTTGAGCAGCAAGTTAGGGTGATTGCTTTTATTAGTACTTGCTCCTTCTGGACAAGTGTTCTGTCCGTTTTCCTTTTTTTTATGAAGGTGGTACAAGTCAATATGAAAAAGATGATCATGATGTTTTAACTTACTGAGTACAAGACAGTGACAATCTCTAGCTTTCCGGTGAGCATCCACAGCAAGGCATGCCGCTCGACAGCCACCGTGAGCACCACACTCTGCAGTGTGCTAATGAAGAACATGATGGCGGTGCTGGAGTAGATGGATGGGTACTTCTTGGTCAGCCTGGTCTGCAGAAGCAGCCAGAAGGAGAAGCACAGGCAGTTGGCCAGCAGGGCCATGGTACCCAGCATCCAGCTCCTGTCGCCTCTGCCATCAGCGTCATGAGCAGCCGGGCTCAGTGCAGCGGCGGCCTGGTGCGTCAGCGGCATGCCCTTGTAGAGACTCAGCAGAAGCAGACCGGCGAGCGACATCAGCGTCCCGACGACCTTTGCGGCCCCTGCCATGCTTTTCACCTTTAGCGGTTCGATTCCCATCACGACGGCGATGAGGAAGGTGAGCACAGGAGAGAGATTGATGAAGGTTATGGCAAAGGTGGCGGTGGTGTACTGCAGGCCGTAGAAGTAGGTGTACTGCGAGAGCGCCGCGCCGAACACGGCGCTGAAGAAGAGGTATGCCAAGATCTCCAGCGTGAGCTTGGGCCTCGTACTCCTGCATGAATGCCATGGCGCTACACAACTTTAGAAAATGAAGATAGATTGCATGTACAGGGATGGATTTATGTGCATACCGTTCTTTGAAATAGGCTATAGGAGCAAGGAAGACGGTGGCGACCAGCTGCCGGAGCGTGACGAGAACCAGCGGGTTCAGTCCCCGCTCCAGCGCCTTCTTCACCAGCGCCGTCATCACCGCCATGATGAGATTGAAAGCCAGCATTCCCACCACCGGTCTCCACTCCTCCACCCACATTGTAAGATTTCTGCTAGCTACAAGAGGACTGATGTGCCCATTAACTGTACGAGTATATATATATATATAGCCCTGCAATGCCACTCACTGACCAAAAGTGACATCCCGGGGGCAAAAAAGAACATGGGATGGCCATACTTAATTAACTAATTTGCCTACTCCTGCAAAAAGTTACTACTACCAGTCAAAAGACATTAAGAACCAAATTGGTATTGCAGAAGTGAAGGTAAAAAACATATATCTCCTAATTCAGTCCTTTAATTTTTCTGGTGCCCCTGCCAAAATCTGCACAAGATGCCAACAAGTTGGAGAAGAGATGGAAGTCCACTCATTTCCTAACACCAACACATATACTACTTTATTTCCATAAGCATCTATAAGAATATTACTATTTGTTATTACTAGTAACGTGATAAAGTTGCTGGCAATACTACCTTAAGGTCAGCAATACTATTGGAAGAGGAGAGGTGAATTGCTAAACTGCCATTGACAAATTAGGGATAGTTAAGCACTCGTATGAGGGTTGTAAATCCAGCAACAAGTGCTTTCTGTAATAATCACTTGGTACACTTTTGAAGACTGAAGGCAAGGAAAGCATGCACCACACTAATAGACATTGATCACACTAATAGGCACTTGGTACACTGTTGGTGCACAAAGATCACACATATGACATTGACTTATTCAAAGTTGTAGCAACATATATAGGACATAGTTGGAATATTTTGGGCGATTCTTGATGTTCCAAAGACTAAGAATGCCCTTCCAGTGCTTCACTAATTTGGTTGTTTCTCCCTGTCTTCTTCCACTCCTTTCACCGATAAAATAGCAGCCGATGATGCTTCCTTGCTCTTCCCCCAGAGGAGAAGATAGAGGCCGCCGATGACAAGAGCAGCACCTACCAGACTTCAAGGACAAAAAAAGGAAACACATGTGTGACTTTCCCATTGTTTTGCCGGAGTTCTATCTATCTCTTGAAGCAATGTTGCCGTTTGGCCGATAGTTATACACTTGCAACTTCTTAGAATTATGTAAACTGTTAGTCCTTTGGAAATAGTCGATGTCGATTTTGTCATTTACACGTGCAGAATTTTGACTACATATAAAATATTAGTCCTTATAGACGATAAATAATAGTACAAGTGTATGACTTATTAAATATATAATTAACAGATTTGTTTCTAGGATCGGCAACTTATCAGCAATATGTTAATTGTTAGTTGATAGTTTACACTTGCAACATTTAAGCAATGTGCCAATTCTTAGTCCATACAGGCAATAAATATGGTACAAGTGTATAACGATATCTAGATCAGAGTATATTTTTCTATGATTTTTTCCCTTCTCATTAGGGCATAAGATCTGTATTAGACTTTCGAGAAAGCAAATAGCTAAAATAATAAACACTAATTTTCACGTGTGTGCCATAAAATAACTAAATAGAGTCTAGGTGCTATGGATATTTATGCTTCTTTTGCAGAGTTGTCTTTGCCATACAGTTAGAGTGAATAAGGAAGTACAAATACCTTCCAAGGTAAAGCTGTTCATGAAGGATGAAGAGATCAAGGACTGCAGCTATGATCTGAATGAGAGGCATGAACCCTGCGGTGAACACCGGCCCTCTCTTCTCGATGCACCAGGTCATCAACACGTACCCTATCCCCGATACTCCCACTCCCTGCACAGCAAAGGTGCAAAGTTTGAGTGGGATCACAGCACGTCCATTGAATCTGAACCATTCTTTGTACCAAAAATTCCTGTCTCTAACTCAATTTCCACACTTTCTTGTGCCAGACCAAGGCATGTGTCTGACTTGTGGGGATTAGATTTTGTTACATACCAAATTCAACTCCAGTTAAATAGGATTAATAAGCTGGTGTTAAATCATACTGGTTTATGTCTAGAAAAGTTGGATCAAATAGCTTACAAAAGATTGATGGTCTTTGTTTCTTATAACAGAAACTTTTCTTGGTTGTTTACAGATTGGTCGTTATCTGAGCTCTCTCACGTACCGCAAAAAGAACTGTCGCGATCTGCATGGTTCCCCGAAGCAGCCATACAGAGAGGTGCCTTTGGGTGGTGAGTGCCAGCGCCCCTGCTTGCAGTGAGCTGAACAAGGCCATGAATGCAGTGCTGGAGATGACTGCAGGGTACTTCTTGGTGAGCTTCCCTTGCAGCAGCATCCAGAATGAGAAGGTGATGCAGTTCACCAGCAGCAACACCGAGCCCAGCAGCCATCTACTCTTGCTGCTGCTGGTTGTGCTGATGTGTTCTTGTGCTGAAGATGTTGAGTGAGTCAGCGCGGCACCCTTGTACAGGCTCAGCAGCGTTGCACCACCAACTGACACAAGTGTTCCTGCGATCTTTGCAACACCTGCCTTGTTCCTCACATCAACTGTTTCCAACCTGCAGAACCAGTTTCAGTCTGGATGAACAGTTTGTAACTTGAAAATATGTCAGTTAAGAAACTTACTGGAGAGGGATGGCGACCAAAAATGTGAAGACAGGAGTCATGTTCGAGAAGGTTGCAGCGAGTGTTGCAGTGGTGTAGCTCAACCCCAAGAAGAATAGATATTGAGGAAGTAGTGCCCTGTATATATATGCACACACATTCAGACAAAAATTTAAGGAATTGTAATTTACAGTACTTTTTCTTTTTGACTTGACTCCTCCATTGCATTTAGGAAGGCAAAAGTAACATTACCCCCCCCCCCCCCCCCCAATTTTTTTTTTACCCGAGTAGCGCGCTCATGAACAAGTAGGCAAATATCTCCTTTGTGAATTTCGGTCTTGCATTCCTGAAATTAAAATACAAATAACCAGCATGAGAAATTTATCAGCGACAATATTCTAGACACTAAAATATATATATTAGTGTAAGATAAAACATTTGGAACATCAAGGGACAGATTCTTCCCGAGTTAATGAAAACATAATGTGAGCTTTTCTGAAAAACTTGCAGAGGTGCTAAACATCATCCAGAAACAAAATGAGCAACTAATTCTTTCTCACAAACCTTTCTTTGAAGTATGCAATTGGGGCCAGGAAAGCTGCACCGACAAACTGTCGCAGAGTGATTAGAACGACAGGGTTCAGGCCGCCATCGAGCGCCTTCTTCACTAGCACTGTCATCACCGCGAAGAGGGTGTCGAAGGCGAGCATGGCAGCCACCGGCATCAGCAACTCCATCGACACCATTAATTCTCAGCTAACCTGAAGCTCAAGGTATTGTCTGTCCTAGGTGGTGGGCACTAACTATCTTCGTAGCAGTCTTGATCGTATTTGGCTTATAGTATGTATATATAATACTCCCTCCGTCCCATATTACTTGACAATAAAATGGATGTATCTAGACTTATATAGTGCTAGATACATCAATTTTGGTGTCAAGTAATATGGGACGGAGGGAGTAGTCTTTAGAAGCATTGCCTGTGCATGTGGTGATGTGAGAGAGCATTATCAGTCAGGTGACTAACTTTATGTGTGAGAGAACAGTGCTAGTGTTAATTCTAAGCACGGTTGATTGGAGCATGCAGGCAAAGGTGAGTTGAGGAATGGCATAAAGTGCATTGCAACTGGTTTAAGTAGCACCTGGATAAGCAAAGGAATAGTTTAGGGCATAGATGCTGGGTGCCTGTGGGCCACTGAATCGAAGCAGCTAGTTAGCTGTTTGGCATCATCAGGTTCCTATGGCCATTGTTGCCCTGCAGTCAAATCAACTCAGATGAAGGGTACTGGTCATGCAATGTGCATGGGACAAGGCGAACCTTATGAGGTGCAGTGTGTCAAGGAAGAACGGCACTAGCTCCATCCCAAAATGCATGACGCCACATTGTAGAGGTGCACATTGCTAACTGCTAGCAGAGGACAATTTGGACATATAAGTGCCTTGTAACCAACAAGATGGTGTTCACGACATTGAGAAGACATTTTTCGCAAAGCCAAGTCAGCTTTCAGGGCTCTCAGTAGTGAAATAATGAAGAAATTATATGCCTCCTGGTTTGGACATAAACCCTGGCCAACCATGCCTCTTTACAGCTTACGTGCCTCGAACAATCTCCCAGGTTTGCTTAATCCAGATAACAACACATCGTACAACTGTCGAGATAGCCCAAGATCCAGTTCTGCTAACTTATATAGAAGACAAAAATGAAACGGCACATATTTGTTAATGGCTTGGTCATTAAAACTAGAGTCTGAGACTGCACCAGGCAAGGCCACAAGTTTCTGGTCCACCATCAGGTACTCATTTTGCAAGCCTTTAATCAAAACATCCTATGTCCACACAAGGTTAGTTGGCATCCATCCAGCATTTACCATTTTGTCTTAAACAATCAAAGGCGCAATCAACTTTGTCTGAAAATATATAAACTTCAGTCATCTTGACATAAGTAACTTCATCTGGTGTATGCCCTTGCCTCAGTAAATCTGAAAACAGTTCCTCAGCTTCCTCTACCTTGCCTTCCTGAACTAGAGCTTGGCACAATGCAAGCTGCCCACTTATAAGCGGCGTGTTTTTCATATCGACAAACAGCCTCCAGGATCATCTTCGGTGCGCCCGATGTCACACAATGCAGCAATAGGGGCAGTGGCGGAGGACGAAATAAAAATGAGGTCGGGCGAACTCTAAAGGGAAGAAAAAAAATGATGCAATAAAACAATCATTCTCTAGACATATCGATAATTTATATTATATAAAGCATAATCGTTTGGTAAAAAAACGTAAATACCTTCTCCATTACCGTACCACATAATGCACGTTTGCAAAACTTCAACCAACCATAAATCTAAAAAATTCCCATTTGTAATTCTAGCGGCAGGTCTTTTACCCTTCCTGTCCATCTCCACACAAAAACGCCGCCTGGAAGCCCTAACTTTCTTGTGACTGTTGGACTAGGGAGAGAGAGCAGGCAGGAGAGGACAGCTTGCCGGCTTGGGTGGGGAGGGAAGAACCGATCGAGAAGGGTTTCTTGGGAATTGAGAGGGAGCAAGGGAGAGACGAGCCAGGGAAACGGCCGTATTTTTGAATCAAGGCAACACTCCTTTTTTTCTGTCTGTGATCAGATTGTGGCTGAGTTTGCACTGTGGTGCGCGGCGGGCATAAAAGCTGCTGGGGCTGTTACTTTGTTGTAGTTTTCCTGTGCTGTTTATAGCCTACCTGATGTCATTCTTTCTCTTTTTCTTTGATTTTCTTTCGGCTCCACTCCAACCTGGAGCTTCTGTACAAACAAATTCTGTATGTTGTTTTGTCCTTTCAATTGAAAAGAAATCAGCGCTGGCTGTTTTTCGTCAAAAAAAAAAAAGAGATGAGCCAGGGAGGGGGATCGCCGCCCGTGCCGCAACAACACTCGCAGAGAGGAGCAAAGCCAGCGAACGGGGAAGTCGAACGATTGGAAGCGTGCGTGTACGTGCAATTGTACGACCAGGAGACCATCGTGAGGCTCCTCACTTGGCCCATCAAGGCACAGCTCGTGCAAGCCACACAAAACTGGCCCAAATAGCCTCTCTCTTCTCTCTTTTTTTTTTCCAGAAATGAACACAAATAAGCAAAATTCGTATGTACACATGAATAAGTATATATATACTCTAATTCAAAAAAAAAAAAAAAGTATATATATACTCGATATTTCGCCAAAAATCAAGGTGGGGCGTCCTCCGCCCCTGAATAGGGGCAGTGTGTGTTCTGTTGGCAGAACAGCACGGCGTGTGATCTCGCTGATCAAATTATAACGCCCCATTCAGTCATTCACCCTCCCACTGTTGCAGAGCCCGTTGATCAGGGTCGAGTATGTTTGGCCCTACAATGCGGAATCAAGTCCCTGTTCCCAGAATGCCTGAACGGCGTCAGGCTTCATCCCGGACTTGCACACCTTATCCATGACTGGCTGCGCATACCTAACATTACCGTCCTTGCATAATGCGTTGATGACGGTACCGGTTTCTGGGAAGCTACGCCAAGGCTGCTCAGCTGGATCGGCAGGGTGCCGTACGCCAGGAGATCCATCCTGGGCTCTCTCCGGGCGAGCGCATCCAGGTCGTCCATGGTCCGTGTCATCTGCGCCTGGGTGTGGCAGGACCTGATCATGTTGATGCAGGCGGCGGGATAATTGCGTGCCTCCACGGGGCGCGGGGTAAGCGCGTGCCTCCAGGTATTCGTGGGAATGCACCCGCCCGAGGAAGAGCAGGAGGTCGAGCGCGCTGCGGCGTCTGGATGCGTGGTAGCCCCGGAGACGTCCTGGGCGGGAGTGAGGGGGGGAGAACACGCCGTTGATGTCCCAATCGGGCTGTCGCGTGTCGGATCCCGGAAGAGGAGGGGAGGGAGGAGTCAGGCGGCAGCGACGCGTGGGAGAAGGAGGGAGAGGGGGCGGAGGCGAGCGATGAGTGACGCCATGGGAGTACGAGGAGGAGGAATTTGATCACATCACATCGCGTCAGGCGAGAAGGGCGGCGGCGGCCATTCCAGACGAGGGAGCTCCACCAAGGAGAAGAAGTTGGGAAATGCTAAACCTACGGACTGCCTCCCCACGGACAGAAGTTACGGAAGTATGTGTCAGGATGCGATTAGTTTTCACTATCCCCGTGGCCCCCCCGAATTTCACCTGGGCCCACTCCCTGATTTAGCCCACCTAATTCCGTAAGACATGTCCGTAACATGAGTCCGTAGACGTAGCATTGCTGGTCGTGGGAGGACGCGCGCGTGCGATCCTCCGGGTGATAGCCGTTGGATTAAGTCACTCAGAGTCGATCGCGCGCGTTGCAGCCAATGTCCGTTTCTGCTCCGCGCGTAGCAATCGCAGCAAAAACGGAAAGAATAGAATCGAACGCACTCGTGAGCCCGGCGAGGCGGCGTCGCGCCGAGTAGCAATCTCCTGCTGCTCCACGACATGGCGCACCTTTGGAGCAGCATTTTGTACCCGCCCCTGGCCAGCCTCACCACCTCCGACCTCTTTACATGGTAGCTTCGAGCTCGAGCTCCAATCCTGCGCCGCGACGGAGATGCTCCACCGGATCTGAGAACGGCGGCGCATCTGCTCTACTTTTCTCCAAGGCTTCTTGACCTAGTAGTACTCGAATCCCCATGTGATTTTCGACCAGATATTAGAGAATCCTCAAGGCCCTGCATTAGTTAGCTACTGCAACTCTTCAATCTACCGCCTGTTACTTAGCTAAGCACCTAATTTTTGCTATATATATGCTTCAATTTAGTGCTATGTTGAGAAAAGTAAGTAGCTAGCTTGCCAACTGAATTTTGTGAGTTGTAATTACTCTGAAATTGCTATGACTGTACTTACTCTGAAATTGCTCATCTGGTAGCACAACCTTGATGAATTCTACATTGCTGATCTGGTAGCACACCGTTGATGAATTGCACATGTTTGTGTAGTTGATGAAATGCCACATGTTAGTGTGGACAAAGCTAAAATCAACAAATTGCTACCGGTTTATATGAACATTGTTGTATAAAAAATGCTACTTAGTTGGTTATATGGGTATTGATACATGATTTGAGTCCTTATTTTGCTATTTCTATTGAAGAAATATGAGCAATTATGTTGTGTGGAGAACAAATTGATGGCAATTGTAGCAGTTTAGAGCGATGCGAATGAAAATAGTGAATTTGTCCTGTTGGCAGAAATTGTATCACTTGACAGCAATTGTAGCGGTTGTAATTTTTTTTTGTTTATTGCAGATTGACAACAATTGGTAGAAGTTGCAAATTCTACAATTGTAGACAATTTTTGTTGTTGTTTCTGCTTTTTTGCTACCTACTTAATTTAGGCTGCAACTTGTAGCAGTTGTCTTGAAACTAAACCTCGATATGGTTTATTGCAGCAATTTATTGCAGATAGAATGCTTAGTGGTTTTGACCTTAACAACCGGTATACGAAGAATACTATGATGCCCATATACCTCAACAAAATGTTGTGCAAATGAGTTTGTCCCCGGCGGTAATGCTACAAATGTTGCTGAAGAAGCTGGTGAGGAGATTTGCTCAGAGCCGGTTGTCCCATTCGTTGGCATGATATTCGGCAGCATTGAAGAAGCCCAAGAGGTGTACAACAAGTATGCTATGAAGATGGGATTTGGAACACACATTAGCAACACCAAGTACAGCCAAGCAAAAAATGTTCCCAAGGACACAATGTTGAACATGCTGTTTGAGTGTGTGTGCACACGGGGAAGACACCTATTGGAGCAAAAAAAAAAGGGAGCACATCGGGGGTTGTTGCGACCTCGAGGAAAAATGCTACAATTGATTTGAGCTGCTGATAACCCACAAATATAGGGGATCGCAACAATCTTCGAGGGAAGTAAAACCCAAATTTATTGATTCGACACAAGGGGAGCCAAAGAATATTTATAAGCCTTAACAACTGAGTTGTCAATTCTGTTGCACCTGAAAGTAGACTTGCTCGCAACAATTTATCAGTGGTAAAATTTTTATAGCAGTAGTAGTAGTAAAGTAACATCAGGAATAAAATAGTAACAGCATTAGCAATCGCGGAAAACAGTAGGATTAAAATACCGTAGGCATAGAGCGTGGATGAACGGGCGTTGCATAGATAGGATAGTTCATGTAATAATCTAAACATGGGCATTATAGATAATAATTGTAAAGCATCCAACTTCTAGGCAAACCATAATCATGTGTTCCAATATAGTCGTACGTGCTCGCAATGAGAAACTTGCACAACATCTTTTGTCCTACCAGCCCGTGGCAGCGGGGCCTCTAGGGAAACTACTAGTAATTAAGGTGATCCTTTTAATAAAGCACCGAAGCAAAGCATTAGCACTCTGTGAACATATGTGATCCTCACATCACAGCCATCCCCTCCGGTTGTCCCAATTTATGTCACTTTGGGGCCTCAGGTTCCGGACAACAATGTGTGTAAACAACTTGCAGATATAATCTAGAAACATAATTATACTCATGAAACAATAACATTTTTCGATCTGAAATCATGGCACTCGGGCCCAAAGTGACAAGAATTAAGCATAACAAGTTGTAACGACTGTATATAACACTAACAATGGATACTCCCTAACAATCTGGCATTATTACATGATCGGTCTCATCCAATCCCTTCCATCCCTCTCGGCCTACAAGGGGGTTTACTCACACATGGACGGGGGAATCACGGATGGTTGATGGAGAAGGAGTGGTGGTGACGATGGCGATGATCTCCTTCGAATCCCCGTCCCCGCAGGGCGCCAGAACAGGAACTTCTGATCCCCGAATTGAGTTTCAAGGTGGCGGCGGCGCTCTGTGGTGTTTATGTGGAATATGACAAACCCCCTGATGTTTTAGGGTTACGGACGATAAGTAGTCGAAAGGGGAGCCTGGGTCCCACACCACCAGGCGGCGCAGCCAAGGGGGGCGCCTAGGGGTGGTGTGGCCCCCTTCTGGCCCCTCTCCGGGTCTCCTTCTAGCTCCGGGGTCTTCTGGTGTTTTAAGGTCTTCGGGATCTTTTCTGGCATTTTCCCGAAAGTTGATTTTTCTGCACAAAAACGAGACACCAAAGTAATTCTACTGAAAACAACGTCAGTCCGTGTTAGCTGTATCCAAAACTCACAAGTTTAGAGGCAAACAATAGCAAAAGTGTTCGGAAATGGAGATACGTTTTGGACGTATCAACTCCCCCCAAGCTTAGCTTATTGCTTGTCCTCAAGCAATTCAGTGTCAACTGAGTGCGATAAAAGAACTTCTACGAACACATTTATTTCATATGATGTAAATATACTCACTGTATGATCAGGTGCTTAGGAAATTCATAACAAGATGTATGTAAAATAACAGTCACCTAGCAGTTATGCAAATCATGAAGAGATACCAATAAACTAATAATAAACAACATAAAGTATATCAATCTGCAGGATTGCTATGCTCATAATAGGGTATGATAGAGTGTACTCGCTTGCTCTTAAGAGTGGAGCAAAACATAACTGCTAGGACACCTCTGAAGTGTAACACCTGGGGTGTTTTCCCCAAGTTAGAAAATTGGTTGTTTTTCTTTTTGGCATTGCATCACATGCATCATCTGCACCTTGTTTGCAAACCAATTCAAACACAAAACAAAAATTCAAATCAATTTAAAATTTTCAAACAATGCACTGTGTTTTTCAAACTCAAATTGTTTTTTTTAATATAAGTTGATTGGAATTAATTTTGCTTGGGTATTTCAAAAACCATTCTTTATTAAAACCCTATTTGAAATTCCAATGACAAATTCAAATCAATTGGCAATTTGAATTTTTTGAAAATAAAGTTCACAAACCTTGACCTCACTGTTTTGTAATTCAACAAAAATTATTGCATAAAATAAAACCTAAAAACCTATTTCTTTTCTCTCTTATTCTTTCCTACAAAAAAAGAAAAAGTAAACAGAAAAAATAAAAAACATAAAAACCCAAAAGGGAGAGGCAGGCCAGCCGAATGGGCCAGCCCACCTACCATCCCCACCAAACCCCAGCCCACCACACCAGCTAAGCCCACCTCCTCCTTCTTCCTCGTACGGCAGCGCATCTAACGTATCCACGTCAACAGAGCTCGATGGGACGGCCGGGAGCAATTCCTCCACCTCCTTAAAACCCCTCCTCTCCGAGCCCTAGCCCCCTCCTCCTTCCCTGCCGCCGTCACCCTCTCGTTCTCCTCCACCTCCGCTTCTCTCTCTCCAACTCTTCTCTCTGTTTCTGTTGGCGTTGGGGGAGAAACGGTGGAGCTCGCCGTCAGGGCCTCGACGCCGTGGGCCCTTCCGCGTCGATCAGGGCGGCGCATCGGGGCCGCCTCGACCCCGTGGACGTCATCGACACCACGGTCTGCAGGGAGGAGGCCCAAGGAGCTCGCGTTGCTTCTCTGAAGTCCACGGCCGCCGATGTTCCCCTCCGATTCGTCGACGACCCCTTCCCCGCCGCACTCAACCACCTCCGCCATGTCCCTCCGGTGAGCCTCCCTTTCCCATTCCCGGCTTTATCCACTCGTTTCATGTTCGTCTGCGGGTCGTCGCTGTCGAGCCCGTCGCGGCTGCCATAGACGCGAGCGCTGCTCTCTGCTGCTCGCGCACGGGAGCGCCACCTCCACCTCGCACACACCGTGCACCACGTCCACCTCGCTTCCTCGCACACACGCACACCACCGCGGGAACTCGCACGCACGGCCGCAGCAGCCAGACGCCCGCGATCCTCGTCTCGGTCGGCCCAAAGTTCAGTTAACTGAATTTTTGATTCAGTTAACGACCGAGACCTCACCTCAAAACCCCCTCGCCCTCTTCCCTAGCACGATCCGCAGCACCAGCCCAGTGGCTAGCGCCACCCCACGCGCACCAGCAGGCGCGGGTTCGATTCCGCCGCATGGCAAATTGCCCACCTTTTTTTGGATTTTCTCCACGCGGACTCCCAGGCCCCACCTGTCAATGACCCCCGTTGCCATCTCACCTCCCACACCCGCCACGGTGGCACTGGCCCCGCACGGCAGAGGCACAGGGCCAGTGTGCACTGTGTGCAAAACACCCCAGGGACCTGTCTGCACTCCAGATTCCTTTTCAAGTCCCTGTAAAATCACAGTTTGGTCCCTGTTTTTCTTTTGCCCCTAAAAATTGCAAAAACAACTCAAAATAAAAATGTAAAATATGTTTTTCAGTCAAAATTCAATGAACTTTCTGATTATCACCTTTGTTCTGCAATTTGGACAATTAAATTTAAGTTCATTTAATAATCCTTAAAATGATTAACTAAATGGTATAATTAATAACTTTCACATGGTTGCTCCAAATTAAATACTCAAAACATGATTTCCATCCAAAATTCCATGCTCTTTCCAAATATAACATTTGTTTTCTGTTTTGGATAAATAAAATTAATGCAATTACTTAATGCTTTAATTAAATCATTTAAATGGTGAAATTCATAACTTGCTCAATTGAAATCCAATCTCAACAAATAAAATATGTTTTCCATCCCATTTTTCATGAACTTTGCAAATACAAACTTTGTTTTCTGTTTTGAGCAATTTAAATTGCTGAAAACAACTATTTCTTAATTAATGCATATAAAATTGTCAAATTAATAACTTGCTCATTTTAAATCTATTTTCAACAAATGAAATATGTATTCCATTTGAAATTTTGTGTTCTTTCCAAATATAAATTTTGTTATCTGTTTTGAACATTTAAAATTGGTGAAAACAACAAATGTTTGTTTAAATCATTTAAAATGCCAAAGTTCATAACTTAATAAATAAAATTCCAAACTTGGTAAACAACATATCAAATTGAAGCTATTGTTGTTTTTTTATTGTTTTCATCATCCATGCATCATTCTAATCAACTTTCACATGATGGTTATTTGCAGATAATTTAATTCAACATTAATTCATGGGCTTTTCCATATGCAATCCAAATTACATATGGGCCCATTTAAATATGTTTACCATGTCAACTAGTTTATCTTTTATGCATCCTTAAACTTGTCATGCATCCATATGTTGATCATGCTGGATCTTTTGCCGTAGAAGTAATTGTTGCATCCGGTGTTTGTCCTAGTTCGTTGCTTCTTCGCGGATAGGACGTTGAGATGATGTGAGCAACGACAAGTTCTACGGATGTACCTCTACTTGCTGGATCTCAGGCAAGTATACTCACTTGCTGCCAAATGGCTGCCTTTCATCACTTGTTACCGATTCTTTCCGTTGTTCTTATGCTAGCCTTATGATTCGATGCTTGTGTCTCGATCCTATCATATGTTTACCTTGCCGCCATGATATAGCCTTCCTTCCACTTCCTATTAACTGTTGTTTGTTTACCCTGTTGGCCCTTGTGTCGTAGCTGCATGCTTCATGTTGTTTGCGCTCAAGTCTTGTTGTCCGTCTGGTCACCTGTTTAGTTGATAGTTGGGTTTCAATTCAATCAACAACATGTTAATGTTTTGGGTAATAATAATTTGATGATAAGGCACCGGCAGGAGGCCCGACGTGGTTTTGAGGCCTGCTAGTGTCGACCCTAATTAGGAAAAGGGTCTTGTCCATTGATCCATGATGAGCGCACTAACCGCATGTGGGAAGCGAGTATGGGCGCCCCCCGCAATTCTGATTCGATTCACATCTCGTCCAAATCGCCACACTTAGTTCGGGCTTTCCATTTGATGCATGCATATGCAGGTGCGAGCCCTTGGCGCCAGGGTGGAACTTTTGTAGTCGGCATTTAGGGCGGCGTGGTCTTCCAGTGCTATGAGGGTCCCCCTTTTCTTCGTGGGGGCTCGATTAGCCGCGCACGCACAACACGTGGTTCTTTGGGCTTGATGCGAAGAAGAGTTGGGTTGTGTTGAGTACCTCGCTTGGTGGGTTGATCCCCCGTCTGGCGGGTTATTCTTACGTGTACGGCCAAATTGGTGCATCCCTGCAGGGTTAAATCTTCTCGAGAAGCCGTGTTGTCCGCGGTTATGGATGACTTGGTGAAAGTGCTGGCTAACAAGTACTCAGACAACTTACACTTAACGATGATAACTTTACTAGTAATATAGATTACCTCCACCATCAAAATGAATGTCACCTTAATCAACAGTGTGAGTTTCCTTGGGTTGCTTCCTTAGTAGGGGGGGGGTAACATTGGATGGGTATTGTTTGGTGAGTACTTGTAGTTGGTTCTGACACGCTATCTTATCCCCTTTCTTTTAGCCGGATGTTGTAGCGCGTCTCAGTAGTTAGTTAGTGCAGCCCGCTGCCGCTTCTTTGCAATAATCCTTTCCTTTCCGTTGAACCCAAAGTATTTGTATCTTGTGATGATTGGTTACGCTGGTATCTTGTGAGTATGGGTTTATCCACTTGCCAGTACTTAACCGTACTGACCCACAAATCCATTTCGTGGCTGCATATTCCACATTGCAGTCAACAGGTTTGAAGTCTGACAACATTAGCTTGGGAATCCCTCCGGCTTGGCCTGGGCAGGGATTGGACGCCATCGGTTATCTTCAGGACTCTTAGTCCAATTTGTATCTTGTCCGTAGTCGGACGCTATGTTGTTTCTTCCGCTGTTATTTGGATCTTTGTATTGTATCAGTTGTATCCTTGACTCATTTGAGTCGTCTTGTATATACCTCCTCTATTGTTGTTGTGGATTATTCGTGAACTGTTGTAATGTTACCACAAGTGGCAACCTGGAATCGGTTATTATGTGGATTTTGGCGGGAATGCTGAAATCTGCATAGTGCCCTATCTCGGGGCGTCACATGAAGTTCAAATGAAGATTAGAAATAAAAATATCAAAGATACGAGCATCAAAGTTATACCACAATCAACCGTGTTCTGGGACAAGCACATTACACTAAGAATGACAGCCATGATCTCAAGAAGGTGCATAAAGTGAGATTATGAAGACTCAGCATAAAAATAAAAGAAAGGCCCTTCGCAGAGGGAAGCAAGGATTAACTCGTGTGCTAGAGTTTTTATTTTATTAAACAGAGGTATTGAAAACGTTTTTTAGAGAGGTGTATGCTTATGTCAACGAATGGTAAACAGACAATACAGTACATCACAAGCCAAGACTTCACAAGAGTGGCTCCCATAGAAGGACACATCTGGGTAGAAGGTCATCCCTCTTTTTATTTTGGTTACACAATTATGCTTCGACTGATAATCAGGGGCAAAATAGTAAAGAGAATTTGTTGTATTAATTTGGTGTTGGGCACCCCGCTGCAAGCTCTTCTATCATTTGGATAAGTAGATGAAGCCACTAGTCCAGGGTGCTAAAGATTCTCTGAAGGTTTTAAAGGTAACACATGAGCAATTTACTTGGAGTGACGGTTAACTACCAGATATAGGTAGGTACGGTGGACACATTTGGAAAACTTTGGTTTTTGGGAGTTGGATGCACGAGTAGAGCTCATACACAGTACAGGTGAAGGCTAGCAATAGACAGGGAGCGACAATCAAGAGAGCAAAAACTGTCATAATCATGCTTGCGACAAAAAAAATTAACAGGGGCATAAAAATGATACAAATACTCTGAGGAAAAATAAATCATAGAGGCTTAATTTGAATTTTCGTTTTCAGTCTTATGCATGCGGGACCATGTACCAAGTCGATTCAAGAAAAACAATCAGAGGGAGATACCACGATGTCATACCCTTCTATGAATAAAACAGTGCGAGCAAACATTTATACGACATGCTATCGTATATTAATAAGTTCGAACAAAACATGAGAGAGTAAGAACTGCTAAGCATCAATTAAATAACATACACCTTACACGAACAAACTAAGCATGTTCACATGGATGAGTATATGTACAAAAATAAACAAATAGAGTTCATACCAGCCTCTCACCATAACTTGAATTGTCGTAAATCGTCATTACTGCTCCTCACTCGTGTGGATTGAATAATATAGAATGATAACCAAGCTCCAATGGAGACAGGGAAGACCGATGAAATCTGCAACAAAATTTACAAAACCAAAGAAGAACAACAACTATTTTTGGGTTTTCGAATTTAAAACAAGAACTGAAAGAAACAAGAAAACAAAGCAAAATATTTTTTGGATTTTTGAATATTAAACCGAAACGAGAAAGTAAACAAAACCAACAAAAGAAAATAAATAAGAAAATAAAGAGAAATAACAGAAATATTTTTGGTCTTTTTGTGTTTTGGAAAGCAAGAACAAAACAATAAAAACAAAAAGAAGCGAAAACAAACGAAAGAAATGAAAGTATGGATATGCAAAGAACCGACAGAAAAATTATATGTAGATGAGTGTGATGTCGGTATTACACCCCCAAGCTTAGGCCTTTGGCCTAAGTGGAGATCAATCCCAAGCGGGTCATGAGGTGGCACCCTTGTAGTTTGTTGAGGATGATCCATCCTCCTGATATGTGCTCGAGGACGCCCTGGTGTACTGCGTGGTGTAGTCCTCGGAACGTGCATCTCACCTAATCTGCTGCCTATGGAACTCCATCAAGTGCAGCTGCTCGTCTATCTCTCCCTTCGGGCATGACCATGGCGCCCTGTCAACTTTGAACAAAACAGGCTGCGGCAAAATAACCTCCCTCTCATCTCCATGAATAAATAAAACTCTATATACTAAATGTTCAATAGTAGAGTTGGCAGTAATAAAATTACGAGCCTTCATGGCAGCAAGATCAAGTCTATAAGGAGCTCTTTCATCATGGGAAGCAATAGGAAATCCTAGAGAAGTTGCTATACGAGTAGCAATAATGCCCCCATAAATGGGTCCACTAGTAGCTAGGCGGCGAGCAATGAGAGAACCAAGGTTATACTTGTTTCTATGGTTAAGTGCAGCAGCAAGAAAAGCAAGATGATAGCTTGAAATATTGCTAGTGTTCTCCCTACCAAGGACACTAGTGGCAAGATAGTAAGTAAAATGTCTGATAGCATGAAGTTGGATGATTCTTATCTTCCAGTGTTGAGCTGAGCGGCAATCATCATTGGTAACTCCTCGATAGAGCTCCATAAGATTAGCGGGTCTCTCCTGAATCTGGCATGATGTCCCGAAGGCGTTGATAACTATAATGCTGCAAAAACTCTCCAAGGACAAGGAAAAAGGACTACCATATATCTTAAAAGCAACAGTTGGATTATATGGTAAGTTGTGAAATTTAAAACTCTCAACAAAAGTTTTTGTGAGAATAGTATATTGGGGACTTTCATCCCGCATGTAGTTGGTTAAACCAACCCTTTCAATCAGCATCAAGAAGTCATCTATTATACATGCACTTCTCAAAAATGTATAGCATAAGAAGCTAGATGGATTAGCAATTCCATCACCTCTCGCATCATCGATGTTTGGTGCAATGAGGTCTTCATTATAGGATGGCCTCAATAAAGTGGATGAACGTGAGGGCCTTGTTCTTCTAGGACCATCACTCCTAAATATTTCTCCAAAGTTGTGGCTGTCCATTTCTGAAATTTTTCAATAATCATCACAAAAATTGATTTCAAGCAACTATATGGTGGAAACTACTATAGAGACTTGTAAGAGAGTTAAACATGCATCAAAACTATATTATTTCCACTTAAATCAAGCATGCAAACTCACATAAGTTGTTACCTACAGTACCAAAATACTCAAGAAATACTCCACCAAACAAAATTCTACTTGCATAATCGGAGGAGTCACATACCGGAGAGCAAATGCACCAAATTTCAGCAACAATGATGGGTTGAGCAAAGAGATCGAAAAATCCCGAGGAACAACACCAAGAACTCGGGTTCCAGGAAATGTTTTGAGTTTGGGAGGTAAGAGAGGAATCTTTGGCAGGACAGAGAGTAAGTGGAGGGCCAGGGGGCCCACACCATGCCTAGGCGCCACCAGGGGGATGGCCGCGCCACCCTGTGGTGTGCTTGACTGGTGGGTCCCTCTGGGGTGCCCCAGGTGGCTCTCTGCCTCATTTTTTACGTAAAAAAATATTATAATTTTTCTGTACTTTTCGAGAAACTTTATTTTCGAGGTAATTGAGAATTTAATAATTAATTTAAAACCAGAAAAACAAATATGGAAAGGTGGAAAACAAAACCAGAACTACATAGGTTCTATGACACTCCAATGGGCAAATAAACCAAGAAAACAAAGGTGGAAGTGGTGAAAACAAAATTATGGGTGGTAAAAACATACATAACCACAATATTCAAGATGAAAACATGACTATGGATGATGGGAAACATAATTGTACTGAAGTAGCAAGTTGTTAACAGAAGTAACCATGGTGAAAACAAAATGGGGAAGGTGAAAACATAGTGAAAACATTGTCCTCTTCATTCAAAATCACTTTGTTAACAAGGTTGATCAAGTCTTGTTACCAGAATAATTTATTATGAAGCAAAACTTTTCTTAACACTTAATAATTATGTTACCTCGACCTTGATAGACATAGCCCCAATCATAATAATTTCATATTGTTTTGGTGGCATAGGAATGAGACAATAAAATTCTCCAATCTTGATGGACTGAATATTTTCAATTGCATTTAGACCATTGAAAGTTAATATCATTAGCATTGAAAGTTACTTTTCCTTGGGAAAATAACCAGTATGCTCTTTATCATTAGCATTGAAAGTTACTTTTCCTTGGTTGCAATCAATAACAGCCCCTGCAGTGTTAAGAAAAGGTCTCCCAAGAATAATAGACATATTATCATCTTCAGGCATTTTCAACAGAACAAAGTTAGTTAATATCAAGCAACTAGTAGCCACTTGAATAGGAACATTCTCACCTATACCAACAGGAATAGAAGTAGATTTATCAGCCATTTGCAAAAATATATCAATACGTATTTTTTCTCTCCAAAGGGAGACTCTTATAAAGAGAGAAAGACATAACACTAACTCCTGCTCCAAGTCACATGAAGAAGTTCTAACATAATTATTTTTAATGGAACAAGGAATAGTAGGAATACCAGGGTCTCCAAGATTCTTTGGAACCTTACCATTAAAAGAGTAATTAGCAAGCATTGTGGAAATTTCCTCATTAGGAATTTTCCTTTTGTTAGAGACGGTATCTTTCATATATTTTGAATAAGGAGGCAGTTTAATAGCATCAGTCAAAGAAATTTGCAAGAACAAAGGTTTCACCCACTCACATAATTTATTATAATGTTATTCTTCCTTTGATTTAATAGCATTGCTTTTTGTACCCAAGGTTCTCTTTCTATACCATGTTTATGAAGGGAATATGCCCGAGAGGCAATAATAAAGTGGTTATTATCTTATTCCTTGTTTATGATAAATGTTTATGTCTCATGCTAGAATTGTATTAACTGGAAACGTTGATACATGTGTGTTTAATAAACAAACAATGGTTCCTAGTAAAGCCTCTCTTTTAACTAGCTCGTTGATTAATAGATGATCAAGGTTTCCTGATCATGAACATTGGATGTTGTTAATAACGAGGTCATATCATTGGAAGAATGATGTGATGAACATAGAACCAATATAAGGATAAAAATACAATCAAGTCATTTAGTTTATATTGTTATATCTTGTATACGAAGTAACTTATTCCTTAGACCATGAGATCATGTCAATCACTGATACCGGAAGGGTGCTTTGATGTCATCAAACGTCACACCGTAACAGGGTGACTATAAAGGTGATGTTAGGTATTCTAAAAGTATTAGTTGAGGCTCATGGATCAAGAGTGGAATTTTTCCATCCAAAATGACGAAGAGATATATTCTGGGCCCTCTCGGTGATATCACATCAACACCGCTTGCAAGCACGTGATATGATCACAAGGATGTTATATCATGGGAACGAGAAAAGAGTACTTGTCGGTAACGAGATTGAATAAGGTATGGTTGATACCAATGATCGAATCTCGGACAAGTAAAATATCGCGAGACAAAAACAATAGTTCACGACGTTGATGGTTCACAAGATCACGAGAGTCATCGTTGAATATATAGGAGTCATCACGGATTTCCAGATCCCGCTGTTGATTATTGATCGGAGAGGAGTCTTGATCATGTCTATCTTATTCGCGAACCGTAGGGTGACACACTTAAGGTTCGATGACGCGTTTGAGAGGATACGGAATATCAGAGAAAAGTTTGGACAGCACCGAAATTGTTTCGGGGAATATTGAAATAGTCACCAGAATTGTTTCGGGTAATTTTGAAATAGTTCAAGGGGATTCTTATCAAATGGTTGTTAATAGATTTAACAACTAACTCAAGGGGTTATATGTTAATGTTTGTTAATGGAATTAACAAATATTAAAATAAAGAAATAAAATTGTTTTATTTATTTATTAAAGGAAACCCTTGGGATTTTGAGTGGGAATTAATGGAAGAATGAGTGGGTTGAGTGGAGACTCCACTCACATGATGAGGGAGAGGTGGAGACACCCAAAAATTCGTGGCTGCCATCCCCTCCTATATAAGGAGGGGTGGAAGCTCCCTCTCCCACACACACACTTGTGTCATCTCTTCCTCCCTCGTGCCGCTGCTCCACTACTTGTTCGTGCGCTTGGCGAAGCCCTGAGCAATGTTTTTCTCCACCACACCACGCCGTCGTGCTGCTGGAGTTCCGAGGGATCCTCTACTTCCGCGCCCCGCTGGAACGAGGGAACGGAGGTCGTCATCAACCGTACGTGTGATCAATCACGGAGGCACCGCCGGATTGCGGTGCACATCTTCTCGCTATCGGGATCGGTGTGAGTACGAGTACGCCAACAACGAGATTTGATCTCGTAATGCTTTGTGTCTTCGAGGGTATGTGTTCTCCTTAACCCTCTCTTTGCCATTTGCACTTCGTCTCCTAGATTAGATCTTGGCCTTTCGGGTGTCTCTCGCGTAGGATTTTTTTTTTGTTTTCTATGCAACGACCCCTTCAGTGGTATCAGAGCCAGATCTATGCGTAGATGTTTTGTACGGGTAGAACACATAGGTGTATGTGGGCGTTGATGATCATGTTATTACATCCTTGATAATTTTATGATCTTAGTGGCATAGTGGGATGAAGCGGCCCAGACTAACCTTACATGTCCACGTACATGAGACTTGTTCCACAACTGACATGCAACTTGTATTGCATAAGTGGATTGAGGGTGTCTGTTTCTCCTACTATAGTTAAGATCTAATCTACGAAGGTTTGTAAAAAATATGTTTATCAACGTTGTGGTTGATGTTCGTATGTATGAACGGTTCTATCCTCGAAAGCCCTAAGCCACGTAAAATTTGCAAAAATAAATTAGAAGCGTCTAACTAGTTTTTGCTAGGCATGTGATGTGATATGGTCAATGTTACAAATTTGATTATGATATGATCTATTTGGTAAATTTTTGATATACCGAAGGTATCCATATGGTTGTCTTATTATTGATGGACAGTCAAGATTAGGATGCCATGGTACTTGGTACCACGCCGGTGGAATGATGGAGATCATACCATGATGCACATGATGGAGATCAAGTGCAAGGAGGACCATATCATATCACGTTATCCTTACATGTGATGTCTATGATGTTAATCCTTTTATGCATCTTGTTTTGCTTAGATAGCGACGGTAGCATTATAAGATGATCCCTCTCACTTAATATCAAGATAATAATGTGTTCTTCCTTAAGTATGCACTGTTAAGAAAGTTCGTCGTTTCGAGACACCACGTGATGATCGGGTGTGACAGACTCAACGTTCGCATACAACGGGTGTTTTCAAGCCTAGCATGTACAGACATGGCCTTGAAACATACGCAATCCTAAGGTTCTACTTGGCGAGCCTAGCATGTACAGACATGGCCTCGGAATACGTAACCGGAAGGTAAAGCATGCGTCATATGGATGATATGATGAACATGTAGATGTTCGCCTTTGAAGCTACATCATCTCACGTTATGATCGGTTTTGGTGTAGTGAATTTGGTTCGTGTAATCACTAAAGACGACTAAGAGGGATGTTGTTTTTGAGTGGGAGTTCATGGTTTAATTTTGAATTAACTTGAACTTATTTATCATGAACAACAAATCAAAGTGAATTTACACAAATTGTAGTATTCATTGGCATCCACAAAACTACCATACACTTAGATTGTTAATTGAGACATAACTGTTATGATCTGGTAAAACCATTTAAGATTGGTACCGTATTAGTGAAATTTAAAAATGAGTCCTATTGTAGATTTTTGGTATTTCCTACCTAGCTCCATATGGTTAATGATTGATTGATCTAAAGAGCAACCAATTCCTACTTAGAATCTAGAGTCATGGTTGTTTCAATATTACTTTATCTTCGAAAGAATGTTTTGTTGATCAAGGTGATTTAGGAACTGAAAAGAGTTTTTTTCAGAAACAATCAAGTGAAAGATATATTGATATCTAGAAACTTATTTGTGGCAACATGACTGAGTATAATTTAGCGTGAGAATGTTTGCTTATATTATTTGAATATATGCAATGATTGAAAACGCTAGGCGTTTGAATATTCCAAGAAGTTGGGCGCTAAAAATTATCCTCTAAATTCCTTCCTTCGAGCTATAGTAGCTTAATCATAAAATTGTTATGATAGGATGGATTAAAAATATGGGTAAAGTCGTTTACCTGACTTGGAGATTGCTAAGAGTGGAATCTAGAAGAATACTATTAATATGGTGATATTAGTAGAACAATCAAACTCAAAGTATGACTCAATGGGTGATAGTATATGACTAACACGCCAAAGAAAATGAACTAGTACGACTAGCATTGTTTGATGTTGAATGATTCTTCTATAAAAGAAAGGGAATATTGAAAATAGAATTACAAAAAGATATATGGCAGAAAAAAGAAGATAACTGGAAAAGTCCAGCTCAGGAGTATATGCTTGATATACAAGTTATAGATGTATTACTAGTTAACAAAGTATTTTTGGGTATTTTGATACCACATTAGTTGGTATGAGTTGTCATACAAAGCAACGCAATGCAAGAAATACAAGGGCCTAAAAGGAACTAGTAATAGATGTGGAATCGATTATGACAAGAACATAAATAAAGTGTTATTGTGTTCATTGTCGTATCAAACCAAACATTCAAGATTTATTTTAAGAACTTAATAAGTTGTTATTTTGTTCTAGTCTTTTGTGAGAACAAATGAGATTGTTCAAACGATGACCATATTCCATAATTGATGGATATGTTAATATAAATCATGTTGGTAAAGTAAACATCTATAAGACTAAATGCTAAACGTTGCAAGACGTAAAAGAGTTTCACTTAAATTGTGACACCACCATTTTAGTTCATATCGGAAAGGAAAACATGAAGGAACTCCATATTGATGGACTTCTGGAGTCATTTTGTTTTGAATAAATTGACGCTTGTGAGACCTCTTCCAAAAGATGACTAGAATTCCGTTCTTAGGCCAAAGTAGAATGGACGACTAATTTAGTAGACATTATACATATTGATGTATATAATCCATTATGTGTAGTCATGTATGGTGGATAAATTTTTCCTTCATAAAATTCTGTCAATGATTTGAGTAGATATGTGAGTATATCTATTTAAAGAGAATGGAGTTTGACATTTTGAATTGGTTCAAAAGTTTGTTAATATGAAGTAAAAATCAATTTAACAAGATAACCTAGTATTTATGATTGGATCATAAAGGATAAAGTTTGAGTTACAAGTTTAGCAAACCATCTGAGAAGTTGCAGAACTGTTCTACAACATATACTTCTCGAATACCCTACATTAGTTTGGAGTATTCCAGAGACAAAATCAAACCTTGTTGGACATGGTAAGATTAATAAAAATTCCATTATAATTTTGTAGTTTATACATTAGTGACAATCGTTTTCCACTGAAATAGCACCATCATGATCCGTTGAAATTGACAACATATAAGATATGGTTTGGGTAGTGACCGAATTGTCATTTTCTTAAGTTTTGGTATGCATAGCATGTATAAAATGTTTACAACCAAAATAGGATAAATATATGTTTATAAGGTTATCCCGAATAAAACATTGGGTATTTCTCCTATCACCGAACCAAAACACAAATGTTGTTTGTCAGAAAGGGTTGATTTCTCGAGAAAGTAGTTCTTGCGAAACAAGTGAGTGGGAGCACAGTACAAACTCAACAAGATTAGAGAATCTTCGTTATCATGTCGAGAGTAGCGCAACACTGGAAGTTGTTCCGGGGTTTGCTATTTTGACAAAGTAGAAGACACTACATGTGTTGTAGATACTTCGGATGAGTTTGCGTACTGAACCACAAAAGTCCTAAATATTTGTACTTAGACCAACTTATGGTGTCAGAGTAAAGTGTTGTTTTGACAACAAAAGGACCTAGACCTTATAAAGGAAGCAAATGATGGGCCCTGACATCGTAAAATTGTCTATGAGTCATTATATCCGCCATAGTATCCTTATATGAATATCAAGTATGTGACTTGGTAGTCCTTTCGATAGGTATGATGCCTAACGATAGCAAAAGGGTCTATATAGCGACAAAGACATGGATTTACATCCTTTGAAAGTAGTACTTATCGAAAAGTTGTTTTCGACGAAGTTCAAAGAGTTGACTACTACAAGATTTTGATCTTCCGTAGTGATGCTTAGTCTTTGCGGATAGTTCTAGCAAAGTTACATATTATGATATGGATGTTGAATAACCAAACCAACTCTCCTCTCGAGGAAGTTTGATCAAGGATCTGTAGTTGACACCGTCTGAGAGTTTTGTAAAATTCAAAAGATTGCTTGACACAGTCTGAGAGTTTTGTAAAATTCAAGTTGAAATCTTTACCTTAATGAAGTTATCAAAAGATTTTGATTCCATCATGAACGATAAAGATGCTTGTAGAGTTACAAGAAATTAAGTGGGAGCGCTATGACATATTCCAATACTTTATGTAGATGACATATGGTTTATTGGAAAATATGTATTTTAAATCAACACGGTTAAGAAATTCGTATTTATGAAAAGCTCAGAAGATATTGAGCATCGATATCTATAAGAGATGGATTGAAGCCAAATTACATAGATGAAATATTGAAGTAAGTCAATATCGAAATGACAAGAAGGAGTTCTTGTCACATGGAAAATAATTGAGCAAGATTCAAGTGTTTAGACACATGATGAGCATCATTGAAATTGAGATTTCTAAGTCATGTTTCCATGCTATGTACACAACCAGATGAGTCATATGCTATAAAATGTTATAGCAGGATAATCCATATGATGATTAGACAAAAGTGGGAGAGATCCTTGTGTCATTTTAGAAATGCTAAGGATATGTTTTCCTATGTAGTAATGACAAAATATTAGTTGTAATATGTTACACTAATAGTCGTGTCATTTATTCAAGTAATTTTATCTCAATAAAAATATGTGATGAAGGGTAGCCCAATAGACTGGAAGGAAGTAGATTTGAAAGAGTTTCAAAATTAAAAAAATATTGTTACAGATACTACAACAAAGGCTAAAGTATATCGTTGTGTTGACAACTGATAATAAGCGTATTTTATGTCAAGTTGTTCTTTATTGAACTTGGTAAAATTCCAAGAATGCTGACACTATGAAGCTACATTTTCACAATGTTAGTAACATTAGTTTAAGCTGAGGAATTAAGGTATCACCGGAACTTGGCGAATTTCCAAGAATGCTAACACTATGAAGCTACATTTTCACAATGTTAGTGACATTAGTTTAAGCTGAGGAATCAAGGTTTCACAGATTGACCATATATATACAAAGCCATCTCATTAGAGAATGAGTTATGCGTGTAGACGCAAAGACCATGCAAATACAATAGGAGCTAAACAGTTCAGATCTTTTTGATGATGTTTACCACATGCAAAGCATGGTAATAACACTGGAACGCCATATGTGTTAAGTGCTTACAGACTAGATTATTGACTCTTGTGCAAGTGGGAGACTGAAGGGAATATGCCCGAGAGGCAATAATAAAGTGGTTATTATCTTATTCCTTGTTTATGATAAATGTTTATTTCTCATGCTAGAATTGTATTAACCGGAAACGTTGATACATGTGTGTTTAATAAACAAACAATGGTTCCTAGTAAAGCCTCTCTTTTAACTAGCTCGTTGATTAATAGATGATCAAGGTTCCCTAATCATGAACATTGGATGTTGTTAATAACGAGGTCATATCATTAGAAGAATGATGTGATGAACATAGACCCAATATCAAGATAACAATACGATCAAGTCATTTAGTTTATATTGTTATATCTTGCATACGAAGTAACTTATTCCTTAGACCATGAGATAATGTCAATCACTGATACCGGAAGGGTGCTTTGATGTCATCAAACGTCACACCGTAACATGCTGACTATAAAGGTGCCGTTAGGTATTCTAAAAGTATTAGTTGAGGCTCATGGATCAAGAGTGGAATTTGTCCATCCAAAATGACGGAGAGATATACTCTGGGCCCTCTCGGTGATATCACATCGAAACCGCTTGCAAGCACGTGATATGATCACAAGGATCTTATATCATGGGAACGAGAAAAGAGTACTTGTCGGTAACGAGATTGAACAAGGTATGGTTGATACCAATGATCGAATCTCGGACAAGTAAAATATCGCGAGACAAAGGGAATAGTTCACGACGTTGATGGTTCACACGATCACAAGAGTCATCGTTGAATATATAGGAGTCATCACGGATTTCCAGATCCCGCTGTTGATTATTGATCGGAGAGGACTCTCGATCATGTCTATCTTATTCGTGAACCTTAGGGTGACACACTTAAGGTTCGATGACGCGTTTGAGAGGATACGGAATATCAGAGAAAAGTTTGGACAACACCGAAATTGTTTCGGGGAATATTGAAATAGTCACCAGAATTGTTTCGGGTAATTTTGAAATAGTTCAAGGGCATTCTTATTAAATGGTTGTTAATAGATTTAACAACTAACTCAAGGGGTTATATGTTAATTTTTTTAATGGAATTAACAAATATTAAAATAAAGAAATAAAATTGTTTTATTTATTTATTAAAGAAAACCCTTGGGATTTTGAGTGGGAATTAATGGAAGAATGAGTGGGTTGAGTGGAGACTCCACTCACATGATGAGGGAGAGGTGGAGACACCCAAAAATTCGTGGCTGCCATCCCCTCCTATATAAGGAGGGGTGGAAGCTCCCTCTCACACACACACACACTTGTGTCATATCTTCCTCCCTCGTGCCGCTGCTCCACTACTTGTTCGTGCGCTTGGCGAAGCCCTGAGCAATGTTTTTCTCCACCACACCACGCCGTCGTGCTGCTGGAGTTCCGAGGGATCCTCTACTTCCGCGCCCCGCTGGAACGAGGAAATGGAGGTCGTCATCAACCGTACGTGTGATCGATCACGGAGGCACCGCCGGATTGCGGTGCACATCTTCTCGCTATCGGGATCGGTGTGAGTACGAGTACGCCAACAACGAGATTTGATCTCGTAATGCTTTGTGTCTTCGAGGGTATGTGTTCTCCTTAACCCTCTCTTTGCCCTTTGCACTTCGTCTCCTAGATTAGATCTTGGCCTTTCGGGTGTCTCTCGCGTAGGATTTTTGTTTTGTTTTCTATGCAACGACCCCTTCAGTGGTATCAGAGCCGGATCTATGCGTAGATGTTTTTTACGGGTAGAACACATAGGTGTATGTGGGCGTTGATGATCATGTTATTACATCCTTGATTATTTTATAATCTTAGTGGCATAGTGGGATGAAGCGGCCCAGACTAACCTTACATGTCCACGTACATGAGACTTGTTCCACAACTGACATGCAACTTGTATTGCATAAGTGGATTGAGGGTGTCTGTTTCTCCTACTATAGTTAAGATCTAATCTACGAAGGTTTGTTAAAAATATGTTTATCAACGTTGTAGTTGATGTTCGTATGTATGAACGGTTCTATCCTCGAAAGCACTAAGCCACGTAAAATTTGCAAAAATAAATTAGAAGCGTCTAACTAGTTTTTGCTGGGCATGTGATGTGATATGGTCAATGTTACAAATTTGATTATGATATGATCTATTTGGTAAATTTTTGATATACCGAAGGTATCCATATGTTTGTCTTATTATTGATGGACAGTCAAGATTAGGATGCCATGGTACTTGGTACCACGCCGGTGGAATGATGGAGATCATACCATGATTCACATGATGGAGATCAAGTGCAAGGAGGACCATATCATATCACGTTATCCTTACATGTGATGTCTATGATGTTAATCCTTTTATGCATCTTGTTTTGCTTAGATAGCGACGGTAGCATTATAAGATGATCCCTCTCACTTAATATCAAGATAATAATGTGTTCTTCCTTAACTATGCACTGTTAAGAAAGTTCGTCGTTTCGAGACACCACGTGATGATCGGGTGTGACAAACTCAACGTTCGCATACAACGGGTGTTTTCAAGCCTAGCATGTACAGACATGGCCTTGAAACATACGCAATCCTAAGGTTCTACTTGGCGATCCTAGCATGTACAGACATGGCCTCGGAATACGTAACCGAAAGGTAAAGCATGCGTCATATGGATGATATGATGAACATGTAGATGTCCGCCTTTGAAGCTACATCATCTCACGTTATGATCGGTTTTGGTGTAGTGAATTTGGTTCGTGTAATCCCTAAAGACGACTAAGAGGGATGTTGTTTTTGAGTGGGAGTTCATGGTTTAATTTTGAATTAACTTGAACTTATTTATCATGAACAACAAATCAAAGTGAATTTGCACAAATTTTAGTATTCATTGGCATCCACAAAACTACCATACACTTAGATTGTTAATTGAGACATAACTTTTATGATCTGGTAAAACCATTTAAGATTGGTACCGTATTAGTGAAATTTTAAAATGAGTCCTATTGTAGATTTTTGGTATTTCCTACCTAGCTCCATATGGTTAATGATTGATTGATCTAAAGAGCAACCAATTCCTACTTAGAATCTAGAGTCATGGTTGTTTCAATATTACTTTATCTTCGAAAGAATGTTTTGTTGCTCAAGGTGATTTAGGAACTGAAAAGAGTTGTTTTCAGAAACAATCAAGTGAAAGATATATTGATATCTAGAAACTTATTTGTGGCAACATGACTGAGTATAATTTAGCGTGAGAATGTTTGCTTATATTATTTGAATATATGCAATGATTTAAGACGCTAGGCGTTTGAATATTCCAAGAAGTTGGGCGCTAAAAATTATCCTCTAAATTCCTTCCTTCGAGCTATAGTAGCTTAATCATAAAATTGTTATGATGGGATGGATGAAAAATATGGGTAAAGTCGATTACCTTACTTGGAGATTGATAAGAGTGGAATCTAGAAGAATACTATTAATATGGTGATATTAGTAGAACAATCAAACTCAAAGTATGACTCAATGGGTGATAGTATATGACTAACACGCCAAAGAAAATGAACTAGTACGACTAGCATTGTTTGATGTTGAATGATTCTTCTATAAAGGAAAGGGAATATTGAAAATAGAATTACAAAAAGATATATGGCAGAAAAAAGAAGATAACTGGAAAAGTCCAGCTCAGGAGTATATGCTTGATATACAAGTTATAGATGTATTACTAGTTAACAAAGTATTTTTGGGTATTTTGATACCACATTAGTTGGTATGAGTTGTCATACAAAGCAACGCAATGCAAGAAATACATGAGACTAAAAGGAACTAGTAATAGATGTGGAATCGATTATGACAAGAACATAAATAAAGTATTATTGTGTTCATTGTCGTATCAAACCAAACATTCAAGATTTATTTTAAGAACTTAATAAGTTGTTATTTTGTTCTAGTCTTTTGTGAGAACAAATGAGATTGTTCAAACGATGACCATATTCCATAATTGATGGATATGTTAATATAAATCATGTTGGTAAAGTAAACATCTATAAGACTAAATGCTAAACGTTGCAAGACGTAAAAGAGTTTCACTTAAATTGTGACACCACCATTTTAGTTCATATCGGAAAGGAAAACATGAAGGAACTCCATATTGATGGACTTCCGGAGTCATTTTGTTTTGAATAAATTGACGCTTGTGAGACCTCTTCCAAAATATGACTAGAATTCCGTTCTTAGGCCAAAGTAGAATGGACGACTAATTTAGTAGAGATTATACATATTGATGTATATAATCCATTATGTGTAGTCATGTATGGTGGATTAATTTTTCCTTCATAAAATTCTGTCAATGATTTGAGTATATATGTGAGCATATCTATTTAAAGAGAATGGAGTTTGACATTTTGAATTGGTTCAAAAGGTTGTTAATATGAAGTAAAAATCAATGTAACAAGATAACCCAGTATTTATGATTGGATCATAAAGGATAAAGTTTGAGTTACAAGTTTAGCAAACCATCTGAGAAGTTGCAGAACTGTTCTACAACATATACTTCTCGAATACCCTACATTAGTTTGGAGTATTCAAGAGACAAAATCAAACCTTGTTGGACATGGTAAGATTAATAAAAATTCCATTATAATTTTGTAGTTTATACATTAGTGACAACCGTTTTCCACTGAAAAGAGCACCATCATGATCCGTTGAAATTGACAACATATAAGATATGGTTTGGGTAGTGACCGAATTGTCATTTTCTTAAGTTTTGGTATGCATATCATGTGTAAAATGTTTACAACCAAAATAGGATAAATATATGTTATAAGGTTATCCCGAATAAAACATTGGGTATTTCTCCTATCACCGAACCAAAAGACAAATGTTGTTTGTCAGAAAGGGTTGATTTCTCGAGAAAGTAGTTCTTGCGAAACAAGTGAGTGGGAGCACAGTACAAACTCAACAAGATTAGAGAATCTTCGTTATCATGTCGAGAGTAGCGCAACACTGGAAGTTGTTCCGGGGTTTGCTATTTTGACAAAGTAGAAGACACTACATGTGTTGTAGATACTTCGGATGAGTTTGCGTACTGAACCACAAAAGTCCTAAATATTTGTACTTAGACCAACTTATGGTGTCAGAGTAAAGTGTTGTTTTGACAACAAAAGGACCTAGACCTTATAAAGGAAGCAAATGATGGGCCCTGACTTCGTAAAATTGTCTATGAGTCATTATATCCGCCATAGTATCCTTATATGAATATTAAGTATGTGACTTGGTAGTCCTTTCGATAGGTATGATGCCTAACGATAGCAAAAGGGTCTATATAGCGACAAAGACATGGATTTACATCTTTTGAAAGTTGTACTTATCGAAAAGTTGTTTTCGACGAAGTTCAAAGAGTTGACTACTACAAGATTTTGATCTTCCGTAGTGATGCTTAGTCTTTGCGGATAGTTCTAGCAAAGTTACATATTATGATATGGATGTTGAATAACTAAACCAACTCTCCTGTCGAGGAAGTTTGATCAAGGATCTGTACTTGACACCGTCTGAGAGTTTTGTAAAATTCAAAAGATTGCTTGACACAGTCTGAGAGTTTTGTAAAATTCAAGTTGAAATCTTTACCTTAATGAAGTTATCAAAAGATTTTGATTCCATCATGAACGATAAAGATGCTTGTAGAGTTACAAGAAATTAAGTGGGAGCGTTGTGACATATTCCAATACTTTATGTAGATGACATATGGTTTATTGGAAAATATGTATTTTAAATTAACACGGTTAAGAAATTCATATTTATGAAAAGCTTAGAAGATATTGAGCATCGATATCTATAAGAGATGGATTGAAGCGCCTGATATGATTGAAGCCAAATTACATAGATGAAATATTGAAGTAAGTCAATATCGAAATGACAAGAAGGAGTTCTTGTCACATGGAAAATAATTGAGCAAGATTCAAGTGTTTAGACACATGATGAGCATCATTGAAATTGAGATTTCTAAGTCATGTTTCCATGCTATGTACACAACCAGAGGAGTCCTATGCTATAAAATGTTATAGCAGGATAATCCATATGATGATTAGACAAAAGTGGGAGAGATCCTTGTGTCATTTTAGAAATCCTAAGGATATGTTTTCGTATGTAGTAATGACAAAATATTAGTTGTAATATGTTACACTAATAGTCGTGTCATTTATTCAAGTAATTTTATCTCAATTAAAATATGTGATGAAGGGTAGCACAATAGACTGGAAGAAAGTTCCATGCTAGATTTGAAAGAGTTTCAAAATTAAAAAAATATTGTTACAGATACTACAACAAAGGCTAAAGTATATCTTTTTGTTGACAACTGATAATAAGCGTATTTTATGTCAAGTTGTTCTTTATTGAACTTGGTAAAATTCCAAGAATGCTGACACTATGAAGCTACATTTTCACAATGTTAGTAACATTAGTTTAAGCTGAGGAATTAAGGTATCACCGGAACTTGGCGAATTTCCAAGAATGCTAACACTATGAAGCTACATTTTCACAATGTTAGTGACATTAGTTTAAGCTGAGGAATCAAGGTTTCACAGATTGACCATATATATACAAAGCCATCTCATTAGAGAATGAGTTATGCGTGTAGACGCAAAGACCATGCAAATACAATAGGAGCTAAACAGTTCAGATCTTTTTGATGATGTTTACCACATGCAAAGCATGGTAATAACACTGGAACGCCATATGTGTTAAGTGCTTACAGACTAGATTATTGACTCTTGTGCAAGTGGGAGACTGAAGGGAATATGCCCGAGAGGCAATAATAAAGTGGTTATTATCTTATTCCTTGTTTATGATAAATGTTTATTTCTCATGCTAGAATTGTATTAACCGGAAACGTTGATACATGTGTGTTTAATAAACAAACAATGGTTCCTAGTAAAGCCTCTCTTTTAACTAGCTCGTTGATTAATAGATGATCAAGGTTCCCTAATCATGAACATTGGATGTTGTTAATAACGAGGTCATATCATTAGAAGAATGATGTGATGAACATAGACCCAATATCAAGATAACAATACGATCAAGTCATTTAGTTTATATTGTTATATCTTGCATACGAAGTAACTTATTCCTTAGACCATGAGATAATGTCAATCACTGATACCGGAAGGGTGCTTTGATGTCATCAAACGTCACACCGTAACATGCTGACTATAAAGGTGCCGTTAGGTATTCTAAAAGTATTAGTTGAGGCTCATGGATCAAGAGTGGAATTTGTCCATCCAAAATGACGGAGAGATATACTCTGGGCCCTCTCGGTGATATCACATCGAAACCGCTTGCAAGCACGTGATATGATCACAAGGATCTTATATCATGGGAACGAGAAAAGAGTACTTGTCGGTAACGAGATTGAACAAGGTATGGTTGATACCAATGATCGAATCTCGGACAAGTAAAATATCGCGAGACAAAGGGAATAGTTCACGACGTTGATGGTTCACACGATCACAAGAGTCATCGTTGAATATATAGGAGTCATCACGGATTTCCAGATCCCGCTGTTGATTATTGATCGGAGAGGGACTCTCGATCATGTCTATCTTATTCGTGAACCTTAGGGTGACACACTTAAGGTTCGATGACGCGTTTGAGAGGGATACGGAATATCAGAGAAAAGTTTGGACAACACCGAAATTGTTTCGGGGAATATTGAAATAGTCACAGAATTGTTTCGGGTAATTTTGAAATAGTTTCAAGGGCATTCTTATTAATGGTTGTTAATAGATTTAACAACTAACTCAAGGGGTTAAATGTTAATTTTTTTAATGGAATAACAAATATTAAAATAAAGAAATAAAATTGTTTTATTTATTTATTAAGAAAACCCTTGGATTTTGAGTGGGAATTATGGGAAGAATGAGTGGGTTGAGTGGAGACTCCACTCACATGATGAGGGAGAGGTGGAGACACCCAAAAATTCGTGGCTGCCATCCCCTCCTATATAAGGAGGGTGGAAGCTCCCTCTCCACACACACACACACTTGTGTCATATCTTCCTCCCTCGTGCCGCTGCTCCACTACTTGTTCGTGCGCTTGGCGAAGCCCTGAGCAATGTTTTTCTCCACCACACCACGCCGTCGTGCTGCTGGAGTTCCGAGGGATCCTCTACTTCCGCGCCCCGCTGGAACGAGGAAATGGAGGTCGTCATCAACCGTACGTGTGATCGATCACGGAGGCACCGCCGGATTGCGGTGCACATCTTCTCGCTATCGGGATCGGTGTGAGTACGAGTACGCCAACAACGAGATTTGATCTCGTAATGCTTTGTGTCTTCGAGGGTATGTGTTCTCCTTAACCCTCTCTTTGCCCTTTGCACTTCGTCTCCTAGATTAGATCTTGGCCTTTCGGGTGTCTCTCGCGTAGGATTTTTGTTTTGTTTTCTATGCAACGACCCCTTCAGTGGTATCAGAGCCGGATCTATGCGTAGATGTTTTTTACGGGTAGAACACATAGGTGTATGTGGGCGTTGATGATCATGTTATTACATCCTTGATTATTTTATAATCTTAGTGGCATAGTGGGATGAAGCGGCCCAGACTAACCTTACATGTCCACGTACATGAGACTTGTTCCACAACTGACATGCAACTTGTATTGCATAAGTGGATTGAGGGTGTCTGTTTCTCCTACTATAGTTAAGATCTAATCTACGAAGGTTTGTTAAAAATATGTTTATCAACGTTGTAGTTGATGTTCGTATGTATGAACGGTTCTATCCTCGAAAGCACTAAGCCACGTAAAATTTGCAAAAATAAATTAGAAGCGTCTAACTAGTTTTTGCTGGGCATGTGATGTGATATGGTCAATGTTACAAATTTGATTATGATATGATCTATTTGGTAAATTTTTGATATACCGAAGGTATCCATATGTTTGTCTTATTATTGATGGACAGTCAAGATTAGGATGCCATGGTACTTGGTACCACGCCGGTGGAATGATGGAGATCATACCATGATTCACATGATGGAGATCAAGTGCAAGGAGGACCATATCATATCACGTTATCCTTACATGTGATGTCTATGATGTTAATCCTTTTATGCATCTTGTTTTGCTTAGATAGCGACGGTAGCATTATAAGATGATCCCTCTCACTTAATATCAAGATAATAATGTGTTCTTCCTTAACTATGCACTGTTAAGAAAGTTCGTCGTTTCGAGACACCACGTGATGATCGGGTGTGACAAACTCAACGTTCGCATACAACGGGTGTTTTCAAGCCTAGCATGTACAGACATGGCCTTGAAACATACGCAATCCTAAGGTTCTACTTGGCGATCCTAGCATGTACAGACATGGCCTCGGAATACGTAACCGAAAGGTAAAGCATGCGTCATATGGATGATATGATGAACATGTAGATGTCCGCCTTTGAAGCTACATCATCTCACGTTATGATCGGTTTTGGTGTAGTGAATTTGGTTCGTGTAATCCCTAAAGACGACTAAGAGGGATGTTGTTTTTGAGTGGGAGTTCATGGTTTAATTTTGAATTAACTTGAACTTATTTATCATGAACAACAAATCAAAGTGAATTTGCACAAATTTTAGTATTCATTGGCATCCACAAAACTACCATACACTTAGATTGTTAATTGAGACATAACTTTTATGATCTGGTAAAACCATTTAAGATTGGTACCGTATTAGTGAAATTTTAAAATGAGTCCTATTGTAGATTTTTGGTATTTCCTACCTAGCTCCATATGGTTAATGATTGATTGATCTAAAGAGCAACCAATTCCTACTTAGAATCTAGAGTCATGGTTGTTTCAATATTACTTTATCTTCGAAAGAATGTTTTGTTGCTCAAGGTGATTTAGGAACTGAAAAGAGTTGTTTTCAGAAACAATCAAGTGAAAGATATATTGATATCTAGAAACTTATTTGTGGCAACATGACTGAGTATAATTTAGCGTGAGAATGTTTGCTTATATTATTTGAATATATGCAATGATTTAAGACGCTAGGCGTTTGAATATTCCAAGAAGTTGGGCGCTAAAAATTATCCTCTAAATTCCTTCCTTCGAGCTATAGTAGCTTAATCATAAAATTGTTATGATGGGATGGATGAAAAATATGGGTAAAGTCGATTACCTTACTTGGAGATTGCTAAGAGTGGAATCTAGAAGAATACTATTAATATGGTGATATTAGTAGAACAATCAAACTCAAAGTATGACTCAATGGGTGATAGTATATGACTAACACGCCAAAGAAAATGAACTAGTACGACTAGCATTGTTTGATGTTGAATGATTCTTCTATAAAGGAAAGGGAATATTGAAAATAGAATTACAAAAAGATATATGGCAGAAAAAAGAAGATAACTGGAAAAGTCCAGCTCAGGAGTATATGCTTGATATACAAGTTATAGATGTATTACTAGTTAACAAAGTATTTTTGGGTATTTTGATACCACATTAGTTGGTATGAGTTGTCATACAAAGCAACGCAATGCAAGAAATACATGAGACTAAAAGGAACTAGTAATAGATGTGGAATCGATTATGACAAGAACATAAATAAAGTATTATTGTGTTCATTGTCGTATCAAACCAAACATTCAAGATTTATTTTAAGAACTTAATAAGTTGTTATTTTGTTCTAGTCTTTTGTGAGAACAAATGAGATTGTTCAAACGATGACCATATTCCATAATTGATGGATATGTTAATATAAATCATGTTGGTAAAGTAAACATCTATAAGACTAAATGCTAAACGTTGCAAGACGTAAAAGAGTTTCACTTAAATTGTGACACCACCATTTTAGTTCATATCGGAAAGGAAAACATGAAGGAACTCCATATTGATGGACTTCCGGAGTCATTTTGTTTTGAATAAATTGACGCTTGTGAGACCTCTTCCAAAATATGACTAGAATTCCGTTCTTAGGCCAAAGTAGAATGGACGACTAATTTAGTAGAGATTATACATATTGATGTATATAATCCATTATGTGTAGTCATGTATGGTGGATTAATTTTTCCTTCATAAAATTCTGTCAATGATTTGAGTATATATGTGAGCATATCTATTTAAAGAGAATGGAGTTTGACATTTTGAATTGGTTCAAAAGGTTGTTAATATGAAGTAAAAATCAATGTAACAAGATAACCCAGTATTTATGATTGGATCATAAAGGATAAAGTTTGAGTTACAAGTTTAGCAAACCATCTGAGAAGTTGCAGAACTGTTCTACAACATATACTTCTCGAATACCCTACATTAGTTTGGAGTATTCAAGAGACAAAATCAAACCTTGTTGGACATGGTAAGATTAATAAAAATTCCATTATAATTTTGTAGTTTATACATTAGTGACAACCGTTTTCCACTGAAAAGAGCACCATCATGATCCGTTGAAATTGACAACATATAAGATATGGTTTGGGTAGTGACCGAATTGTCATTTTCTTAAGTTTTGGTATGCATATCATGTGTAAAATGTTTACAACCAAAATAGGATAAATATATGTTATAAGGTTATCCCGAATAAAACATTGGGTATTTCTCCTATCACCGAACCAAAAGACAAATGTTGTTTGTCAGAAAGGGTTGATTTCTCGAGAAAGTAGTTCTTGCGAAACAAGTGAGTGGGAGCACAGTACAAACTCAACAAGATTAGAGAATCTTCGTTATCATGTCGAGAGTAGCGCAACACTGGAAGTTGTTCCGGGGTTTGCTATTTTGACAAAGTAGAAGACACTACATGTGTTGTAGATACTTCGGATGAGTTTGCGTACTGAACCACAAAAGTCCTAAATATTTGTACTTAGACCAACTTATGGTGTCAGAGTAAAGTGTTGTTTTGACAACAAAAGGACCTAGACCTTATAAAGGAAGCAAATGATGGGCCCTGACTTCGTAAAATTGTCTATGAGTCATTATATCCGCCATAGTATCCTTATATGAATATTAAGTATGTGACTTGGTAGTCCTTTCGATAGGTATGATGCCTAACGATAGCAAAAGGGTCTATATAGCGACAAAGACATGGATTTACATCTTTTGAAAGTTGTACTTATCGAAAAGTTGTTTTCGACGAAGTTCAAAGAGTTGACTACTACAAGATTTTGATCTTCCGTAGTGATGCTTAGTCTTTGCGGATAGTTCTAGCAAAGTTACATATTATGATATGGATGTTGAATAACTAAACCAACTCTCCTGTCGAGGAAGTTTGATCAAGGATCTGTACTTGACACCGTCTGAGAGTTTTGTAAAATTCAAAAGATTGCTTGACACAGTCTGAGAGTTTTGTAAAATTCAAGTTGAAATCTTTACCTTAATGAAGTTATCAAAAGATTTTGATTCCATCATGAACGATAAAGATGCTTGTAGAGTTACAAGAAATTAAGTGGGAGCGTTGTGACATATTCCAATACTTTATGTAGATGACATATGGTTTATTGGAAAATATGTATTTTAAATTAACACGGTTAAGAAATTCATATTTATGAAAAGCTTAGAAGATATTGAGCATCGATATCTATAAGAGATGGATTGAAGCGCCTGATATGATTGAAGCCAAATTACATAGATGAAATATTGAAGTAAGTCAATATCGAAATGACAAGAAGGAGTTCTTGTCACATGGAAAATAATTGAGCAAGATTCAAGTGTTTAGACACATGATGAGCATCATTGAAATTGAGATTTCTAAGTCATGTTTCCATGCTATGTACACAACCAGAGGAGTCCTATGCTATAAAATGTTATAGCAGGATAATCCATATGATGATTAGACAAAAGTGGGAGAGATCCTTGTGTCATTTTAGAAATCCTAAGGATATGTTTTCGTATGTAGTAATGACAAAATATTAGTTGTAATATGTTACACTAATAGTCGTGTCATTTATTCAAGTAATTTTATCTCAATTAAAATATGTGATGAAGGGTAGCACAATAGACTGGAAGAAAGTTCCATGCTAGATTTGAAAGAGTTTCAAAATTAAAAAAATATTGTTACAGATACTACAACAAAGGCTAAAGTATATCTTTTTGTTGACAACTGATAATAAGCGTATTTTATGTCAAGTTGTTCTTTACTGAACTTGGTGAAATTCCAAGAATGCTGACACTATGAAGCTACATTTTCACAATGTTAGTAACACTAGTTTAAGCTGAGGAATTAAGGTATCACCGGAACTTGGCGAATTTCCAAGAATGCTAACACTATGAAGCTAAATTTTCACAATGTTAGTGACATTAGTTTAAGCTGAGGAATCAAGGTTTCACAGATTGACCATATATATACAAAGCCATCTCATTAGAGAATGAGTGATGCGTGTAGACGCAAAGACCATGCAAATACAATAGGACCTAAACAGTTCAGATCTTTTTTATGATGTTTACCACATGCAAAGCATGGTAATAACACTGGAACGCCATATGTGTTAAGTGCTTACAGACTAGAATATTGACTCTAGTGCAAGTGGGAGACTGAAGGGAATATGCCCGAGAGGCAATAATAAAGTGGTTATTATCTTATTCCTTGTTTATGATAAATGTTTATTTCTCATGCTAGAATTGTATTAACCGGAAACGTTGATACATGTGTGTTTAATAAACAAACAATGGTTCCTAGTAAAGCCTCTCTTTTAACTAGCTCGTTGATTAATAGATGATCAAGGTTTCCTGATCATGAACATTGGATGTTGTTAATAACGAGGTCATATCATTAGAAGAATGATGTGATGAACATAGACCCAATATCAAGATAACAATACGATCAAGTCATTTAGTTTATATTGTTATATCTTGCATACGAAGTAACTTATTCCTTAGACCATGATATCATGTCAATCGCTGATACCGGAAGGGTGCTTTGATGTCATCAAACGTCACACCGTAACAGGCTGACTCTAAAGGTGCCGTTAGGTATTCGAAAAGTATTAGTTGAGGCTCATGGATCAAGAGTGGGATTTGTCCATCCAAAATTACGGAGAGATATACTCTGGGCCCTCTCGGTGATATCACATCGAAACCGCTTGCAAGCACGTGATATGATCACAATGATGTTATATCATGGGAACGAGAAAAGAGTACTTGTCGGTAACGAGATTGAACAAGGTATGGTTGATACCAATGATCGAATCTCGGACAAGTAAAATATCGCGAGACAAAGGGAATAGTTCACGACGTTGATGGTTCACACGATCACGAGAGTCATCGTTGAATATATAGGAGTCATCACGGATTTCAAGATCCCGCTGTTGATTATTGATCGGAGAGGACTCTCGATCATGTCTATCTTATTCGCGAACCTTAGGGTGACACACTTAAGGTTCGATGACTCGTTTGAGAGGATACGGAATATCAGAGAAAAGTTTGGACATCACCGAAATTGTTTCGGGGAATATTGAAATAGTCACCAGAATTGTTTCGGGTAATTTTGAAATAGTTCAAGGGGATTCTTATCAAATGGTTGTTAATAGATTTAACAACTAACTCAAGGGGTTATATGTTAATTTTTGTTAATGGAATTAACAAATATTAAAATAAAGAAATAAAATTGTTTTATTTATTTATTAAAGAAAACCCTTGGGATTTTGAGTGGGAATTAATGGAAGAATGAGTGGGTTGAGTGGAGACTCCTGAGGGAGAGGTGGAGACACCCAAAAATTTGTGGCTGCCATCCCCTCCTATATAAGGAGGGGTGGAAGCTCCCTCTCCCCCCCACACACACTTGTGTCATCTCTTCCTCCCTCCTGCCGGTGCTCCACTACTTGTTCGTGCGCTTGGCGAAGCCCTGAGCAATGTTTTTCTCCACCACACCACGCCGTCGTGCTGCTGGAGTTCCGAGGGATCCTCTACTTCCTCGCCCCGCTGGAACGAGGGAACGGAGGTCGGCATCAACCGTACATGTGACCGATCACGGAGGCACCGCCGGATTGCGGTGCACATCTTCTCAGTATCGGGATCGGTGTGAGTACGTCTACGCCAACAACGAGATTTGATCTCGTAACGCTTTGTGTCTTCGAGGGTATGTGTTCTCCTTAAACCTCTATTTGCCCGTTGCACTTCGTCTCCTAGATTAGATCTTGGCCTTTCGGGTGTCTCTCGCGTAGGATTTCTTTTGTTTTCTATGCAACGACCCCTTCAGTGGTATCAGAGCCGGATCTATGCGTAGATGTTTTGTACGGGTAGAACACATAGGTGTATGTGGGCGGTTATGATCATGTTATTACATCCTTGATTATTTTATGATCTTAGTGACATAGTGGGATGAAGCGGCCCGGACTAACCTTACATGTCCACGTACATGAGACTTGTTCCACAACTGACATGCAACTTGTATTGCATAAGTGGCTTGTGGGTGTCTGTTTCTCCTACTATAGTTAAGATATAATCTACGAAGGTTTGTTAAAAATATGTTTATCAACATTGTGGTTGATGTTCGTATGTATGAACGGTTCTATCCTCGAAAGCCCTAAGCCACGTAAAATTTGCAAAAAAAAATTAGCAGCGTCTAACTAGTTTTTGCTGGGCATGTGATGTGATATGGTCAATGTTACAAATTTGATTATGAGATGATGTATTTTGTAAATTTTTGATATACCGAAGGTATCCATATGGTTGTCTTATTATTGATGGACAGTCAAGATTGGGATGCCATGGTACTTGGTACCACGCCGGTGGAATGATGGAGATCATACCATGATGCACATGATGGAGATCAAGTGCAAGGAGGACCATATCATATCGCGTTATCCTTACATGTGATGTCTATGATGTTAATCCTTTTATGCATCTTGTTTTGCTTAGATAGCGACGGTAGCATTATGAGATGATCCCTCTCACTTAATATCAAGATAATAATGTGGTCTTCCTTAAGTATGCACCACTGAGAAAGTTCGTCGGTTCGAGACACCACGTGATGATCGGGTGTGACAGACTCAAAGTTCGCATACAACGGGTGTTTTCAAGCCTAGCATGTACAGACATGGCCTTGAAACACACGCAATACTAAGGTTCTACTTGGCGAGCCTAGCATGTACAGACATGGCCTCAGAACACGTAACCGAAAGGTAAAGCATGAGTCATATGGATGATATGATGAACATGTAGATGTTCGCCTTTGAAGCTACATCATCTCACGTTATTATCGGTTTTGGTGTAGTGAATTTGGTTTGTGTAATCACTAAAGACGACTAAGAGGGATGTTGTTTTTGAGTGGGAGTTCATGGTTTAATTTTGAATTAACTTGAACTTATTTATCATGAACAACCAATCAAAGTGAATTTGCACAAATTGTAGTATTCATTGGCATCCACAAAACTACCATACACTTAGATTCTTAATTGAGATATAACTGTTATAATAGGTAGTTTAGAGTAGGGAATGATACGTCTCCAACGTATCTATAATTTCTTATGCTCCATGATAATATTATGCCAATTTCTACATGTTTTCTCCCTTCTTTATAGCATTTTTACACGTTTTCTGGGACTAACCTATTAACAAGATGCCAAGTGCCAGTTCCCTATTTTCTACTGTTTTTTATTTCAGAAAAGTTGTTCTGGAAATATTCTTGGAATTGGACCCCACAAAGCCCTAAGTGCCTATTTTCCCCAGAAGCATCTAGAAGACCGAAGAGGAGTCGAAGACGGGCACCAGGGGGCCACACCATGGGGTGGCGCGCCCTCCCCCTGGCCACGCCAGCTGGTGGTGTGGGGCCCCCATAGCTCCACCGTCTTTGCCCTTTCGCATATATATTCCCCTCCGATGGAAAACCCTAGGCACCTGATCAAATATACCCGAAAAGTTCCGCAGCCGCCGTCGTCGTCAACCCTACATAGGGGGGGGGGGGGTTCGAAAGCTGTCTCCCAGCAACCTGCCGGAGAGGAGATCATCACCGGAGGCTTCTTCATCACCATGCCTGCCTCCGGAGTGATGCGTGAGTAGATCATCCCTGGACTACGGGTCCATTGCAGTATCTAGATGGTTGTCTTCTCCTCATATGCCTCCATGTTTAGATCTCGTGAGCTGCCTATCATGATCGAGATTGATCTTATGTAATTCTATATGCAGTGTTTGCCGGGATCCGATGAATATTGAACTTATGCCAAGTTGATGATAGTCTTTATTGCATATGTTATTTGTGATCTAGCACGCTTTCCGTTGCTAGTGGTTCTCTGGCCAAGTAGTTTCTAGTGACTCCAAGAGGGAGTATTTATGCTCGATAGTAGGTTCATGCCTCCTTTTCGCCTGTTCTCGAGTGACAGAAACGTGATGGGGGAGGATGTGCTGTTTCCACTAGGGAGAAAACAGCGGTGTGAGTGCCCGCGTGTACAATCATTGCTTACTTTACACACATTGTTTAATGCAATTATCTGTTGCTTGCAACTTAATACCTAAGGGGGTTCGGATGATAACCTGAGGGTGGATTATTAGTCATATATGCAGTTGGATTACAGTATATGTATATTGTTGTAATGCCCACACTAAATATCATAGTAGTCATCATGTCATGAATGTGCACTACGGTGCAACCTTTTTTTGTCAATTGCCCAGCTGTAATTTATTCACCTAGCATGCTATCTTTTATGGAGAGACACCACTAGTGAACCTACGAACCCCGGTCCATTTTGCTACACTGTTAAACAAACCTCTACAATTTCCTGCTTTCTTTACTTACTGCAAGCATACACCATTTTCCACACTGTACGTCTAATATTTGTTTTCAACAAGACCGGTGAGATTGACAACCTCATTGTACCATTGGGACAAAGTATTTTGGCTGTGTTGTGTGCAGGTTCCGCGTTGTTGCTGACACCGGTGAGGATCCATCACCACCGTTAGTGGCATCAACCTCCGAAGGTCCTCTTTCTCCTACTGTATTGATAACCTTGGTTCTTCACTAAGGGGAAAACTCCTACCGTTGTGCTCATCACACTCTCCTCTTAGGGTCTCCCAACGTGTGCAACATCTGCACCATCAAGGACTTTTTCTGGCCCCGTTGCCGGGGAGAAAGAATTCTTTGGGGAAGGGGAGTATCTCACTCTCAACCTCTTTATTTTGTTTATTGTCTTGTTTTTATTCTTTTCTTGTTTTACTTCTCTATATCGAAAACACAAAAAAGTTAGTTTACTTTATAGGTGTTATTTTTTCTTTTATGCTCTTAGTTTAATCTCTAATCATGATTCTACCCAAGTTTACCTTGAAAGACGTACCAATAGGTAGAGGTGATATAATTGGGAAGGATAATATTGGAGAGTTCTTTAATTATGTTAGTAAGCACAAAGAATTTGAGGATAGATCCTTAGCTGAACTTGATCCAGATTATGAAACCGCTGCAGCATCTCTAGTTCGTATGGTGGAAGCTAGGTTTGCTAACCTTAATCCCATAATACAACAAATGTTCCTCGACCTTGATAACATTAAGGATAGCGAAAAATGAGAGTTTATCCTAGAAACTTTGTTTAAGGTATTTGGTGATGTTGCCATTGAGGCTAGAAAAGTTTTTAACCGATTTAAGATGTCAGGCTCATGTGTAGATGTTAATAGCACACCGGGTAAAGCCAACTATAAGAAAACTAAAATACCAATACCCTTTAAATTGGTAATAATGCATGAAACTCTAGAAAATAATTCTGATTGGATTGTTCTGCAAACCCATTTGATGAAAGTAGTGTGCCCAAAAGTGCTGATAAAGGGACATCTAAAACTTCTATAGATGAAATAAAATTCATTGTTGATGAGATTTCTAAGCTTAATGTTGATGCTTCTTCACTTGAAAATACTTGAGTTGCTTTCTATGCCTAGCTGAAAGGCGTTAAAGAAAAGCGCTACCTGGAGACAACCCGTTTTATTTATCTGTTTTCAACCAGTTTTCCTTTGTTTTCTTTTGTGTGCTTTGCACCTGGGTGTTGTCTATTTCCTTAGCAACCCTTCTGTATCTTTTATTTTGTATTCTTGTTGAGCTAAGTAAAGCCTCTAGTGGAAAGTTGAGACTATATTTCGGATTTCTGCGCAGGAAACAAATTTCTGTTGTCCACTGTTAAATTCGTATAAAATCACATAAAATTCCAAATGACCTAAGATTTTTTGTGCCTAATACTGTGCTGTATATGCAACTTTTCTTAGTTGACCACTTTTTGATTTGAGAAATAGAAGATGTTCGAAAAATATCATCTTTACCTGCTGTCCTGTTTTGACAGATTTCTGCTAATAGTTGCATTTGCATCTTAATCTCTTTCTTTTGGTGTTATTTTTAGAAAAATAGTTTTAAAAGAATTTGTGACAGTAGCTATTGTGTTTTGAGTGTTATTAATTGGTTGAAACTGAACCATGTGAATTTATTATTTCGATTGCACTAACGTTGCTAATGAAGATTGTGAGAAGTTTGGTGCGAAGGAAGTTTTCAAGGGTCAAGAGAAGAGTATGATATGATGTGATCAAGAAGAGTGAAGAACCTAAGCTTGGGGATGCCCCGATGGTACGTCCCAGCAAATTCCAAGAATACTCAAGCGTCTAAGCTTGGGGATGCCCAAGGCATCCCCTTCTTCATCGACAAATTATCAGGTCACTTCTAGTGAAACTATATTTTTATTCGGTCACATCTTATGTGCTTTACTTGGAGCGTATTTTATTTTTGCTTACAGTTTGTTTTTATTTTTTCAATAATCTTGGTTGGACCCCATCATTCTTTTATTGGAGAGTGACACGCTCCGCTTTTTCATGGGGATACTTTGTATTCTTAATCTTTGTCTGGTTGCTGCATTTATTTAGCTCATGTTTTGCATGCATCTCTTATCAGAGCTGTTAGTTTTAGTAGTGTTATGTGAGTACTCTCATGTTTGCTTGCTGTATCATAAAGAGTATTTTTGTTAAAACATATCTTGTATGGTGTTTGTTGGGAAAAGAAATTGTTGCTTGAAGTAGAATTGATAACAGTGCAAGTAGAAGCTTGTATAGACTGCGGCTAGAACTTTTTCATGCCATGCTAAATGGTATTTTAGTTTTAAAGCCTTGTGGTTATGGAGTAGCATGAATAGCCACAAATAGCTGAGAGTGTTTAATATGCCATTGAAATATTCATGAGTTGTTCTTATCATAGTAAAGCATAAATTTATGGTATTCTCTTTCGAATGTTTTATTTGGTTGACTTGGAGCATGCTCACACCATGTTTATGACTATGAATCAGTCACAAATAGCCTCCATGACCACTTAGTTTTTGAACTTGTGATACTGCTTATGCTTTAATTTATGATGTTTATGTCGCTATGCATGATTATCGCTCTCATGCTCTCTTGATTTGTCGCTCCCAGTCTTTTGCCAGTATCCACCTATACTAAGTATGAGCTCTACTCGTGCATCCAACTCCCTTAAACCAAAGTTTTCCCATTGTGTCCACAAAACCTACCTACATGTTTTATTTAACTGCCACTCCAAGTAAATTTCTCATGTGCTACCTTTAAAACTTTCAAAATTACTTCTGTTTTGTGTTCTTGTTTTTGCTCATGAGGACGTCAATGGAGAATATTTATCTCACTTGTTGATTGGATTTCACACCCTGGACTAGTGGCTTCATCCTCTTATCCAAATGATAAAAGAGCTCGAAGCGGGGTGCCCAGCCCCAAATTAATGCAAACAAATTCTCTTCACTATTTTTGCCCCTGATTTATCAGTCAAAGCATAATTGTGTAAACAAAGAGAAATAGGGATGACCTTCTACCCAGATGTGTCCTTCATATGGGAGCCGCTCTTGTGAATCCAGTTGGCTTGTGACGTACTGTATTTTCTGTTTACCATTGGGTTGACATTAACATACACCTCTCCTAAAATATAGACACTCATCCATGGTATGTGATTGTTGGCAGGAACCCGAGTATTCAGTTAGCCATGGTTTGTGAAAGATGGATGGGAGGAGTGTCAAACTTTTAATACCTCTGTTTAATGAAATAAAAAGATCTACCACATGAGTGATCCCTGCTTCCCTCAGCGAAGGGCCTTTCTTTTAATTTTATGTTCAGTCTCCATCTTCTAACTTTATGCAGAGTTGAGAGAGCATTTTTGTCATTCTCAGTTCTATGTGCATTTGTCCACTAAACATCAATAATTGATTCATGATGTAATATTGTTTGTTCTTAAATTATTTTCTCTAGTATTCCTCATGAACTTTGAAAGTGTCCTGGCATTTATGTTTTGTCCCACTCTTAAGGACTAGCGAAATACCACTTTGCCATGCTTTCTCTATACTTGAAACAAACGTTTATCTTTTTTTGCATTATTATCCATGATCCTTTATTTAAGACACTCTTCATGATGCAAAGTGATTGCTATTAAAGTTCTATTTATCATGTTTGTGTTTGAAGATCTACGATCTCAGCGTACATATGCTTTTACATTATAATGATCAAGTTTATGTTAGTAGCATGTCACCTCAGAAATTATTGTGTTTTCTCATTTACCTACTCGAGGACGAGTAGGAACTAAGCTTGGGGATGCTTGATACTTCTCCAACGTATCTATAATTTCTGATGCTCCATGATAATATTATGCCAATTGCTTCACGGTGGGCATAAAACCCGAAACCCGATCCCCGATCCCGAAAAGCCCTATCCCGAACCCGTATATCTCGAACCCGAAAAATCTGATGACTTCATCGGGTAGCAATTTCTAAAACCCGAATTTTATTTGATAAATTCGGGATTCTAGTAACGGTACCCGAATTTCCCGAATGTCCCGAAAAAACATCTAGTCCTGTATATTGCCTAGGCAAAAGAACAACCCAACAAAGAGAACTCCCCCGTCCAGGCCTAATTAGGCAAAATATACGTACGCTGGATCTCCAATACCTAGTGGTGCTTCTTTTCCCTAGTTCTAGAACGATTCCCATGCCGCCACCACAGACATGTGCTCCTCCGCGCTTCCATTGTCATGCTGCATGCATCTTTCCCACGTGCTCCTAACTCAACTCTTATTCCCCTCCCATGATACTCCATACCCACTCGCCGGCACTACCAGCTGCCTATTGCAGCTCGCCCACCACAACATCGTTGATGCCAACTACCTACACTACTAGGAAAATGGCTATAGATGGACTAGCATCAGCGGCGCACCATGTAGCCGTGCGCCACTGATACAGTTGCGAGGAAACAGGTCCATGCATCAGTGGCGCACCATGCACAGGTGCGCCACTGATACCTCACACCCATGTATGTCCATTAGTATCGGTGGCGCACCAGTGCATAGTGCGCCACTGATTCTCCATAGCATCAGTGGCGCACCATGCACGGTGCGCCACTGATACCTGACACCCATGTATGCCCATTAGTTTCAGTGGCGCACCGTGCATGATGCGCCACTAATACTAATGGATATACATGAGTGCCTGGTATGAGTGGCGCATGGTGTATGGTGCGCCACTGATGCTATGAAGAATCAGTGGCGCACCGTGCATGATGCGCCACTTATACTAATGGACATACATGAGTGCCAGGTATCAGTGGCGCACCAGTGAGCAGTGCACCACTGATGCTCTGGTCAAACTATGGTCAAAATAGTCAAATGATGGTCAATGTATGGTCAAACTATTGAAATTTTGGTCAAACTATGGTCAACGGGTGGTCAAACTAGTCAAACTATGGTCAACATGTGGTCAAACTCTGGTCAAAATCTGGTCAAACTATTCAAATGATGGTCAAACTATTCAAACTATGGTCAAACGTTGGCCAATGTGTGGTCAATGTATATTCAAACTATGGTCAAACATTTGTCAAACTCTGATCAACGTGTGGTCAAACTCTAGTCAATGTGTGGTCAAACTATTCAAACTTGGGTCAAAATTTTCAAATTATTGTTATCAAATGTGTGACATCATGCTCAAGGGCTTAATAGGATTGATATTACATATATCAATAAGTTATAACTTCTTTCCCGGGACTGCAGTCGAATGGAACTAAGATGTTAAGTGTGCTAGGGCTGGAGTAGTTTGAGGATGGGTGACCTCTTGGGAAATTGACCAAAATTGGTGAGTGAATAAAAAAACATTTTAAAAAATAAAAAATTTGGGGAATCAGTGGCGCACCAAACGGGTGCGCATCGCACTGGTGCGCCACTGATATTGTGGGGAATCAGTGGCGCACCAGTGTGGTGCGCCACTGATGCTCTGGAGTATCAGTGGCACAATAGTATTGGCGCACCATTGTCGTGGTGGTGTCACGGCAGATGCCATATGATGGCTAAAGTTGTGGGGACGATGGACGCTGGAGGCGCTCGGGGAGGGATCACGCAGCGAGTAGCCGCGTGAAGTATGAAACTAGCACTGCAAACAACAAGATCTACCCAGGTTCAGGGCCCTCGTGTGGAGGTAAAACCCCTACTCCTGCCTTTCTCTCTTTATATTGGTATCTCACCGAGTAGCCACAATACAAGTCTAGCTTATAACCGAGTAGCTGCCCTTCTCTCTACGTAAGGAACTAGGTCAAGAAAATGAGTAGTGGCACTGGATCGAGTCGTGTCGTCCCTCGCGCAGGAGGAGGCAGGGCACCTTATATACTGGTGCCCAACCGGATACAGCCAAGATGTCGACATAGTGTGCACTCTGCACACTTCCAGCTTCCCGCTGACCACTTTGGCTTCCTAGCTTGTCTTCATGTGTAAAGTCGTTGTGCAAAACCAAGAAGCTGATCTGTTATCACTGACACTGTCACGGGGTAGGTCCCCCCTAACTTGCGACGGCCTGCTGACACCCTGGCGCGGATAAGCACGCGCTCTACAGATGAACAATGCCTCAGTACGGACCGAGGATACGCGGGATCCTGTGTCAGAACGGCTCCTTTGACTTCTGACCCGAGTAGGAGACCGCCATCTCTACTCGGACCCCCTCTTCTACTCGGAGGAGAATAACTTCCTTGGTTCTTTCTCCTGGCCTTTAGTGCGTACGGCCGAGTAGCAGTCGACCGGGTAGCAAGCACCGGGTAGCCCGCGACTCTGCCCAATGTCTCTTCTGATCTTGCCCTTAGCACTTGCTCTTGCTCTACTCGGGGGTACCCCCCCGACATTAGTCCCCGAAGCTGGTAGAGTCCTGCGAACTTGTTCACTGGGCTCTTCCAGCTTAAAAACCAATCTTGCCTTTGAACCTTAGGATACCGAGTAGAACCTCCGAGCAGCCCTTAATTCTGGCTCGAGTTTCTTCTCTTCCGAATGGGGCCATTTCTCTTCTCTATCGCCGAGTAAAAGGACTTTGCGGGATTTCTGGAGAGAATCTCGGCGTGGCAGACCAAATCCGCCTCTCCGCAGTGCAACTGGGCACGTGTCACGTTCCCGTACCCCCGACGCCTCGGTGCCCGGGATATGACAGGCCACGCGCCCATCACTGCGACCTGGGCCCACCGACCCGTTAGGTCCCATCAAGTGTAGTAATTACCCACGATCGCGTCGTGGGATCAATTGCGGCCATTACGCGCGCATCTTGCGCTGTATGCGTTTCTAACCGGCCCACACACCCCACGTCGCACGATTTTCGCCACGATTGATCCCACTAACCTCGACTGTAACGGCAACCCGAGGGAGGTATAAATACCCCCTCGGTAACTCCTTTCTCCTCTTCCTGCCTTCATTCTCTCCCTGCCCCTTCACATCTCCGCCGCCACCGAGCTCTTCGCCGCCGTGCATCTCACTGCGCCGCCGAGCTCTCGCGACGCTGAAAGGCTAGCTCTTTCCACCAATTCCCACCAAATCTCCATCAAATTTCCTCTCCTTCTCAATGGCCCGCGATGATGACGCCGCGCCGGATGGGCTGGATCCGAGGTCACGACAGAGGACTGCCAGTGGCTGGTGAACACCAGGCGCGTTCCTCCCGGCGTCCGCTGCCGGCATCCCGACGGCGAGCTCGTCCCCACCCCGGAGGTGGGCGAGCACGTGGTGTTCCTCGCGCACTTCGCGCGGGGATTCGGGCTGCCCGTGTCGGATTTCTTCCGCTCCTTCCTCAACCACTTCGGGATCCAGCCGCACCACCTGCCGCCGAACGCCATGGTGATGCTCACATACCACGCCCTGGTGTGCGAGGCGTTCTTGGGCGTGCGGCCCACGCCGATGACCTGGGCACGTTACTTCTTCTTCAGGAAGCAGAGCGTGCCCAAGCCGGGTAGCACGGAGAGCGGCCGTGGCATGACTAAGACCGGCAGCGCTATGATGGTGCAGCGCAGCGGGTCCAACCATCCGCGCATCAAGGGCCTCGACTCCGTGCGCAAATGGCAGAAGTCTTTCTTCTACGTGAAGAACATCTCTGTCAAGGAAGACGTGCCCCCCGTGGACCAGATCAATCTCCCCAGGTGGACCAACGTGGCCCCTACCGAGCAGAATTGGGGGTACAAGCCTCCGCTAGAAGGTGACATCAAACATGTCAACACACGCCTCGCCCAACTGAAGGAATTGGGGCTCAAGAATGACGACTCCATCGCCTGCTGGATTTCCAGGCGAGTGCTCCCGCTGCAGCGCCGTGCGCACCTCATGTGCTACATGGGCGGCAATAGAGATTGCACCCGGACAACCACGTTCGAGCTCAGCAACGCAGGTGTGGCCGTCTGGGCACGCTCCATTATGAGCACCGGCCTCACTGACAACTGGCAGTACGACTTCGTGCCGTACAGCCGCACGAAGCCAATTAAACGGGTTAGTACTTCACATCTCGTTTCCTTCATAGTGACACCGAGTAGATAGCCTTCTAGCTAGGTATGCTTAGTACTCCTGCTCTGTGCCGAGTAGAACTCAAGATTATCCCTTAGGCTTCGTGTGCTTTGTGTTTGCATGCCATGTCGAGTAGGGCGCTTGCTAGTATCTGTTAGCCTTCGTGTGCTTTGTGTTTGCACGCCATGTCGAGTAGGATGCCTTATACTGCTCAGCTGATTCGTGTTGCTTGCTTATATTTCCAGCGCCTTGCTCGCCAGCTCACTGAGAGCGAGGAGCGCTTCGAGGCCAACTGGAGCGAAGATCGAAAAGAGGACGACGAGGTCTCCTACGACACTGCGGATACCCTCTGTATCCCTCACACCGTGCAGCAGGGTAAGCGCTCCGTCGATACGTCCATTCGGGATTGGTCCGAGGACGAAGAAGAAGGTGACCAAGTTCGCCTCTCTAGTCGCGGGTAGCGCAACCCATATTTTATTTCTGCTTCTCAATTTTTTCTTCTCGTCTACTCTGCAGATGACGCTGATGTTGACGAAGAGGACGAGGACGTCCTCGACGTGGATCCGGTTGCGGTTGCTACTCCCACCACTCGGAAGAGGGCGGGTAGCGGTGCCCAAGAGCCCATCGCCAAGAAGGCCAAGAAGGGCGAGAAGAAGACCAAGCAGGTCTCTTGGAGACGGCTACCCCCTTCTCGTGCAGTGTAAGTGATTTTCTTCCAAGTTATAATCTGCTGTTGCTGCTCTTCCTGAATCCCTTATTCCACTGCTCCTTCTCGATTTCTTCTTTCTCTCTTCTTTTCCTGAATCCCTTTTTCTCTTTAGCGCCCCCTTGGACGCTGATGCTGCTGCCACTCCCACCAAATCCAAGAAGAGATCCGCCATTGACATCGACGAGCTCATCGACCTTTCTTACGAGGACGAGACCGCGGCGCGGGATGAGCTGCGTGCGCCCTCGCCCGTGAAAGAGGAAGACGAGGGCACCAACGCCGCGGATACGGGCGCTGGTGTCGAGGATATGGAGACGGAGCGGCAGGCCCGCGCGGAACAACAGGCGCATGATGTTGCTCACGACGAGAGACCCCCTTCTCCCCCCGCTGCTTCAGCTGGGGAGAACGCCGAACACCAGGATCATGCCGCTCTTGAGCGGCGGGAAGAGACCCAGGGGCAGCAGGACGCTGATGCTGCTGACCGAGATGACCCCGCGGCCCAGCCGCGGGTAGATGAACAAGAAGACGTACAGCCAGATCCCGCTGCCGAGCAGCGGGTTGAGACAACTGCGGTGGAGCAGGACCCGCAGAACCAAGCGCAGCCAGACGCTGCGCCGAGTAGCCGCCCCCCTGTGCTGCCTACTCAGCAGGCTGCTCCACCTACCGCCTCCAGCCCTCCAGCGAAGAAGACTAAGACCCTGGCAAACCCTCCAGCCAAGCAGAACACCGAGAAGACCGCACCAAGCCCTCCAGCCAAGCAGAACACCGAGAAGACGGATGCTGCCGAGAAGCAGGCTACTCAGCCTGATGCCGCAGTCCGCAAGAACCCAGCGCGCAACGCTGCGCTGGATTCTGCCAAGATGCCACCGCCCAAGCTACCCGCGAAGCCTGCCGCGAAAGCTGGACAGCTCGCCATTGGCGCTCCTGGCAGTTCTGCTGTCGCAGGTGCTTCTGGCAATTCCGCTGGTGTAGGCGCAGGATCAAGCGCTCAGGATCCGCCTGGCTACCTGCCCTACATGGTGCGGACGGCCCAACAGTATGGCATCAAACTGACCGCGGGCGAGAAGAAGGTCGCGCTTACAAAGGGCAAGCAGGCCACAGCTGTGGATGCCAAGCTGCCGGACAAGGACAAGAAGAAGAAGGCCCTCTCGATCTTCTCGCGCGAGGTCCAAGAGACTGAGGTGCAGTCCGCAGGGCTCGAGCAGATAATCGACCAGGCAGGCTTCATCGATGCGGTGTGGGAGAGCGATTTCCTTGGCAACCCGACCTGGGATGGAACGACCTTGGGCACGCTGGACCATTGGCGCACCGACTGGAACAAGGCGGACATTGGCTACAATCCCATGACTATCTCGTCCGCCACTAGTACGCTGGCCGCGAAACTGTTCGTCCACCGCAAGGCTGCAGAAGACCTCGAACAAACCTATGCTGTAAGTTGTGTTTGCCTGTTCCGAGTTGCAGTTTTCTTCTCTTCTGTTCCTCTTCTTCTCCTTATCCACCATCCAGTCCCCCATATTCGGGCCGGGTAAACGGGTACTCAACCGAGTTGCCGTCTTCCCGGGCCAAATCTTCAAAACATTGTTGATGGAGAGATGGTAACCCGGTAGGCCAACACCGAGGTGTAATCCGGCCCAAAGGACGCTGCGCAGGATCCGGCTAAGGATAAGGGAACTTCTAGAAGGCCCAAGTTCATAGGCCTGGCAACCCGGATTGTTGGTTACGATAAGGAAAACTAGGGTTTGTATGCAGTGTCCGGGTAGGATTCAGGGTGCGCCTTGGAGGGCAAGCCAGGGGGTCCGGGAGCTTTATAAACCGGCCCCTAGGACTAGTTGAGAGAGATCCAAGAGTTCTAGCAATATCTCCTGATATCGAACATCCAGTGTAACGCGAGAGTTGAGTTAATATATCGAGATCGGAGACTCGGTGACTTGATTGCCGGCTACCAGATCGAGTATCATCATGTTTTCCTCTGAGCTAAACCCTCTCCCAAATGCCTGTGTCGTCTTGCCCCAAGATAAGTTACCCTCGGTAACGTCTGCCGTGATTATCCCACGACAGTTGGCGCCCACCGTGGGGCCTGCGTCCAAAGGTGTTTACATCACGAGAGAAGCTCGGAAGAACATGGAGAATCTAGTCATCGGCGAGATCTACATCGACCACGAAGGAGAGAAGATGGTGGACGATTCCGGCTGGGGACCAGAGTCGGATCACCTCGAATCCGGATCTATCATGACAATCGGCCAGATCAGCGTCTTCATCGGTATGGTACGTACTTCCGGTTCGATCCCTGACGACTTTGGGTTTGATTCTGTGTCAGGGAAGACCACCTATATCCAATCAGATGGAGAAGAATTAGTTGGGACAACGGATCCAATGGAAGAACCCACCACGAAGAGAGAACAGTCAGAGGAGCCGGCATGGACCCCGCGTGGCCGGGTCGGGAAAGAAGGTGATACCGAGTCTATCCTGCGCCTGCTGGAGAACCGGTACGAGGAAAATAGCAGCGAAGAGGAACAGTATGAATTCGCGCCAAGCATTGTGCGCCGGGTTGCGGTTTACACGGCTCCCGCGACCAATCTCAACCAGGAGAACATAACCGCGGCCGCAGCCGGGGCAGCACAAGCGTTGACCCAGCAGCAGGGACCGGCTAACGGAAACCCGGTTTTGGCCCAGGTTGACGGAGAGTCGGCATCGGTTACCAGTCAAGCGGCGGAAAACGAGTTACACGCGAACACGTTTGGATTCCTAGCAAACCGGACACCAGGAGCGGGTCCTTCCAATCCACAACATCCGGCCCTGTTCGACAACAATCTGATTCTAGATCCGACAGTTCTTGCCACAGTTATCACTCCAGAGAACGCGGCGGAACGTGTTAGGGATTTGGACGTAGCCCGTCGTGCATTGGAGCAGCAGAGAAGGCAAGTAGAAGAAGAAAAGCAAGGGATGGCCACACGCCAACGTGAGCTGGATGCACTGGAAACCCGGCTCCGAGAGGAAACAACTAGAATACATCAAAGGCATCAAACCAGATTACCAGCATTAGGCGGAGTTATAAATCCGGCTACACTGTTTATCACACCTCAAGATCAGCCGATTCCACCGGTGAACCAAGGAACTGCATCTCAACCAACAATTGCGGGAACACAGCCGGCGAACGTGCAGGCCGGGTTACCCTTACCACAAACTGGAGTTACAACAGGCAATGCAGTACCCCCGCCACCACCGTCACGGTTTCACACACCGGCGGGTCATTACAACAATCCCATGGACAACGTGTACGCGGCAACGCTTGCACTGAATCAAATCCCCGTGAGAGAGTCACCCCACGCAGAGGAGACCCGGCGGGCGATAGATATGCTGCGCACTGCGGTAGCACAACAAGTTAATTACCCGGATCACAGAAGTGGAATGCATGGGACACCATATGTCAGCCAACAGCGAGGCAATGCCGGCAATATCCATACAAGTTCGGCACGGCGGAGGGAAGAGCAGCAGCAAATGCCGCCTCCTCCACACATTCAGGCAGTACCAGCAGCATCAGCAGCACATGCCATCGTGGACAGTTCCAGAGCCAGGAGAGCCGTGGCCGGGTCTGCGGTACATGGGCCACCAGCAGTACCGCGTCCAGCTGTACCCCCTGCAGGATCACACGTTTCCCGAGTAAGACCAGCTTCGACCATTCTTGCAGGACCTAAGTGTCTTTCGGATAGCATCAGGGCTGAACCTTACCCGGAAAAGTTCAAAGAACCGGGTAAAGTAGTGAATTATGAGCCGACTATGGATCCGAAAACATGGTTGAGCAGTTATGAGATGGCCATGTCGATTCGCAATGCGTCCGAGAATCTTCAAGCCAAATTCATGTATCTAATGATGTCAGAGGGAGCAGCAAAGTTATGGTTCACCAATCTACCAGAAGGATCTATCAAGTCATGGGGAGAATTGAAAACTGCGTTTATGAAGCACTTTCACGGGACGTGCAGAAAGTTATTCACTATTGATGACCTAGAGCGATGTGTTCAGAAGAAGGGAGAATCGGCGCGCAGCTGGGTGCGCCGGGTTATGGAAATACTTCATTCATCTACAGATATTCAGCCCAAGGATGCGCTGCAAGCTATGGCAAAGACCTGCAAGTACACACCTTTAGTACAAAAGTTAACTCGCATGAAATCTAGTCGGAATGCTTCAGAGGTTACGATGGGAGAGCTGATGGATGCATGCAACAAACACGCCGCAACGGACACTACGGAAGAGGAAACTGACGATAAAAAAGCAAAAGCAAACACAAGTAATAATGGAAGAATCGGCAATGGATCAGCGCCGGGTAACAACGGAAACAACCAGAACAAGCGCCCGTTTGAGGGAGGCTCCGAGTTTGCCGCCAACACTGAAGCCGGATCTTCAAGACCCAGGGCAGAAGGAAATTTCAATACTGGAAATCACAATGGAGGAAACTACCAAGGGCCACCAAGGCCAAATAACAATTGGGACATCTTCAGAATGGCGTGCCCGAAGCACAGCAGGAACGGTAGGCCGGCCAACCACTCCTTGGAGCAGTGCGCCGACCTACAGAGATGGAAGAACGAGGAAGTGAATAGAGCCATGCGAGGTGCAGGTCGGGGAGGAGGACCGGGTCCGGGCGGAAACCCGGGCAACGGCCCACCCCCGGCCGGTAATCCGGCAGCAGGAAACCAAGGTAACAATCAAGGGGGAGCCGGAGGTTTCCAGGCTAACCCCAAGCAGTTGGGTCAATATCACGTGCATACTACATGAAGTTCTAACAAGGACAGAAAGATACTAAAGCAAGCGGTAAAATCGGTCTCCTCGGCTGTTCCGAGATACTTGAGGTGGTCAGAACAGGATGTAACGTGGAGCAGAAGAGATCACCCGGAAAGAATAGAACGCCCGGGAGTCTTAGCATTGGTAGTTGCACCACAGGTCAATGGGTACGAGCTGAAAAAGGTCCAGATGGACGGCGGAAGTAGCATCAATATCCTGTATTGGGAAACCTTTCTACGCATGGGCCTTAAGGAGTCTCAGCTACAGAAAAGTTCAACAATTTTTCATGGGATAGTGCCGGGTCACTCAGCGTGCCCCGAGGGAAAAATCGCATTGGAGGTAGCTTTCGGGGAATCAAAGGACAATTATCGAGTTGAGTGGCTCACTTTCGAGGTGGTCAAGTTGCGCAGTCCTTATCACGCGCTGTTCGGAAGGCCGGCTTATGCTAAATTCATGGCTAGGCCGTGTTACGTGTACCTACAGCTAAAAATCCCGGGTCCTAAGCAGACCATCACCATACATGGAAGCCGGGATATAGCGGCTGAGTGCGACGAAGGAGATGCAGCAATGGCTGAGCAAGCTTGCAGAAAAGAGGAACTCAAGCATTACCGGTCTCAAACAGACCCGGATGACAGAACAGCATCGAAAAAGCCGAGTACTGAAGATGAAAGAGCAAAGCTCAAGGCAGCACAAGACACCAAGATGGTGGCTTTCATCAAGCATGATCCTCCCAAACAATCTGCCACAGGAGAAGAAATTGCACGGCCGTTCACAGCCAGCCGCGTCATGGAAACACCTCACCCGGATTGGCTAGCAAACCCGGTACTCGTAATAAAGACCAACAAGTGGAGAATATGTATCGATTACGTCAGTTCCGGACAGATTCCCAAGAAGAACTAAACAATGTAACGGGCAGCAGGTTTCAGACGCACTCTTTTCCTATCCAGGGTACCTAAGGGGACTGGAAGGTTTTTAATGAGGCGGCCTGCTGACCCAAACTTTCTCGTATCAATAAAGAGATGGTTATCAAGTCTTATTTTGTTATGATCCTTACTTCGGTTACAGGTAAGTATTATTTATTGCTATCAGTACATCAGTGTCATCAAGTATGTTGCATATATATAGGTCTTGGGGGCTGATTGCTTGAATAGCACAGTTACAAACCCAAAGACCCGGCCTTGATGCCTATGAGTTATAAGGGCCGACTACTCGCAAACGAGTACGGCTGCAATCTTATAACCGGACAAAGGAGCCAAATTTTCTTGACTTTTCTTACTTAAGCTTGATGTGACTCGCACTAAAGTGGCATGATTTGCTCGCTTACGATTACAATCAGCCATGAAGCCCAATGGGACTTGCCTGACCCTGTTTTCGTATAGATGTAACAACATGGTATCCACGCGAAAGCCGGCTTAGAGTACAAGATAGTCAAAAGGGTCATCTAAACCACAAGTTATGCAGAGTACAAGGCTAATAGCCGGAAACTCAACGTTTATCAAGCATAACTTCATTACCTATGTGAAACGGCTCCGGGTTTGGGCTTAGCAACAACAAATTTGTTCTCTTTGAAAAGACCACATATCCCAGACTCGGAAATTCGGGCCTTGGGGACTGGGGATTTTGAAACAGAAACAAGTTGTTACTAAGCTCGAAAAATCCTAACATCCGAGTCTGGGGGACTTGGGGACTTAGAGAAAAGTCCGCCTGTCAGAACCCACGATGCTCGGAAACCGAGTCTCACAAAAGGAACCATAAGGAAAGTCGGATATCAAGAATAAGCTCAAAAACCAGATAAATATCAAGTTCATCCAGAGGCCAGAAGAGGCACGAGGTATATCAAGGAATTAAAGTACGTTACAAATCTCGGTACTAGTATCAAAGGTGTATAGGTGCACCGACAAAAGAATATCTGTTTCGAACAAGAGCATCGAAACGTCCAAGGTATCGTGATGGCATTTGTTTACTCGGCTTCTTGAATAGGGTCCACACCCTTGCCCTTGCCCTCCGGGTCTTGGTCCTGGGCTTGCTCTGCAGCTCTCCTGGCATCGTTACCCGAATTCTTCGCATCAGGACGGACATGCGGGAGGACAGCCGGTGTAGAGGTGGTTGGCTCTGATCCTAACTCGGCCTCCCTCTTCGCGGTTTCTTCCCTCTTCCTGGCCGAATCGGCAGCCCATTTCTCCAAAATGTCGAACGGTGGGGGTGCTTCCTCCTTCACGATTTTGTCTTCAGCATCGTACGAACTCATAAGCGTACGCAGATCCATACTATCGGCCAAAGTGGTTGCCGAGTGACGTACCGCGGATTGTACGGCCTTGAAGTCCTTAGGCCCAAACTTGGAGCCATCCGCTTTGAATTCTGGAAACCCGGATATAACCTTTGCCGACTCAAGCTTAGGAAAATAAGCCTTAGCTAGTGCAAAGGCCCGGGTCATACCAATCCGGCATGCCGAGCGTTTCCAGATCTCGATCCATGCAGGCACGGTGGATCAGGCTTGGATAAGATTTTCTTCACCCGGATATACCTCAGTTGGCCACTTCACGGCATCCAATATCCACTTGGTGCCGGCAAAGAAAGTCCGGAGCACAGTCTTTAAAGTTTTAGCCTTTGCAACAACATCTTCTTCTGGGGCTGCAAGGTTAGCACCTGCAGTTGAAACAAAGAAAGGCCATATCAGTAATTCCGAGTATCATGTAACAAAACAGAGGCATGAAAGCAGTCAGCAGCAAGAAACTTACTAAGCAAGATACGATAAGTATCGGTAATTTGCTCCGACAACTTTTTCAGTGCGGTTCGAGCAGTAGTGCACCTTTTCTTATATTTGGAAACATTTTTCTTCAAAGTTTCCACTTCATCCTCAAGGGCCTCTCTCCGCTTTACCTCGGCAAGCAGCAGTTGTTCGGTCTTGAGCAAAAGTTCATCAGACCGGGTGGCCTGTGCCTGTGAGAAACCAAAGTATGATAATTAGTCGGGTATCATGGCAAGCCGATTATCGCGCAGAATACCGAGCACAATTTCAACAAATTATACTCGGCACTTGGGGACTAGATGGATAAGAAGAGATATTAGATAACATTACCTGGTGCTCCGCTGCCATGCGCTCTAGCACATCTCTCTCCGAGGCCTTCATAGCAAGGAGAGTGCTCATCATCTGGTCAAAAGTATCATTGCCCAAATTGGAAGACCCGGGACCTTGGGGACTTGGAGAAGGGACTCTCTTCTTGGTGAGAGAGGGTATCCGGGTCGTCCGAGTATCGAAGTCTGGTGCCCCTTCTCCCGTGCCCAAGTCTGCAGCTTCTTCCTCCTCGAGTACGTGCGAGGCTATGGGATACTCGGCCTCTCGGTCGGCTGGGTTTATTGGTGGCACTTGTTGTTCTTATCCGCCAGCTGCGGCATGCATATCATCAGTCAGGTTCTCCTTACCCGGGTCGTCAATTTCCATATCATCTTGGTCGCTGATAGTGATCGTGGCCCTACGGGCAGTATAAGTAAAGCAGTTAGCGTACAACTGGAAAAAAGTGATGAAAAAAACGGTAAAGCATCAGGAAAGGAATTTTACCCGCGATTCACCATATAGTCCGAGGGGAACTCGCTGCTGGACCCGGACGAAACTGAAAAACATCTAGCAAGACGTGGAATTGTCCCGTAAGGGGATGGTTTGGGAAGACTTTGATACTTAAGAAGGGATTAAGAGAATACCAGCGCGTCGAGCCGGAGACGACGAAATACCCGGATTAAGAGTACCATCACCTGGAAAGTTCCGAGTTATTCGACGCTTGGTCACGAGCGGTTCCTTCAAAAACGACCAAGTGGATAATTTCCGGTTTAGCTTGTGCATGTTATCAAAGAAATATGGTTTAGAGGCAAGGAAAAGGTATGGAACCTTGAAGACGACCCCTTGGGATTTTCTCTTTGCTCCGACCTTGACTGTTGGCTCAGCGTCGTCCTCGTCACTCGCTGACTCCACCTTGCCTTCAGTTTCTTCTTCGTCGTCCTTCTCTTCTTGTTCTGAAAGTTATCAGGATTTACAATCGGAAAATGAAGAACGAGCAACAGCGATTTCAAAGAAGCTAAGTGAAACTCGGAATGTACCTTCATCCGAGTTAACGGCGTCTTCTTTCTCCTCTGCATTTTCAGAGCTAGGAGGAGTTTCAATCTTCCAAAAAGGATCATCGGCCTGAGATGAAGATATAAGAATAAGGGTTATTGGCCATATCGAGTGGAAAGTGTGAAGGTAAAGATATGGAAGCCGAGTCTTTACCTTGGGGGCTGGGTTCTCACGCGTGAAGGGTTCTAACCCGGCTATATTCCGGATTACCTCCAACTTCTCTGTCAAGAATCCCTTGATAGTCTTGTTGGTGTCTCCGGCTGCAAAGCTATTGGTGGAGTATCGGAGTGAGTCCGTGGTATGCCCCGAATACTCGCACATTAACTTTGTGCGGATGGAGTTGTGTTGGACCCGGAAATCGACCCAAGTCTTTACCAGGTTGAGCCCAATGAGACCTTGGGCCGAGAGAATAGTTATTTTTGCCAATAAAGGTTGGATTGCCTCCCTGTCCGAGTCAGGGGCAAAGGCGTTGAAGGTCTCGGAGATATCGAGGAGGCCCTCTGAGTAACCCGGCAACCTCTTTTCGCCGGGTGGGGAGGTGTCCCGGCAGTAAAAGTATGAGAGTTGCCAGTGTTTGACGTGGGAGTTAAGAGTAAGAGGTGGCATTAGAGAATTCTTGCGGCGTTGGATAGAGACCCCGCCGCAAGCAAGAAGTGCCCCGTCACCGCTTTCGCGGCACGGTTTGCACTGGAAAAGTTCGATAAAGAGAGCCAAACTGGGCGGAGTGCACAAGTATGACTCAGAAAGGACGATGAAGTGGGAAATATTTAACACAGAGTTAGGCCCTATGTCAAATACCCGGAGGCCATAGTGGCTCAGAACATCTCGAAAGAAAGGGTGACCTGGAGGACGGAACCCCCGGGTCACGTGCTCTACAAAACATATTACCTCATCATTGGCAGGCGTGGGCCGGGTCTCGTCACCCGGCACCCTCCAATGGATATCCTTTTGAGAGGGGAGGACTCCTAGTTTGGCCAGTTCTTCTAACTTGGCCTTCGTAACAGTGGATCGCGCCCAGTTGGCGGATATGGAATTGGTAGTCTTGGCCTTGGCCGGGTGTTTCCCCTGCTTCTTGGGCGCCATGGGGTCAACCTGCAAAGCACAAGATGAAAGGGTACAAAAAGTAAGATTCGGAAATCATGAGCTATCCGAGTAACTGCGGACGATATCGAGAAAACATGGAAGTTAAGAGTTATCCGGGTATCAAGCATCATTATAGAAATTATGGGGTATTTACGTATTGAAAAGTGTTTGAAGAAGACGTATGGTTGCTCGTGTATCTATCGCAAGCGAAAGAACCGGAAGAAGAGGATTTTCTGGGTATTGGAGGCAAGCGCGGAAAATTGTGGCGTCCCGAGCTTAGATTGGAGATTTCATTTCCAGGTTTACGGTGAAATTAATGATTAAGGGCGATAGGGAGTTGAAGTGGAGTCTATATTCGATCCATTGGATGAGCTAGAATGAATTCGAGCGACCTAATTCGGCGTGACAAGAAAAAACGACCGGCGGGTTGACTCAGATCCAATCTGAAATAAATCGAGAAATTGCAAGGTCAAGTTGACGGATAGAGGAAACTTACTGGAAGAGATTGGAGTAAGGCCCGGCGGAGGCAAATGGCGCAGTCTTTGTGCCCCTTTGCGACTCCCGGCGGACAGGTCGGGGGCGCGACGGCGGGTTCCGGCGGCGGCGCAGGGCGAACCGAGGCGGAGCGTAGCCGGCGGCGGATTGGCTCCGGTGACGCGCGTGAGGTCTCCGTGATGATGCTCTGTGAACTTGAGTGCGGAAGCGAAGAGAAAGAGGAAAGGGGGGAAATGAGCCGTTGGGGTTAGGTTTGCCCCTAAGAACTTATTTATAAGGGTGCGGGTGGATAAACCTAATCCAACGGGCGGGAGCCGGAAATTTCGGATTAACGGCTATTTGCCTGGATTTTGCGAGATATGCTTTAAGTGCTGGCCGAGATATCTGGACAGAGATAAGAAGGAGATCTTCTCCGCAACACTAGGGGCAATTATCGAGTAAAGTAAATCGGATCTTTAAACATTCTTATCAGGGTGTTGACCCGGAAAAGCTGAGCAAAGGACTTGGAGGAAGCCGGGTTATTATATGGCCACCTTGGAGTTAGGCCTAGCTGTTTATTAAAGCAATTTAACCCGGCCTCCATTGAATTTGTAAGTTTGATAATTTTGCAGGGAATAGCGTGCACTTCAAAGAGAATCTCGTGAAGACCAAGCTATTCTGGGGACTACTGATGGAGAGATGGTAACCCGGTAGGCCAACGCCGAGGTGTAATCCGGCCCAAAGGATGCTGCGCAGGATCCGGCTAAGGATAAGGGAACTTCTAGAAGGCCCAAGTTCATAGGCCTGGCAACCCGGATTGTGGGTTACGATAAGGAAAACTAGGGTTTGTATGCAGTGTCCGGGTAGGATTCAGGGTGCGCCTTGGAGGGCAAGCCAGGGGGTCCGGGAGCTATATAAACCGGCCCCTAGGACTAGTTGAGAGAGATCCAAGAGTTCTAGCAATATCGCCTGATATCGAACATCTAGTGTAACGCGAGAGTTGAGTTAATATATCGAGATATGAGACTCGGTGACTTGATTGCCGGCTACCAGATCGAGTATCATCATGTTTTCCTCTGAGCTAAACCCTCTCCCAAACGCCTGTGTCGTCTTGCCCCAAGATAAGTTACCCCCGGTAACGTCTGCCGTGATTATCCCACGACAATTGTCTAAGTCCTTTTCTTTCTTCTTCTCAGAATAGCCTTTTGAAGAGAACAGTCCTTTATCGGCGTCTGCTCTGGAATCATTCCATCGCCAAGAGGCGCCTTGAGGCCCTGGAAAAAGAGCGCAAGACTGATGCTGAGACAGAGCAAGCAGCCGTGGACCGTGCCCTCCAGCTCTCTGCAATGGAAGGTAAGCACTTTAGCTATTCGGTTAGTGTGTTTTGTGTTTACGCCCGGATTTGCTCTTTGCTCTAACTCTGTTTACTCTGCAGAAAAACTCAAAGAACTGCAGGAGCAGCATCAGCACTGCCATGTCTTCAGCGCCTCCGCCGAGAGCAAGATTAAAGAACTGGAAGGTGGGTTGCCGTCTTCCCGCTTGCTTTTCTCCTTTCTGTTGGTTACTCTGCTCACCGTGCTGTTTTTGTCCGCAGAAGAGTACAGGAAGTTCCGCGAGGAGCATCTTGAGTGCTTGAAACCTGCTGAGGTGAAGCAGCAGCTTGAGGGCCTAGAGGTAGAGCTCAAGAACAAGCACGTCACCGAGATGGAGCCGCTGCAAGTCCAGTTGAGGGCTGCCCTTCAGGACGCCATAGATCTAACCGCCGAGAAGGACAAGATGGAGGCAGCTTTCAAGGCCAAGGAGAGAGCCCTCGAGCTGGAGAACGAGGTGTTGAAGAAGAGCAACGTGGACCTCATGAGCCAGCTAGCCGAGTTCCGCAAGGTGGAAGAAAGGCATATTGCTGATGAGGAGGCATGTAAGAGGAAGCTGCAGTCGCTACTCCGCAACTTGAACAGTAAGTTCTCACTTCTCTGCACCTCCCTGTTTCCTTTTGCTTCTCTGTTATCCGCCTTGCCTCTCTTCTTCGCCTCTGTTTCTAATTTTTTCTGATAGCATTTTCAGAAATTTTCCCCGACCTCTTCTCGTCTTGCAAACCTGCCTTGTCCAAGTCCCAAGAAATTCGAGTAGAGAAGGGAATGCCCATGGACACCAAGGCTTCGATCGAGGATAGCTTCACGAACATGCAAAGTCAGCTTCAGCGTCTTAGGGGCTTGGGCACCGACCTGACGTCTACTGCCTTCAAGCTCCATGCTTTGTTCTGGCCCCAAGATCCCTTGCCCCCGACTATCCGCGCATTCGCCGAGAAGCTGAACGGCGTCAAGGCCGAATTGAAGAAGTGGCGTGCATCTGGAGCTCGGGCAAGCGCCGATATGCTTCTGCTCTTCATCTGCAGCTGGTATGAGAATCTCGATCTCAACGTCATCCTCGAGATGCGCCGGGACTCCAAGTGGGAGAAGGATCCCGCGTGCGTGCTTCGCCGTCAGGCAGTCGCGTACGAGATCGCCTCCTACGCGGCTACCGCACGCTTCATTGAGGGCCTCACCGAGCCTGACACAGAGGCGGAAGGCGATGAGGAGGATGAATACGACGACGAGGCGACCGATTCTGAAGACTTTTGCTTCTTCGAGGACGCAGGTGCCGAGAAGGGGAAAGGCAAGGCTGTCACTGGTAGCGACGATGAGGCCGAGAGCATGGATGCCACCCCGAGTGTAGCTCCCGAGATGGGCTCTTCTTCCGGCGCGGCACTTGGTGACGCGGCGCTACTCCACGCCCAGTCCGACCCCATCTCGGTGGCCACCGCCACCTCCGATCAAGCTGCTGCCAACCCTGAAGCGGATGCCGCCACTGCCAACCTGGATAACACCGCGACCTCAAGCTAGTTCTGTCCTGCAACACTTATGCCTCGAAAACTTTTTATCAGATCCCCAGAATGCCGGGTGCAGATGTACCGAACAATTATCCTTTGCGTTGCTACTCAGCTTTTATTCCACTTGAAGTTTTATACTTAGTAATTTGAGCAGCTTTGGCCCGATGCCGAGTTGCGTTATCATGCGAGTCCCCGAGCAACATTTCTCATTCACTCTTCCTTTTTATCTTAGCTCTTACCTGCAACTTGTTGCTTTTTTGGTATCCGAGTCACAAGAGTTCAAAGTTGGAGTTTCAAATACTTAGCCACTTAGAAACAGTCATAGTAACGCTACTCACCACCTAGCCGAAAAAAGTTAACAGACAAGAAATAAAGAACGCTCTACTCGGTTGCCACACACTTCCTTTCCTTTCATGTGCTTAGTGACTCTTTGGCTTGTTCTATGGCTTGCCATGAAGCTGGGTTGCGGACAGCAGCAGAGTCGCAGAGTGTCCGGTGAGTGTAAACACACTACTTTATATGCTTTTGAAATTCTAAACATAGCAACCGAGTAGACGAAGATACAAAAAAAAATAGAAACACTTAGAACATTTTTTGGACGAAGGCAGTCCCCGAGCTCATTTTTCGATTGGAGGGTAGGAGTTTTACTTGGATAAGAGAGTACATACACACTTTTGCTCATGAATGAAATCGACGAAGTAGAGCTACATTCCAGGGGCGCTTAGATTCCTCTCCAGCTTTATCCGGCCTGTTCTTCTGGGATGGCTGTGCGTCAATAAGGTAATAGGCATCATTGTGTAGAGCCTTGCTCACAATGAAAGGCCCTTCCCATGGAGGAGATAACTTGTGCATCCCGGCTGTGCGCTGCACGAGCCTAAGCACCATGTCTCCTTCTCGGAAAACCCTTGGGTTCACTTTCCGGCTGTGATAGCGCCTCAAGTTTTGCTGGTAAACAGCTGAACGTGACAGAGTAAGCTCTCTTGCTTCTTCCAGCAGGTCAACGTCATCTTCTCGAGCTTCTCTCGCCTCCGCCTCAGTGTAGAGGGATACTCAGGGGGAGTCATGCTCTAGGTCGATTGGCAATACGGCCTCAGCCCCGTAAACCAAGAAGAATGGTGTGTAGCCGGTTGACCGGTTAAGGGTAGTCCTTAGACTCCACAGCACCGCTGGCAACTCGTCTAGCCAACAGCCTGGTGTTTTCAGCAGTGGCTCAATCAGCCTTGGCTTTATGCCTGCCAGTACCATGCCATTTGCTCTTTCCACCTGCCCGTTGGATGCGGGGTGTGCAACGGACGCGACATCTAGCCGGATGTGCTTATCTCTGCAGAATCTCACCATGGCACCCTCAGCAAAGTTTGTGCCATTGTCCGTGATGATGCTGTGCGGGTAGCCGTATCTCAGGATCACATCCTTCAGGAAACTCACAGCCGTAGCTCCATCACACTTCCGAATAGGCTTCAGTTCAATCCACTTGGTGAACTTGTCAACCATGACCAAGATGTGTGTCATGTTGCCTCTAGCCGGTTTGAAGGGACCAACCATATCCAGACACCAAACGGCAAACGACCAGGTAATGGGGATTGTTTTCAACTCGGAAGCAGGCATGTGGATCTTACTTGCAAATCTCTGGCAGCCGTTGCACTTTCTAACAATATCTTCAGCTTGCTTCAGAGCAGTGAGCCAGAAGAAACCATGCCGGAAAGCCTTCTTGACTAGAGCGCGAGAAGAGGCGTGGTGCCCACACTCTCCCTGATGTATTTCTACCAAAATTTCTTCTCCTTCTTCCGGTTCCACACAGCGTTGCAGCACGCCAGTGGGACTTCTTTTATGCAGTACTTCTATGAAGATGGTGTAGCCCTTGGATCTTCTGTGAATTTGCCTTACGGTTACCTCATCATCTGGCAGGGTGCTGTCCTTCAGAAAGGACAATATGGGCATAGCCCAACTCGGCGTTTCCCGTGCGGGAAGCACTGGTTCGTCCACTTCCATTGGCACAGCCTCCACTACCTCTTTTTCTGAGTTGAGATTAACTCTCTGCAGCCCTGAACGGTTTGCAAGGACTTCTTCAAGGAATGCGACAGTCCCCGAGCTGAGAGGGGCAGTCCCCGAGTAAGGAGCGACAGTCCCCGAGTCAGGAAGGGCAGTCCCCGGGTTGCAGGCGCCAGTCCCCGGGTTGGAGACAGCAGTCCCCGGGTTCCCTGTTGCATTCTCCCAGTCGATCTCCATTGGAACTGCTTGCTCGTTAGGCAGAGAAGGAACGAAAATGGACTCCGAGTTGGGGGAAGGCTTGATGGATGGCTTTCTTAAGTTCTCCAAGGCAATCCCAGCCGGGATGTATTGCCGAGAAGACCCCAACTTGGACAGCTCATCAGCTGCCTCATTCTCTGCTCGGTGGATGTGCTGGAACTCGCAACCTTCAAAGAATCCAGTCAAAGTTTGCACGAGGAAGCGGTATGACGCCATGTTGGCCTCCAGAGCATCCCAAGTGCCAGAAACTTGCTGCACAACCAGATCCGAGTCGCCATAGCATATGATGAGCTGCACACCAACTTCCTTTGCTACCTTCTAGCCATGCACCACGGCCTCGTACTCTGCTACATTGTTGGATGCCTTGAAGTGAATTTGCAGCACGTACTTGAGTTGATCTCGCTTGGGTGACGTAAGCACTACGCCAGCGCCAAGGCCTTCCTTCATTTTAGAGCCATCAAAGTGCATCTTCCAGTAGTTGGAAACTGGAGCAGGAGGCTCGTACTGTACCTCAGCCCAATCCACGAGAAATTCCACCAGAATCTGAGACTTGATGGCTTCTCTTCTCGCATACGCGGGAGCGTACGCGGCTAGCTCAATTGCCCACTTGGCTACTCTGCCACTCGCTTCCTTGTTTCCCATGATATCCGAGATGGGAGCTGAACTCACCACCGTGATGGGATGTTCTTGGAAATAGTGCTTTAGCTTCTTGGCGCCTAGGTACACGCCGTAAGTCATCTTCTGGTAGTGTGGATAGTTCTGTTTGGAGCTGGACATCACCTCACTGAGATAGTATACAGGCCGCTGCACAGTTTTGCCTTCCTCTTCTCGTTCCACCACAATCACCACACTGACTACCCGGTTAGTAGCAACAATGTATAGCAGCATAGGCTCCTTGGGTAGCGGACTAGCCAAGATGGGAGCGCTACCCAACATTTCCTTCAGCTCTTTGAATGCCACATCCGCTTGCGGTGTCCAGACGAACTTGTCGCTTTTCTTCATCGATTGGTACAGAGGCAGCGCCTTCTCGCCCATTCTGCCCAAGAAACAACTCAGTGATGCCAAGCAACCAGTGAATTTTTGCACATCCTGCAGGGATCTCGGCAAAGAATGCTCTCAATAGCTTTTATCTTTGAAGGATTGGCCTTAATGCCCCGACTGGATACCAAGAAGCCGAGTAGCTTGCCAGCCGGGACGCCAAAGGTGCATTTACTCGGGTTCAGCTTAATCTTATACTTGCGCAAATTGGCAAAAGTTTCCTCAAGGTAACCTAGCAGAGTATGTGTTTTATTCGTTTTGATGACAATGTCATCTACGTACACCTGCACATTTTTTCTCAGCTGATCATGCAAGCATCTCTGCATGCATCTCTGATAGGTAGCACCCGCATTCCGCAGACCGAAACACATGACACGATAGCAATAAGCCCCGTACGGGGTAATGAATGCAATATTTATTTGATCAGCAGGATTGAGAGCTATCTGATGAAAACCCGAGTAGGCATCTATGAAAGACAACAGTTCACAACCAGCAGTGGAATCGATGACCTGATCGATGCGGGGTAGTGGAAAGGGATATTTGGGGCAGGCCTTGTTCAAGTCGGTGTAGTCGACGCACATGCGCCATGCGGTGGCGGCCTTGGGATCCTCCTTCTTCTTCTCGACCATGACCGGGTTGGCTAGCCAATCCGGATGCAGCACCTCCATGATGAAATTTCTTATCAGCAGCTTGGTGATCTGATCACCGATAGCCTTTCTTCTCTCATCTCCGAAGCGGCGCATAGCCTGCTTCACTGGTTTGGCGTCTGGACGCACATGTAGCGATTGCTCAACCAACTCCCTCGGGACACCTGGTAAATCTTCATTGGACCAGGCGAACACATCCCGATTCTCACGGAGGAAGTGGATGAGCTTGCTTTCCTATTTCTCTCCCAACCCGGAGCCAATGATGGCAACTCGGTCGGGGAACTCAGGGTCAACCTGGATCTTCTTCGTCTCCTGGGATGCTTGGAACGTCATCCCGTGCTGGGAATTCGGCATCCCAGGCGCACCAGCTTGCGCGGACTGCGCCATAGCCACCACCTCATGTATCTTCTTCTTCTCTGCAGCAATCACCATAGACTCCGCCAACTGAGAACCAGCAGAGGCACACTCGATAGACTTCTTGTAATCACCAGAGATGGTGATCACACCATTGGGACCGGGGATCTTCATCTTCAAATATGCAGTATGAGTAGAGGCCATGAACTTGCTCAGAGCAGGCCTTCCGAGTAGGGCGTGATAGGGGCTCTGGTGATCAACCACCTCGAACTGCAGGCTCTCTGTGCGGCAGTTCTCCCTGGTGCCAAATAGCACATCTATCCATACTCGGCCAATCAGATTGCAAGAGACTCCCGGCACGATGCCATGGAAAGTGGTCTTGCTGGGTAGCAGCATGTTCTCGGCCAAACCGAGCTTCTCAAGTGTGTCTCTGTACACAATGTTGATGCTGTTGCCGTTGTCGATTAGAACCTTGCTGAACTTCACATTCTTCTGAGGGCCTAAGAAGGTGGGATCCAGCACTAGGGCGTAGCTACCCGGGTTGGGTATCACCTTAGGATGATCCGCTCTGGACCACGTGATCTCTTGGTTGCACCAGTGCATGTAGTGAGGAACAGCAGGGATCACAGCATTGACCTCCATGGCACGCCTGTGCTGAGACTGCTTGTCAACAGGCTCAGAGGTGAAGATCATATAGCTCTCGTGATGCTCTTGGTACCGGTTGCGATCGCCACCACCATCATTGCCGTTGTTGTGGTTGCCTTGGTTGTTGTTGTTGTTGTTGCCTCTGTGGTTGTTGCGGGTGTAGTAGTAGTAGTAGTTGTTGTTGTTGTTGTTGCGGTAGCCATCGTTGTTGAAGTGACGGTTGGCTCCTAAAGCCACCTGGTTCACGTTCTCTCTTCTCGGGAACACTGGAGGCCGAGCAGCAGGCGCGCGGGCAGGCTGCACAGCGGCATTCGCAGCTGGTAGAGGAGGAGGAGGAGGCAGGCCCTCATTCTTGATCTCTTCCCACCAACTGCACTGCCGAGTAGTGTGGTTGACGGGTCTAGCGGGATGCCGAGTATGGAAGCTGCATGGGCCGTCCTTCATGTCCTTGAACACAAAATTTGGAGCGGGGCCCGAGTTGCCGCTACCCTGCTTCTTGTTGCCTTGGCCCTAATTCTGGTTCTGCCCGTATGGAGCTCCAGCAGTTTTCGGCCTCTGGCTACTCCCAGCTCCGGTAGCCACAGCATTCACCTCCTCTGGATCATACTGAGTGTCGATCCGGTCACCTCTGCGCTTGTTGCGGAACTCATTGCGCTTGCTGGTGTTGATGTTGTAGTTCCTTCTCGGCTCAGCGGCATCAAGAAGGGGCTGAGTTGGATCGCCGAGTGCGTACTGATCCGCAATCCGGATGGTCTCAGCGAGAGTACTCGGCATTTCTCTCTGCAGCCTTTGCGACAACATGCTGCCATGCCTGCAACCCTGCGCAAACCAAGTGATGGCCTGTGCCTCGTTCACACCTTCACAGGTGTTCCTCAGAGTGCTCCACCGAGTAAGATACTCTCGGTCCGTCTCCTCTTCCCGCTGCCTGTAAGCGGATAGTTGCTGTGGCCTATTCGGCCTCCGGTAGGTGCTGGTGAAGTTGCTGACAAAGGCCTCCGCGAAGTCAAGCCAGCAGTTGATGCTGTGCTTGGGCAGGTTGTTGAGCCAAGTCCTTGCCAGTCCTTCGAGCATCTGCGGGATGTACCGCACGGCCCATCTCCGGTTGCCGCCTGCGATGTGCACGGCTGTGACATAGTCATTGAGCCAGTCTTCCGGCTTGGTGCTGCCGTCATAGCACTTGGTCCCCCTAGCAAGCTGGAACTGCTTTACGGATGGTTCCTTCATGATGTGTGGGCCAAAGCATTCTGGGCCAGGCGGCCCCTTGCTCTCGAGTTGCGCGGATAGAGAAATCCGGTCCAGCTTGTGCCTTGCTTCACTGGGCTCCAGCACACGCTCGCCCACACGATCCAGAATATCATAGCCAGCCAACCCCATAGCCGAGTAGCCATCATCATATCTGTCCACCTGCACGACTGCCGGTTGCTCCGCCGGGTTGACGGCTGGCGCCACTGCACGCGGCTGCGGCCTCTGCCGAGTAGGCTGAGCACCTGGATGCTGAGAAGGGCCAGGGCGCTCTCCATCTCGCGGTTGGCTCTGAGATTTTTGGGCTTGATAGCCTGCTCCTGCAGTGGTGTGTTTTTGACCGGACTGTCGCGGCACAGCGAGCTGTTTCGCGGCGACAGCCGGGTCGTACACCTGCATCTGCCTGTCTCTGCCGGAATGCCCACTTCGGTCCCTCTCACGGCTAGGATGCGGTGATGAGGCCTGATCGTTAGATCTAGCCGCATGCGAGTGCACCACCTGAGAAGCTCCAGCACCCGGATTGGCTTTCCGGAACTCCTCATTCTGCCTAGCAGCCTCTAGCACTAGCTCATTTAGCCTCTCCTGCTGCCTTGCGCGCGCGTCGCCAGCGAGATGCGGCAACTCAGCAGCTACAGCCTCAGCTGCTCTAAGGGTTTTGGCGGGGGTGCTGTATCTGGGCCTGGTGGAGGTGTTTGAGGTGGCGGACTAGCTAGGAGCCTCTACAACTGTCGCCATCTCGGCTCCTAAGTTGCGACACGTAGCACCTACTTTGCTAGCCTTCCTAACAACTGGGGTGAAGCCGTGAGACTTGTTATACTCGTTCTGGTCTAGGCTAAGCTCGAGCCTAATCTTCTCCAACTCTACCTGCTTGGCGAGTAGCTCCTGGCGTTGCCGGTCTAGCTGCGACCTCATGGTCAAGAGCTCAAGCTCGGTGGGAGGCGGCATGCCCATCCGCACGGCGGACGCAGGTATTGTCGGAGTAGTGGAGGGGGGAAGGTTGCAGTCCTTCTCGTAGGGCTTGTGGGTCTTCCCGCCAGCACTCGAGCCAGCGAGATCCTCGATGACGCCCGCGGCAGCAGCCGCGCCCTTCCCGGCATCAGCAGCAGGACCGGTCATCATCACCTCCACACTGTCCGCAGAGCGGCCAATCGGCCTCCCGCGGGCAGCGATGACGGCAGGGGGATCTTCCGCGACGTGCACCTGCTCGGGGTACTCGCGGTCGATGACGGTGGCGACGTAGACAAGATGCGAGCCGAAGGAGAGCACCGCGCCGCCCTCCGGCATGGCCCTGCCGCCGAAATCGCCGACGTTGTCGGTGACGAAATCGAAGGAGCCGAATCTGTGGACGAGGCCACAAACCACGCGCTCCCCAGTAGCAGAAATTGATCCCGTCCGAACGGAAACTCTAGCCAGCGCCGCTGGTTGCCCCATGGTGGGCGCCAACTATCGTGGTGGTGTCACGGCAGATGCCATAGGATGGCTAAAGTTGTGGGGACGATGGACGCTGGAGGCGCTCGGGGAGGGATCACGCAGCGAGTAGCCGCGTGAAGTATGAAACTAACACTGCAAACAACAAGATCTACCCAGGTTCAGGGCCCTCGTGTGGAGGTAAAACCCCTACTCCCGCCTTTCTCTCTTTATATTGGTATCTCGCCGAGTATCCACAATACAACTCTAGCTTACAACCGAGTAGCTGCCCTTCTCTCTACGTAAGGAAATAGGTCAAGAAAATGAGTAGTGGCACTGGATCGAGTCGTGTCGTCCCTCGCGCAGGAGGAGGCAGGGCACCTTATATACTGGTGCCCAGCCGGATACAGCCAAGATGTCGACATAGTGTGCACTCTGCACACTTCCAGCTTCCCGCTGACCACTTTGGCTTCCTAGCTTGTCTTCATGTGTAAAGTCGTTGTGCAAAACCAAGAAGCTGATCTGTTATCACTGACACTGTCACGGGGTAGGTCCCCCCTAACCTGCGACGGCCTGCTGACACCCTCGCGCGGATAGGCACGCGCTCTGCAGATGAACAGTGCCTCAGTACGGACCCAGGATACGCGGGATCCTGTGTCATAACGGCTCCTTTGACTTCTAGCCCGAGTAGGAGACCGCAGTCTCTACTCGGACCCCCTCTTCTACTCGGAGGAGAATAACTTTCTTGGTTCTTTCTCCTGGCCATTAGTGCGTACGGCCGAGTAGCAGTCACCGGGTAGCAAGCACCGGGTAGCCCGCTACTCTGCCCAATGTCTCTTCTGCTCTTGCCCTTAGCACTTGCTCTTGCCCTACTCGGGGGGTAACCCCCCGACAACCATGGTGCGCCACTGATTGTCCAAAGTGATGCGCCACCGATGCCCTTTTTCCCAGTAGTGCTATTGCAGCTCGCCAGCACTACCTGCAACGCATGGACGTGAGGCCGCTGTCTCTAGGCCTCACTGCACCATAGACTCGCCGTCCCCTCCCTGCACCATAGACTCGCCGTCCGACATCTGCTACCGGTCACCAATCGCGGCATCGCTCGTTCCCAGCGACACGAGGCCGCCCGTTGCACCTGCAACCTAGTGCTCATGTGCTCTGTGAGCGGCCTTTCTCTGACAATGCGCGATGATGTGAAGTCTCTTCCTCGAACATTTTGTTTATCCTCCTCGTGATATATTTCGGGAAATTCGGGATTAACCGAACCCGATTTTCCGGGTATCCGAAGTGTTGGGCACCTGATCAAATATCCCCGAAAAGTTCCGCAGCCGCCGTCGTTGTCAACCCTAGATCAGGGGGGTTCTGAAGCTGTCTCCCGGCACCCTGCCGGAGAGGAGATCATCACCGGAGGCTTCTCCATCACCGCCTGCCTCCGGAGTGATGCGTGAGTAGTTCATCCTTGTACTACGGGTCCATAGCATTAGCTAGATGGTTGTGTTCTCCTCATATGCCTCCATATTTAGATCTCGTGAGCTGCCTATCATGATCGAGGTTGATCTTATGTAATTCTATATGCTGTGTTTGCTGGGATCCGATAAATATTGAACTTATGCCAAGTTGATTATAGTCTTTATTACATATGTTATTTGTGATCTTGCATGCTTTACGTTGCTAGTGGTTGTTCTGGCCAAGTAGTTGCTAGTGAAATCAAGAGGGAGTATTTATGCTCGATATTGGGTTGATGCCTCCTTTTCGCCTGTGCTCGAGTGACAGAAATGTGACGGGGGAGGATGTGCTGTTGCCACTAGGGAGAAAACAGTGGTGTGAGTGCCCGCGTGTACAATCATTGCTTACTTTACACACATTGTTTAATGCAACTATATGTTGCTTGCAACTTAATACCTAAGGGGGTTCGGATGATAACATGAGGGTGGATTATTAGTCATAGATGCTGTTGGATTACAGTCTATGTATATTGTTGTAATGCCTGCAGTAAATATCATAGTAGTCATCATTTCATGAATGTGCACTACGGTGCAACCTTTATTTGTCAATTGCCCAGCTGTAATTTGTTCATCCAGCATGCCATCTTTTATGGAGAGACACCACTAGTGAACCTATGAACCCCGGTCCATTTTCCTACACTGTTAAACAAACCTCTACAATTTCCTGCTTTTTTTACTTACTGCAAGCATACACCATTTTCCACACTATACGTCTAATCTTTTTTTTCAGCAAGACCGGTGAGATGGACAACCTCACTGTACCATTGGGACAAAGTATTTTGGTTGTGTTGTGTGCAGGTTCCGCGTTGTTGCTGACACCGGTGAGGCGCCATCACCACTGTCAGTGGCATCATCCTTCCAAAGGTTCTCTTTATCCTACTGGATTGATAACCTTGGTTCTTAACTAAGGGGAAAACTCCTACCGTTGTGCTCATCACACCCTCCTCTTGTGGTCTCCCAACGAGTGCAAGATCTGCACCATTAGGGAATATCTCTATTATCAAAGTATTGGAGAGAGTGTACCTCAAATGTTGATGGATGAGGAATGGGCTTACATAATTCTTCTATAGGAGGTGAATTCTTCACATCTTCAGATTTAATACTCCTCTCTTTAAGAGATTTCTTGGCTTCCTTCATCACTTCATCATTTAATTCAATCACCCCTCTCTTCTTTGGTGTTGGTATTGATGTTGGATCTGGTGTAGTTGTAGGCTCAGGTATATTCCAATCATCATTATTTTTTGGCTATTTTAGCCATTAATTCCTCAGCATCTTCTAGAGTTCTTTTCCTGAAAACACAATCAGCACAACTATCCAGGTATGTCCTAGATCAACAGTTAGTCCATTATAAAATATATCTAGGAGCTCATTTTTAGGTAATGGATAGCCAAGGCTAGCTCTTATTAAAGAACAAAACCTTGTCCAGGATTTAGGCAATTTCTCTCCTTCAATTTTCTCAAAGTTAAAGATATCCTCGATAGCAGCATGTTGGGCACTAGCAGGAAAATATTTTTGAAAGAAAACATTAACCAAATCCATAGGACTAGTAATAGCTCCAGGTAACATATTGTTAAACCAAGTTTTAGCTTCATCTTTTAATGAGAAAAGAAAAATCTTGGTAACAAAATAAGTACGCAACTTAGTATCATCAGAAAATAAACTACTCAAAGATAAAAGCTCATTCATGTGCTCCATAGCACTTTTACTTTCAGTTCCACAAAAAGGTTCCTTCTCAACAATAGATATATAAGATAAATCTAGAGAGAAATCATAATCCTTGTCTCTAATGTATATGGAAGATGTAGCAAATTTAGCATCATGAGAAGATTTATATTTAACAGTATGTCTTGCAAGAAGACTCTTAAGAGCACTTGCACCAGTATAGCCCGAGCTTCTTCAATAAATTCATCAATAAGTTAAATATAAGTTTCATCAAGATCATTAATAAACTCAGTTGAATTAACAGGTGTACTAGCATTTTCAACAGGAATTTCAGCATTTCAATTTGTTTGGATTTAGCAATAGTAGCATATAGGAAAGGACCTAGCGAACCAGTATCATCAAGCACAGTAGAAGCATCATCAAAAGTATGAGAAGCATTTTCAGACTTAGCAGAAGTAACAATGTGTAGCCTGTGGTGGTGTAAGAAGCTTACTCGTAACAGATGGTGAATCAAGAGCAACATAGGTGTTCAGAGTTGTACCTCTCCTTGTAGTGGATGATAATATAGGAACTTTTCCATCACGAGTCTTACCCATGATGAAAGGCTTGCAGCAAACAATATCATGTTCACGTGAGCAAATAAATAAAGCTATGCTCCCCGGCAACGACGCCAGAAAATAGTCTTGATAACCCACAAGTATAAGGGATCGCAACAGTCTTCGAGGGAAGTAAAACCCAAATTTATTGATTCAACACAAGGGGAGCCAAAGAATATTTATAAGCCTTAACAACTGAGTTGTCAATTCATCTGCACCTGAAAGTAGACTTTCTCGCAATAATTTATCAGTGGTAACAGTTTTATAGCAGCAGTAGTAGTAAAGTAACAGCAGGAATAAAATAGTAGCAGCAGTAGCAATCGTGGAAAACAACAATATTAAAGTACCGTAGGTATAGAGGGTGGATGAACGGGCGTTGCATGGATAGGATAGTTCATGTAATAATCTAAACATGGGCATTGCAGATAATAACAGTAAATCATCCAAGTTCTAGGCAAATCATAAGCATGTGTTCCAATATAGTCGTACGTGCTCGCATTGAGAAACTTGCACAACATCTTTTGTCCTACCAGCCCGTGGCAGCGGGGCCTCTAGGAAAACTGCTAGTAATTAAGGTGCTCCTTTTAATAAAGAACCACAACATATCATTAACACTCCATGAACACATGTGATCCTCACATCACAGCCACCCCCTCCGGTTGTCCCAATTTCTGTCACTTTGGGGCCTCGGGTTTCGGACAACAATTTCTGTAAATAACTTGCAGATATGATCAAGAAACATAATTATACTCATGAAAAAATAACATGTTCAGATCTAAAATCGTGACACTCGGGCCCAAAGTGACAAGCATTGAGCATAACAAGTTGCAACAACAGTATATAGCACTAACAACAGATACTAGGCACTATGCCATAACAATCTAGAATTATTACATGATCAATCTCATCCAATCCCTTCCATCCCTCTCAGCCTACAGTGGGGTTTACTCACACATGGACCGGGGGGGGGATCATGGATGGTTGATGTAGAAGGAGTGGCGGTGACGATGGTGATGATCTCCTTTGAATCCCCGTCCCGGCAGGGTGCCACAATAGGAACTTCTGATCCCCGAGTTGAGTTTCGAGGTGGCGGCGTCGCTCTGTGCTGTTTCTATGGAATATGAGGAACCCCCCTGATGTTTTAGGGTTGCGGGCGATAAGTAATCGAAAGGGGAGCCCGGGGGAGGGGTGCCTAGGGCCCCACACCACCAGAAAGCGAGGCCAAGGGGTGGGGCACCCAGGGGTTGTGTGGCCCCTCCTGGCCCCTCTCCGGGGGTCTTCGGGTGTTTTAAGGTCTTTTCTGGGCATTTCCCGAAAGTTGATTTTTTTGCACAAAAACGAGACACCAAAGTAATTCTGCTGAAAACAACGTCAGTCCGTGTTAGTTGTATCCAAAACTCACAAGGTTAGAGGCAAACAATAGCAAAACTGTTCGGAAAAGGAGATACATTTTGGACGTATCAACTCCCCCCAAGCTTAGCTTATTGCTTGTCCTCAAGCAATTCAGTGGAAACTGAGTGCGATAAGAGAACTTTTACGAACACGTTTGTTTCATATAATGTAAATATAATCACTATATGATCAGGCGCTTAGGAAATTCATAACAAGATGTATGTATGATAACAGTCACCTAGCAGTTATGCAAACCATGAAGAGATACCAACAAACTAATAATAAATAATATAAAGTACATAAATCTGCAGGATTGCAATGTTCATAATATTGTATGATAAAGTGTACTCCCTTTCCCTTAAGAGTAGATCAAAACATAAATGATAGGGCACCTCTGAAGTTCAAATGAAGAATAGAAATAAAGATATCAAAGATACGAGCATCAAAGTTATACCACAATCAACCGGATGCTAGGGCAAGCTTGTCAGTAAAAGGATGTTTCAGACACAAGGCAGCGGAACATATATACAAGGCACGATTGCAAAGCCCATATGCTAGTGGGAAGGAGGCAAGGTGGTTCGACTCTGACTGTTTTTGTTGAGGAGCACACCCATTCTATGATGGAGCAACTTGAATGGCGAAGATTCTACCGCTTACACAGTAAAGTACCTGAAGAGGATTTCCAATTTCTACAAACGCTAGACAACCAGAACATTACAACTGCCCAGATAATGGGTTGTCAAGGGAGTGTGCATGGTGGTGATCCGAGATGCCTCGGATATGTAAAGAGAGATGTTTCAAACTAAAGAACGATCTTGTAGAATGAAGTTACCCTTCACGACATGAGCATTATTCCTGACTACTTTGAGCAACGAGAGAAGGAGAACCCTCGGGCGCCCACCGCCATTCCCCTTTCGCCTATATATGCCCCCCCGATGCATCAACCCTAAATTGGTCAGCCTTTTTCCACGAAAAGTTCCGTAGCTCCGCCGCCTCTGCCGACAAGTATTGGGGGACAAAATTCTCTGTTCCGTCACCCTGCCGGGAGGGGGAAGTGCCCCCGGAGCCATCTCTATCGACTCCACCGCCATCTTCATCGCCGTTGTTGTCTCCTATGACGAGGAGGGAGTAGTTTTTCCTCGGGGTTGAGGCTTCTATCGATAGCTATGTGTTTCATCTCTCTCTCCCATGGTGTGATCTTTATGTGATCATGAGCTTTGTAATCTAGTTGAATAAGTAGATATTTCTCTTCATCTGTTATGCTACTCAAGTGGTTCTATTATGAGATCTCCGTAAACACTTTGGTCACGGTGTAAAGGTGACAGTGTGTGCACCGTGTGGTTTACCATGATATATATCTTGTGTTGGATGAACCTATGAAATTGTGGTGTTTGTCTAGTACCTTCTAGGGAGCTCATAGTGACAGCGTAGGGTTAACTAGACTTGGGAATGCGACTTTGAGGGGTGTTGTTACAGCCCTACACAATGAATTGGTGTTTGTTATTCGACCAGAGAGTGGTTCGGAGTAGCATAGTGAAGAGATGATATTTATGCATTCAATTATGTTATCATTGTTTAGAGTGTCCACTAGTGAAAGTATGATCCCTAGGCCTTGTTTCTAAGCATTGAAACACCATTTACAATCAGTTCTCCTACATGTTTGCATGCTGCCATTTTTATTTCAGATCGCTATTATCACTTATTTTCATCCATATTACTTGCATTTTACTCTCCCTTTGTCGAACTAGTGCACCTATTGTATTAGGTGTGTTAGGGACACAATAGACTTCTTGTATCGTAATTGCAGGGTTGCTTGAGAGGGATACTTTTGACCTCTACTTCCCTGAGTTTGATAAACCTTGGGTAATCCACTTAAGGGAAACTTGCTGCTGTTCTACAAACCTCTGCACTTGGAGGCCCAACACAGTCTATAAGAATAGAAGCGTGCGTAGACATCATAGGATACGAGCTTTGTACTCGAAGTACAAGGATTGTGTCTTCTTTGACACTACATTTTGCACCAATAGGTACAATATGTCTTTTGCGCCAATTTTTGGGATCAACAACCACACCCATACAATTGTTCTTGGATGTGCTCTGCTCCCTCATGAAACCATTTATGATTTTGAGTGGGTGTTTAAATGGTGGATGATTGCCATGGACGGAGTTTCTCCTGACAACATCATGACAGATCAAGATCAAGTTATAGAGACAGTGATTTCTATTATATTTGCAAACTACGTTCACATACACCTAGCAAGGAAGACACTGGGCACACACTTGGAGGAAGGGAATCCGTTCACCGATGCTTTCTACTCATGCATCTATGGCACAACCACCGTAGAGAAATTCGAGACATGTTGGCAGCACATGATTGGAGTTTATGGAATGTATGATAATACACATTTGCAAAACATGTGAAATAACAGGAAAAGGTGGGCACCATTGTTCTATAGGATAAACTTTTTCCCATTTACGAGCACGATAGGTAGGTCAGAAGGTATGGATTCTTATTTCAAGACATTGATCCGGCTAAGCGACTATGTATGGAATTTTGTGCAACAATATGAGTTGTGCTAGGTCTTGATGCTTGACAGCGACGACAACTCCAGATTTATAATGGAGGCAATGACAACAAAACATTGGGGCAGGTTAGACATTCCCTTCTAAATCAATAATGATTTTTGTTCATGATGTAGCAGAAAGTATGGTATTAACACATGTAGCAAATGTTTTTCTACTATTGTAGCAGCACAAATTACACATGGTAGCACTAAAAAAGCCAGAGTAACAAGCAATGCATCCATCCAGAAAATTCTAAAAAAAGAGCAACTCCAATTCTGTATTACAACATTAAAACTAGTTTATTGTAGCATAATTTGGCATCTACTAAAACATTTGATAAAATTTCATCTACCCCATCGATGAGCAAGCAGCGAAATTCTACACAAGGGAAAATTTTGACAGGTTCCAGAAAATAGTTGCTACATCAACAAAATTTTATCCAATACAAGCAACTGATGAAGGTCTATGTTACGATCTTGTTCCGAATATTGGACTTGATATGAAAACTTACCGGGTTTGAGTTATTCTTGAAGATGGCATGTTCACATGCGCTGCAACAACTTTGAGATGTGTGGAATGCTATGCCCACATATCGTGAGGGTATTGGTTCTCCTCAATGTGCAGCAGGTTCCGATAGATACATGCTCCGGCGATGGTCTGCAGTGGCAGCAATACCTGGGATTGCATCTGGGGCATACAACATAAGATTTGGTATCCCCCAACCAGCACATTGAAATACAATGCGTTATACACGAAGATGACTGGCCTGGCTTCGAATGCATGTTTTTCGGATGAAGCATATAAAGTTGTGTCCGCTATGGTTGACGAAGATGTTGTAAAAGTTGCTGCAATAATAAGATTTCATTTCTATGGGGAACAAGTTGTTGAAGAAAATGGTCAAAGTTTCCTACCTGACTTGAGCAAAAATGATAGCGAGGTGAAAAACCCTGCAAGGTTCAAGCCTAAGGGAAGGGCATCATTGAAGGACCAAAGACGGAAGACATTGGTGGAGCAGCGTGACAAAGAGAGAGCTAAAAGGAAGAAGAAATTTAAAGATCCAAAACAGAAACCAGAAAAGCCCAAGGAACCGAGAAACAAGACGAAGAAGAAGTGCCCATTCTGTGAAAAAGAGGAACATATTACAACTAATGTTTGTGAAAAGACATAGTTTGGAAATTCAAAGAGGCATCCCTTGCTGCTGGAGCTGAATTGACGTTGTAGATAGTGCTTTAATACTACATGCATTAGAGCAAAAAGAAAGTTTTCTTGTGCGCAACAAAAAAGTGCTACATGGAAAATATTTGTAATGCAACATCATGATTATACTTTTAAAATATATAGAGTTGTAATAAGAAAGGCATGGATTATTATGTTTATACATGTTTGCAACAATATATTTAATGTGTGTCACAAAAAATACTTCATTCTGAAGCATTTTTCTAGAAACTAGCAAACACAAAATTTCATGTTTGAATAAAATAAGATATGATGTTTGTAGCAATTTCCATCATGTGAATATTTAAAATTGCTGCAGAACATCATCACATTTCGAGTATGAAAATATTAGTAGCACTCGGTTGTCATGTATGTAGCAAAAATAAACATATGATAAAGTTTAAAAGGATGGGCTGTGTGGGGGGGGGGGGGGTACTAACGCGATAGCTTTTTTATTTTTATCACGACTAGTCTTCAGGTTCTTTCTGTGGTTGACAAATTTGTCATACGTATCAGTAATATCTTGGGAGACCTTGATCTTTTTGACTATCAGAAGTGTCGGCTAATCTTTCCCTTTCCTCTTGTGCCTTGTCTTCTTTTCAAAGGTTTCCAGTCTAGTGCTTGCATTTTTATTTGTAGAATCATTGCAAACTTTTTATAGAAAACATAAGGGCGCAAAAAGGGGATCAGATTGATACAAAAAGGTGCAAAACAAATAAATGCAGCAAGCAGTATAACCTATGTTGGTAAACTAAAGGAAAACACTTTAATTCGACCGACTGTACCCTACGGTCGGTTCCGACAACCCGCGTTGCTACACCCGACGTCAAATCCCCGCGGCCCGCACATACTCTCTTATCATACGTCAGTCGATTGCTTTGCTTTTTGTGACCACGAGTGTGTGTTGTTGTTGCTATTCCCTCCTGTCCCCACCATGATGCTGCTCTCTTCTTACACAAAGTGGACCAAGTACCACTGCGCAACTGCTTTTCTTTGACTCGGTGTGGCGTGTGAGTCGAAGGCTGCTCAGCATAACAAATGCATATCCCGTGTCACATCTTTTGTACCACAATTAGTAAGTTGAGACCTGTGCAAACTATTTCTCGTTTTTGGTGTGTAATATAGATAAAGTGCTACAATTTTGGTATGTGTCCAAGATACACATAAATTTTTCCAATGGTACATACGTGTTGGTGCGATGTTGTATGAGTTGCACACAAATGCTAGATAAATAGTTGGACACAAATGTTGCATACTATGATTCAACATGCTACATGAAAATATGTGTTTTCCTACATGCATGTGTTAAAAAAAGCATCACAAGGCGACATGTCTATTCAAGTTGCCACACCATATTTGGGATTTTTTGCATACGCCGTTGATTTTTGCTACATGTTCAGGAGTTTTTATATACTTAGAAATTTTTGCTACATATGCTACATGCACACACAAAAAAATGTTTTTGTCCGAATACTTTTGCTACATAGATCGGACTTAGATATTTATTGAAATAGGTTTGGTACACACGAATGTTACATAAGTGGTAAAATTTGTTTTGCGCGAACCATTTTTGCTACACAGATCTGATGCGCAGGATCCCGCCACTTAAATTAGATCGTACCGTACAAGAAGCGGCTATTTGGACGACGTTTAAAAAAAATACTACGTACGCAAGAAATTGTTACATTTGCACTAAAAAGATGTTACACACAATTTTTATGAACGGGCATTTTTTTTACATATATATTTGAATTGTACTAGATTCTAGGTGAAAATTAGAGACTAAGTATTTCATACACAAAATGTCTCCACCATGCATGAGTAGATGAAACCAGAGAAAAAGTCAAATTGGGGTGAACACTGAAATAGTACCGAACACTGAGCCTGGGTTGAATGCATAGAGGGTCCACCATGTGCAGCAGGACCACAAAAAGGAGGCGAGGCGTGCACAGATGACCAACCTTTTCCGATTGACAGGGACGTCTCGGTCAGTTAAAAACGCATCTCATAACTTGACTAATCGGACAGCTGTTATCATCTCACTAGTGGAAACTGGGCCATTTGTCCCGGTTCGTAAGGGCCATTTGTCCCGGTTGTGCAACCGGGATGGGCCAGCCGGGACAAATGACCGTCCCCCATTGGTCTCGGTTGTGCCAGGACCCGGGAAAAATGGGGCTGACCACGTGGCAAACCTGGCCAGGGGCATTCGTCCCGGTTCTTAACACGAACCGGGATAAATGCCTCCTCTGCCGTGGCAGCACTTTTTCCATTTTCTCTGCCGCGGAAGAGCTTTTTTCTATTTATTATTTTCCTTTTTATTTTATGTTTTGCGATCAATTCGATTTTACGATACCCCTGTCACCATACACTGATAAGGAGCCTTGGTGGCCCCTCCCCGGACCTCCCGGATCCCAGGAGAAGAGAGGAGCCCGGTGGCCCTTCCCCGGACCTCCCGGATCCCACGAGAAGAGAGGATCCTCGGTGGCCCCTCCCCGGACCTCCCGGATCCCATGAGTGAATAAGTAATACATATATATAGAAAAAGAAGGAACACTTATATTACAAAAGCTAAGTATATCCAGCATATTACATGACCGATGGAATGAATTACAAAATCAAATTCAGTTCCAACCGACGCTATAGTACTCTCCATCTACATTTAGGACCTATGCATCTAAGAAGCTCAGAATTTCCTCCTGAATTGCTCGTATGCGGTCCCTTGGTAGAAGACCATCCCGGAGCCGTTCGACCTGATATAAAGAAGAGTGGTCAATATATATTAATGAAACTAAGTAACTAAAATAGATGGTAATAAGAAAAATTGACGACTGACGTACATGAAGGTGGTTTAAATCTCTGCCCTTGGGACATGTCGTCTGACGAATGAACTCGCAGGCGTAGTATCCACACAAGTGATTCCCGTCTCCCTATTGCAAGAACTTTACGAGAACATGGTTTCAATCAAAATAATAATCAACCAGCCATGATAATGGTATCGACACTAGAATCAAGGAGATGCGTGGATCTAGATAGTAGTACGTACTTCCACAATATCAAATGTAAGCTCTAATTTCCATTCATCAGGAGCCTTTTTTGTGAACCTCTTCGAAACGCTGCCCGGGAAAGAAAAAGAGTTAGTAGTTACTTGATATCCGAAAATGAAACAAAGTAGTCGATATATATAGTGCCATATATAAAGAGCTTACATTTGAAATTAATAAAGATTGAAATTACCGCTGGATCATTTCCTGCATGTCCGCCCACATCGCTAGGGGTTTACGTTTTGGGTCCATTACCAGTATTTTTCCTTTATCAACTTGGAAGAATAGCAGCATATAGTGGAAGCTGCGCACACAGAACTCATCAATTATACACTGAACATCGAGTATTAAGAAAAACAGAATGTGTACAACACAGTAATACTCACCCGTAGTTGTAAGGAAATAATATTTCCCGTCGGTGTTGTTGAAACCTTATTGCTCTCAGAATGTTATCTTTTTTATCCTTGGCACATAGCTCAAGAGTCTTATGATTAACAAAATGTGGGTCAATGAACCCAATATCATAGATTTGTCCTCTTTTGCATTCGAGTATCTTCATTCTGCAATTATAATATAATGAATGTACTATATATATATAAATATGAATATGCAATGAACGAGGTGAGCTAGCTAGAGACTTAATTAGAGAAATAAGTACTTACAGACAATAGGCACTAACGATAGATTTGTCGAGGGCCTGCTGCTGGAATAACTGAAACAATTCATCAAATTGAATCAAAACCATTCCATCTCCATACCCGTAGTGCTCGTCTCTAACTGCGAGACATATCCAGTCCTGAGATTTCGTAGCGGCTTCCATATACCAACTATGCACTCTTCGCATTTTGGTTGGTAGATCCTTTAACTCCTCGGGTTTGACGAGAGGTATCCCGTACTGGTATTTGTACGCACATTCAGCTTCAGGGAAGTAGTCTACTGTTTGCATAGACTCAGCAATGGACAAACCCGCGGCAGCTGCCCTTTCTCCGTACAGTTGAATAAACTCCGGATCAATTTGCTCGTCAGCATTAGTGCTCGACCCCACCTGGGTATTGGAAATCACTTTGAGCGGGGAGATGGATTGTTTTTTCTGCTCTCCGAGCTGGGCAACTGATTTCCCCCTTTTCCCGCCTGCGCTACTACTCTTCGTCGACCGCACCATTTCCTGGCGTGACTTCAGAATAGAGCGGTCATAGTCAGATGACAGACTCGGCTCGGGTTGAGGAAGAGTCTTCACCATTTTCCACGCTCGTTCTATATCTTCTTTGGTCTCGGGAAAATATGCCTTTTTCTTCTCCTTCCGCTTCGCCTTCCACGCCTCGTATTCGTCCCTTGCAATTTCCTGGTTTTGCTCAGGAGTATAGTCGTAAGGTAACTTGGGTAACTTCTTTGGACCTTCGGGAGGGGTGACTGTTGACGTTTGGGTGATCTTTTACGTTTCGGCAGAAACTTAGCGGACGGAGAAGGTTGACGCGGCAGCGTAGGCGACCGCGCTGGAGACGGCATGCATGGCGGAGACGACCGCGCTGGAGACTGTTGCGCTAAAGAATGGCGAGGATTCGATGGCCTTGCCGTCTGATTTGGAAGCTCAATGCATTCCTTTAGCCATAGAACGGTCAAGTTCTTGGCTTCTCCGAGTTCAGTCAACTCTCCGTCTTCACCTTTAGGGAAATCAAGCTTCACCCGCTCGAATCCGTTGACAACTTCATCGACCCCAACAACAACGTAGCCCCGTGGAACCGGAAGACTATGGTGAGTTGGTTCGTTGCCAATTGGTAAGACATAGCCGACCGCCGCCTTGATGGTTATATTGACGACCTTCACGTGGAGCTCACAGGTTGTCATCTTCGTGATATCATCCACCGGGTGAATCATCGGTGGTGCATCATCACGCGGGAGCTGCGTGGATGCAACGCTGCTTTTCCGATGAGAATGTGTGGCACCGGTAGCCTCGACTTCACCTTCTACCATGTGTGGTACGCCGGTAGACACTATCTGCTGGCTAAGTGTGTTAATTTGGTCCTGCTGCTTCTTTGCTACATCCTGCGTCCGCTTTATCTGATCTTCAAGTTGACGCCTCCAGTTTGCCTGACTCTCTGCTTCGGCTGCCTCCGCGTCCTTTTTCCGTTGACGGTTTCTATCGGGGTATTTCTTTTTGGTGTCGTCGAACCCAATACTCCACGGAGGATTGCCTTTGGTGCCTCGTGTACGCCCTACTTGTTCCTTATTCCCGAGGGCGTGTGAGAGCTCGTCGTTCTCTCTATCTGGCACGAACTTCCCCTCTTTAACGTCCTTTATTGCGCTTCTCAGATTTTCTATGGGTAGAGGATTCTCTTTATGCCTTAGGTTATAGATTTATTTTCCTTCGGCGTCCAACGTGCCCCCATGCTCGACCCACAAGAACGGCTCGGGAGTGATCCCCAGCTGAAGCAGGTCGTTCTCCCATTTCTCCCACTTGGGACTGGAACCCTTGTAGCCAGTTTGCCCCATAAGATGGTGATATACCTTTTTGGCGGCGTTTTTCTCATTTGTTTTTGTCCTTTCCTGTGCATTCTCTGACATTTGTACTTCACAAACTCTGCCCATAAGGGTTTTATTTTCTCATACCCTTGAGTGAAATCTGGAGTCTTGCCCTTCTTAACATAGTCAAGGTTCAATCTTTTCTTCCAGTGTTTCAATTGCTCGGCCATCTTTTTCAGAGTCCACGCCTTGAAATTTTCCCGTATCTCAATTTTCTTTTTAGTAACATCGGCCTCATTCACATCCGCCTCATTCTCGTCCACCTCCAGCAAGGGTAAGTTGAAATTACACAAGATCTTTGAGAAAAGATTCTCTTTCGCTTTTATGTTGACATATGAAATTCCTTGTCTCCGCGGATCTTTTGGCTCATTCCACTCATGAACAGTGATCGGGATGTGATCCCTAACTAGCACTCCACATTGCTTCACAAATTTTTGGGCAACATCAGCGGGAAGCTTGGGTGCGCCGTCTACTGCGATCGTGTCGATCCTATATCTTTCTGTATCTTTCAACTTCTTTGTTGCGCCTTGTTTAGTCTTTTTCCGGTTGATATGATTGAACCGAATGGCTAAAAATATAAAGACTGATAATACATGTATATAGACAACAGATGCTTCATTAATTAACATATCTATATATATGCACCTCAGAGCCGGTGTTTGTAATTTGTACTGCTCCAGCGGAGCCGTCGGCTGCTCCCTTATCAGAGCCGTCAGCTTCTCCCTCACCGGAGTCGTCGGCTTCTCCCTCACCGGAGTCGTCGGCTTCTCCCTCACCGGAGCCGTCGGCTTCCCCCTCAGCAGAGACGTCTCCTCGGGTTAGCTCCGGATCTCCCTCACCGGAGTCGTTCATCCACTGGCTCACATCGGTATCTCCCTCGGGCCCACAGATTAAACCCTTGATCAAGTTTTCCGCATCTTCGTCTCTTGCTCCATACTTTTCTGAAAATACACAAAATTCCCTAAGTTAGAATTTTTTATTTATTTATATGTTCCAGATCCATTTCATCTAAATTGCTTAAAGATAATAGCTAATGGTACTTATACCTAAACAAGTTAGAAAAAAGAGTATCAATATTTTCCAGATCGTCATTTCAATTATAAGAGCAATATTCATGAAATATTTAAACGTATCAATACACACCAAGGTTTACATAGCTCGGGTTCATTTTATTTAACCCTAATACATCATGATCGAATAATATCACTTATACATAGTATCATGACATCTCTCAAACTATTAACTCCGACCGGGTCCTAAGCCGCAGGGTGCTGAGTCGCGGGTGCTACGCATCCATAGGTAAGGAACCCTCACAGGGTCATAGCTCACGTGGTAAGGAACGCTCCGAATAATCGACCAACTGCTGCTATACTCGCTATCGAGCAAGTACATGTAGCGATGGACATGCTCGTCCTCCTCTCTGATATGCTGTTGTACCACCTCCTCAGGGGCTGGCTCTCTCCGCACCGACCGTGGCCCACGCGATGGCCACCAAAGAATATCCGGGTCGACCACGTCACCCGGATTTCTCACCAAGCCACGTGTCCCAGTAGTAAGGACCTCCCAGTGCCAGCCTGGCGGGGCCCAGTCCCGGACATCGCTCAGCGGGTCCAACAGAGACATGAACTAAAAACAGGCCCGGAGTAAGTAAATATTCCGTAATTAAGTAAAATACCTAAGTGTTTCTAACTTAGTAAAAAATAGTAAATAGGGAAATATGACATAAATAAGATGAAAGTTAAACACAAAGTATGAAGACAAGGGTTTCTAAGAAACTAAAAAAAATCACAGACGTAAGTGTTTGTAAGATCCGAATAAAGTTGGACCATTTCGTGCACATACATACCGGTGATATTCTTCATAGCCCCGTCTGGGGCTATGAAAAATATCACCATTACGTATATGCACCAAACGGTGCAACCGAGTTCTTCTGATCTCACTAACACTAATATTACAAATGTGACGTTCCTTAGTTCCAACTGAAACCCTCATCTTCATCCATTCCCCAGAACTAGGGTTTCTGAACTTTAGTAAGGAGTATAACTAGCAGATCAGATCGAGTCTTGCCGAATAAAGTTGCGACTCGAACGGGACATAACAGTTGTAGCATCCCAGATTATCCATATCATGTGTGAAAACGTTGCAGATCAATTCCTTCACACACGACATGATAATCTGGAATGATGTTATGCCCCGTTTGAGTCGCAAGTTTATTAGGAAAGAGTGGATCTGATCTGCTAGTCATACTCCTGCCTAGACCTTCACATTTTGTGCTTGTTACGAGGTAAGTACACGTGATGGCGATGCGGGGGAAGGAAGGGTTTCTGGATATCTTTAAAACTGAACAAAATCATATATGTAATAGTGAAATCCGGAAAAAATTAGACCCTTTTTGTACATATACATAACGGGGACATTCTTCATAACCCCGGAAGGGATTTCTGAGGAATGTCACCATTACGAATGTGCACTAAAGGGTTCAGCTTCATCCGGATATCACGAACCATATTACATATGTGACATTATTTAGTTCGAAAGAAATCCAGAAACCCTCGCATTCGTTCCTTTCCCCGGATCACCACCGCCTGTAGTACCTATTAACAGGAACAAGATGGTCATCGGGCCTTCACATTTTGTGCTTGTTACGAGGTAAGTACACGTGATGGCGATCCGGAAAAGGATGAAGACAGGGGTTTTTGGAAATCTTTGAAACTAAACAAAATCATATATGTAATATCATGAGATCCGAACAAGGTTAGACCCTTTTGTGCACGTACATAATGGGGACATTCTTCATAACCCCGGAAGGGATTTCTGAGGAATGTAACCATTACGTATGTGGACAAAAGGGTTCAACTTCGTTCGGATCTCACGATATTAAATCTATGACGTTATTTAGTTCCAAAGAAATCTAGAAACCCTCATCTTCCTCCTTTCCCCGGATCACCACCGCCTGTAGTACCTCTTAACAGGAACAAGATGGTCATCGGGCCTCCACATTTTGTGCTTGTTACGAGGTAAGTACACGTGATGGCGACCCGGAAAAGGATGAAGACATGGGTTTTTTGGAAATCTTTGAAACTAAACAAAATCATATATGTAATATCGTGAGATCCGAACAAGGTTAGACCCTTTTGTGCACGTACATAATGGGGACATTCTTCATAACCCCGGAAGGGATTTCTGAGGAATGTAACCATTACATATGCGGACAAAAGGGTTCAACTTCGTTCGGATCTCACGATATTACATATATGACGTTATTTAGTTCCAAAGAAATCTAGAAACCCTCATCTTCCTCCTTTCCCCGGATCACCACCGCCTGTAGTACCTCTTAACAGGAACAAGATGGTAATCGGGCCTTGATGTGAAGTTGGACCTTCACATTTTGTGCTTGTTATGAGGTAAGTACACGTGATGGCGATGCGGGGGAAGGAAGGGTTTCTGGACATCTTTAGAACTGAACAAAATCATATATGTAATAGTGAAATCCGGAAAAAACTAGACCCTTTTGTACACATACATAATCGGGACATTCTTCATAACCCCGGAAGGGATTTCTGAGGAATGTCACCATTACGAATGTGCACTAAAGGGTTCAGCTTCATCCGGATCTCACGAACCATATTACATATGTGACATTATTTAGTTCGAAAGAAATCCAGAAACCCTCACATTCGTTCCTTTCCCCGGATCACCACCGCATGTAGTACCTCTTAACAGGAACAAGATGGTCATCGGTCTGTGTGCCTCATAGTTAGGGTGGACACATACAAGTAGCCTTGGTGTTCCCAGCGCGCCAAGTGGGATGCACAAGATCCTAACTTTGTGAAAATCACAAGGCCGGCACACCGAACCACCAAGGCCATCTGAGTGTGAACCAACTCTTCCAATCATCGGCATTTATTCAAAAGATCGAACGAACATCACAAGTAAAACATCGGCAATAACAGTTCCAAATTTCTAACACAAAGTAAAAAAAATTCTAACTTAGTGAAATTATTCTAACTTAGTGAAATTTTCTAACACTAACTTAGTGAAATTTTCTAACTTAGTGAAATTTTCTAACTTAGTGAAATTATTCTAACTTTGTGAAATTTTCTAACACTAACTTAGTGAAATTTTCTAATACTAACTTAGTGAAATTTTCTAAGTTAGTTAAATTTTCTAACTTAGTGAAAATTTTCTAACCTAGTGAAATTTTCTAACTTAGTGAAATTTTCTAACACTAACTTAGTGAAATTTTCTAACACTAACTTAGTGAAATTTCCTAACTTAGTGAAAATTTTCTAACTTAGTGAACTAATTTTCTAACTTAGTGAAATTTTTCTAACTTTGTGAAATTTTCTAACACTAAGTTAGTGAAATTTTCTAAAAATTCTTAAGTGAAATACCTAAGTAAAATTTTCTAAGTAAAACTTTCTAACACTAAAATTTTTCTAAGTCTAATTTTCTAACACTAAAATTCCTAAGTCAATTCTAACAAATCTAAAATTCCTAAGTCAAATCTAAAATTCCTAACATTTCTAATAATTCCTAACTAATGATTCTAACATTTCTAACACACTAATAAAAAAGTAAAAACAAAAACAGTAAGTAAAAAAGAAAAAAAAGAAGAAAAAAGCCCTCTGTTTAGGGCGATGGAGGCAGTGCCTTACCTTCTCTCGGGCGCGCGACGGAGGGCGGCCGACGCGGGCAGTGGCGGCGCAACGGAGGGCACCGCGCGCGGCCGGGCTAGGCGCCGCAACGATGAGGACATACAGCGCGCGACGGATCGAGGGCGGCGCGACGGAGAAGGACGGCGACGGGCGTGCGGCGCGGGCGGCGGGACGGAGAAGTGGAGCAGCCTGGCAGCGTCGTTCGTTCTCCTTGCGCGCGGTTATGAATTTGCGGAGGGAGGAGACGCGTATATATATAGCCAGAGGCATCCGTCCCGGTTCGTAGGAACAACCGGGACGAAAGGGTCTTCCGTCCCGGTTGTTCCTACGAACCGGGACTGATGCCTCAGATTTTTTTTCCGCTGGGGTACGAGTAACGCGCTCGTTGGGGGGGGGGGGCATTCGTCCCGGTTGTTTGCAAAAACCGGGACGAATGCCCTATTTTTAATTATTTTTGTTTTATATTTTATTCCTTTATGTTTTATTTTGTTTTCCTTTATGTTTTCTATTGTTTTATTTTGTTTTCTCTTGTTTTATTTTGTTTTCTATTGTTTCCTTTATGTTTTATATTGTTTTCCTTTATGTGTTCTATTGTTTCATTTTGTTTTCTCTTGTTTCCTTTTTGTTTTTTCTTCTTTTATTTTGTTTTCTACAGTTTCCTTTATGTTTTCTATTGTTTTCCTTTATGTTTTATATTGTCTTCTGTTGTTACCTTTTTTGTTTTCTATTGTTTCCTTTATGTTTTCCATTATTTCCTTTATGTTTTCTATTGTTTTATTTTGTTTTACATTATATCCTCTATGTTTCAAATAATAACTCCACATGTTTCAAATACAGAACAAGGTACGTTAAATTTATAATAAGTGCACTTCAGACCAGTTGATCCATGCATTTACATAGTTTCGTCGCATACAAGGCATCCGGGTGATTTGTATTCGGTCGATGAACCTTCAAGGGGGATGTAGAACAACAATCGGTATCGCCATTATACAGCCCGACCGTGGTTTTTGAGTGCATATATGCATATCAAAAGAACGGTCGGACGTATGATGGCGAATCCGGGTGATTTGTATTTGGTCGATGAACTGAATGATGTATCAAACCTTTTGTCAAACCTTCAAGGGATCAAGGATGTAGAACAAAATAATCAGTATCGCCATCATACAGCCCTGCCGTGGCTACTGAGTGCATATATGCATACCAAATGCACGTCAGGACGTATGATGGCGAATCCGGATGATTTGTATTTGGTCGATGAACTGAATGATGTATCAAACCTTCAAGGGATCGAGGATGTAGAACAAAACAATCGGTATCGCCATCATACAGCCCTACCGTGGCTACTGAGTGCATATATGCATACCAAATGCACGACATGACGTATGATGGCGAATCCGGATGATTTGTATTTGGTCGATGAAATGAATGATGTATCAAACCTTAAAGGGGGGATGTAGAAAAAAACAATCGGTATCGCCAGCATACAACCCTGCCGTGGCTACTGAGTGCATATATGCATACCAAATGCACGGCAGGACGTATGCTGGCGAATCCGGATGTTTTGTATTTGGTCGATGAACTCACTGGTGTATGAAGGTGGGCTATATATAGGATCCTCTGGCTCATAAAGTGTTGTGCTATGGTTTTGATCGATCCAACGGTTAAGAAACACCCCTGATCCAACGGCTCACAAACGCTCGAAAGAAACACACCCCTGATCCAACGACTCACAAGTGCTTGAAAAAAACACACGATCCGTGTGATTCTTTCTGATTGGTCAGAGCAAAACCCTAACCATTTCGTCCTGGTTGGTAAAACAGGCTGGGACTAAAGGGACGATCCGTTTCCCAACGAAACCCGAACCATTTCGTCCCGGTTGGTAAAATAGGCCGGGACTAAAGGGATCAGTTTTCTTCTCACTATATATATGTATGCATTGCCACACCATTGGCATAAACACATATAAACTCACCACTCTCTCATGGCTTCTACCGTATGCACTCTAACCTTCATCCAGGCGGAGGCACTTTCCGCCTCGAACTACCCCTACCCGCCCGGCTACATCATTCCCGTCGATTGGATGCTGAGCGTCGGAGGAGTGCCGGTCCCTCCTCTTCCTCAAGGTGTGGCGCGTCGGGCGGCCATCACGAACCACTACTACCACGAGCTCACGCCGGAGCAGCGGATGAATCCCAGTTGGAATCCTGACTACCGCCCTACTTGGGACGCCTTCTTCATTAATTGGCGTGAGAGTGCGCTCGCCAGGTATGAGGAGAATGGCCCGCCTCCTTCGAACTTCAACGAGGCCGGTCGTCGGCTGTGGTGGGGCGGCGGACGGACTCTTCAGAGCGTCATGAACTACATCAGGCCGGGCAAGAACCCCCGCCTGCGCTACCCTCACGCCCAGTCCTGGAGTCGTGATCCTCCGAGGGAGTCCAGAGCACCATCCGACGATAGTGACGATGACGACGGCGACTACGACGACTACGAGTCAGAGTACTATAGGCCTAGGCAGGAGTATGACTAGCAGATATCAGATCCAGTCTTGCCATTATGTAGATCTATGTTCTTCGTTTAGGTTTAAATCCACTATTGCCATTATATACTGTCTTTTTTATCTATCCAAGATGCATATTTGTGTGCAATATGGGCGCGAGCGCCGGTGCAACAATTTTTGTGAACACTTTTTCAACAGAACTATGATCATGTATTCCACGTTTATTATTACACATCACCAACAACATCCCTATCTAGTCTTCTGAATTTTCTTTGTGTAGAGATGGTCCATGAACCCTTGTCCCTTGCTTATGATCGCTTCGGCCGTAACCATGGAGCATCTTCATTATTTAACGGGATGGTTGGGTCACCTTTCACTGTGAAGGGTGGAATTTCAACAGACTTATTATAATCTTCTGACATGTCTGTCGTGTCCTCGATTCCCATGATGTTTCTTTTCCCTGAAAGAACTATGTGACGCTTCGGCTCATCGTATGATGTATTTGTTTGCTTATTTTTTTTTCGTTTTTTCGATCTGGAGGACATGTCCTTCACATAGAAGACCTGAGCCACATTATTGGCTAGGACGAATTGTTCGTCATTGTAACCAATATTGTTGAGAACCACTGTTGTCATTCCGTAAAGCGGGTCTACCTTTACCCCTTCTCCATTCAGGTTGACCCATTTGCACTTGAACATAGGGACCTTAAAAGAAGGTCCATAGTCAAGTTCCCATATCTCGTCTATGTAACCATAGTATGTGTCATTTTTTCCATTCTCGTTTGTTGTATCAAAGCGCACAACACTGTTTTGGTTGGTGCTCTTCTTATCTTGGGCGATCGTGTAAAATGTATTCCCATTTATCTCGTACCCTTGAAAACTCCCAATAGTCGAAGATCGTGACCCGCCAACATGTTGTTGGGAATATGCCCTAGAGGCAATCATGTATGATGTAATTCCCACTGTATTCATAAATTTATTAAGTTGTCCTTGTTTTGAACATCTGATATATGTCATTGAATATGTGATTTGATTGTGGAACTATATATTCATGTTGTTCATACTAGATTGTCCTTGGTCATTTAGGTTGTGCTGACACACACCCTAGACTAATGTGAGTGTTGGCTGATGACACGGTTCCACTTGTCATGGGCATGGTGATGCCATTCCAACGTTCACGGACTTGGCTAAAGAGTTTAGCAAGTCGGACTGACCCACATTGATATGCAACGATCAAGTCGTCATTTGCATGTCTCAATCAATGTAATCCTTAGTCCTGAGGTTGTCGCACAATCCGAGTTGTGGATCACCGACTTAGGTTCTGTCAAACGTTGTTCTGTGACAAGGCAACTATAAAGGCAGAGTTCGGGTCGAATGAGAAGCAAGTTGCGTGATGTGGATAATCAAGATGGGATTTTGGCCCTCCGATTGGAGAGATATTCTCTGGGCCCTCTCGAGTGATATGATTCAGGAAGCATGGCCATGCGCGACTCAATTAAGTGTTAACTGTGTCTATTGACTAAGAGTTAGTCAGATGAATCACATATCACGGATCGAGAAGAGAGTTGAACTATTAAAGGGATGACGATAAATCGCCTATAGTTCGACAAGGTATATCATGAGGCAAAAAGGACTAAGATGAATATCACATTGAAAGGTATGTCGTCATGACTCAATGGTACTTGGGAGTCGGCACGTTCTGCTAGGAGCCGCTACCGATTGATCGATTGGGAGTTGGACTCCAATCGTGTCCAAGTCGCCATGAGCCTGCAGGGTCGCACACTTAAGAGCGGGAGCAGTATTGGTTGGGTTGGACCCGAACCGGAAATGGACTGAGTTAGTGAGTCGGACTCACAGAGGGAATGGGCCACAAGTGTTGTGCAGCCCATTACTATACGCTATATAAAGAGGGGCGCAGGTTGCCCAGCGGGCACGTTAGTCCACTCTCCCATGCGTTGGGAACCCTAGCCCCACTCAGTCCAGCCGCCGCACCGGACCTAGCAGTCCGCCGTCGGAGCTCCTCCTCGTACGTGTGGATACCGGCAGAGGTGCTGCACGTTCAGCACTTCGACGTTCGAGGGATTGGATCGGCCGGACCGGATCGTGGGACTGCACTGCCCCGACGCGCTGCATCGATAATCCGCACCTGCGCGTCTAGTGGTAATACTCGTGGCCTTCTACCTCGGCTAGATCTTGGAAGCATCGCGTAGGAAAAGTTTTGTTTATCTCTACGCGTTCCAACAGTGGTATCAGAGTGGTAGCTCCTGGTATTAGGCCCGAGATCCGTACATATATGATATGTAGTTAGCGTTAGATGTGATCTAATTGCTGTTTTGGTGGTCGGTCTATGAAATAGATCGGTTTTGTACAAGGTTGATTGGATCAATCGTACTCAGGGTTAATGGATGATCTGGTTTCCGTGATCATACTGCTAAGGTCGTGGAACAACTTACCCCTACCGGTCGGTTTCCGCCATCGGGGTATACCGTGACACATAAATCCATTCGCGGTGATCGAAGATCAAAGAGTTTGGTCGAATCGGAATACGGATCAGATTCGGGTAAAATCGTTTTATCCGATGAAGAAATCCATGATCGGAATGCAGATGAGATCTGCGTTTTCTGAAATCGTCGGGCGCTGCCCCTTCGATCCCCGCCCGCTATCCGGATAGCGGGACCGCCGGCTTCGCCCTGTCGTAGCGCCTTAGATGTCGTTGCGAGTTCAGAACGCCGGTATATATCGTTTCTATGCATAACTTGTTTTTGCAGGAAGTTGTGAATGGTATGGCTTATGTGCATGTGATGTGTGTAATCCATACATGATCTGTGTATCATGTTCATGTCAGCCGGCTGGAGCCTAGGTGCTGTCATTTTATTGTATAACGACCTGCGTGTCGGATTATCTATGTAATCTTTTATTTACTAGCTAGTGTAGCTTGTTGGAGAACCCGGTGGCATGCAAGTTGATGTACAAGTCGGCTACATGGAGTAAGATGGCACGTGACAAGAGTTGGCACGAGTCGACTTACAAGCTTCGTGGAGATGGAGATCACCATGTAGAGAGCCATACCATTTCACATTATAATTGCTTTATTTGTGTTATTGTTATGTCTTCATTTACCTCTATTTAGATAGTTGGTAGATTCTTTAATCCCTCAAAGAAGGTCTAGTCAGTCGCCCCGCCAGTGCTGCACCATCACAAGTCGGACATTCTTGGTAGTGGGCTCATAAAATTGAGGTGCTACCAATTCTTTCCGGTTAGTTTGAGTCGGACTCTTACAAGCAGAAGCACTTGGTAATCTAGACGAGTCCATCACAACGGTTGTGGGGCTCGGGGCGAGGTAGGTTGGGAGCCGGGGCATGTGATGTCACCCAACTAACAGGAGTCGTATAGAGATACGATTGGCAAGGTGTTGCCTACCTAGATCACTTGACGGCTAGCGGTGATGCTAAAGCTCACTAGTCGGCTTGCTTATTTAGGATCTTGAATCACTTAGCAACCATCGGAGGGATGTTGGTTCTAGTGGGAGCATAAGTATTAAAACGTTTAATATGCCTGCTCTTTTATGAATACATGTCTTAAGTGTTTTTGCGTATTTTCTGTTGTAGATCAATGGCACCTAGCAACCTTCCTCAGTTGTCCGCGTTTGCGTTGAGGTCAATCCTGGAGAAAGATAAGCTTAATGGAACTAATTTCACCAACTGGTATCGTAATCTGAGGATAGTCCTCAAACATGACAAGAAAGAACATGTTCTAGAAACTCCACTTCCAGAAGAGCCAGATGACGATGCGACTGTCGCTGTCACGAATGCCTACCGTAAGACTAGAGATGAGTCTACGGAAATTAGCTGTCTTATGCTTGCACACATGGAACTGGACTTGCAGCAGCAGTTCGAGAATGTTGAGGCCTACGATATGATCGAAAGCCTCAAAAGTATGTTCCAGGCTCAGGCAAAGACCGAGAGGTATCAAGTCTCTCAAGCTTTGCTGGGCTGTAAGCTGAAAGATGGCGATCCACTGAGTCCACATGTAATCAAGATGATTTGTTACATTCAGTCTCTGGATCGGCTGGGCGTCCCACTTAACGAAGAGTTCGCTACTGATATAATTCTGAACTCTCTTCCTAGTGCGTATGGTTCGTTCATCTCAAACTACCATATGCATGGTATGGATAAGAGTATCACTGAATTACATGGGATGCTCAAAACGGCAGAGGCTGATATCAAGAAAGGCGCCAGTCAAGTGTTGATAGTGCAGAATAAGGCTAAGTTCAAGAAGAGTTCTTGGACTAAGAAGAAGAAGGATAAGTCAGGAGGTAGCACCCATGGCCCTGTCCAGAGTGCTCCCTCAAAGACTAAACCTTCTCCTACAGCCGGAGCCAACTGCTTCTATTGCAAGCAAGATAGCCACTGGAAGAGGAACTGCACCAAGTATTTGGCTGACAGAGCCAAGAGTGGAGGTGTGACTTCCAACTCAGGTACGCTTGTGTGCAATGTTATAGACATTTATCTTGCTGATGCGCCTAATAGTTCTTGGGTATATGATACCGGATCAGTTATTCACATATGCAACTCGTTGCAGGGACTGGTAAGAACTAGGAGCGTGGCAAGAGGAGAGGTTGATATTCGGGTCGGCAACAAGGCGAGAGTCGCTGCGTTGGAAGTCGGCACGATGCAACTTCATTTACCTTCAGGATTTATTTTGGAACTAAATAATTGTTATTATGTTCCAGCGCTTAGTCGAAACATTATTTCCGCCTCATGTTTGATGAGACAAGGTTATGAGTCAAATATTAAGAATAATGGTTGTTCTTTATATTTGAAAGATATGTTTCATGGCTTTGCACCCGTTCAGAACGGGTTATTTATTTTAAATCTTGATAGTGAATCTGTCTATAACATAAATGTTAAAAGGTTGAAACCAAATGATCTGAATATGACTTACTTTTGGCACTGTCGGCTTGGTCATATAAGTTGGAAGCGCATGAAGAAGCTCCATGATGATGGACTTCTAACTTCGTTTGACTTAGAGTCATTCGAGACATGCGAATCATGCCTACTAGGCAAGATGACCAAGACACCTTTTGCAAGGAGTTGTGAAAGGGCGTCCGACTTGTTGGAACTAATACATAGTGATGTATATGGTCCAATGAGCACGACAGCCAGGGGTGGTTATGATTACTTCATTACCTTCACTGATGATTTGAGTAGGTATGGATATATCTATTTAATGAAACACAAGTCGGAAGCCTTTGAAAAGTTTAAGGAATTCCAGAGTGAGGTACAAAATCAACTCGGCAAGAAAATAAAGTTTCTACGGTCGGACCGTGGGGGCGAGTACATGAGCCATGAGTTTGATGACCATCTAAAGAGTTGTGGAATAGTTCCTCAACTTACTCCGCCGGGTACACCGCAGAGAAACGGTGTATCGGAACGAAGAAATCGGACCTTGTTGGACATGGTACGATCAATGATGAGTCGGACAGATCTACCTTTATCATTTTGGGGTTATTGTCTAGAAACTGCATCTTTCACACTAAACAGAGTACCATCAAAGTCAGTAGAGAAGACACTGCATGAGATGTGGACGGGCAAAAAGCCAAGTTTGTCTTTTCTTAAGATTTGGGGTTGTGAGGTATTTGTCAAGCGACTTCAGTCGGACAAGCTCACGCCCAAGTCGGATAAGTGTATTTTCGTGGGGTATCCGAGGGAAACCTTGGGGTACTACTTCTACAACCGGGAAGAGGGCAAAGTGTTTGTCGCTCGGAATGGTGTCTTCCTTGAGAAAGAGTTTCTCAGTTGGGGAGTCAGTGGGAGCACGGTGCAACTCGAAGAAATTCGAGAGGAACCAGCTAGGGGCGAGTCGGCAATGGCCTTGGAGGCTGAGCCGGTCGTGGTACCTACACCGGTTACAGCACCTGAACCTCGGAGATCTGCCAGATTACAGAGTGCTCGAGATGTTTTACTGTTAGACAGTAATGAGCCGGCAACTTATTCGGAAGCGATGGTGGGATCTGATTCCGAGTCATGGCTTGGAGCCATGAGATCCGACTTAAAGTCCATGGATGAAAACCAAGTTTGTAATTTGGTTGATCTGCCTGACGGTGCAAGACCCGTCGAGTGCAAATGGGTCTTTAAGATGAAAATTGATATGGATGGAAATATTTCTATAAAGCACGACTTGTCGCGAAGGGGTTCCGACAAGTTCAAGGAGTTGACTACGACGAGACTTTCTCGCCCGTAGCGATGCTTAAATCAATTCGGATCATGTTAGCCATAGCAGCCTATTTCGACTATGAGATATGGCAGATGGATGTCAAGACGGCTTTCCTGAATGGAAATTTAACTGAGGACGTGTATATGATACAGCCCGAAGGTTTTGTCGATCCAGCTAATGCTGACAAGGTATGCAAACTTCAGAAATCCATTTATGGGTTGAAGCAAGCATCTCAGAGTTGGAACATTCGCTTTGATGAGGTAGTCAAATCGTTTGGCTTCATCAAGAGCGATCATGATTCTTGTTTATACAAGAAGTTTAGTGGGAGCAAAGTAAACTTTCTAATCTTATATGTGGATGACATATTGCTGATTGGAAATGATGTCATGATGTTGCAAGAAACCAAAGAGTCATTGGAAAGGAGTTTCTCAATGAAGGATTTGGGTGAGGCAACTTACATATTAGGAATCAGGATCTATAGAGATAGATCCAGGCGGCTCATTGGATTGAGTCAGAGTACATATCTGGACAAGGTTTTGAAGAAATTCAAAATGGAAGAGTCCAAGAAGGGATTCTTACCGATGTCCCATGGCATAAAACTTAGCAAGACTCAGTGTCCTTCGACGACTGATGAGCGAAGTCGGATGAGTGTGATCCCGTATGCTTCGGCAATCGGATCCATCATGTATGCCATGATTTGTACTAGGCCAGATGTTTCCTATGCTCTAAGTGTTACGAGCAGATACCAGGCTGACCCTGGCGAAGCCCACTGGGCAGCGGTTAAAAACATCCTTAAGTATTTGCGAAATACTAAGGAAATGTTCCTAGTTTATGGAGGTGATGAGGAATTCAGTGTAAAGGGTTACACGGATGCGAGTTATCTCACCGACTCAGATGATTCTCGTTCGCAATCGGGATACGTGTTCGTAATGAACGGAGGAGCTGTGAGCTGGAAGAGTTCCAAGCAAGATACGGTGTCTGCATCTACAACAGAGGCTGAGTATATTGCTGCCTCAGAGGCGGCAAAGGAAGCTGTTTGGATCAGGAACCTCCTGATTGATCTTGGTGTGGTTCAGGGCGCGTCCAATCCTTTGGACGTATATTGTGACAACAATGGTGCTATCGCACAGGCCAAGGAACCTAGACAACACCAGAAGAACAAACATATACTCATGCAGTACCACCTCATTCGCCAGTTTGTCGAACATGGTGATATCAAGTTATGCAAAGTACACACGGATGCAAACATTGCAGATCCGTTGACAAAGACGCTACCACAGCCTAAGCATGAGGCGCACACGAGAGGCATGGGCATTCGATGCCTAGGCATATGATGCCAGGATGATTGACTCTAGTGCAAGTGGGAGACTGTTGGGAATATGCCCTAGAGGCAATCATGTATGATGTAATTCCCACTGTATTCATAAAGTTATTAAGTTGTCCTTGTTTTGAACATCTGATATATGTCATTGAATATGTGATTCGATTGTGGAACTATATATTCATGTTGTTCATACTAGAGTGTCCTTGGTCATTTAGGTTGTGCTGGACACACACCCTAGACTAATGTGAGTGTTGGCTGATGACACGGTTCCACTTGTCATGGGCATGGTGATGCCATTCCAACGTTCACGGACTTGGCTAAAGAGTTTAGCAAGTCGGACTGACCCACATTGAGATGCAACGATCAAGTCGTCATTTGCATGTCTCAATCAATGTAATCCTTAGTCCTGAGGTTGTCGCACAATCCGAGTTGTGGATCACCGACTTAGGTTCTGTCAAACGTTGTTCTGTGACAAGACAACTATAAAGGCAGAGTTCGGGTCGAATGAGAAGCAAGTTGCGTGATGTGGATAATCAAGATGGGATTTTGCCCCTCCGATTGGAGAGATATTCTCTGGGCCCTCTCGAGTGATATGATTCAGGAAGCATGGCCATGCGCGACTCAGTTAAGTGTTAACTGTGTCTATTGACTAAGAGTTAGTCAGATGAATCACATATCACGGATCGAGAAGAGAGTTGAACTATTAAAGGGATGACGATAAATCGCCTATAGTTCGACAAGGTATATCGTGAGGCAAAAAGGACTAAGATGAATATCACATTGAAAGGTATGTCGTCATGACTCAATGGTACTTGGGAGTCGGCACGTTCTGCTAGGAGCCGCTACCGATTGATCGATTGGGAGTTGGACTCCAATCGTGTCCAAGTCGCCATGAGCCTGCAGGGTCGCACACTTAAGAGCGGGAGCAGTATTGGTTGGGTTGGACCCGAACCGGAAATGGACTGAGTTAGTGAGTCGGACTCACAGAGGGAATGGGCCACAAGTGTTGTGCATCCCATTACTATACGCTATATAAAGAGGGGCGCAGGTTGCCCAGCGGGCACGTTAGTCCACTCTCCCATGCGTTGGGAACCCTAGCCCCACCCAGTCCAGCCGCCGCACCGGACCTAGCAGTCCGCCGTCGGAGCTCCTCCTCGTACGTGTGGATACCGGCAGAGGTGATGTACGTTCAGCACTTCGACGTTCGAGGGATTGGATCGGCCGGACCGGATCGTGGGACTGCACTGCCCTGACGCGCTGCATCGATAATCCGCACCTGCGCGTCTAGTGGTAATACTCGTGGCCTTCTACCTCGGCTAGATCTTGGAAGCATCGCGTAGGAAAAGTTTTGTTTATCTCTACGCGTTCCAACACATGTAGAGCTGATCTTCAACAGTGGTGTCATTTATAAGATGTGTTTGCAACCAACTTCCGAAAGTCTCCATGTGTTTGCGTTTAATCCACGAGTCATCCTTACGGTCTTGTTTGTGCCATCGTAACAACCTAGCATGCTCTTTATTTCTAAATAGACGTTTCAACCGTTGTATTATAGGAGCATACCACATCATCTTAGCAGGAACCCTCTTACGGGGGGCTCGCCGTCAACATCACCAGGGTCATCTGCTCTGATCTTATACCGCAGAGCAGTGCATACCGAACATTCATCCAAATTCTCGTACTTCTCACCGCGGTAGAGGATGCAGTCATTTATGCATGCACGTATCTTCTCCACATCTAATCCTAGAGGACAGAGAGCTTTCTTTGCTTCGTACGTATTCTCAGACAATTCGTTATCCTTTGTAAGCTTCGGCTTCATTAGTTGAAGTAAACTTTCAAATGCCTTGTCAGTCACACCGTTCTGTGCCTTCCAATTCAGCAACTCCAGTGTGGTACCGAGCTTTGTGCTACCATCTTCACAATTTGGGTACAACAACTTTTTGTGATCCTGTAACATGTTGTCCAGCTTCAACCTCTCCAATTCACTTTCACAGTCTTCCCTTGCATCAGAAATAGCTCGGCCAAGATCATCATCGGGCTCTTCTGATGCCTGTTCTTGATCACCTCCTTCTTCTTCATTGTCTTCCATTGCAGTATCACCGTATTCAGGGAACAAAGGATCTTCTTCTTCTTCTTCTTCATTGTCTTCCATCACAACCCCTCTTTCTCCATGCTTGGTCAAGCAATTATAGCTGGGCATGAAACCTCTCCGAAGTAGGTGGCCGTGAAGGATTCTCGAGGAAGAGTGCTCCCTGACGTTCTGACAATCAACACATGGGAAACACGTAAAGCCATTATCTTTGTTCGCTTGAGCTACAGCGAGAAATGCATTCAGGCCTGCCATATACTCGGAAGTGCGTCAGTCACCGTACATCCATCGCTGCCGTGCATCCATCTGCATCGTATAATTAAGTTTATCAAAAAACATTACAATAACATATTCAATAGAGAAATGACCATAGTACATCGACAAATATTACTTTTTTATGTATCAATTACAGATGAAAAAGATAAGTTTGTTAACCTCGGTCGAAGATACCATTTTCAGTGAGCTTATGTGTGGCTCGGGTATTTCGTCGAACACCTCGTGTGCATAGTAAAATAACACACACTAACACCCACCTCTCTCACTCCTCCAAGCAGAAAAAAAAGAGGGAAGGGGGGCTATGAGGCAGTATATGTAGGGGAAGGGGGGCATTGGTCCCGGTTTGTGGAATGAACCGGGACCAATGCCCATGCGCAGGCCACATGGCATGTGGCACGACATTGGTCCCGGCTCATGCCACAAACTAGGACCTATGTCTCCTTACGATCCGAGACCGATGCCCTCAGGTGATTTCTGATTCCTCTGGCGCAAAAACCGGGACCAATGCAGTCCCGGATTTTTGTGCAACCGGGATGGATGGAATTTTGCACCCTGGACGATAGGGGTTGTTTCCACAAGTGTCTAAATCGGACGGAGCGGGAGGCAACGGATGTTGCGCGTCGATACAACTTACTGGCGTGTAGCGCTTGCCAAAAACTAAATTAGTATAGTAGAACGAGAAAACATGCTTATTCACAGAATGTGCTATTAACTGATGAAGCATGTTTTACAACTAGTGAAGCATGTTTTATGAGCTAAGTAAACAAAAACAAAACATTCTAGTAGCACAAGTGTAAAACTATAAGAGCAAAAAGTAAAAACATGCAATCTTACACAAGCCTTGGATGTCATGTAAAGTTGGCATTGCAGCGCCGGTTAAGCCATGCCCTTCTACACCATCCATTGTTTTGTCGACTCCTTTCCCTTTCATAGATCCTAGGGACACGTAGTGGAAACAAATGATGCATTATACATAGGGAAAAATAAAAAAGAACCAAGATAAGATGGAAGAAAACAATGATTGTGAAACATGCAAAACAACTTACATGGATTAGGAACCTTCTCAGAAGACTCCAAAACAACTGCAGCGGTCCCCTTTTTCTGCACATTCCACTTGATTTTCCGTTTGTCGAGACATCGTAGTAGTTTTCATAGACGGGGGTGCCATGAGACTACGGTAGAGACGTGGGGTAACGGGATAGCGTAGTAACATAGAACACGGGATTTTACCCAGGTTCGGTACGTCGCGACAGTACGGCGTACCTACTCCTGCACTTCTCACTAATTGGGACTAAAGCCCGTATAACAGGGTTACAATGTGAGGGAATAGATCTAGCTACTCGGCGAGGATGAGCTTCTCGGCGAGTTGCGTAGAGCTTGGACTTGTGTCTAACTTGTGCTTGTTTAATCTATCTCCCGTCCGGCTTTATATAACAGCCGGATTGGGGCTTACAGAATAGGAAACCTAGAAGACTACGTTAACTCGTAACTTGGAAAGCAAGAAATCCGTCTTCTCCTCCAAGCCAGATCACGTGGGCCGTGATCCGGGTTCTTCTAGAATCCGGCTTCTGCGCGTCGGACTACTGGGCCGCCCAATGGACCTAAGCCCATTACCATGTAGGCCACCCTGGTAGTCCGGCTCTTTGTCTACCATCTTCTATACCCCTATTCAGTATATATCCGACAGTAGCCCCCAGGAAGGATCAAAACTCTGATTCTCCGTCTTTCGCCAAATACATTTTGTCCGGGAAATCTTGATTCAGCAGTCTTGATTCTTTCTACTTTCCTTTTGAAGGAGATGGTAACATAAAACTCGGAACCATGAAAATCCGGCTTTTCTTCTCGCGATCCTTCGCGGAAAAGGAACTTCTAACGTCAGCGCTTTAATCATGCTGACGCAGGCGACGCTTGGTTTCACGCGGGAAACCCTGCACCGTATCTCTGACAGATTCTCACGGGAAACGAGGAGATAGCCATCATTCCCCTGTCGTTATATTTCCCGTAGTTTCCGGCGAGCGACACGCGTCGAGCATCCAACGGTCGAAAGAGCCGTTGGCACGTATCTAAACGGTTTTCTGGCTATAAATAGCCATCATCGTCCTCCTCCGAAACTTTCCTCACTCCCTCACTGCCTACGCCATTGCTGCGCACGCGAGCTCGAGAGCAAGTCCTTGTCCCAGGCGCACTTAGCATCCAAACGCACCGAAACGCGCTACCAAAAGATGGCTTCCTCGCCGTCGTCACCGACCCGCGCCGCCATCGACGAGCTCGTCAGCGATCTGGATCCGCAGCCGGAATCGCAGAAGCACGCCGGCGGCGAGCCGGAGAAGAAAAAGGATTCCGCGGCGGGCGGAGAAAACACTTCCGCCGCCGCGGACATTGCGACATCGAGCGCCGCGACAACCCCGCCGTTTGCACCTGAAACGGCGGAGGAAAAGATCGAGCTCCTCGGCGACGAACTCGCCGCCGCGGAGGCCGCCGCCGGAGCGGACGAGGAAGCGAAATCTGCAGGCAACTGGAGTGCCTGCAGTATTCCCCCGGCTCTCCTTCCAAACTTGGAAAAGGAGGGCCTGGTTCTCAAGAAGAAATGGCGGCTGCCAGAAGAAGAAACCGAACCCGCGCCACGGGATGGCGAAAGGGTACTCCTTTCTTCCCACCTTTTGCGAGGTATGGGGCTTCCGCCATCTTCCTTCTTCCTCCAGGTTCTCTCTCATTACAACATCCAGCCCCACAATCTTCCCCCCAATTCAATTCTATACATGGTCGGCTTTCAGGCCTTGTTTGAAGGCTACTTAGGGCTAGAACCTAGGTTAGATTTCTGGATGTACTGCTTTGGAGTTAAGCGAAACTCTTCGGAGGGCGCACTCCCAACTTGCGGAACTATATCCTTCACTCTTCGGAGATTCCGAGAGGATTGGTTCCCCAAGATAAAAACTTCAGAATCCGTCAAATTTTGGACGGGTTCTTTCTTTTATCATCCCGACGTGCCTTTTCCTAAAAAGGCCGTCGGGGTTCCACCTTTTGTGAATTCCGCCGCCGTTCCCCAGGATAACTGGGGAACAGAAGCCGTCCAAGTTCTGCCGCCAGATCTACTAAAGATCAAGCGGCGCATCGCCAAGCTCACCTCCATGGATCCGCCTCTAACCGGCATGGACACGGTTCTATGCTGGCTGATTAGGCGGATCCAGCCACTAGCCAACCACAGCGGCCGTCTCCTGTGCGAATACACGGGAGTCAAGGATCCGATGCGGACATCCGCCAAGGATTGGCCCGCAAAGGAACTTAGGCGGCGCATCAACCAGTTGGTCGCATCGCGCGACCAATACACAGAGAGTCGGCCAATGTACACGACCGAAAATCCGGTTCCCAAGGTAATTTTTCAGTCATTTGGGTACAGTTCTATTTTATCTCGGATTTCCTAGCTTCTGATTTTGATCTTGCTTGTTCGACAGTTCGAGGATATTTCAGATTCGGACTTGGTGTCTGAGGCTGAGCTGGACGCGCTGCGCACCGCCGCTACAGGTGGACGCAAGCGCGAGAAGATAACTTCCTCGTAAGAAATCATCGATCTTGACGGAATCCCCGTCGCCACCTCCAGGTTCTTTCTTCTGGAATTTTCTTTTATGGGAACTTTTTTCATCCATCTTCGGTGTTTTAACCTTTTCCGGGTTTTTATGTTTTTAGCCTGCCACCTTCCACCCTGAAGCCGAAGAAGCTGAAGAAACACAAGGTTTCTTCCAGCCGAGGCAGCCAACCTTCTCCCGCCGTCGCCCCGGACACGCCAAGCACAATGGCGGAAGAGCCTACTGCAGCCCCCACCACCAAGCCCCCAGAGCCCAGCCAGCCCATTATGTCTGACCCGGACACGAGGGAAAGGGCGGCCCCAGAGGTGGAAAAATTAACTCGGACTTTCGACGAGGAAATTCCCACCTTTGACAAGGATTTCAAAGCTATCAATGACGGCTTGGATGCAGCCGGGAATCTCTTCGCGGAATACGCGAAAGAGTTCAAAGAAAACTTGGCAGGTTTGCAGCGCATGAGCCAGGTATATAACTCTAGCCCCCAAGCATTAATTAAAATGCGTGCTTTTTGCTTTGATGCTTTTTGTACTCATTCTTCTCCTTGCTACGTTTCAGCAAACCTCCGAAGCCATTAACAGGGAAGTTTTCAAGAAGCTTACCATCAAGAATAAAGAAGTTAGAAGTCTTCTCTCTATTCTTGAAGAAAGGGAAGCAGAGCTGGAATCAGCTAAGCTCGCATTGTCGGAAATACAAGGTAAACATTTTCCTTCTGAAATTTCCGATTCAAGTATTTGCCTAAGTTTTTTCCGAGGAGCTGGCTAACTCGGATTTTTCCCTTGCTTTTCAGCTGCATTAGCTCAGGCTAAACAAGCAGCAGAAGATTCTGGCAATGCCGAAATTCTCCGAAGGAGAATGTTGAGGTTCACAAGAACCTTGTGAAAGCACAACAAGACTTGGAAGCCAGTAATCTGGCCCTTGGAGTTTCTAATTCCAAGGCTTCCGAGCAGGCGGAGAAGGACAAATCCACCATTCAGGATTTGACCGACGCTCTAAACCTTCGCCTGGAGGAAGTTTCCGAGATCGACAAGCTCATCGGTAAATTTCTGACTCGTTTATCATCTTTCCATGTTTTACTTTTCTCTGTTTTTCCGTCTAACCCTTTTGGGTGTGTTATTGGAAAAAACCAGGAGATACCCCAGATGGCACTCGGGTTGCAGGCATCCGAGCTTTCGGGGAGACATGGAATTTGATGAAGGCTGCTGCAACGCAGCTGGTAGACAAGTTTCTTCCCGAAAAATCTGGGGAGTGCTCGGAGGTTGAAAAACTTCCGGGTGCCATCATGGAGGTGGCGGAGTCTAAGGAATCTCTCCTTCGCTCCGCTGCACGGGGTGGTGCGCGCATGGCTCTCGGCCTCATGCGCATGCACTACCCTAGTGCTAAATCCTGGCGCGTGGCGTCCGGTGTCCCTCAAGGATACACGGATATGCAGCGAAACACCATCTTTGGTGAAGTCAAGGGTCACGCCACCCAGATTGCCTCCATGGTAAATATCTCCGTCAACTATCCAGAAGCGGAGATTCCTCCAATCCCCGAAGACGAAAGCAGCGAGGAGGAGTCAGATGCTTGAAGGGTTACCTGGAACCTGGATAGAAAAAATAGACAATAGGAGCATTACTGTTCTTTTAATGTAATCCAAAATGTAATGCTTCTTTGTATGAATGAAACTTCCGTCTGTTGCAGTTTAAATTATGAAATTCTTTGCAAGTTTTTTTGGGTTTTATCATTCCTTTATTTTCTAAGTTCTCTGGTGTGTATGCTTTAACTGTCCTTAGTGTTTGAAATGGCTCAAATAGCAATATGAATCTTCATGCCGAGTAACTGGGGACGAACCAAGCAGTTTTGAAACTCGGAAACATGGACCATGCTAAAGGAATTTTTACTAACTAGTTCCAGTAACCCAACACACACACAATCAGATAAGACTTAGAGAAATCAAGGAAAGTTTTAAGTGAAACTTGGGCACACAGGCAATTCAAGTTTCCCTTAGCCGTTAACAGGCTGAAAAATCGTTCAGTTTTGTAACGCCGAGTACGCAAGCACAATTCGGGTTAACGTTGAGCAATTTGTAAGATCATTGGGAAATAGATGAGGTGGAAACACCTTGCACTTATAAAGAATATGGATGACAGTATTCCGACAACTTTATTTCATGATCTCAAAAGATGTTTACATAGAATTGAACTAAGTACGGAAAGGTACATAACTTTCTAGACGTTCCCAGGCTTCCGCAATCCACTTGACTTTGTCGAATTTTTTCAGCAGCTTGTAGAGTGGTAAGGTTTTAGCCCCCAGCCAACTGATAGATCTGCTGACGGCTGCAGCGGAACCCGTCAATCTTTGGACATCTTTTACACATGTAGGTTTTGAGATGTTCAAGATTGTCTTGATCTTTTCTGGGTTAACTTCTATTCCTCTGTGGGAAACAATGAAACCCAGAAGTTTTCCTGAGGGAACCCCGAATACGCACTTAGATGGATTCAACTTCATCTTGTAAGTGCGCAAGTTTTCGAAAGTTTCTCGCAAATCCTCAAGGAGTGTATCTTTTTCCTTGGTTACGACAGCGATATCATCCACGTAAACATGAACGTTTCTGCCAATTTGACTATGCAAACAGCGTTGCATGCAACGCTGGTAGGTTGCACCTGCGTTCTTCAGGCCAAAAGGCATGGTTATGTAATAGTACGTCCCATACGGGGTTATAAAAGAAGTCTTGATTTGATCTTCCTTTTTCATGCGTATTTGGTGGTACCCGGAATATGCATCCAAAAAGCATAAAAGCTCGGAGCCTGCAGTGGCATCTATTATTTGATCGATTCGTGGTAACGCGAACCTATCTTTCGGACACAACTTGTTCAATCCTGTGTATTCTATACACATTCTAAGAGCAGTGGTGTCTTTCTTCGGTACTAGGACCGGATTTGCGGACCAATCAGTATGGATTACTTCCTTGATGAAATCCGCTGCTAAAAGCCGGATAATTTCCTTGCCAATAGCCTTCCGTCTTCTTCCGTCAAATCGACGGAGACCTTGTTTGACGGGTTTTGATCCGGGAATAACCTTGAGTTGGTGCTCAGCAAGTTCCCTGGGTACGCCTGGCATGTCAGCTGGACACCAAGCAAAAATATCCCAGTTCTCACGGAGGAACTTGATGAGCTCGCCTTCCTATTTGTCAGTCATCCCAGTCCCTACGACGACGAATTTTGTCGGATCTTTGGGATCTAGGATTACCTGTCTTGTGTTCTCGGAAGCCTTGAAACTATCTGTTGGCTTCCGAGTTTCTTTTCCTGCCGGCATTTCTTTCGGCGATACCTCCTTGGCTAATTCCTTCAGTTCCTCCTTTGCTATAACTCTCTGAGCGCAAAGGGCGTTTTCTTTCTCCAACTCGTTTGCCAGCTTGAAATCACCGGCTATGGTGATTACTCCTCCTTTGGGTCCTGGCATTTTCAGCTTTTTGTAGATATAACAGGATCTTGCCATGAATTTGGCGAAAGCTGGACGTCCGAGTATTGCGTGATACACGCTTTCGAACGGCACTACTTTGAAGGATACTTTTTCCTGCCGGAAGTGATCTTTATCTCCGAAGGTGACATCTAGGGAAATTTCTCCTAGGGATCGTGCTTGCCTGCCAGGAACAATGCCATGGAAGCGTATATTGCTGTAGTTGAGCTGGGACTCGGAGATCTTCAAGTGCTTCAGTGTATCCAGATACATTATATTGATGCTGGATCCTCCATCCATCAGCACTCTTCTTAGCCTAGTGTTTTGAACAATAGGGCTTACAACAAGAGCTTGTGTGCCGGGTTCAGGGATATTTCCGGGATGATCAGACTGATCCCAGATTATCGGTGTGTTGGAGTACTTCAAGAATTTCGGGGTTGCCGGAACAACCGCGTTTATTTCTCGAAGTGTTCTTTTGGCCACCTTTGCTGACGGGGTTGCTAAGAAAGTTAACATTGCTTCTCCGTCAACTCTCGGAAATTTGGGTTCTCCCTTTCGCTGTTGTTCCTGGATTTTGTCATCAGTGTCCGATTCACTGTCTTCTTTTTCAGCTTCTGGCTTTTGTTTGGCAGGTTTCCTTTTGGAACCCTTCCCTTTATTTCCGGATCCTGCATTGCCTTTCATATGCTTGTTTAGCCGGCATTGCGCGTTTGTGTGGGTTGGTTTCCCAAATTGCGAGTGGTGGACGCAGGGTTCCGACTTAATTCACTCCCATTCTTCGGGAGTGTAATTGATTGGATCTGGACTGCGGCCTTTCCACTTATTCACCTTTTCTCCTCCAAAGGCTATGTTGACCTCCTTGGGCTTTGTCGTTGACTCTGGAGTTCCTTTTTTGTCAGAACGAGGGGTTTTCTTGGCAAGTATTAGTGACTCAATATTGCCTCCTCTTGCTCTGATATCATCTTCGGCTGCAGCATGCTCATTAGCGGTTGTAAGCATAGATCCGAGATCTTTGTGCTGTTTAGAACCAACCATGAACGGTACAAGTCCGGGTTTTAGGCCATTGACGAAAGCATGCATTGCTTGTACGTCAGTTACTCCAGAGCAACTATTCTTCATTGCAGTCCATCTGGAGATGAAATCCACGTATGGTTCGTCCTCAAATTGGGTGCAACGGTTCAGCTGGTTGATGCTATTTGGGCGTTTGTATGTTCCCCGAAAATGCTGAGTGAATACTCTCGCCATATCATCCCAACTGTCGACAGTTCTTGATGGTAAACCATTGATCCAATCTCTGGCTCCGTCTAGCAACATTAGGGGAAGAAACTTGACAGCTTCCGGGTCTGTCCCATTGTTGATTTGGACGGCTGTATAATAATCTGAGAGCCAGGTATCCGGGTTTGTACTGCCGGTATACTTTTGGTAGGTTGGACCAACTTTGGCGAAGCCAGAATGCAGGGTTATCCTTCGGATCCTGTCAGTAAAACACTTAGGACCAAAGTATAGATCATCCTTTTCTGCTCTATCAATGTGTGCAGAATATCTCCCGGCTGAATGGACAGAAGGGGATCTGCTCCTTTCTTTTCCATTGTTGCGCGGACGCGCTTTTCCGAGGTTATCTCTATCTCTTCCGTGTTCACGTCCTTTAGGCGGAGTTCTGCTTCTATGCCTTTCCTTATCCTTAGGAGGTGTCCGGGATCTTTCACGTCTGTGAGGTATATCATATCTTCCAGCTTTTTCAGCTGGGTTTCTCGGAGGTGGCATTATTTTGCCGTCATTCCGGTGTTTGTCTTCCCGATCGTGTGGTTTATATCCATCTTTCGGGAGATGAGGTCCGGTTCTAGACGCTGCGTCCCGGTTGTCGGGGTTTTTCTTGTCTTTTCTCGGATCCTCTTTTTTATCCGAATCTCCGGGTTCTTCCGGTCCAGGTGCTTCAGCAGCGCAAGTAGCTGTTTTGCAGAGGGCGGAATTATCATGCAGCCTCCCTGATCGCTCTTGGCCTCGCTACTGCTGCTGTAATGCTTTTCCTAGGAAAGCATACACCCCTTGGAGTTTTTCCCCGTTGGAGTACAGATCGTTGTTTAGGATGGCGAACGCTGCTTCCGCGTTTTCTGCTGCGGTTTTGTATATTGGTTCGCCCTTGGCATCCTTGCCGTTTAACTGCTTTTGCCAAGATGGGTTATAGAACCTTTCTTTTGGCGGCAGTTCTTCCGGTCTTGCGATTCCGGGTAACCTAGTAGGTTTTAAGGCAGATCTATGCTTTCTCTCGTACTCCTCTATTTCTTCCTTCATGACTTTGATGTCATTATGGGTTTGTTGGAGATGTTGCCGAGATCTAAGCAGATGTTGCTGTTGCCGTTGAAAAGCTTGTCTCCTGGCTTCCAGCATCTCACGGGGTTCATCTGGTCCCACTGGTGTTTGTAATAGCTCTTGCTCTTCCAGTTCTGTCATTGGCGGAGCGGTGATTTCCTTAGATTTCTTTTCCGCGGGCTTTGTGCCGCTAATATCTCCTACTTCCAGGTTTTCATCAGCGAGATCGGCTGATTTTTTCTTCCGGATTTTGTATTGGAGTTTTTTAGAAGCACGGTGCTTTTTCTTGGAAGAGGGAGGTTTTTTGACAGGCTCATCTTCTGTCATCTCCTTAACATTGGGGAATATCGGAGAAGTTTCTCCGTCTTCTCTCTCTTCCACTGGCGGAGGGGTTTTTGGGCTTTCCTGGCTGTCGGCACCCGTTGTATCAGCTGGTTTTGCCATTAGCACTTCATGGAATCCCTCTTGAAAGGACTTAACCTTTCTTACGAAGGCATCCTCATCTTCGTCTTCGGAGTCGAAGTTATCCGATCCGGTTTCCGACTCCAACCTCGCCTCAATGGCGGCAAGCACGGACTCTGCTTCCGAGTTCATCGTCTGGTTGACGGATGTCGGATCTTCCGTCTCTGTGACGGGTATTTGTTCTTCCGTCTCTATGACGGGTAGGTTGTTATCTGCCTCTTGCACGGGATTTCCGTCATCCGTGTTTTCAGCGATTTCGGATTGCACCATGCCGATAAAGTGTGTATCACTGTTTTGTCGGCGATCTGAGCAGAATCCGGGATCATAGTCGTCTTCGACTGGGTATATGGCGGGTGGGATAAATTTGTTTCCACCGCAAAACCCCATTGCTTCTGCAGTTAGTCCGATAAAGATGTTAGCAGATCCAATCGGTAACACGGAGGCACTTACCAGGTGGTTTTGCGCCGGTATGTAGGATCTGTTGTCGAGGAAGCGCCCGACATCGTCGTCGAACTCCAGGCTTCCGACAGTGATCGATCTTCCAATTCCGCCGAGTATCCCAGATCGGAATTTTACGCCTGACGTCCTCTGCCCCACGGTGGGCGCCAACTGTCGAGACATCGTAGTAGTTTTCATAGACGGGGGTGCCATGAGACTACGGTAGAGACGTGGGGTAACGGGATAGCGTAGTAACACAGAACACGGGATTTTACCCAGGTTCGGTACGTCGTGACAGTACGGCGTACCTACTCCTGCACTTCTCACTAATTGGGACTAAAGCCCGTATAACAGGGTTACAATGTGAGGGAATAGATCTAGCTACTCGGCGAGGATGAGCTTCTCGGCGAGTTGCGTAGAGCTTGGACTTGTGTCTAACTTGTGCTTGTTTAATCTATCTCCCGTCCGGCTTTATATAACAGCCGGATTAGGGCTTACAGAATAGGAAACCTAGAAGACTACGTTAACTCGTAACTTGGAAAGCAAGGAATCCGTCTTCTCCTCCAAGCCAGATCACGTGGGCCGCGATCCGGGTTCTTCTAGAATCCGGCTTCTGCGCGTCGGACTACTGGGCCGCCCAATGGACCTAAGCCCATTACCATGTAGGCCACCCTGGTAGTCCGGCTCTTTGTCTACCATCTTCTATACCCCTATTCAGTATATATCCGACACCGTTTTTTGAGACGGGAAATCTTGACTCCAGGCATTGAAATTTGGACAGTCATCCCAATAATCTAGATCAATATCCTGACAACGTCTAGGGGAAGGCATAGGAGGAGTAATATCTGATCTATCGGGGCTATTTACGTCGTCACCAACATCACCTATGCGAGAAGAGTCAATCATCATAGCTGATTATGGCAACCCAATGTTAAGCCCCATGCTTTCATTGGTCAAGGCATGCACTTCACCGACTCCCGTTACGTTAGCACGCACCTCTGTTGCTTCAACCCCTTGCATGTTGCCAACTGCTGCTGCCCCAACAACAATTCCTGCTTCAGGTTCATCATCATCTGCTTCATCCAAGTCCATAGGGGCCACGTTACTCTAGTCGTCTCGTGCCAAACCGGTTGGGAAATAACACTAGAACCTTCATCTTCTTTCATAACAACATCAATATCATTCAACAAGGAATCCATGCGTGCGGAATGTATCAACTTCAAACCTAAGCCAAGTTTCTTCAGTGTAGAATCAACATCAGAAGCAAAAAAGGATCTTGTGCTTGTCGTAAACATTTTTTCACCAAGCTGGAACCTACATTAAGCAACTTGGTCAAATTAAAAAAATATATAAACTAGTAATGCAAAAAAAAAAAGTTGCACACGACAAAAGCTGAAGCACACTTCAAAAATGTGGGAAAATGACTAAATATAATGTAAGAGCATATAGTAGAAACTATAGTAGCAAAATCGGAACATTATAAGAGCAACACCCTATATACACCATATTTCCAGTAGCAAAACATATAAAGTATTGAAGCATCTTTACAATGATATAAGTGAAGAAAAAACAAGCTAAATCGGCAGAAACTTCAAAAGCTAACCTCCATTTCATCCAGGCTTGGAAAGACAAGCCAATAATTCAACGAAGCAGATGATCTTGATTCTTCATCTTTCGAGTTGTCCACATTAGCCAATCCATATATTGTTTTCGATAGGGACAGATGTTGCACCACGTACAAAAAAAGTATTGAGATAATGGTTTGCATACAATTAAAACAGTACCAAAGAAAAGAATGATACAAACTAACAAAATAAAAATAAAGTCTTGATTGTTGACTTATAGGACGTCTCGCAAACACAATTTTGTTATGAAGCATAAAAACATCAAGATCGATTTTGACTACAAAATTGAAGTCATCACTAGTGATAAACGATGCTCTGGGCAAGAGTATTTTATGATGTGCTCATTATTTGGAATGTCAAGATGATCCATGTAAACAACCTATATACACAAAAGTAGCAGGAAAAACAACACGTGTTAGGGGAAAACACTGAAAGATGAAGAAGAAAAACACAAAACTAGAAGCAGAACTAAGAACTTACAGCTAGAAAAGCCAGTGGGACATATACCCAAAATTAAAATTTCTTATTATTATTGTAAACATTTTGCTCATCAAGAACTAATGGTTGTTCCTTCTTCTTCTAATTATTCTTCACATAAATGATCACTAGCTCGAGGATGTGCTCATTCCAGTCAAACTCATGCGCCTTCTTCGGGTCATCCATTGAACCGAAATATTCCAAGCACATTTTTCCAACACAGAAGGTCCCATGTCCCGATTATAGCATCCTCATCGCTAACATCAAGATTCTTGAGCATGGTTGCTGCATTTTCTATTGGAAGTCTGCCCAAATCACAACGGTAAGAATCTCAGAGATCTGAATGCATACTATTTGTCAAAAGCTTCACTAGCTTGTTCCTTGAATGTATGTAAAACAACTTTCTTACCATATCATTGGTGAATACTATCCTTGCCATGGTAGTGGAATTCACGCAGCTCACAGCTTGTATTGACAGCGATGAAATCAGTCAATTCATTTGGCACGTTGAAGGGAGATATGTTAAGGAGTGACCTAAAGGCACGATGCTTCTCTTTTATAGCTCTCTTGTCAGGTGAAAGATCTCTTGACCACTTATGTAACCGCTTTGCAGCGAATCGGTCCTTCGAACACCAATATGGCTCCTGCACAACAAAAAACAACTTAATCAGCAACATAAAAAATCTATATACACACCCCCTAATTACATAATAAATAGTAGCAACAACCAAACATACACACCTAAATTAACCTAATGTTGAAAAAAAGTTGCACCAAAAAAGTACACAACTAAAGTATTGTAATAGAAGTGAACAAGTTTAAAACTGGATACAAAAACATAGTGTATAAGGTAAAGTAGCAAATAATTTGAACAGAAAACACAAAATAAGATAAAAGTACTAGCATTCAAAAGGCACAAAATCATAAAATTACTACACAATGTACTAACAAAAACATATCACAACTAGCATGAGTTGCATTTACATGAGCAAAAAGAACAACCATGAAATTACTCAATGTAATGTGAGCACAAAAGTTGTGGCCAACTAGAAATCACAACACAAGAATAGCATGCTTTTATCATCCTAATTGGTACATTTTGCTACCAGGTAGAGAACAATAGAGTTACAACTAAAACCCTAGCAACAGTAACAATATCAAAATCAACAACCTAAATTGCTACATTTTCTACCAAGTAGAAAACAACACAAGAACGATGGGAACTCACCGCCATGGCTACACAGAGGAACTCTCCTACACTGATGAATTGTAAACCAGACACAGCTTCCCCTCCGCCCTTCACATGTCAACGAAGAAAACCTGAATAGAAACATGAGCAGGAATCTAGACATCAGTCCGAGCACAAAAGGAACACGCAAAGGCGAAACGAGAGGTAGTGATGACGCTGAACTCGCCGGAAGTACCGGGTTAAACACCATGGGTCAAGGTTCTCTGATGAGGGCTCTCCGATTTCTCCCTGGCGAGGTGCAAAATGGACACGGAAACACTGGCCAGGGCTCGCTGGACCTGGGGAAGGAGGAGATGAGGTGGGGGCGACTGTACCTAGCTGGTTTAGTCGGAGGAGTGCCGCCGCCGGTGATGTTCCGCGCAAATCGACGGCTCCAACGCTGTCTCCTCCGTGTCGCCTCTACGTCGACTCTGTCGCCGCGGGAAAAAAGCCGGCCAGGGCTCGCCGGAAGGAGGGAAGAAGGAGAAAGGTGGGAGCGACTGGACCTAGACGGTGTGGTCGGAGGAGCGCCGCCGCCTATGAGGATCCACACAGATCGACAACGCGAGAGCAGTCGCCTCCGCGTTGCCTCTGCGTCGACTTTGTCGTTGCGCCTCACAATAGTAACGAAACGTTACACGAAGTGGGGATCGTGGGTTTTCTACATACGGGCTGTAATGGAACAGATAGACAAACGATGGGACGTGGGCGATCGCGAGACGCATGATGAAAGCCGACCGGACGACACGCATACCGGAGGATGCACGCGTGACTTCCTTTGGAGGAAAGTCACTTTTCCTTTCTTAAAACGAGAAACATTCCTGGTCGGGCTACATTCTGGGCTGAAATCAACCACAGCTAACCCCCATAAAAAAAAGACCCACAGCTGACCGAAAACATGCCCAAATTCCGTGTATGGTCGAACGGCACGGAAAATCCTATTTAATGCCTAAGAGCAACTATACCATATCCTGGATAAATATATACGAAAAAAGATAGGGAAACCTTCGATACAGATGGAAATGGGGAGCCGATACCCACATTAAATGGGGGTTTTGGTTAGGGAAAAGATACGCACATTAAATGAGGATTTGGTTAAGAAAAAGACCCACATGTTTGTTTAACGACAGAAAGTCATATCCATTGATATAGCAGAGGCGGATATGGAAGCGTCAAACCTGCACGTGCACCCGCAAACCCGCATACCCACCTATTTCTCCTAAACCCCACATCTCATTGTCTAGTATAGCGGTTAAAAAAAGACACTATTAGAAGGCACTCGGCCCAACTGCCTTGTCGGACAAGGAGAAATAGTGTTGCTGCATAAGACACACCAACGCATCCAACTTTTAGTCCCACATCGACTAGCTACGGAGAATGGATGCACAAGAAACACTATAAAAATAGGGAAATAATTTTTGTCTTCCGGAGGACATCCTCTGCCTCGGGCTGGCCCACGTGGCCCAACTAGCTAACATGCCCATTCACTTGCACACCACGTTGGCCTGTTTTTTAGTCTCGCACACTACTATTGCGCATGGCCCGCCTTGTGCTGCAGTATTACAAAACTTCCTACCGCTACCAGTTATGTGTTCTGTCATGGCGCTAGAATAGAATAAGGTGTTCGCTACAATTATTATCTAGTTTTGCTATAGTAGCATACTTTTTTGCTATGAGTTCTCCGACGAGAGTCTCCGGCGAAGTCATTTTTTTTACTACAATAGCACATATTATTTTTGCTACAATTGTTTCCCGGTTTTGCTATAATAGTACAAAGTGTTTTCTACAATATCTCCGGCGAGTCTCTAGTGATGTCTCCGGCTAAGTCATTTTTTTGCTACAATAGCAGAATTATCTTTGGCTGCAATTGCACTTAGTTTTGCTATAGTAGTACAAAATGTTTCCTACAATGTCTACGGCAAGGCAAGTCACAAGTCCGATGGTCTTCCTTTTATGCAGACGGATCTTTTTTTCTACAATAGTGCAAATTTCTTATTTTAATGGACCATTTTTTTTTACTTCATGGTAGAAAAAGCGTAATTTTGTGATTTTTTTTTAAAAATAGCTACAATAGTGCAAATTTCTTATTTCAATGAACTGGTTTTTTTTCTCATGGCAGCAAAAGCGTGATTTGGGGATATTTTTGGAAACGTGTCAGAGCCTGAACCCCGGAGGATTTTGCCCCAAATCCTCCGGAGGACATCCATCACTATCCATACAAATAGCACGCAACCTCCAACTTAGGTCAGCCTTGCTCGCATTGGAACCTCATGTGTAGCTATGTAAGTTTTCTTCAACGGTCATTAAATATCAGCAAACACTACATTACAGTGTGTTCATTTCGGTTTCGTTTATTTTGTTTTTTTATATTGTATTGAGTTACTTCTTATAGTGAATTTTAATTTGTACTCACCAGTTATGCATGTGTGACACTAATTACTCCGTCCGGTTAAAATTCGTGCGGATTACTCTTTAGATAAATTGATCCTCTTTTTTTTTATGCATTTCCATTAGGCAAGATGCGAGTTGGTAACTGAGACTAAAAAACTATATGGACACCCACAGAAAATTGAAGAGATGGTGAATAGAAAGCTAGATATTATAGGCGATATGACGCTCTTATCTTTACATATTTAAACACACCAAAAGGATCTAAAATGTCTTTATAGAATAAGAAATCATTCAAAATGACAAAAATGGCTAAAACCATATTAATTCTTTTATATAGTGTATTTTTAATATTACTTCACAAAATGAGGATAATTAGTGTCAAAAATGCATAATTAGAGGAAAACTTCACTACTTCTTTTTTATTATGTTTCATTTTTCCGTTTTTCTCATTATTAAATTTTGATTGTTCCCCTATTTTATTTTTTCTACAATCTTTTTGTTCTATATCTGGTTTCATTTATCTTTTTTATGGATACATAAACTTTTTTCGAGAGATGTAAAATATAATGATATTCACAAGAGATTTTTATGTTTGACAAAATCTATCACGGTACGATAAAAAATTTGGGTTCAAGAAAGTACATTTGCAGATTTATATTTGACGAGAAGTACGTTCATGGATTCGAAAAATGTTAACATGTTTTGAAATTAGTACATTCAAGGATTAAAAAAATATTTCCATGGGTTTGTATGTTTTAATGATTAAAAAAATGTTCATTGTTTCTAAAAAAAAATACACATTCATGGGTTCAAGAAATTCACGCTTTAAAAATTACCATTGATTCAAAAATGTCCACGGATTTAAAAAATAGTGTTTGGGTTCATGGGTTCAAAGAAAATAGGGTTAAGAGACTAAAAAATGTTCCTTCTTTCTAAAAATGTAGCTCATGGATCAAAAAAGGTAACGTGTTAAAAAAGTAATGTTCATGGATTATAAAAATGTTCACGGGTCTAAAAACATAGTAGGTCAGTGATTCAAAGGTGTTAATGGGTTCGAAAAAAATAGTTTTTAAGGGATTAAAAAAATGTTTCTGGTTTAAAAAAAATATGTTCATGGACTAAAAAATATTCACGTGTTAGGAAAATTATGTTCATGGATTATAAAATTTTCAAGGGTTTAAGAAATAGTAGGTCAAGGATCCAAAGAAGATGTCCATGGGTACCAAAAAGGTCTCCAGTGGAAGTAATCTCGCTTGGTTTGGAGAGGTCAAGAGAGCAGAAGGCTATATCCGTGAAGGATCGTGTGGGCTTGATTTGTCATGTCCTCTCTACAAGAGACTAGAGTCCACACAAAGATTTCACTCCGGCATTTCACATTGTGTACTTTCCTTGCTACTGTAGATTTTCCATATAGGTTTGTACATCTAGTTGCATTTTAGGAGGATCTTATTAATCCATATTAAAAAAAAACGATGAAATTGTGTAAAATGTGTATTCTCCTATTCAACCCCTCTAGTCGACATCTTTGATCCTTCGGTTGGTATATGCCAGTGACACTCTCATTTTGGGCTTTACCGCCCAGAGAGCAAATATGGACCAAGAGGCAATGGAGAAAAAAAAAGTCCGTCACACGGATTTTTAGTAATGAACCACTCAATTTACACCACCATGCTTGCAGTTATGCATATTTACGGTTCATATAATTTTCTTCATGTATCTTGCGTTGGTTCGTGTATGAAACTTGACAATTTTTCCTCTGCCAACTAGTTATGTTAAAAAGTGCCGCACTGTGCAAATTTAATGTTTTGTTAATCTCAGGACACAATCTCTCTACATGCAAAATAAAGAACAGTACTTAATTCGTGCAGCTTATACTTATTTGTGTTGTCTAGTTACTAAATAGTTGTGCAGTAACATCATGTAAAAAATATTTTTTGCATGGTCATTATCTATTTTTACCTGCATGATGCTCGACTAAGTGTTGCGTCTATCTATCACTCTGGCTACGTCACCAGCACCCAAATTGCTTAGCTCACCCTCAACTCACCGGTAGAATATAATTCTTACCATTATATATATTTAGATATTCCTATGCGGGAATATGGTTCTCATTTCTCTTGGCAAACTAATATAGCAGAAATAAAGTTTTTCATTGCATTGTTGTCTCTGCCAACTAAATCATAGTATGAAATAACATTACTGGGAGTATGGTAAAATATGACCAAAATTGGAAGGTGCGGATTACTGCAGATGGCATTGTTGTAAAAATTGCAAATTATTTCGAAACTGAAGGAGTTCTCTGCACTTGTAGCTACTGTAGAGCACTGGATGCTGCTGCATGCCAAATGAGCTCTCTGCTCACTTACTAAATTCTACTCAGTACTTTTATATATAATAATAATACATATGTAGGAAAATGAGAACTACTGTATATATTATGTGTTGCAGTAGTCCAAGCCAATAGCGTGTGATCTTTACAGTTTCACTGCTTGGTTGTCAGCCTCTTCATCCAGTTGCTTGTTAGTAGCACAAGATACTGGGGATGCTTCATCCCTCTTCTTTCCCCACAGCACAAGGTAGAGTCCCAGTACCATCAGCACAGATCCTAACACACTGTAAATGCATTGCCAAGACAATAATTAACAATAAGAAATATTTTCATTGCAATTCAATTGCTAAAACCATCTGTGGAAATTGGCAAGGATGTAATACATGTAACTTTGGCAATGATCATTGCAAGATCACAGGAAACATGAGACTGCATAACTAGATATGCACTACCTTCCAAGGTAGATTTCCTCATGGAGGAAGAAGAAATCGATGATGGCCACCATGATCTGGATGATGGGGATGAAGGCTGCAGTGAAGACCGGGCCCTTCTTCTCCACACACCATGTCATTATTAGGTACCCGGCTCCAGACCCAACAATCCCCTGCAAGCACAATTTGATTGTAAGGTTAACCACCAAACTATTTAATTACTACTGTCATCAACTGCACGGCTCTCCGAAACAATCGGCCTGTCAGTCGAAGAGTGTGCCGGGGAGAGGGAGACCGCTGTTTCGTGGATCTCTGAGGCGCTCTATTTCCCCTGTCCTACCAAGGCCGAAGGGTAGACGCAACAGGGCCAAGTGGTCCCAGGCCGGTCCGGTCCGTCGCAGCAGGCGCATTCGGGGGCAGTTGGCAGGCCCTACCCCAGTCAAGAAGCAGCAGAGGACCCTCATCTTCAAGCTGGGGATCGCGCATGAGGGTGGGGTGATCGGCGACGAGGCCCTGCAGGCTTACCAGGAGCTCTTCTCACGCCCTCTCTGCCAGGAGCATATCAATGCGATCCTTGGCCTCTTTGGCTGGCAGCCTGACGCCCTCCCTATGGTGGATGATATCCCGTCTCTTGTAGCTCAGTGATTGGCTAGTTTGTCACCTTTCCTCTGCTTTTGTTGTGTCCTGTTTGTAAGTTGCCACCCATGGATTTCTGCATTGAGATTTGGAACGCGCGTGGGCTTAACTCTCTCGCCCGTAGTTTGGCGATTTTTCAAGTGGTCTCAGCCGCTAGGCCGGCTTTGGTGTGTCTCCAAGAAACCAAAATGGAAGTTATAACTGACGTGGTAGTTAGGGAGTGCCTCGGCCCAGGGTTTGATTTCTTCTTCTTACCCGCCGTTGGCACTCGTGGTGGTATCCTGCTTGCATGGCGGACCTCCATGGTCACCGTCTCAAACCCTCACCTCACCACCAATACCATCACTGCTAGTGTGGTCGTGGGGGACGAGCCGGGTTGGTGGTTCACCGGGGTGTACGGGCCCCAGGAGGAGGAGGCTAAGAGGGATTTCCTCGTGGAGCTCCGGGAGATTAGGGACCTTCATGCAGGGCCGTGGGTGGTGTCCGGTGATTTTAACATGATCACCGACCCGGAGGACAAAAGTCAAGGGGCCCTTCATAGGGGCCTGATGGGGAGGTTCAAACGCACTCTAGCGGAGCTGGAGCTCAAGGATATCTACCTGAACGGGCGCAGGTTCACCTGGTCCAATGAGAGGAGGCACGCTACTTTGGTGCGGTTGGATAGGGTCTTTTCGACCGTGGATTGGGACGCCGCTTTCCCGGAGGCCTTCCTCTCAGCGTTGTCCTCGGGACCATCTGATCACTGCCCACTCCTCCTTGACCTTGACCCAGGCCACCTTCGGGGGCGCAGGTTCCAGTTTCAAGCCTTCTGGCCCAAAGTAGAGGGGTTTCAGGAAGTGGTCAAAGGAGCGTGGACGTGTGCGACGGAGGTGCGAAACCCTTTTAAGAGGTTGAGCGCGAGGCTCCAGGAGGCTGCTCGCCGCCTCTCTCAGTGGAGTAGCCGCTTCATTGGCAATATAAAACATCAGATCTTGATCGCCAATGAAGTTATCCTCAGGCTTGACTCGGCCATGGACGAGCGCGGCCTTTCCATAGAAGAGCACGCCCTGCGTAAGTTACTAAAGAGGAAGCTCCTTGGCTTGGCCTCGCTCGAGAGATCGATGGCGAGGCAACGCTCCCGTTTGTTGTGGCTGAGAGAGGATGAGGCTTGCACCCGGTTCTTTAACGCCGCGGCTAGCCACCGCAGGCGTAAGAACTTTGTGAGTCACCTTATGGTCGACGGCATCCGTGTCTCGGACCATGAAGGTAAGGCTGCGGCCGTGGATGAGTTCTTTGCGGAACTCTTGGGTTCGGCGCCTGACAGGCCGTTCTCCTTAGACCTGGACTTCCTAGGCATTCCATCGGTGGATCTTCATTCCCTCGAGGAGGAGTTTTCAGAGGAGGAGGTGTGGAAGGTCATCAGGGCTATGCCGTTGGACAAGTGTCCTGGGCCGGATGGCTTCACGACGCGTTTCTACGTGGCTTGTTGGGATACCATCAAAGGCGACGTCCTTGACGCGTTTAGGGACCTCTCTCGTCTTGACCACCGAGGCTTTGGGGCGGTAAACCAGGCCTTCATCACGCTTCTGCCCAAGAAACCAGATGCGGTGCTTGTGGGGGATTTCCGTCCCATTAGCCTGATACACGGTTTCGCGAAACTCGTGGCTAAGGTCCTCGCTACGCGGGTGGCACCTTTTATTCCCCAGCTAGTAGGGGTCCACCAAAGCGCCTTCATCCGAGGCCGCTGCCTCCATGACAATTTCATGCTGGTGCAGGGCATGGCTAGGAAGCTCCACAGCACCGCCACACCAGCCGTCCTACTAAAGCTGGACATTAGGAAGGCCTTTGATACGGTGGACTGGGCCTTTTTGTTCGAAGTCCTCCGCAAGATGGGATTTGGCGAGCGCTGGCTCGCGTGGATTTGCGCACTTCTCTCCACCGCTTCCACCAGGGTGTTGACCAACGGCATTCCGGGCTGCTGGATTGCCAACATGCGGGGGCTCCGGCAAGGGGACCCACTTTCCCCCCTGCTCTTCATCCTGGTTATGGAAGTACTTTATCGGCTAATTGAAAAGGCGTCTGAGGTAGGGCTCCTTTCACGGCTTTCGACGAGGGAGCCGCGCCACCGCACCTCCATGTACGCCGATGACGTCGTCACTTTCCTCAAGCCAGCGCGGGGGGATTTTCGTGTTTTCACGGCTCTCCTGGAGGATTTCGGTGGTGCCTCCGGACTCCACACAAACCTCGGCAAGAGCTCGGCGCACCTCATCCGGGGAACGGGGGAGATGGCGCAACAGGTGTCCGAGGGACTCGGCTGCGCGGTGGAGGCTTTCCCTTTGCGCTATCTTGGCCTTCCCCTGGCACTGCGTAAACCCTCGGCAACACAACTGCTTTACCTGGTGGATCACGTGGCAGGACGACTCCCCAGCTGGGGAGCTCCTTTGATAAATCGGGGAGGGCGACTTTCGTTAATCCGCTCCACCCTTACGGCGGTAACGATCTTCGCAATGATGTCCCTCGACCTCCCGGCAAAGACCTTAATTGCCATTGAGAAGGTGCTTCGAGGTTTCCTGTGGAAGGGGCGTGAGAACGTCCAGGGAGGCCACTGCCTCGTCGCGTGGGACCGAGTGTGTATGCCACGGGAGGTTGGTGGTCTTGGCATCCTTAACCTGAGATTGATGAACCTCGCCTTGCGGGCGAGATGGCTTTGGCTGGGAAGGGTGGATTTCAGCAAGCCGTGGAGGGACCTCAACATACAAGTACCCAGGCTGGTTCGGCAGATCTTTGAGGCGGCCACCCGCTCCACACTTGGTGACGGCGCATCTACATGGTTCTGGACGGACTGTTGGTTACCCTTAGGCCGAATTAGGGACTTCGCCCCCAACCTGTTTAAGGCGGTTTCGCGGGGCGCTGCCAGGAGCCGCACGGTGCGCGAGGGCTTAGCAGGCAGCTGGCTTGATGACGTGTCCCCTGACCTGCCAGCTCGTGCCCTGGCCGAGTTTCTGGATCTAGTGGATCGTCTTGCGGCAGTGGAGCTCAGGCCTGGGATCGACGATGTCTTTAGGTGGTGCTGGGATGCGAGCGGGGTGTACACCTCACGGTCGTGTTACACCGCCCTGTTTGCGGGGTCCGAGTTGATGCCGGGCGCGCAACAAATTTGGGAATCTAGGGCTCCTCTTAGATGCCGCATGTTCCTTTGGCTTGCCCTCCGGGATCGATGTTGGACTGCGGATCGGTTGGCTAGGCGTGGGTTGCCGCACCCAGACGCTTGCCCCTTCTGTGACCAGCATGACGAGTCCATTGACCATCTTATGATGGGTTGCGTGCTGGCACGGACTGTGTGGGTGGCTTGCCTCCGTGGTTGGGGCAGGGAAGGGTGGATTCCCGACCTAACCGCGTCGCTAGTTGAGTGGGTCAGTTCGAGACCGGGGCAGCGGCTTGACAGGCGGGATCTTTGGACGGCAGTGACGCTCGTCTGTTGGATCCTGTGGTGCCACCGGAACGACGTTGTCTTCAACAATGTCACCCCCTCGCCGGCAGTGGTGCTTCGTTCGATCAGTGCTGAGGCCGAGGCCTGGCGAGCGGCTGGGCTTTTTAGGGGTTGCCTGTCAGAGGCGGAGAGGTGGAGTTTTCGCGAGGTGTAGGCGTTGAGTTGTAGCTGCTAGGCAGCGTGGTGCGCGCTTGGCGTCTGTGCCAGCCCGCAATGTAATCGCTGGCCGCTTGGCCTTTCTTCTATGTTTCTGATATGCCTCCCAGGGCATATCCTTGAAAAAAAAAATTACTACTGTGTACTAGTATTCAAATACTTTAGTTGTTCAAGTTGGTCAAATAAACTGGTGTGTATTGGTTGATTGTTTAGATTAGTGTGAGCTGCAAGTTGGTGCCATTGCTTTTATTAGTATTTGCTCCTTCTGGACAAGTTATTTTCTTTTTCTTTGTGAAGGTGGTGTAGTGTAGATGATGGCGACATTTTAACTTACTGCATACAAGACGGTGACAATCTCCAGCTTGCCAGTGAGCATCCACAGCGAGGTGTGCCGCTCGACAGCCACCGTGAGCACCCCACTCTGCAGCGTGCTAATAAAGAACATGATGGCCGTGCTGGAGTAGATGGCTGGGTACTTCTTGGTCAGCCTGGTCTGCAGCAGCAGCCAGAAGGAGAAGCACAGGCAGTTGGCCAGCAGGGCCATGGTGCCCAGCATCCAGCTCCTGTCGCCTCTCCCATCAGCGTCGTGAGCAGCCGGGCTCAGTGCAGCGGCGGCCTGATGCGTCAGCGGCATGCCCTTGTAGAGACTTAGCAGAAGCAGGCCAGCAAGCGACATCAGCGTCCCAACGATCTTTGCGGCCCCCGCTGTGCTTTTCACCTTCAGCGGCTCAATCTTCAGTACGACGGAGATGAGGAAGGTGAGCACAGGAGAGAGATTGATGAAGGTTATGGCAAAGGTGGCAGTGGTGCACTGCAGGCCGTAGAAGAAGCTGTACTGCGAGAGCGCGGCGCCAAACACGGCGCTGAAGAAGAGGTATGCCAGGATCTCCAGTGTGAGCTTGGGCCTCGTGCTCCTGCATTAATGCCATGGTGCTACGCAACTTTAGAAAAGGAAGATAGATTGCATGTACAACAAAGTATTTATGTGCATACCGTTCTTTGAAATAGGCTATTGGAGCAAGGAAGACGGTGGCGACCAGCTGCCGGAGCGTGATGAGAACCAGGCGGTCCAGACCCCGCTCCAGCACCTTCTTCACCAGTGCCGTCATCACCGCTGAGATGAAATCGAAGGCCAGCATTCCCGCCACAGGCCTCCACTCCTCCACCCACATTGTAAGATTTCTGCTAGATACAAGATGACTGGTATGGTCATGATCTGTCTGATTATATATAGAGCCCTGCAATGCCACTCACTGACCAAAAGTGACAGCCAGGGAAAAAAAAGGGTCATTTATCGAATTGCCCATAGCGGACCACTTGTACTCAGTTTTACCCCTAGAGCTGAATCGACCTCAGTTTTGCCCCTAGTCTGTGCGCAACTACTATGGAGAGGCTGGAACGGTAAGTTTGGAGTCGACTCCGTTTCGCGAAGTGGGACCGAGGAGTCAGACTCCGTTTCGTGAAGTGGGTCCGAGTGGGACTGCCAAGTTCGTTGAAACCATCCGGAGCTTACAGGTGGGACCGCGCAATTAGTTGACTACGCTGAATAGTCCACACCCGAGTTTCCCGCCACCACCATCGTGCGCTGCCGCCCAATTTAGTTGACCCGCCGTCGTGCGCTGCCGCTCACGCCGCCGCCACCGCCGCACCATCCCCTGCTGCGCCACGAGCACCTGCGGCACCACCACCACCACCACCACCACCACCGCTGGGTTCGGCTTGGGGGGCGAAAAGGCGGGGCAGCCCACGCTGGCCAGAGCTGTCAGCGACGCGTGGAAAAACCGTGGGCCCCCGGGTCGTTCAAAGTCTGCCGGAGTAACGGCACGCGCGTCGCAGTAAATGACCCGCCAGGGCTACAAAAGGCCCCTCACCGCTCGCCGCTCTCCTCATTCTCGCCGTTCATCTCCTCGCCCTCACCGCACAAACTCTCATCGCCCTCGCCGCACTTCACCAGACACCCCGAGACGATGCCTCGCCGACTCCGTGCATGGCGCAACTCGCCGTTGTACTGCCGACCCACGGCCGGGACGCGGGGCCACAATGACGGCGAGGAGAACGAGCAGCCGGCGCCGGAGGAGGCAGCGCCCGAGCAGCAGCTGCCGCAGGAGGAGGCGGGGCCCGAGCAGCAGCAGCCGCCGGAGGAGGCGGCGCCCGAGCAGGAGCCGCCGCAGGAGGCGCCGCGCTGGAGGAGGCTCAGGCGGATGCAGCCTATCTGGCCCGAGCAGCACGCCACCGTCTACTCGTTCGAAACATGGCGGAACGAGGAGGCGTTCCACACGGTCCGCTCCTGGCTAAAGGAGGCGGCGGCAACGGCCGAGGCTGCCGCTGTTCGTGCATCCCTGGAGACCCACCAGAGGGAGCAGGCGGAGCGCCAGGTCTACCGGGAGCTCGCCGCAACCGCGGCGTCGGATGAGCAGCAGGCGGTCGTCGCGCTGTACGAGAGCGATCGGCGCAAGGCTGCCCTGCAGAGCGAGAGGCGGGACCGCCGCCATCCCTCCGAGCAGGCGCAGCTGCACCGGCTGCGGATCCGAGGCAGAGCGGAGCGGCATGCGATCGCTACGCTGGCGAACCCATCGCCCTTAGCCAAGAACGACCACGAGGCGGGGCCCTCCAGCATGCTGGCCTACGACGACAGCGATGAGGACGACGAGGAAGAGGAGTAGAGGACGACGTCTAGGAGGAGGGCGACGACTAGGCCTCTCGGGCAACCGTAGTTAATTTTTTTTTAAGTTTTTTCAATGTTTTTAGTTAAATTATGCCGTCTAGCTTTCTGTAAAACTATCGTCGAATCTATGAATTTTAGCCTAATTCAATGAGTTCGCGTTTTTTAATTAATTTTGAGTATTTCTGAACGCAATCACGAGCCAGAATGTAGATTAAAAGCGAAAAGAATGTTTGAATAATGTTGTATATATGATGCATGTTGAACTAAGTCATTCCAAAATTTTGGGCAAATGTGCTTCAAATGAGGTCTGAAGCTAGGGTAAATCACATATAACAACGTTGTGCGTTGGATTCATGTCATTTTGATTTGTTTTGAATTTTTTATGCTCATTTGCAACCATCGCTCAATTCTCGTGAGAAATGTGCTTCAAATGAGGTCCGAAGCAAGGGTAAATACCCCCGTTTATAATTTCATGAAAAATTCGACCTTGCCAAAATTAACCAAATAAATTTGAGGACCAACTATATCACATATAACAACGTTGTGCGTTCGATTCATGTCATTTTGAATGTGTTTGAATTATTTATGCTCATTTGCAACCATCGCTCAATTCTCGTGAGAAATGTGCTTGAAATGAGGTCCGAAGCAAAGGGTAAATACCCCCGTTTATAATTTCATGAAAAATTCGACCTTGCCAAAATTAACCAAATAAATTTGAGGAGCAACTATATCACATATAACAACGTTGTGTGTTGGATTCATGTCATTCTGATTTGTTTTGAATTTTTTATGCTCATTTGCAACCATCGCTCAATTCTCGTGAGAAATGTGCTTCAAATGAGGTCCGAAGCTAGGGTAAATACCCCCGTTTATAATTTCATGAAAAATTCGACCTTGCCAAAATTAACCAAATAAATTTGAGGAGCAACTATATCACATATAACAACGTTGTGTGTTGGATTCATGTCATTCTGATTTGTTTTGAATTTTTTATGCTCATTTGCAACCATCGCTCAATTCTCGTGAGAAATGTGCTTCAAATGAGGTCCGAAGCTAGGGTAAATACCCCCGTTTATAATTTCATGAAAAATTCGACCTTGCCAAAATTATCCATAGAAATTTGAGGATCAACTATATCACATATAACAACGTTGTGTGTTGGATTCATGTCATTTTGATTTGTTTTGAAATTTTTATGCTCATTTGCAACCATCGCTCAATTCTCGTGAGAAATGTGCTTCAAATGAGGTCCGAAGCAAGGGTAAATACCCCCGTTTATAATTTCATGAAAAATTCGACCTTGCCAAAATTATCCATAGAAATTTGAGGATCAACTATATCACATATAACAACGTTGTGTGTTGGATTCATGTCATTTTGATTTGTTTTGAATTTTTTATGCTCATTTGCAACCATCGCTCAATTCTCGTTTGAAATGTGCTTCAAATGAGGTCCGAAGCTAGGGTAAATACCCCCATTTGTGCTTCAACATTTTTTGGCATATTTTATAAATCAACCAAATGAATTTCCTAGACATCTATTCTACATGTATAGTGTAAATCTGAAGTTTCATTATGTTTTGAATAATTCTTCTATTTTTTATTTTTTATTTAAATAACATGGTTTAATAGAAACATCATATGTAAAACTGATAAAAATCATCTCTGTAGTAAATCTGAAGTTTCATTATATTTTTTATTTAAATAACATGGTTTATAATACTTAACAGCAAAGAAATCATATGTAGAACCATCGATCCCTGTGGCCAACGTACCAACCAATCAGAGCGCAGAACGAACGTCTCGCGGATCGCTGTGGCTGCGAGCGCATCCGTCCGATGCACGATTCCTTCTAGAAGGCGTCGATCCAACAGCCCAGGTCGAATCTCTGTGTTTCCTTCTAGAAGCTTTTCGGCTGGTCAAACAGAGGGTTGACCAAGCTTGAAATGAGCATAAATAATTCAAAAAAAATCGAAAAAATATATTGGCGACGCACATAGTAGTGTTATGTCATATAGTAACGAGAAAAAAATATAAACCTGTCTTATAAAGAATGGAACGAAAAAACCTTGTGTAACATATGATATCTTGAACAGTCTAGTAGAGAGTTCAAGATAATGAGATGAGTTTCAAACCTTTTGAACTCAAATAAGGTCAAAATCTCACCAAAGCTTCATTTTGGTGTGACTAAGAAAGATCCAAAGTTATTTTTCCATTTTGATGTTTTAAACTTGTTTTATTTACGATTTTCGATTAAAACCATTATTATTCAAAAGAAAATAAATAATACGAATATTCATCCAATAAATTTTTGGGCTTCGGAATTGCATTATATAGGTCTAATACAAGTCTAGTAAAAATATAAATAGGATTTATAAACATTAGAACGAAATCCATCACTAAAATGAGATTCCTCGAATACAAGACTAGAGATTTCAAAGAATAAGAGGTGGAAACATTGTGAATCTTCCGAAGAGGTGGGTTCTACCTTTTGTTTTGTGTTCCTATGGGCTATACTAGCACAACCAAGCAAATAGTTCCACATTGCTACCACCTTTCGACGCTGTTACCGCGTGTTTCCGTATAAGTCCGGTATTTCTCCAGCGGGGCTAGGGTTTCACCGGGAGGCTACGGAGCGTCTGGATCCCAACACAAGCTAGGGGGTGCCATACCATGTTAGTATAGGTGTGTTGTGTGCTTTGTATGTCCAAGATTGCTCTCTGGGGTGTGACCCGGCTTCACCGGCATCCACTTCTCTCTCGTAGGCGATTACAGGGTGAAACTCCCGTATCGGACCAAACACCGTGAATCTTCCGAAGAGGTGGGTTCTACCTTTTTGTTCTGTGTTCCTATGGGCTATCCTAGCACAACCAAGCAAATAGTTCCACATTGCTACCCCCTTTCGACGCTGTTACCGCGTGTTTCCGTATAAGTCCGGTATTTCTCCAGCGGGGCTAGGGTTTCACCGGGAGGCTACCGAGCGTCTGGATCCCAACACAAGCTAGGGGGTGCCATACCATGTTAGTATAGGTGTGTTGTGTGCTTTGTATGTCCAAGATTGCTCTCTGGGGTGTGACCCGGCTTCACCGGCATCCACTTCTCTCTCGTAGGCGATTACAGGGTGAAACTCCCGTATCGGACCAAACACCGTGAATCTTCCGAAGAGGTGGGTTCTACCTTTTTGTTTTGTGTTCCTATGGGCTATCCTACCACAACCAAGCAAATAGTTCCACATTGCTACCCCCTTTCGACGCTGTTACCGCGTGTTTCCGTATAAGTCCGGTATTTCTCCAGCGGGGCTAGGGTTTCACCGGGAGGGGGGCTACGGAGCGTCTGGATCCCAACACAAGCTAGGGGGTGCCATACCATGTTAGTATAGGTGTGTTGTGTGCTTTGTATGTCCAAGATTGCTCTCTGGGGTGTGACCCGGCTTCACCGGCATCCACTTCTCTCTCGTAGGCGATTACAGGGTGAAACTCCCGTATCGGACCAAACACCGTGAATCTTCCGAAGAGGTGGGTTCTACCTTTTTGTTCTGTGTTCCTATGGGCTATCCTACCACAACCAAGCAAATAGTTCCACATTGCTACCCCCTTTCGACGCTGTTACCGCGTGTTTCCGTATAAGTCCGGTATTTCTCCAGCGGGGCTAGGGTTTCACCGGGAGGGGGCTACGGAGCGTCTGGATCCCAACACAAGCTAGGGGGTGCCATACCATGTTAGTATAGGTGTGTTGTGTGCTTTGTATGTCCAAGATTGCTCTCTGGGGTGTGACCAGGCTTCACCGGCATCCACTTCTCTCTCGTAGGCGATTACAGGGTGAAACTCCCGTATCGGACCAAACACCGTGAATCTTCCGAAGAGGTGGGTTCTACCTTTTTGTTCTGTGTTCCTATGGGCTATCCTCGCACAACCAAGCAAATAGTTCCACATTGCTACCCCCTTTCGACGCTGTTACCGCGTGTTTCCGTATAAGTCCGGTATTTCTCCAGCGGGGCTAGGGTTTCACCGGGAGGGGGGCTACGGAGCGTCTGGATCCCAACACAAGCTAGGGGGTGCCATACCATGTTAGTATAGGTGTGTTGTGTGCTTTGTATGTCCAAGATTGCTCTCTGGGGTGTGACCAGGCTTCACCGGCATCCACTTCTCTCTCGTAGGCGATTACAGGGTGAAACTCCCGTATCGGACCAAACACCGTGAAATCTTCCGAAGAGGTGGGTTCTACCTTTTTGTTCTGTGTTCCTATGGGCTATCCTAGCACAACCAAGCAAATAGTTCCACATTGCTACCCCCTTTCGACGCTGTTACCGCGTGTTTCCGTATAAGTCCGGTATTTCTCCAGCGGGGCTAGGGTTTCACCGGGAGGGGGGCTACGGAGCGTCTGGATCCCAACACAAGCTAGGGGGTGCCATACCATGTTAGTATAGGTGTGTTGTGTGCTTTGTATGTCCAAGATTGCTTTCCCGCACAGAGAAGCGCTCGTCTCAGCGTCTGCAGGCCGTTGCCGCCGTAGTTTGCATGCATGGACTCGATCTGCACCGTTCCTTACGGTCAAACGATCGAAAATGAAGCGGTGCATGGACTGGGTGTTTTGTCTCAATGTAACGGCCCCGTTCACCAGCCCAGGTGCATGCACGCCTCGTTTTTTCAGAGTAAACAACGTGGCAGAAGAAGAAAATAGTTAACGTCGCGTCGCATTTGCAGCAGCCCTGCACGCCTTGTTTCAGAAACACGAGTCGCGTCGCATTTGCAGCGACGCAGCCCTCCACGCCTGGTTTCAGAAACACGAGTCGCGTCGCATTTGCAGCGACGCAGCCCTCCACGCCTAGTTTTCACAAGATACGCATCAATGCATATGCAGCGAGGCAGGATTTGGCGTGAGACTTTGGACTTTCTTCTCTTCACCTCTTTAATACACGCATGCAACGTCGAATCACTTCGACTGACGAATGCACACGCGCTCGTACTCCGTATCAATAGCTGTCCGGCCTACGCCTACGCCTATGCCTGTTCTACACCGCTTTGACCATGCATCTACCCAAATAAATTCAAGGTTTTCACACAGTTTGCTTCATCTACCCAAATAAATTCACGTCTAATCGTGTCTTTAAATATTCCTTCAGTCGTCCTCCATATTCTCATCCCTCTCCAGCCATTTGCCCTTCTCTCCCTTCAAGCCCTAACGCACAATGTCTTCCTACTCACTACCTTCAAGCCCGGAGTCGGTCTCCGACGAGGACAACCACCCCAAGGCTCTGCCTTGGTACGAGGCCGAGTGGCCCGAGGCGGAGTTGGACGTCCTGCCCATCGTGCTTCCCGTCGACGACTCTCCCGATCGGGAGCGATCGCCGACGCCGCCCTTCGTCCACCGCCCCGTCCCTTCCACCACCACCAAGACGTCGGACATCTCCCCCAAGACGAACCGCCGCCTCAAAAGACTGGAGCGGCTGGAGAAGAAGGAGTTGAAGGCGATGGAGAAGAAGGAGGCCAAGGAGGACGCGAAGGCTTTCCGGGCCAGCATCAAGCGGTCCCGTGAGAGGCAGGAGGAGACGATGCGGGCGGAGAACGGCAGCGCCCGGATCAAGCAGGAGATGGAGATCCGGGCGGCGGAGTGGAGGAAGTAGGGCGGCGCCGGAGCGGGGGAAGGGCTCCCGCATGCATGCAGAGCGGGAGCAGTTAGGGCTAGCCCTTTTTTTTTTAGTTAAATGTAATGTTTATCCGGCCCCACTGATTATATGTAAAGTGGGGCCAGTTATCCTTTCTAAGTATGTTTAATTATATATAAGCCCTATATATAAAGTTATGTTCTTATATTTGTCCAAATGTACCCACTGTTTAGAAGTTTTATCCTTTCTAATCATCGCTTTAAAATCTGCACATTGTAAACAAAATTTATATATAAGAGATGTGCTTTAACGAATAATATTTTCTAAAAGAGCTGCATTATGTTTTCTAAGATAACATAAAAAATTTGAGTTGAGCACAGTATATTTTATATTATTAATACGAATAATTTGATGGTTTAATAAATGGATAATGCGTAGTCTGCATGTAGTGATTAATAAATATAAATGGATAATGTGTAGTCTACATGTTGACATTGGGCCTCATGTGACATTGGGCCGCAAGGAACGGTCAACTGGTGGGGCCCACATGCAGCGCCAACCGTCAACAGATGGGGCACACAAACCGCGCCAACGCTCAACAGCTGGGGCCCACAGGCCGCGCCAACGGTTGTATGATGGGTCCCACAGGTCAGGATCCTAACGGGGGGCCGAAAATAACGGTGGGAGCAACGAAAAGAGTCCTTGCGCACTGACTAGGGGCAAAACTGAGGTCGATTCGGCGCTAGGGGTAAAACTGAGGTCGTGGTGCCAACTGAGGGCACCTTGTTAATTATCCCGAAAAAAAAGAGCATGCTAATATGCTATCACCATACTTAATTAACTGCTTTGCTCACTCCTGTGAAAAGCTACTACTACTAGTCAAGAGACATTAGGAATAAAATTGGTACTGCAAATGTGTAAGTAAAATTTATACCCTGATTCAGTTCTTACCATTTCTGGTGCCCAGGCAAAAATCTCCATAAGATGCCAATAAGGTGGAGAATAGATGGAAGCACTGAGATTGCAAAGACTCCTTTTTATGCATGACTAGTCCTCTCACCTCCTAACACCAACACATCAACTTTCTTTCAATACGCATCGCACAGAACAATAATTCCTTGCCATAACTAGTAATCTGATAAAGTTGGCTGGAAATACTATATTACTATTGCAAGAGGCAGTGAATTGCTCAACTCAAACAGCACTACTGATCCTTCACCTTTGCACTTGTTAGTGTGATCCTGCTTCTGCTCAACTGTTACGCACTCATATGAGGATGGTAAATGAAGCAACAAGTGCTTTCTGTAATAATCACTTGGTTCACTGTTGAAGATTAAAGGCAAGGAAGGCAACCTCACCAGGACCACACTACCAGACAGTAATGTACACAATGATCACAAATATCACACTGAGTTATCCAAAGTTGTAGCAACATACATAGGGCATAATTGGAACATTTTGGGTGATTATTGACGTTCTGAAGACTAATACTTTCCGTCCCATGCTTCATAAATTTGGTTGCTTCTCCCTGTCTTCTTCCACTCCTTTCACCGACAAAAGAGCAGTCGATGATGCCTCCTTGCTCTTCCCCCAGAGGAGAATGTAGAGGCTGCCGATGACAAGAGCAGAACCTACCACACTTCAAGGACAAAAACAGGAAACACATGTGTGACTTTTCCATTGTTCTGCCGGAGTTCTATGTCTTGAAGCAATGTTGCCGTTTGACCGATGGTTATTTACACTTGCAGCTTCTTAGCATTATGTCAACTGTTAGTCCTTTGGCAATAGTTGATGTCGATAGTCATTTACACTTGCAACATTTAAACTACATATCAAATATTAGTCCTTATAGGTCATAAATAATAGTACAAGTGTACGTTATTAAACATACAATTAACATATTTTCTTTTAGGATCAGCAACTTTTTAGCAATACATCAATTGTTAGTCCTTTGCTGATAGTTTACACTGCGACATTTGAGCACGTATCAATATTTAGTCCTTACAGGCGATAAATATAGTACAAATGTAGAACGATATCTGGATAAGAATAATTTTTTTCTATGATCTTTTCTCTTCTCGTTAGGACATATAAGCTCTGTACTAGACCAAATAGTCAAATTAATATTTTCACGTGTGCGGCATAAAATAACTGAATAGAGTCTAGGTGATATGTTCCAAAAATATATTTATGCATATTCTGCAGAGTTGTCTTTACAATACAGTTGTTTTCACTAAGAGTGAATACGGAACTCCAAATACCTTCCAAGGTAGAGTTGTTCATGAAGGATGAAGATATCAAGGACTGCAGCAATGATCTGAATGAGAGGCATGAAGCCTGTAGTAAACACCGGCCCTTTCTTCTCGATGCACCAAGTTCATCAGAACGTACCCTATACCCGATACTCCCACTCCCTGCACAGCAAAGGTGCAAAGCTTCAGTGAAACCCAGCACAACCATCGAATTTGAACCATTATTTGTCAGAAAAAAATCCTGTCTCTAACTGAATTTTCACACTTCTTTGGGCCAGACGAAGGCATGTGTCTGACTTGGGGGGATTAGGTTTTGTTACATACCAAATTCAATTCAAAAAAAATGTGATTAATAAGCTGGTGGTAAATCATCCTGCTTTATGTCCTGACAAGTAGGATCAAATAGCTTACAAAAGATTATGGTTTTTGTTTTCCAAAAATAGATACTTTTATTGATTCTTCGCAGATTGGTGCGGTTGCGATCTGCGTGGTTCCTCGGAGCAGCCACACGGGGAGGTGCCTTTGGGTGGTGAGTTCCAGCGCCCCTGCTTGCATTGAGCTGAACAAGGCCATGAATGCAGTACTGGAGATGACTGCAGGGTACTTCTTGGTGAGATTTCCTTGCAGTAGATCCAGAATGAGAACGTGATGCAGTTCACCAGCAGCAACGCCGAGCCCAGCATCCATCTACCCTTGCTGCTGATGCGTTCTTGCACTGAAGATGTTGTGTGAGTCAGAGCAGCATCCTTGTACAGGCTCAGCAGCATCGCACCACCGACCGACAAGAGTGTTCCTGCATAAGGATGTCAATGGGTAGGGTATGGGGCGGGTAGAGCAATACCATACCCATACCCGTATAGTCAACGGGTGGAAAACTCTACCCAAACCCGTACCCATGGGTATGAAACTCTACCCATATCCATACCCGGCGGATACCCGTGCCCATTGGATACCCAACGGGTAAACAACTTATTATATTCATTGATAGCACATTTGACAAAATATCAGTTCGATCAATTGTATGCCTCATCGCTGGGAATTTATCTCCTTAATTTGAGTATTTGGAATATGAGAGGATTAAGTAGTGAATGCAGTTTGGGCAGATTTGGGAGACGATGGGATTACGAGGACGCTTTGACCGACCCTTCTCCTCATCGTCTTAACCCTGGAGTCATGGTCTTATGGGTTTCTTCCTGCTGGGCTACATGGACAGTATAAATGGGTAGGATATGAGTATACCCACGGGTACAACACCATACCCATGACCTACCCATGACTTGACGGGTAGGGTACGGGTACTACCCATGGGTATAAAAGTGTACCCATACCCTGCCCATACGGGTCGAATACCCGCGAATACCCGTACCCACGGTTAAAATTGCCATCCTTATTCCTGCAATCTTCGCAACACCTACCTTGCTCATCACATCAACTGTTTCCAACATGCAGAAGCAGTGTCAGTCTGGATGAACAGTTTGTAACTTGAAAATATATGCCAACTAAGAAACTGACCGGAGAGGGACGGCAATCAAGAAAGTGAAGACTGGAGTCATGTTCGAGAAAGTTGCAGAGAGGGTTGCAGTGGTGTAGCTCAACCCCAAGAAGAATAGGTACTGAGCAAATAGTGCCCTGTATATACATGTACACACAATCAGACAAAAACTAAAGGCATTATAATTTATAGTACTCTTTTGACTTGTCTTCTCTATTGCATTTATAAAAAGGCCAAAGTAACATTAACCAATTAGGATCATAAAAATAAAACAATACCCGAGTAGCGCGCTCATGAACAAGTAGGCAAATATCTCCTTTGTGAATTTTGGTCTTGCATTCCTGAAATTAAAAATAAAAATAATCAGCACCCACAACATTCTGAAGACTGAAATTTATATATTAGCGTAACTGCGTAAGATAAAATAGTTGGACCCTCAAAGGAGAGATTCTTCCCAAGTTAATGAAAACAGCATACCGCAGAGCATGATGTGTGAGCTTTTAGGATAAACTTGCAGAGGTGCTATATATCATCCAGAAACAACATGAGCAACTGATTCTTTCTCACAAACCTTTCTTTGAAGTATGCAATTGGGGCCAGGAAAGCTGCGCCGACAAACTGTCGCAGAGCGATAAGAACGACAGGGTTCAGGCCGCCATCGAGCGCCTTCTTCACTAGCACTGTCATCACCACGAAGAGGGTGTCGAAGGTGAGCATGGAAGCCATCGACGCCATTAATTCTCTGCTCAGCAGGAGTAGCAGCTCAGATCAGAGATGAGCTTGCTTTGTTCAGAGAGGCTGCTGCGTTGGTTTGAGCCCCTAGGTGTTTTTCTTCCTGTAACAGAGTTGGTCTTTTCTTTCTTGTTGCCTCCTAGCCTTGGGCTATTGTACAGTTGTTCCCCCTTCTTAATGAAATAGGCAGAGCACCTGCCAGTTATGTTCAAAATAATTCTCTGCTAACCTGAAGCTCGAGGTGTCTTGTCTGTCCTAGGTGGTGGGCACTAACTATCTTGGTAGCAGCCTTTATCCTATCTGTCTTATAGTATACATAATACTACATACAAGCATTGCCTGTGTATATGGTGATGTGAGAGAGCACTATCAGTCAGGTTACTAACTTTATGTGTGAGAGATCAGTACTAGTGTTAATGGTAAGCACTGTAGATTGGAGCATGCAGGCAAAGGTGAGTTGAGGAATGGTTCAAAGTGCATTGCAACTGGCTTAAGTAGCACCTGAATAAGCAAGGAATAGTTTAGGGCATAGATGCTGCGTGCCTGTGGACCACTGAAGCTGGCATCAATAGGTTCTTATGTCCATTGATGCTCTGCAGTCAAATCACCTATACAGCGCGCGACTGTGTGTCAGAGGAAGGGTAATGGTCATGCAGTGTGCATATGGCAAGTAAAACCTTATCAGCTGCGTGTGTCAAGGGAGAACGGTACTACCTCCGCTCCAAAATGCATGACGCCACATTATGGAGCTGCACATTGCTAACTAGAGCACAAGTTGCACAACATGTGCTTTATAAATTATAACCAACAAGATGGAGTTCGGGACATTGAGCAGACATACCTCTGAATACACGCAAACCCAATTCAGTTTTCAGGGCTCTCAATAGTGAAACAGTAAAGAAATTATAAGCCTCCTGGTATGGACATAAACCCTGGCTAACAATGCCTCTGTACAGCTTTATATGCCTCAAACCATCTTCCACTTTTGCTTAATCCAGACAACAACACATCATACAACTGTTGAGATAGCTCAAGATACAGTTCTGTAACTTAAAAGATACAACTGCAATTGCACATATTTGTTGATGGTTTGGTCATCAAAACTACAGTTTGAGACTGCATTAGGTAAGGCCACAAGTTTCTGCTCCACCATCAGATACTCATTTTGCAAGCCTATAGTCAAAACATCATATGTCCACAAGGTTGGTTGGCATCCAGCATTTATAATTTTGCCTACAAGATCAAAGGTGCGACCAACTTTGCCTTACAATATATAAACTTCAATCATCTTGACACAAGTGACTCCATCTGGTGTATGCCCTTGCCTCGGTAAATCTGAAAACAATTCCTCAGCTTCCTCGACCTTGCCTTTTGACCCAGAGCTTGGATAAGTACGCAGAGTAGGTAAACAGCTATTTTCAACCATCATGTTGAACACCTGTGGCCCTTATCGACAACAGATCAATCACCATCGACATTGCCTTGTCGGTATCGCCGATTTTTGCAAGTAGCCCTTATTGTTTCATCGAATGTCCTGGTGTCTGCTAAACAACCAAACCTTGTCTTTACATCACGTTGCGGACGGAATCCATTTCCATATCCTCCACCAGCACTAATCTGGCACATGGCTGTATACATTCCTTCTTCTTCATATCAACAAACAGCCTCCAGGCATGCATCTTCAGTGCTGTCCCATGTCACACAATGCAGCAATTGGGGCAGTAAAAGCGAAAGCTCGACCTCCTGCTCCAGCTTTAGCTCGTCGATGCCCAGACCGTGTCGAAGGTGTCCGGAAGGTATTCGTGGCAATGTTACAGCGAGAGGAAGAGCAGGAGGTCGAGCGCGCTGACGGCGTCAGGGCGCGTGGTCGCGGGAGTGAGGGCGGCGCTGGCGAAGAGGATCCCGGGCCGCACTTGTTGCCTGTGTAGGAAGAGGAGAAGGCGGAGAGGAGGAGGCGCGCGGCGTTGGCGCGTGGGGCCAAGGCGATTAATGGGCGGCGCCATGGGAGGAGGAGGAGGAATTGGGTCACATCGACATCGCGTCAGGCGAGAAGGGCGGCGGCGGCCAGAGATCTCTCTCCAGACGAGGGAACCAGGGGACCTCCTAGCTATCGCTCGAAGCGAGTCGGAACTAGGCCTCGCCAAGGCCCATTTGCGCGACCAGGAGACTCCACCTCACACTTGTATTTTTTTTTTTTTTTACATTTCTACTTATCCTTTATCCTTTATTACTAGAATTTTTTTAGAAATAATTCTCAAATGTTTAAATATGAAAAATTGTACATATTAGATAATTTTTCACATTTTAAAATATGATCTATTTTCAAAAATAATATTTTTAAATCAGAACATAGTTTAAAAATGAACAATTTAAAAAAAAAATTAAACTGAACAATTTTCATAATAATTTTTATAAAATGATGAACAATTTTTAAAGTGAAATTTTTTAAATTTTAATAATTTTTAGCCGAACTATTTTCGAATTTGAACAATTTTAAATTTGAACATTTTTATCCGAACATTTTTCGAATTTGAACAATTTATAAATTTGAACATTTTTTGTCCGAATAATTTTCGAATTTGAACATTTTAAAGTTTGACAATTTTTTAGTTTAAACAGAAAATGAAACGAAAAGAAATAATAAAACGTAAAAGAACACAGAAAAGAAAAGAGAAAAAATGAAAACAGAAAAAGAAAGATAATAAAAAAGATTAAATAAGAAGTTATGACACGAACATAGCGTACGACCACGAAGCGGACATCCTAGGTTCGATCCCTCCTCCCCATCTTATTATTTTGTATTTTCTATTTAACTAATAGGCCGGTCCAAGAGGAATAAAGACCGTGAGCGAGTCGAAACTAGGACTCGCTATAAGCGATATATAGTGGCCGCGGGAACCAGAAAGGGGGAGAAGAAGAGAGAAGAGACGATGCGTTGTAATGGGCCACCTTTCTTAAAACGGGATCCTTTCTTTGTTGAGAAATATTCGGGGCTGAAATCAACCCCAACTAACCTGAAACGTAGGCCCGAATTCCGTGAAAAATGGCGGCACAGGACAAATAGTATCGAAAACTCTAGCCGCAGTGCCGTAGGATAGGCCCCTACAGCTTCCTCCTGGGCCGTCTGATCTATCTTAAGTGGCGCACTCCTGTGCGTCTGATGTATATAGCAAAAACTATTCGTGCACACCATTTTTATCACTTATGTAACATTTCGCATGTAGCAAACCTATTTAAAAAATGCACGTCGGATATATGTTGCAAAAAAAATCGACAAAAACATTTTTTTGTACGCATGTAGCATGTGTAGCAAAAAATGTTGAGTATGTAAAAAACTCATGGACATGCAGCAAAAACCATGTAACCCTTTACATATATCCATGTAGCAAAAGCCAATTACGTATGTAACAAATACAAGAAAATCTTGTGTGGCAAATTGAATAGACATGTCACCGTGTGATGTATTTTCAACACACGTATGTAGAAAAAAACATATTTACATGTAACATACTAAAACATGTTGTGCAACATTTTCGTCCAACATTTTTTTCCATATTACACAGCACGAATTGTAGCACTTTGTCAACACAAACTGACAATTTTTTTTAGAATCGGGTACACGTACTGCCACAGGTAAAAAAATGTTTAGATGTGTGAAAGTTGGCCCACGAGCTGATGGACGATGGGCTGCCACGACCACACCCACGCAAATAAGTGCTAGTCGCACGCAGAACCGACCGGCGCTGCAGCCGGTGGCTGTTTAGCCTTTTCGAAATAATATCTGGAAATTCCATTTGATGCTTCACGCGCCGGTTATCATCGCTATGCCTAGGATTTTGAAGTCCTCACGCAAAGGATTGTTTTGTTGCCCACCGAGTCCCTAGCCAGGCCTAATGGATGCAAATATCGCTCGGTTTGAAGGGAATATGCCCGAGAGGCAATAATAAAGTGTTTATTATGTTATTCCTTGTTTATGATAGATGTTTATTTCTCATGCTAGAATTGTATTAACCGGAAACGTTGATACATGTGTGATTAATAAACAAACCGACGATCCTAGCAAAGCCTCTCTTTTAACTAGCTCGTTGATTAACAGATGATCAAGGTTTCCTGATCATAGACATTGGATGTTGTTAATAACGGGATCATGTCATTAGGAGAATGACATGATGAACTTAAAACCTAACTAAGTGTAACAATACGATCAAGTCATTTAGTTTTGTTGTTATGTCTTACATTCGGAGTAACATTGTTCCTTAGACGATGAGATCATGTTAATCACTAATACCGAAAGAATACTTTGATGACATCAAACGTCACACCGTAAAAGGGTGACTATAAAGGTGGCATTAGATATTCGAAAAGTGTTAGTTGAAGCTCATGTATCGAGAATGGGATTTGTCCATCCAATATGACAGATAGATATACTCAGGGCCCTCTCGGTGATACCACATCGACACCGCTTGCAAGCAAGTGATATGATCACAAGGATGTTATATCACGGGAACAAGAAAAGAGTACTTGTCGGATAACGAGATCGAACAAGGTATAGCGGATACCGATGATCGGATCTCGGACAAGTAATATATCGCGAGACAAAGGGAAATCGTTACGACGTTGAAAGGTTCACACGATCACGAGAGTCATCGTTGAATATATAGGAGTCATCAAGGATCTCGAGATCCCGCTGTTGATTATTGATCCGAGAGGAGTCTCGATCATGTCTATAATATTCGCGAACCGTAGGGTGACACATTTAAGGTTCGATGAAGCATTAGAGAGGATACGGAATACCGAAGAATATTTTGGGCAGCTCTGGAATTGTTTCGGGGAAAATTGAAATAGTTCAAGGGGTTTTTCATCGAATGGTTGTTAATAGAATTAACAAATAGTTCGAGGTGCTGAATGAAAATGTTTGTTAATGGAATTAACAAATATAAATAAATAAATAAAAATGTTTTTATTTATATATTAAAGAAAAACCTTTGGATTTTCTAAGTGGAAAATTAAGGAATTTTGAGTGGGTGTGAGTGGAGCTTCCACTCACATGAAGAGAGGAAGGGGTGGGGGCACCCATGGATGGCCGCACCCCCCTTTGGGCTGCCTCCCCGTCCCCTATAAAAGGAGGGTGAGGGCTCCCTCTTCTTCACACACTTGCCCACTTCTTTTCCCTTCCACCCGCTGCTCCATTCCATGGTCTCCGGCTTGGCGAAGCCCTGACCGTGGGATTCTTCACCACCACCACGCTGTCGTGCTCCTGGAGTTCCGGGGGGGGGGGGATCCTCTACTTCCGCAACCCGCTGGATCGAGGGAACGGAAGTCTTCATCGAGCTGAACGTGTGACCGATTACGGAGACACCGCCGGTTTGCGGTGCACTTCTTCTCGCTCGGGATCGGCGTGAGAACGACTACGCCAACAAAGAGATCTTTTCTCGTACCACTTTGAGTCTTCGAGGGTATGTTATCTCAAGACTCTCTATCTCCCCGTTGCCTTTCATCTCATAGATTAGATCTTGGCCTTTCGGGTTTATCGCGTGTAGGAATTTTTTTGTTTTCTATGCAACGTACCCTTCAGTGGTATCAGAGCCGGGTCTATGCGTAGATGAATTTTACGGGTAGAACACATAGGAGTATGTGGGCGTTGATGATCATGTTTTTGCCTCTTTGAGTATTTTATGATCTTAGTGGCATAGTGGGATGAAGCGGCCCGGACTAACTTTACATGTCCACGTACATGAGACTTGTTCCATAACTGACATGCAACTTGTATTGCATAAGTGGCTTGCGGGTGTCAGTTTCTCCTACTATAGTTAAGATCTAATCTACAAAGGGTTGTTAAAAATATATTTTATCAACGTTGTGGTTTTTGTACGTAGGTATGAACGGTTCTATCTTCGTAAGCCCAAGCCAGTAAAACATGCAAAAATAAATTAGAGGCGTCTAACTTGTTTTTGCAGGGCATGTGATGTGATATGGCCAATATTACAAACGTTATGTATGAGATGATATCTTTTGTAAATTATTGACATAACGGCTGGAGCCATATGGTTGTCTTATTTTTATGGCCTGCGTGCTATATATCATATCCATGTGATATGTTGTAATGGACAATCAAGATGGAGGTGCCACGAACCTTGGTGCCAAGCCGGTGGAACGATGGAGATCATGCCATGATGCACAAGATGGAGATCAAGTGCAAGAAGGACCATATCATATCACATTATCCATGCATGTGATGTTTATCCTTTTTATGCATCTTATTTTGCTTAGATCGCGACGGTAGCATTATAAGATGATCCCTCTCACTTAATATCAAGATAATAATGTGTTCTTCCTTAAGTATGCACCGTTAAGAAAGTTCGTCGTTTCGAGACACCACGTGATGATCGGGTGTGATAGACTCAACGCTCGCATACAACGGGTGTTTTTTCAAGCCTAGCATGTATAGACATGGCCTTGAAACACACGCAATACTACGGTTCTACTTGGCGAGCCTAGCATGTACAGACATGGCCTCGGAACACGTAACCGAAAGGTAAAGCATGAGTCATATGGAAGATATGATGAACATGTTGATGTTCGCCTTTGCAACTACACCGTCTCACGTGATGATCGGTTTCGGTGTAGTGAATTTGGTTCGTGTAATCACTAAAGGCGACTAAGAGGGATGTTGTTTTTTAGTGGGAGTTCATGGGATAATTTTAGAATTAAGTTGAACTTAATTTCAATATGTTCATGGAAAGAGAGAAATTAGCGAACAATAGAAGCAACTTTACCAACTGGGCACTTAACCTGAGGATTCTCCTCACCGCTTGCAAGAAGCTCTATGTGCTTTATGCACCTCTAGGTGACCAGCCCGCTGATGATGCTTCCGATGAAGATAAAAATGTTTATCTGACTCAACAAGAAGACCACAGTATAATTCACTGCGGCATCCTCTATGGATTAGAGCCAGAGATGCGAAAACGTTTCGATAACAACACTGCATATGCCACAATGGGAGAATTGAAAAGTATTTTCGATACCCATGCCGCAGTCGAGAGTTATGACGCTTCAGAAAAGTTCTTTAGCTGCATGATGGAAGAGAACAGCTCCGTTAGTGAGCACGTACTCAAAATGTCTGCGTACGCTGATAAGCTCATAGCCTTGGGAATATCAATTCCCATTGAGCTAGGGATACACCATGTTCTCCAATTTCTGCCACCTAGTTACAAGAACTTCGTGATGAACTATAATATGCAAAGCATGAAGAAGTCTCTTCCTGAGCTTCTCTCGATGCTTAAAACTGCTGAAGTAGAGATCAAGCAAGAACATCAAGTGTTGATGATCAATAAGACCACTAGTTTCAAGAAAGGCAAGAAAGGCAAGCCAAGGGTAAACTTCAAAAAGGGTGGCAAATCTGTTGCTACTGCTGAGAAGAAAACCAGGCATGGCCCTAAGCCCGATACTGAGTGTTTCTATTGCAAGCGCACTGGCCACTGGAAGCGCAATTGCCCCAAGTATCTGGCAGATAAGAAGGCCGGTAAAGTGAACAAAGGTATATATGATATACTTGTTATTGATGTGTACCTTACTAGTACTCGCAGTAGCACCTGGGTATTTGATACTGGTTCGGTTGCTCACATATGTAACTCGAAACAGGAGCTGCATAATAAGCGACCACTGTCAAAGGATGAGGTGACGATGCGCGTCGGCAATGGATCAAGAGTTGATGTGATCGCCGTCTGGACGCTTCCTCTACGTCTACCATCGGGATTAGTTATAAACCTCAATAATTGTTATTTGGTGCCTGCATTAAGCATGAATATCGTTTCTGGATCTTGCTTAATGCGGGATGGTTATTCCTTTAAGTCTGAGAACAATGGGGTTGTTCGATTTATATGAATAATATCTTTTATGGTCATGCAACTGAAAAGAATGGTTTATTTCTTTTGAATCTTGATAGTATTGATACACATATTCATAATGTGAATGCCAAAAGAATTACGTTAAATGATGATATTGCTACTTATATGTGGCATTGCCGCTTAGGTCATATTGGTGTTAAACGCATGAAGAAGCTCCATTCTGATGGACCCTTAGAATCACTTGATTATGAATCATTTGAAACATGTGAACCATGCCTTATGGGCAAGATGACTAGAACCCCGTTTTCTGAAACCATGGAACGGGCGACAGACTTACTGGAAATCATACATATTGATGTATGTGGACCAATGAGTGTATCGGCGCGGTGGATATCGTTATTTTGTCACTTTCACAGATGATTTGAGTAGATATGGGTATATTTACTTAATGAAACACAAATCTGAAACGTTTGAAAAGTTCAAAGGATTTCAGTGTGAAGTTGAAAATCGTCGTAACAGAAAGATTAAATTTCTACGGTCTGATCGTGGAGGTGAATATCTAAGTTACGAGTTTGGCATGCATATGAAACAATGTGGAATAGTTTCACAACTCACACCTGCCGGAACACCACAGCGTAATGGTGTTTCCGAACGCCGTAATCGTACTCTATTAGATATGGTTCGATCTATGATGTCTCTTACAGATTTGCCACTATCGTTTTGGGGTTATGCACTAGAGACCGCTGCATTCACTTTAAATAGGGCACCATCTAAATCCGTTGAAACGATACCGTATGAATTATGGTTTGGAAACAAACCGAAGATGTCATTTCTAAAAGTTTGGGGATGCTATGTTTATGTGAAGAAGGTTCAACCTGATAAACTCGAACCCAAAGCGGAAAAATGCGTCTTCATAGGATACCCTAAAGAAACAATAGGGTACACCTTCTATCACATATCCAAAGGCAAGATTTTCGTTGCCAAGAATGGATCCTTTTTGGAGAAGGAGTTTCTCTCATAAGGTGTGAATAGTAGGAATGTAGAACTCGACGAGGTTATTGAACCTTCTCTTCTTGGAATGGTGAGTAGCGCAGCGCCGGAAGTTGTTCCGGAGCCGACCCCGTCAGTTGAAGAGAGAGCTAATGATCAAGATCATGAAACTCCAGTAGAGGAAACTAACGCACCTCGCAGGTCAACTAGGGAATGTACAGCTCCTGAACTGTACGAAGATCCCGTATTAAACTTCATGGTAGATGGAGGTGATGACCCTGCGACATATGAGGAAGCGATGATGAGCCCAGATTCCAACAAATGGCTTGAACCCATGAAATCCAAAATAGGATCCATGTACGAAGACCAAGTTTGGACTTTGGTAGACTTACCCAATGACCGCAAGGCCGTTGAAAACAAATGGATGTTTAAAAAGAAAACTGACGCTGATGGTAATGTGACCGTCTATAAAGCTCGACTTGTCGCAAAAGGTTTTCGACAAATTCAAGGAGTTGACTATGATGAGACTTTCTCACCAGTAGTGACGCTTAAGTCAGTTAGGATTATGTTAGCAATTGTTGCATTTTTCGATTATGAAATCTGGCAGATGGATGTCAAAACGGCGTTCCTTAATGGTGACATTGAGGAAGAGTTGTATATGATGCAACCCAAATGTTTTGTTGATCCTAAGGATGCCGACAAGGTGTGCAAACTTCAACGTTCCATTTATGGACTGAAGCAAGCATCCCGAAGTTGGAACCTCCGTTTTGATAAGGTGATCAAAGGGTTTGGATTTGTCCAAACATACGGAGAAGCTTGTATTTACAAGAAAGTGAGTGGGAGATCTGTAGCATTTCTAGTCCTATATGTGGACGACATATTGTTGATTGGAAATGATATAGAACTTTTGAAAAACGTAAAAGGTTATTTGAACAGTAGTTTTTTGATGAAAGACCTCGGTGAAGAAGCTTATATATAAGCATCAAAATCTACAGGGATAGATCAAGACGCTTAATTGGACTTTCGCAAAGTACATACCTTGACAAGATTCTGAAGAAGTTCAGAATGGAAGATAGTAGGAAGGTGTTCCTACCTATGTTGCAAGGCAAAACGTTGAGTAAGACTCAATGTCCAGCTACAGCAGAAGATAGAGAAAGGATGAATAAGACTCCCTATGCTTCATCCATAGGTTTTATCATGTATGCTATGCTATGTACAAGACCGGATGTGGCACACGCTATTAGTTTGACTAGTAGGTACCAATCCGATCCAGGTTTGGAACACTGGACGGCGGTCAAGAATATCTTTAAGTACTTGAGAAGAACTAAGGATATGTTTCTCGTATATGGCGGTGAAGAAGAGCTCGTCGCAAGATGTTACGTCGATGCTAGCTTCGACACTGATCCGAATGACTCTAAGTCTCAGTCCGGGTACGTATTTGTTATGAATGGAGGAGCAGTAAGCTGGAGGAGTTCCAAGCAATCTGTGGTGGCGAGATCATCAACAAAAGCCGAATATGTTGCTGCCTCGGAGGAAACACATGAAGCAGTTTGGATGAAGAAGTTCATATCCGAACTAGGCGTGGTTCCGAGTGCGTTGGATCCAATGGTTATCTATTGTGACAAAAATGGTGCCATAGACAATGCTAAGGAGCCAAGGTCTCATAAGAATTCCAAACATATCAAGCACCATTTTCACTCCATACGTGAACATGTCACAGATGGGGATGTGAAGATTTGCAAAGTACATACGGATCTAAATGCGGTAGATCCATTGACTAAAACTCTCTCAAGGCCAAAACATGATCAACACCAGAACTCAATGGGTGTTAGATTCATCACTATGTAATATAGATTATTGCCCCTAGTGCAAGTGGGAGACTGAAGGGAATATGCCCGAGAGGCAATAATAAAGTGTTTATTATGTTATTCCTTGTTTATGATAGATGTTTATTTCTCATTCTAGAATTGTATTAACCGGAAACGTTGATACATGTGTGATTAATAAACAAACCGACGTTCCTAGTAAAGCCTCTCTTTTAACTAGCTCGTTGATTAACAGATGATCAATGTTTCTTGATCATAGACATTGGATGTTGTTAATAACGGGATCATGTCATTAGGAGAATGACATGATGAACTTAAACCCTAACTAAGTATAACAATACGATCGAGTCATTTAGTTTTGTTGTTATGTCTTACATTCGGAGTAACATTATTCCTTAGACCATGAGATCATGTTAATCACTAATACTGAAAGAATACTTTGATGACATCAAACGTCACACCGTAAAAGGGTGACTATAAAGGTGCCATTAAATATTCGGAAAGTGTTAGTTGAAGCTCATGTATCGAGAATGGGATTTGTCCATCCAATATGACGGATAGATATACTCAGGTCCCTCTCGGTGATATCACATCGACACCGCTTGCAAGCAAGTGATATGATCACAAGGATGTTATATCACGGGAACGAGAGAAGAGTACTTGTCGGATAACGAGATCGAACAAGGTATAGTGGATACCGATGATCGGATCTCGGACAAGTAATGTATCGCGAGACAAAGGGAAATCGTTACGACGTTGAAAGGTTCACTCGATCACGAGAGTCATCGTTGAATATATAGGAGTCATTACGGATCTCGAGATCCCGCTGTTGATTATTGATCCGAGAGGAGTCTCGATCATGTCTATAATATCCGCGAACCGTAGGGTGACACACTTAAGGTTTGATGAAGCGTTAGAGAGGATACGGAATACCGAAGAATATTTTGGGCAGCTCTGGAATTGTTTCGGGCAAAATTGAAATAGTTCAAGGGGTTTTTCATCGAATGGTTGTTAATAGAATTAACAAATGGTTCGAGGCGCTGCATGCAAATGTTTGTTAATGGAATTAACAAATATAAATAAAGAAATAAATATGTTTTATTTATTTATTAAAGACAAACCTTTGGATTTTCTAAGTGGGAAATTAAGGAATTTTGAGTGGGTGTGAGTGGAGCTTCCACTCACATGAAGAGAGGAAGGGGTTGGGGCACCCATGGCTGGCCGCACCCCCCTTTGGGCTGCCTCCCCCTCGCCTATAAAAGGAGGGTGAGGGCTCCCTCTTCTTCACACACTTGTCCACTTCTTTTCCCTTCCACCCGCTGCTGCATTCCATGGTCTCCGGCTTGGCGAAGCCCTGACCGTTGGATTCTTCACCACCACCACGCTGTCGTGCTGCTGGAATTCCGTGGGGATCCTATACTCCCGCAACCCGCTGGATCGAGGGAACGGAAGTCTTCATCGAGCTGAACGTGTGACCGATTACGGAGGCACCGCCGGTTTGCGGTGCACTTCTTCTCGCTCGGGATCGGCGTGAGAACGACTACGCCAACAACGAGATCTTTTCTCGTACCACTTTGAGTCTTCGAGGGTATGTTATCTCAAGACTCTCTATCTCCCCGTTGCCTTTCATCTCATAGATTAGATCTTGGCCTTTCGGGTTTATCGCGTGTAGGAAATTTTTTGTTTTCTATGCAACGTACCCTTCACGGTTGACTAACCCAGCTCGCGTATCTGCATACGCATCAAGCTTAAACCATTCTGAGCCGGTCCCGAGAGGAACCCCCGAATCGCCCGTTTCTTCGGAGCCACCCTCCCGATAGGCAAAATGGAGAACTGCAAAGCCGAACTCGTGCGGCCCTGGAGGCTCGTCCACTCGCGCGGGCGAAATGGTGGCGGGAGAAATTTCGTTCCCCCTATTTCACCTCTCTCGGCTCACCGCCCACACTCCCACCACCATTTCCTCCTCTTCGAGCGCGACTATGTTGGCAGCGAAGGATCTTCATCGATCAGTAGGTAAGCAGCATCATCTGCTATTCCGGCGTGCGACAGAGAGCTTCTTCAACCTTCTCTCCGAGTAGGGAGTGGCCATCTCCGCTACGATGCTTTTAAGTAATGTCGAGCTCGAACCCTAGATCTTGTAGACTAGATCTGTGCATATGGAGTATACCTTCAGGTCACGCTTAACAAAGTTGTGTTACGATTTATTGGTAGCTTCGTTTTATGATGTTGTTCGTGGGTGTTGTTTTTTAGGATATTGTTGTTTTTAGTTAGACCTACCTAGTGTAATCATTGTGTCATGCAAATCTGTTGGCTTTAATCATTGTAGGAGATGAGCATCGAGGAATTTGGCCAAGCCCTGGAGTCGGATAGTCAGCTTGCTCTCTCATATTTCCTAGGCTCACAACTGGTTATCGATGTGCTGGATACCCAGGATGGAGAGGTGTTCGAGGTGGCTAGGCCTTGTTCGCAGCTAGTCGAGACACCAGATCTTGTGAACAAGAAAGCCTTAAGGAAGGAGGTTTCCAAAGAGAAGAAGAACAATATGTGGATGACTAGGAAGTGTCCTACATTTTGTCCACCTTCGTACTGAACAAGATGTGCGAGATCATTGCAAGTGTGTAGGACTGCAGATATGCAGTTGCTACTTTCGCAATAAAAGTTGGGTTTGGTTATATCACTGAAAAGAGTGACTAGAAAAGACTGAGGGTGTATTGTAGGGGAGGAAAAGTGTGTAAATGGAGATACATGCATCTCCAATGAGGGGTGGATATCCATTTCAGTTATAAATTTTATTGCAATATGTTCTCATATTTATACCCTTTCATTAAAAAGTGTTGTAATTTACTAACATTATAATGCACGTCAAGGTGAACATCGAGATACACAAATGTCCTAATACAACTTTAAGTGAGAAAATTAGACATGCTTCAACCAAGTGGATTGCTGCAACTGTACTTGATTGGGTGAGAGAGGATCAAATAATTGGAGCACTTGAACTGAGGAATAAGCTGCAGGAGAAGTTCAATGTGGTGATTCCATACCACAGAGTGTTCGATGGGAAGGAGATGGCTTTGGACCTAATTCAGGGCAAGTGGGATGACAGTCCACTTGTTGTATACTTTCAAAGCAGAGGTTGAGCAGGCATCACCTGGTAGTTTTGTTGACATCGACTATGAGTTAGTGATAGAAAAAATAAAAGTTCAAGAGGGAAGAAATATAAGATGACAGATAAGAGATGATTTCGCAGATGTTTTGTGTGTCTAAAGGAATGCCGGAAGAGGTTTCTGGAGGGCTGCATGCCATACTTGGAAATAGACTCAACTTCCTTGATAGGGAAGTTCATAGAACAGCTTGTGCTCTAGGCCATGTAATTAGTTGTTTCCCGTAGCTTATGCTATTATTGAGGGTGAATCTACTTAAAGCTGGACATGGCTCATATACAGTCTTTGTAGAGTGATAGGTCAACCTCGCGGCTTGGTGATACACATGGATGGATGCAATGGGTTAGAAAATGTTGTTGATGTTGTCTTTCCTGGGGATGAGCATAGAGAATGCATGAGTCACCTCTCTAATAGTTTTATGAGGAAATTCAAAGGAAAATCCTTTGAATATAACTTGTGGTCAGCTGCGCACACAGACACCCAGGGCAGGCATGTTTTTTTAATCATTATATGCGTAGTGATGCGCATGTAACACACGTTCGTTGGGAGACCCCAAGAGGAAGGTATGAAGAGCACAGTAGCAAGTTTCCCTCAGAAAGAAACCAAGATTGAATCGACGAGTAGGAGGAAGGAGTAACTTCAGAAGGTTGATGCAGCTGAGATGGCAGGGCGCACTACCTGTTCAGCAGCAATGTGGAACCTACACAACAGAATAAAAACACTTTGCCCCAACGAACCAGGGAGGTTGTCAATCTCACCGGTTTTGCTGAACAAAGAAGTTAAACGTAACAGTATGAAAACAGTAGCAGCAGTATGAAAGCAGTGGTAACAGTGGTTATCTTATCACTATGAGGAAAATGGACCGGCGTCCACAGTTCACTAGTGGTGCCTCTCCGTGAAAGATAAATAACATGTGTGGTGATCAAATGACAGCTGGGCAATCGATAGAAATGAAGGCTGCACCGTAGTGCATAGGCAACACATAAAGATTACTATGTGATTCATGCGGGAATTACAAAAAAATACATAGACCGTCATCCATCTGCATTTATATATAATAATTCACCCTCCGAATATCATGCCAACAAACGTTGGGCATTAAGTTGCAAGCAACAGATAATCGCAGCAAGAAAAGTGTGTAATTAAACAATAGAATCATCCTTAGACAAATCATTGTTGTTTTCTCCCTAATGGCAACAACACATCCTCCATCTGTCACTCGAGCACAGATGCAAAGGAGGCATGAACCCACTATCGATCATAAATACTCCCTCTTGGAGTTACTAGCATCTACTTGGCTGGAGCATCTACTAATAACGGAGAGCATGTAAGATCATAAATAACATAAGAATGAAGATAACATTACAGATTGATAATCAAAAGACATAGCATTCCTCACTCATCAGATCCCAGCAAACACAACATGTAGAATTACCTAAAGATGATCTCGATCATCCGAGGAAGCTCACGAGATCTAAACATGAGGCATAAAGTGGAGGAGACAACCATCTAGCTACTGCTATGGACCCATGGTCCAGGGATGAACTACTCACGCATCACTTCGGAGGAGGTCATGGTTGTGTAGACCCCTCCGGTGATGAATTCCCCTCCCGACAGGGTGCCGGGGAGAGCTCCAGAACCTTCCTGATCTCGGGATGACGATGACGACGGCCTCGGGTGTTTCTTGGGACAAAATGGTACATCTTTAGGTTTTACGTCTTGGTGGGTGTAAATAGGCGAAAGGGAAAATGCGGTGGAGGCTAAGGGGCCCCACACCACCCCATGGCGCGGCGAGGGGGCGCGCCGCCCTATGGTGTGGGCCCCCTATAGCCCTCCTCCGGGTCCCTTTGGGACTCCCTGGAACCTTCGGGAATTCTATGACTTTCGGGCTACGAATTTTCCAATTCCGAGAATACTTCAAGAACAACTTTTCTGAAACTAAAAACAACAGAAAACAGGGAACTGGCTCTGTGGCATCTTGTCAATAGGTTAGTCTGGAAAATCGATAAAAATGACATAAAGTGTATAGCAAACAAGTGGGAAAAAAATAAGAAAACAACATGGAACATCATAAATTAAGGATACGTTTATGACGTATCAACATCCCCAAGCTTAGTTCCTACTCGTCCTCGAGTAGGTAAACGATAAAAACACATAATTTCTAAGGTGACATGCTACCAACATAAACTTGATCATCAATAATGTAAAAGCATATGTAAGCTAAGATCATAGAACTTTAACACAAGCATGCTAAATAAAACTTTAATAGTAAAGCATGGCAATCACCTTGCATCATGAGAAGTAACACAAATAAAAGATCATGAATAACAATGCATCAAAAGTTATACGTTTGTTTCAAGTATAGAGAGGTGACATTCTACCAACATAAACTTGATCATCAATAATGTAAAAGCATATGTAAGCTAAGATCATAGAAATTTAACACAAGCATGCTAAATAAAACTTTAATAGTAAATCATGGCAATCACCTTGTATCATGAGAAGTAACACAAATAAAAGATCATGAATAACAATGCATCAAAAGTTATACGTTTGTTTCAAGTATAGAGAAAGCATGTCAAAGTGATATTTCGCTAGTCCTTAAGAGTGGGGAAAAACATAAATGCCGGGACACCTTCAAAGTTCATGAGGAATACTAGAACAAATAATTAGAGAACAAGCAATAACACATCATAAATCAATTAATAATGTTTCTGGGACAAATGCACATAAAACTCAGAATGGCAACTATTCTCTCCCAACCGTGCATAAAATTAGAAGATGGAGACTCAAAATAAAAGTAAAAGAAAGGACCTTCGCAGAGGGAAGCATGGATCACTGATGTGCTAGAGCTTTTATTTCAGTAAACATAGGAATAAAATGTTTGACACTCCTCCCATCCATCTTACACAAACCATGGCTAACCAAATCCTCGGGTGCCTGCCAACAATCACATACCGTGGAGGAGTGTCTATTTTTGGGAGGTGTATGCTAATGTCAACGAAGGGTAAACAGACAATATAGTACGTCACAAGCCAACTAGACTTCACAAGAGAGCCTCCCATATGACGGACACAAATGGTGTAGAAGGTCATCCCTCTTTATCTTTTTTTTACACAATTATGCTTTGACTGATAAATCAGGGGCAAAAATAGTGAAGAGAATTTGTGTTATTAATTTGGGGATGGGCACCCCGCTGCCAGCTCTTCTATCAATTGGATAAGCGGATGAAGCCACTAGTCTAGGGTGTGAAATCCAATCAACAAGTGAGATAAAGATTCTCTATTCACGTCCTCATGAGCAAAAATAGGAACACAAAACAAGAATAATTTTGAAGGTTTTAAAGGTAACACATGAGCAATTTACTTGGAGTGGAACTTAAATACCACATGTAGGTAGGTATGGTGGACACAATGGGAAAACTTTGGTTTTGGGGAGTTGGATTGCACGATTAGAGCTCATACTCAGTACAGGTGGAGGCTAGCAAAAGACTGGGAGAGACAAATCAAGAGAGTGTAAGAGCCACAATCACGCATAGCGACATAAACATCATTAATCAAAGCATAAGGGTACCAAAAGTTCAAAAACTAAATTATCATGGAGGCTATAAGTGACTGGTTCATAGACATAACCATGGTGTGAGCATGCGCCAAGTCAACCAAATAAAACATTCACAGGATAACACCACAAATTTATGCTTCAATATGACAAGAACAACTCATGATTGTTTCAATGGCACATTAAACACTCAGCTATTTGAGGACAATCATGATACTAAATAACCACAAGGCTTTAGAACTAAAATAACATCTAGCATGATATGAAAAAGTCTAGCCACAGTCTATACAAGCTTCTACTTGCATCGTTAAAAATTCTACTTCAAGCAACAATTTCTTTTCCCAACAAGCACCATACAAAACATGCTTTAACAAAAACTCTCTAAATTCTACAGAAAGAAAACATGAGAGTACTCACATAAAAATACTAAAACTAACAGCTCTGAACAAGAGATGCAATGAAAACAAGAGCTAAACAAGAATTTTTGCAGCAACTAGAAAAAAAACTAAGAAAACGAGCATAGCAGGTATTCAAACAAAAAAGCAGAGCGTGTCTCTCTCCCAAAAAAAAAAATTCTAGGGTCCAACTATATTATTGCATCAAAGAAAACAAAACGAAAAATAACAGACGCTCCAAGTAAACTTCCTATGATGTGACCGACTAACATTATAGTTTGACTAGAAGTGACCTGATAAATGGTTGATGGAGAACAGGATGCCTTGGGCACACCCATGCTTAGATGATTGAGTATTCTAAAAATGTGCTTGGGTGAACCATGGGGGAATCCCCAAGCTTTGACCTTGCACTCTTCTTAATCACATACATCACCCTCTTCTCTTGACCCTTGAAAACTTCCTTCACACCACACACAAAGAGTAATTCGCATTAGAGGGTTAGTGCAACAATTAAAAATCCATGGATTATGTATGTAACAAGTTCTATTGATACTTCTAAAAATAAGCTACATCCACTGATGTTTCGTGAAGCAAAGAAATCCACTTGACATCGCAAAAGAGCAAATGCAAGAAAAAATGGCAGAATCAGTCAGTAAATACAAAATTTTTGCAAGGCACTTACGTTGCTCATATCGAAAAACTTAAAGAACAAAAAGTTATGGAATTGGCCGAGGAATAAGCACAAGAAATTTCAGGTCATTCTGATTTTTCGGTGAATTTTACGATTTTGTACGGTGGACAGAAGAAATCTGTTTCCTGTGCAGAAATCCGAAAACCAACTACAACTCTCGTCCGAAACCTTACTTGGCACGAAAACATGAAAATAAAAATACAAAGGATTTTCTACATAAGTATACAACCCCTTGACTCAAAGAAAACATAGGAAAACAAAGCAAAAATAAAACCATGGGTTATCTCCCAAGAAGTGCTTTTCTTTAACGCCTTTTAGCTAGGCCCATAAAAGTGGATTCAAGTGTTTTCAAGTGAAGAAGCATCCAAATTGAGATTTGGCAATTCCTTAATAACGCATTGTATTTTATCTTAGTGACTCTCAAAGGCTCCTCTCTTAGAACTTTTAGGCTTACTATTCTCATCAAATAATTTCTCAGGAACAATCCAATCAAAATTCTTTTCTTGGGCTTCATGCAATGCTATCAATTTAAAGAGAATTGGTATTTTATCCTCATTTTCATTTTTAGGTTCAGCTTTTTCGAGAGCACTAACAACATCTACACATGAGCATAACATATTGTAACGGTCAAACACTTTTCTAGCTTCTATAGCAACATCTCCGAATTCTTTAAGCATGGTTTCTAAAACAAAATTTATTTTCTTGATGTCTTAAATATTATTCAAGTTGAGGAACATATGCTGCAATATGGGATGAAGGTTAACAAACCTAGCTTCTAACATGTGAATCAGAGAAGTTGCAGCAGTTTCATAATTTGGAGCAAGTTTTACTATGAATTTTTCCTCTAAATTTTCATGCTTACTAACATGATTAAATAATTCTTTAATGGTATCCTTTCCAAGTATAGAACCACTACCAACTGGAAGATCTTTAAGTGTACATTTAGGAAGCAACATGATGAAGAAAAACAACAAGATAATAAAAATAACAACTAGAATAAGAACGAATTTTTTTTGTGTTTTTGATATAGAGAAGAAAACAAGATAAAATAAAATAAACTAAGCAAAAAAAAAAGTAAAGAGATTGGAAGTGAGATACTCCCCATGCAGAAATTCTCTTCCTCCCCGGCAACACTGCCAGAAATTAGCTTGATGCACGGGTAACAGACGTTCGTTAGGAGACCCCAAGAGGAAGGTATGAAGAGCACAGTAGCAAGTTTCCCTAGGAAAGAAACCAAAGTTGAATCGGCCACTAGGAGGAAGGAGTAACTTCAGAAGGTTGATGCAGCTTAGATGGCAGGGCGCACTACCTGTTCAGCAGCAACATGGAACCTACACAACAGAATCAAATCACTTTGCCCCAACGAATCAGTGAGGTTGTCAATCTCACTGGTTTTGCTGACCAAAGAGGTTAAACGTATGGTGTGGAAAACAATATGAAAACAGTAGCAGTGGTATGAAAGCAGTGTTAACAGTGGTTGTATTATCAGTATGTGGAAAATGGACCGGGGTCCACAGTTCACTAGTGGTGTCTCTCCGTGAAAGATAAATAACATGTCTGGTGAACAAATTACAGTTTGGAAATTGACAGAAATGAAGGTTGCACCGTAATGCATATTCAAGACATAATCATGCAGGCATTACAACAAAATACAAAGACCGTCATCCAACTACATCTATGTCTAATAATTCATCCTCCGAATATCATTCGAAGAAACGTTGGGTATTAAGTTGCAAGCAATAGATAATCGCAATAAGCAAAGTGTGTAATGTAAACAATAGAATCATTCTTAGACAAATCATTGTTGTTTTCTCCCTAATGGCAACATCACATCCTCCCACTGTCACGTTTATTTCACTCGAGCACAGATGCAAAGGAGGCATGAACCCACTATCGAGCATAAATACTCCCTCTTGGAGTTACTAGCATATACTTGGCCAGAGTATCTACTAATAATGGAGATCATGCAAGATCATAAATAACATAAGCATGAAGATAACATGATAGATTGATAGTCAAAAGACATCGCATTCCTCATTCATCGGATCCTAGCAAACACAACATGTAGCATTACATAAAGATGATCTCCTACTGTTTTCACAATGCTACTATTGTTTTCACATTGTTCTCCTAGAGTTTTCCACACCATACATTTAATCACTTTGTTATCAGCAAAACACGGTGAGATTGACAACCTCACTGCTTCATTGGGGCAAATTGAATTGATTGTGTTGTGTAGGTTCCACGTTGCTTCTGAACCGGTAGTACGCCCTACCACATCAACTGCATCAACCTTCTGAAGTTGCTACTTCCACCTACTGGTCGATTCAACCTTGGTTTATTTCTGAGGGAAAACTTGCTGCTGCACTCTTCATACCTTGCACTTCGGGTTTACCAACGAGGGTGTCAATCATACCATCATTAAGCAAGTTGGATTTATGTATGTAATAATTTTCCATATCGTTTCAATTCTAATATTAGTGATCTTGGATCACTAATACTGGTTCTTTTGTTAGATACAATAAGACAGACCATAATGGTGAAGATTGATTTAAGGCATAGAATTTGTGCAACAAAGTTTGTAGGACACAAATAATGCCAAAGGTGGTTTTCTTATTGAACCAAAGGACCATGGCAATGAGAGATATACAGATGCTGATGGTTAGGAGTTCTAATACCCTAACTGAGGTTTAGGCAACTGAGAAGGATGGAATTGAAAGGAGTGCATGTAGAAAGTGGCAGGTTACTGGTCTGCCTTGTCACCATATTATTTTATTTATCTTAGCTCTAAGGGGTGAAGGTGCATATATTGAAGAGTTTGTTGACAACTATCTTTCTATTGCCAAGTTCTCTGCAACATATGCAGAAAATATGCCAGCAATAAGGGATTCAAATGATTGGAACATAGTACATCCAGGATTCGAACTTGAGCCACCAATATTCAGGAGGCCAAATGGAAGGCCTAGGAATCTTAATATTTCAACCTCCCAATCCCATGATAAAGGTTATAGGTCATGAGTAGGGAACAAAAAATGCAAACGGTGTGGTGGATTTGGACATGTCAATAGATGTGTGAGAACCGTGTTGTACATGAAGTGCAAGACATGCATCATATGCACAATGATGAAGTCCATGATCATCAGCTGCATGAAATGCAACATATGTACCACGATGATCAAGCCCATGGTCATCAAGTGCAGGAAATTCAGAATTTTTCGTAATGCAAAAATTGCGGACATCACCTGAACCCTCCTCGTTACAGAAAGTGAATACAAAGAGGTGGAGACAGAAAAAAATTGTCTTCCATTTCATCTATGTATTTGTTAACAAATGAAGTGTAAGTATGATCATGTGATATTTTTGGAAATCTCTTTCTTTTCTAATAATTGACATTTTATATATATGTTTAGCAGTACGAGTGTGGAGACACGGATTGCGAAGAAGAAAAGACTAGAAAGAAGAAAAGAAAGGCAAAATGGAGATAATAATATTTTTTTTTGTTAAGCTAAAGTATTCGATTGAACTCTGAAAATATAGTTTCAATATGTACACCATAGTAAAATTCATTGTTTCCATTTATTTTACTTTATTCACATTTATTTTTTAACTTCGATAGTCTCGGCTGGATCCCTCCCAATAATTTGGACCGCCCAGAAGAACTTTGTGAAAAACATCTTATGAGGACAGCCAATTGGAAATATTGTATTGGTTTGTACAATTGAATTTCAAATTATATACCCATATTATGACACCATTCGAAAGGAAATTGAATTCTGAAAAGTCTTACGTTTTGGATCTTCACATTGATCTTGTAAAGTTCCAAGTTCTCAGATCGGAGCTGATGCGCATGTCCGGCGTTCTCAGCAGCCTTCTTAGTTTCAACAAGTAATGCTACAAAAAAGAAAAATTTGAGTTCAATAGCAAAAGAATTCAAGATGAAAAATCGCAAGTTTGAAAATCATGTAAGGAAAGAAAAGTATTTTTACCAACATTCTCCTTAAATTGCTTGTGAATCTCAGCGATTTCGGCTTCTTTCTCTTTAGTGATAACAAGGAGGGATTTTACCTCCTCGTTCTTGACATTGAGTTTGCCAAGAACGTCCAGGTTTATGCTGTCGGCAGTTTGCTACAAGAAAAGGATAGAAACATGGTTAAAACCAAAGCATGGAATAATAAAAAACCATTAATACAAAAAAGAATACTTTCGTGTTAATACTTGGGGGCTGGAGGATTACCTGGCTCATCCTTTGAAGTCCTGAGAGCATCAGTGAACTCCCTGCTATACTCAGAGAAAGAGATATCCATGTGGTGGATTCCATCTTGGATGACTTGCCGAGGTGAGAAAGCGTAATTATTCCGGATAATTAGGCCGCCTTGTGGCCAAGGACGAATCAAGGGTACTCGGACAAATTTGTTTCTAGCCCACGAATGCATATAGCGGTGTTCGTCAAAACATGCTTCTTGCTTTACCTTGAAAGTCTCATGAAAGCAAGGAATCTCCTCATCAATACGGCCAAGGGAAGGCCCTCCTTCTTCAAATTGTGTCGCCCTTTCCTGCGCGTCCGGAGTTGGCGCATCAGGCTGGCTGGCCTGGCTGGGAAAGGGGAAGTTGGATTCCTCTAGGGGAGCAGAATGGTTCCCCATAGCATCAGACGAAGGGGTTTCCGGGGCGACGACATGGGACTAGAAGCGGTGGCGGCAACCGTTCGCCTGGAGTGAGCCCTCTTAGTCCCGGTTCGTAATATGGATCGGGACTAGAGGGGTGGTGGAAACCGTTCGCCTAGCGTGATCCCTTTTAGTCCTGGGTCGTAATACAAACCGGGACTAGAGGGCCCAACCGTTCGTCTCCTGCATGCTTTGGAAGTTGTTGATCTATCCAGAGATCAAAAAATAGAGAAACACTTTTCTACAGTAGTACGAGTGCTCTCTCCTCTCTTCTTTCTTTTGCCCTCTCCTCTCTTCTTCCCCATCCTCCAACATGAATCCAACCACTCGGTACGGGATGATGCCCGCGAATAGATGCGTACGTTTCATACGAGTTATACTGCAGGATTGCAATCATACCCTAAGGGCAGCGTCACCTAGTACTGCCACCAGTGCCCCATGGGTCAACTTCTTGGGGGTATTCTGATCCGGAGGACGAGTAGTGTTTGCAATGGTGAACACTTCTATTTCTATTATTATGTACTGCTTGGCGGTCTCTCCTAATCCGGACGAGTAGTGTTTGCAGTTTCATATACGTATGTTCAATGCAGTACGTACTTTATGTAATGAATATCTGAACTATCATTTCTATTATTTATGTCCTTATTTAAGTATGATATGAGCATTGTGACGTATGTGCTGAAATTTTAGTATCGTGTCATTAGAATATCTAACTGCACTTTTAAGAGGTTATACAAATAATAGTCTATAAACAATATCCTAACTTGTTATGAAGCCCTTGACTAGTAGAATATGTAGCGTGTAGCACTCTCTAATTTTACATTTGACAGTAAAATATGCGTACACTCATACCTAGTGTCCCAATTAATTTTGGAGCTCATTTAAATTTTATTTTGAATTATAATACCCATTAGACTAATTTAACATATACAAAATTCTATAAATAATTTTAATATGTTTCCTTTAGCAAAATTGCTCCAAATGGCAACCTTTGACCATAGAGACAAGATCCCAACTTGTTTACGTGCTTTTAGTTCATAAACATGTGAAACTGAATTTAGAATGTCACTAGTTATGAATTAAGTAATGCTACCTTAATTAATAAATATAATAAATGCCCTTTTGTCCAAAATCAATTAGTGAACATTTTATATCAGAGATCAAACATAAAAATCTTTGGTTAATTTAACATGGTTTGATCATTTGGTGTCCAAATTTGGCATGTTTACCCGAGAAACATATTTAGAGAAGGTACAACAGAGTTCACATCCATTACACGAATCACATAGTCTTACATAAATGGTCCGTCGACCAAGTCTGAGACAACTACCGTGCAGGGCAAAGGCAACACACACATAACAACTACTTTATTCCAGCGGAAGAAAACACAACGAGTAGAACCCATGTCAACGCCTTAGCACCACAGGATGCTGACCGGGAGACGGGCCTAGTACGCGGGATTGTCATAGTACTCCTCCTCAAAGGCATCCTCCTGAGGCGGCTCCTCAAAGTCTGACCAAGACAATAGCCAGGGACGAAACCATATGAGTACACTTGAATGTACTCGCAAGACACGCTAAATGAAAGCCCAACAAATGCAAGTATGACAAAAAGGTGGTAGGAAGGCTGTTTAGTTAAGCATTATCAATGAAAGAAAAGTTTTTCCTTGAAAGAACTTTCGGAAAAACACCAACTCGAAGACCCACATTTCTCCGGTACCTCAAAAGGTACGGTCATTCCCTTTCATGTACCTCCCAGGTACGCCAATATAAACAAGTTCCAGATTTTTGGAAACAGTGACACAACACTAGCTACATGGCCATCCAACTGTCCATATCCGAGGAAGCGGCTATTCTGAATAGTTTTACTCTGCATAGGTGTACACATTCCACAAGATCCAGTACATCCGCCGTGAACAACCATGGACTGTCCAAGACAGTATAGAGACATCAAATAATTGGTCCTAACCATCCACTATGTAAGTGCTAGTAAATGACTACCCCTTCAACTGGGTTTGTTCTCCCCGACACCGAGTGAGTCAGCCATATCTATCCTGTTTCCCCTGACACACTAGTAGAGAAGTGCCTTTCTATGGAACAGATTCTGTGGCGCATGGCTTCTTGGTGCGCCACAGAAATATATTTCTGTGGCGCACGGGTGGGCATGCGCCACAGAAAAGAGACATTCTGTGGCGCACGGGACCGTGGTGCGCCACAGAAAAGAGGAATTCTGTGGCGCACGGGATGTGGGTGCGCCACAGAAATTAGCTGGGGGCCACACCAATAATTGCCACACTCCCTTTCTGTGGCGCATGGTAGTTAGTGCGCCACAGAAATATGACATTTCTGTGGCGCACCACTGCCAGGTGCGCCACAGAATTCCCATCCGAAAAAATTATGCCCTCACGCACCAACTCCACCCCCCCCGGGAACGCCTTTTCTAGTTTTTGACGGAAGAGTTGGAGGTCTAAAAAGCATCAAAAAATAAATCCCTTATAGATGCACGGAGAGTTTAATGTCTACTTTTTAATCATATTTTGAAATATGAATTTCGACTTTCTGAGCAAAAGTTTTATAAAAAAAGTAAAATGGCCATAACTTTTGCATACGATGTCGAAAAAAAATGATCAAGATATTAAAAAAAACTAGAGAGAAAAAGGAACCCAACCTCACCGGCCTTCGGCCTGTGAGCTTTTTTTAGAATCGCCAAATTCCAAAAGGAACAAAAGTTATGGCCATTTTAAGATTTTGACTAGAAAATAAAAAAAATAAAAAAAAAAATTTAAAAAAATTAAAAAAAAATTAAAAAAAGTTTTAAAAAAAATTCTGTGGCGCACCAAGGGGGGGGGTGCGCCACAGAATTTTGAGGCAGGATTCGAAATTTGCCTTCTTTTCTTCCTCTTCTTCCCTCTCCCCTCCACTTCTTCCCTTCTCTCCTCCACTTCTCCTCCACTTCTCATCTTCTATCTCTCCTCTCCTCTCCTCCTCCATCACCACCACCACCACCACCACCACCTCTCCTCCTCCTCCTCCACCACCACCACCCCTCCTCCTCCACCACCACCACCACCCTCCTCCTCCTCCTCCTCCACCACCTCCGGCGAGCTCCTCCTCCTCCTCCTCCTCCACCACCACCACCACCACCACCACCACCCTCCTCCTCCTCCTCCTCCACCACCTCCGGCGAGCTCCTCCTCCTCCTCCTCCTCCACCTCCACCACCACCACCACCTCCGGCGAGCTTCTCCTTCTCCTCGCCACCAACTCCGGTGACCCCCATCCTCCACCGACCAACTCCGGCGAGCATCCGACGAAATCCGGCGAAATTTCGAAATTTCGAAAATTTCCCGCGGCCAGATCTGGCCGCCTTTTTTTTTGAAATTCAAAAAAAAATTCTGTGGCGCACCCCCCTTGGTGCGCCACAGAATTGCAAATTTCTGTGGCGCACGGCTGAGGTGCGCCACAGAATTGACATTTCTGTGGCGCACGGCCTCGGTGCGCCACAGAAAAAAATTCTGTGGCGTGAATTCTGTGGCGCACCCCTCTGGCCCCTAGGTGCGCCACAGAATCCCATTTTGGTGCGCCACAGAAAGGCCTTTTCCTAGTAGTGACAACACACCTCCATGGCAATAGACCCAATTGTTGCAACCGGTGGCGAACTTAATTCCACACTGTGAATGTCCCATTTCTCCCTCCTGGCGACAATTCAGTTCGGGGGACTCTAACCCCTATACTGTGAATGTCCCATTTCGGGGAACTTAATTCCACACTGTGAATGTCCCATTTCCACCACCACCTCTCCTCCTCCTCCTCCTCCTCCTCCTCCTCCTCCTCCTCCTCTAACCCCTATAGCACTTTGAGGTAGACACGGACTAACACCGGCAAGCAATTAGCTAGAAACCGTTCCCATATTGAGGTAATGTGGCAGTACGACTTGGTTGTCCGGCGAAGACTAGGTTATGTGTCATTTTGGAAAACAAGTTGAAAACACTTCCTCCTTCACAAAACTCCCTCGGACAAGGTCCCACCTTTCCTCGGGTTTTTCAAAAGACATTTGTTTTCCAAAAACACCAAGTTAAGATGTCCACTAAGGGACTTAAGTTAATTAGGTGATGGCTACAAAAGTACCTAAGGTCTTGGTAACACCAAGATTATGGACTAGCTACAACAGTTCGATAAAAGCGATAGCGATAGTTTCCACTTAAGAGAATAGTTCGAAGTCAACATAAGTAAAAACTTCAGAAGTAAAACATGCATGATAGATAATGATAAGTAAAACAACAGCAAGCATTTAGAGTGGCTTGCCTTGGCCCTGGTCTTGATCACACTCTTGAAATAAACAAGAGTTACAGAAAACCGCTTCAGGAGTAATAGTCTCTTTGTTATCTAACGTCGTAAAAAGTAAAAAGAAAAGCACTCAATCAACACAAGGCAAAGGCAGGTACAAGCTAATAAAGCACACATACAACAAGCATTCACTTAAAAAGAATCACCCAAAAATAATAATACTACAACATGCTACAACACTCAAACATGCATAAATAACATGCATAACATGGTATAGTTTCATACAAGTCATGCATCAAGCATATGGCATGAGTCCAGTGGGTGTACCAATCTCATGTATGGCCATAAAGAGTGTAATGACTCTCTGGTCATCCACCAAAGTGAGTGAAACATAATGAAAACAATCTAGGAAACAACTATACAAGCATAAGAGAGTAAAACATGCTTTTCTATGAACATGCAAGCAAAAAATATAGTTGTAAACATGAAAGGAGCATGCAACCAGAAGCTAAACATGTACATAAAATAGGCATATCATATCATTCAAAGCATGAAAAGAATCATGGCATGAAGGTAGACATGGCAAACAAGTCTAGTACACATAGAAACTAGAAAATAAGCATAGATCTTAACATGCATGACAAACCATGATATTTTCATGAACAAGATTTATTATAACATGGTAGATCTATAAGATAACAATCATATGGCAGTGAAAACAACTCCTACACATGATAGTAAGATCACACAATGCATCTCCACACTTAATAAATATTAAAAACATGTTATTCACACATGGCAGATTACTACTAAAACTTGTAATGCATACCAAAATTATTCTACAGATTAAAACAACACACCAACCTAGGATATGATATATCTACTCATACAGAAGCACATACAAAAGGATTCGTCTCAAAAATCATTTGCCAAAATTCATAAAAATCATTTAGTGGCTCTCTGGTCATTTACCATTCTGTATGTCATTTTTTATAAAAAACTCAAGTGGATATGAGGTCAACTGATCTAGTTAGGTATCAACAAGATCTATCCACAGAGCTAAACCTCACTTCCATTGGATTCCTAAATCAAAAGTTATCTCATGTTTACTCTTTCAGATAGGTTGACTTTAGGAATTTTTCAAGGATGATCTGCCACTTGCATGTCGTTAGGAAAACATGTAGGTACCCTAGATAAATAGGGGGTGGCCAGATCTGGTGTTTAGGAATTTTATTTTTGATTACAGTGATGAGATAGTTTTTTAGAAAACAGAAAAAGGAATAAAATCACCAGCGCAGGCTCAACAGGCCGTTGGCCTTCACGCGATGAAATGCGCTGCGCTGGGACGGCCCAGTTCATTCGCGCGTGCAAAATAACCGGTAAGAGGCCGTGCGATTAAGATCTGAGGGTGCAGAATAGATCTCGTGGGATTCAAAGGCGACCACCGATCTAAAAACGAACGGCTCACGCCCGTTCTTCTTCCTCGTGACCAAAACACACCGCCGGCGAGCACATGCACACGCATAAGGGAAGAGGCTCACCTAGGGCTCTATATGAATCAACGGTCGATGACGAAAAGGAAAAGCGAGGTCGATGGAGGCGTTCGAAAGCAGTAGTAGCAACAGGATCCACCCGTAGTCCCCGCGTGCACCGAGGCGTTCCCGGCAGCGTCGAGCTCAACAGCGGCGATCCTGCATTGTAGAACCACACGACACGATGTCAGGCACGCATGCCTTGGCAAGGGGATTGATCTGAAGTGAAAATTAAGCAATGTGAGAGAGAGACGAGGGCTGGCGTTTCGAGTTCTTTCTCCACGGACAGAATACGAGAGCGTGCTCTCCTCTCTCTCACCGAGAGAGCAATGGATGAGGCATTGTTGTGGGGTGAATGCGGTGTGAATGGCGAGGTGTGTGGCGAGATAGGAGGGGTGGGGGTGCTTTATACAGAGAGCCCACGGGTATGTGCGTGCTCGGGCGCTCGACAACACGACAATGGCGATGCCAGCGCGTGTGCACTTCTCAGGCCACGGGCAGCACGTGGACATGCAAGATGAGCACGGTGGCATCGAGTTCATGCACACACTGGCCCAAGGCAGTGGATGGGGAAGCAATGGCACGGGTGTGCCGTGTTCTCTGATGACAGGCCGGGCCCTCGGCCTCCATCCTTGGCCTGGAGCTTCTCTCTCTCCCCGTGGTTTCCTCGAGTGAAAACCACGGCTGTTTTTGGTAGATGAGAGCAAGGGAAAGTGGTTTGGCAAGGTTTCACATGATCTGGATGAAAGTAAACTCGAATTTGAGCAAGATTTGGATCGGGTGAACTGACAGAAAAATAGAGTTATCAGTTTCAGAAAGTTCAGTTAAGACTTAGAGAAATTTGTAAGTCCTGAAAACTGACAGAGAATAGGAAAAGTGTGGATGTATTTGATACAACAAACAAGTTTTAAAAGGAAAAGTGAGAGTATGGTTTGGGAGAGTACAATGTCTTGTTTCATAAACATATTTTTATTTAAATTTAGAAAAAGTAATGGTTGCTGAAAACAAGACTGAACCAGGTGAGGTTTTCTGTTTTCACTGTTTTTCTTTTCCTGTCTTATCAACCAGGGGCAAATACACTCAAGAAAACAGGGGTTCCACTAGCTCAAAAATATTTCTTTGGACATGGTGAGGAAGTCCATACCACAAGCATGGATGACATCCAAAGAAAGCACAAAATTGAGTTGGGATCCATATATAGAAATGAGGCTCAAAAGAGTGAGTGATAGCCAAAACAGAAAATGAAAAATCATATTTTTCCTTAGAATTTTCAAAAGAGATTTTGTTTTGTTTCTTTTGGTGATCCATAAACAATATTAAGGAGATGATAATGATGACAAGAAATCAAAATAACAACATTCCACTCTTTATTTCTCATAGAAAACATCAGGTTCACATAGGAGTTACAACATCAGGAAATTAACAGGATCAACTAAAATGTTTTTGTTGGTCCCTAAATTTGTGTTTTCCTCCTTACAACCTTGTTCTCAATTGAGGATGTGACAGTGACCTGATACATCTCCAACGTATCTATAATTTTTGATGTTCCATGTTGATATTATGCCAATTGCTACATGTTTTCTCCCTTCTTTATAGCATTTTTACACGTTTTTCGGGACTGACCTATTAACAAGATGCCAAGTGCGAGTTCCCTGTTTTCTGCAGTTTTTGATTTCAGAAAAGTTGTTCTCGAAATATTATCGGAATTGGACCCCACGAATCCCGAAGTTCCTATTTCCCCGGAAGCATTCAGAAGTCCGAAGAGGAGTCGAAGACGGGCACCAGGGGGCCCTCACCACAGGCAGGCGCGGGCCCCCCATGGCCACGCCTGGGGGTGGTCAGGCCACCCTGGTGGCCCACCGATGTTGCCCTTTCGCCTATTTATGCCCCTCCAAAGGAAAACCGTAAGCACCTCATAAAAAATCCCTGAAAAGTTCCACAGACGCCGTCGTCGTCAACCCTAGATCAGGGGGTTCTGAAGTTGTCCCCCGGCACCCTTCCGGAGAGGAGATCATCATCGGAGGCCTCTTCATCACCATGCCTGCCTTCGGACTGATGCGTGAGTAGTTGATCCTTAGACTACGGGTCCATAGCAGTAGCTAGATGGTTGTTTTCTCCTCCTATGCCTCAAAGTTTAGATCTCGTGAGCTGCCTAACATGATCGAGATTGTTCTTATGGAATTCTACGTGTTGTGTTTGCTGGGATACGATGAATATTGAACTTATGCCAAGTTGATTATAGTCTTTATTGCATATGTTATTTGTGATCTTGCATGCTTTCCGCTGCTAGTGGTTGCTCTGGCCAAGTAGTTGCTAGTGACTCCAAGAGGGAGTACTTATGCTTGATAGTTGGGTTCATGCCTCCTTTTCGCCTGTGCTCGAGTGACAGAAACGTGACGGGGGAGGATGTGCTGTTGCCACTAGGGAGAAAACAATGTTGTGAGTGCCCGCGTGCACAATCATTGATTACATTACACACATTGCTTAATGCGATTATCTGTTGCTTGCAACTTAATACCTAAGGGGGTTTGGATGATAACCTGAGGGTGGATTATTAGTCATAGATGCAGTTGGATTACGGTCTATGTATATTGTTGTAATGCCCGCACTAAATATCATAGTAGTCATCATGTCATGAATGTGCACTATGGTGCAACATTTTTTTGTCAATTGCCCAGCTGTAATTTGTTCACCCAACATGCTATCTATTATGGAGAGACACCACTAGTGAACCTATGAACCCGGGCCCATTTCCTACACTGTTAAACAAACCACCGCAATCCCCTGCTCTCTTTACTTACTGCAAGCATACACCATTTCCACACTATACGACTAATCTTTGTTTTCAGCAAGACCGGTGAGATTGACAACCTCACTATACCATTGGGACAAAGTATTTTGATTGTGTTGTGTGCAAGTTCCGGGTTGTTGCTGACACCGGTGAGGCGCCATCACCACCGTCAGAGGCATCAACCTTTTGAAGCTCCTCTTTCTCCTACTAGATTGATAACCTTGGTTCTTAACTGAGGGAAATTCTTACCGCTGCACTCATCACACCCTCCTCTAGGGGTTCCCAACACACCATACATAGCAACAAGAATTTATGGCGCCGTTGCCGGGGACTTAAAATTAATCATCATCAAGAAGTCTCCCTGTCAAGGCACCATCAAGGTGTAGCAAAGAACTTATGGCCCCGTTGCCGGGGAGGAAGAAGTCTTCTGCAAGGGGAGTCTCTCACTTCTAATATCTTTACTTTGTTTTTGTTTTTCTTACTTTATTTTATTTTTTCTTGTTTGCTTCTGTTTATCAAAAACACAAAAAAAATAGTTATTATTCTAGTTGATATTTTTTCTTTATCATGCTTGCTATCAATGTTTGATGTCTTTGAAACTAGATCTTATTGGCAAGATGGGTTCACGGAAGAACAACAAAAATATTATAAGGAATACCGCTTGTCACAAAAGAGGATACACTTATGGGAGCAAATTAATAGATTGCATAACTATGCTAAAACTTGTGCTCTACTTATAATGTTACTTATTGCTTTGATAAATCTTGTTGCTTTAGGAGGTATAAACACCTCCCATTTCAATGTGAGTGTAATGATAATGTTACCTTAAGGTAAATTATGAATTATATGATGTGGAAAAAATTGAATAATTTATTGCTTGGAAGGGTGCATTCAAAATTGCTTATTTGTTTAAAAATAATGATGATGCACCTTATAAATATGATACTTATGATATACTTAAATTTTTCTTACATAATTACAAAGAAGGAAACGGCTATATTCTTAAATATATTTATAAATGCTCTCAACCAAAGGAAACTAATGCTTTGCAGGAGCCTATGGAGGAGGAAATTGCTGAATCTGATAGCTCATTGGATGAAAAGGAGGAGGAGAGAGATGATCAAGAGGAGGAAGAATGCCCATGTATACCTTCCAATGATAGTAATTCTTTAACTTGTACCTTGTTTTATTACAATCCATGCTACTTTGATAAATCTTATGATAATCCTCTATTTATTCCAACTATTGATATGCATGATAGTGAGGAAGTTTGCTTAGAGAATTTATATGATAATGCTCTAGATGATGGTCCTATGTTACTTGATGTTATAAATTATAATGCTACTGAAAATAAGATTCCTGTAATGTGTCCTATACCTTTTATGAGTGATCAATTATCTCGTTTTGATATTGCTAAAAGTGGAAAAAAAGAGGAGCTGGTTTTAAATTTTGATCCCACTGTTTTGGAGCTTGATGTGAATTGTGTGCTTTTAGACCATGAAAAACATGTTTTATGTGATAATTATTTGTTGAGTTTGTTCATGATGCTACTAGAAATTATTATGAGAGAGAAAAATATGGTTGTAGGAATTTTCATGTTACTAAAACACCTCTCTTTTTGTTGAAAGTTTTGAAGTTGCTCTTGTTCTACCTTCCCATGATTTCTAGTTTGAGCTTCTTTAATTTATTTATTTACAAGATTCCTATGCATAGGAAGTGGGTTAGACTTAAATTTGTTTTATACTTACTTCTTGATGCTCTCTTTTGCTTCAATTCATATTTCTTATGTGAGCATCTACGTGAATCCACGTTTCTGGGCCTAGCTAAAAGGCGTTAAAGAAAAACGCTACCAGGAGACAACCCCTTTTATTTCTCCGTTTTCAACCCGATTTTCGTGGTTTCTTTCTGTGTGCTTTGCACCTGGGTGTTTTATATTTCCTTAGAAACCACTCTGTACTTTTTATTTTGTGTCTTTGTTGAGCCAAGTAAAGCCTCTAGTGGAAAGTTGAGATTATATTTCGGATTTCTGCGCAGGAAACACATTTCTGCTGTCCACTGTTAAATTCGTATAAAATCACAGAAATTCAAAATGACCTGAGTTTTTTTGTGCGTAATCCTGGGCTATATACGCAACATTTCTTAGTTGAGCACTTTTTTATCTGAGCAACATAATATTTTAGAAAAAAATCATCTTTACCTCTTGTCTAGTTTTGTCAGATTTCTGCCAAAAATTGCATTTGCATCTTAATCTCCTTATTTTGGCGTTCTTTTGAGAAAAAGAGTTTTAAAAGAAGTTGTTAAAGTAGCTAATGTGTTTATGAGTGTTAGGATTGTGTTGAAACTGAACCATGTGAATTTATTATTTTGATTGCACTAACGTTGCGAATGAAGATTGTGAGAAGTTTTGTGTGAAGGAGGTTTTCAAGGGTCAAGAGAAGAGGATGATATGACGTGATCAAGAAGAGTGAAGAGACTAAGATTGGGGATGCCCCGGAGGTACATCCAACAAATTCCAAGAAGACTCAAGGGTATAAGCTTGGGGATGTCCAAGGCATCCCGTTCTTCATCGACAAATTATCAGGTCACTTCTAGTGAAACTATATTTTTATCTGGTCACATCTTATGTGCTTTACTTGGAGCGTCTTTTATGTTTTTTTCTTTCAGTTTGTTTTTATTTTTGAAATAATATTGGTTGAACCCCCGGTATTCTTTTATTGGAGAGTGACACGCTCCGCTTTTTCATGGGAATACTTTGTATTCTTCATCTTTGTCTAGCTGCTGCATTTATTTACCTCCTGTTTTGCATGCATATCTTATATAGAGCTGTTAGTTTTAGTAGTGTTATGTGAGTACTCTCATGTTTCCTTGCTGTATCATGTAGAGTATTTTTGTTAAAACATATCTTGTATGATGCTTTTTGGGAAAAGAAACTGCTGCTTGAAGTAGAATTTTTAATGGTGCAAGTAGAAGCTTGTATAGACTGTGGATAGAACTTTTTCATATCATGCTAGATGTTATTTTAGTTTTAAAGCCTTGTGGTTATTTAGTAGCATGATTAGCCTCAAATAGCTGAGAGTGTTTATTGTGCCAATGAAAGAATCATGAGTTGTTCTTGTCATATTGAAGCATAAATTTGTGGTGTTCTTCTTTGATTGTTTTATTTGGTTGACTTGGCGCATGCTCACACCATGTTTATGACTATGAATCAGTCATAAATAGCCTCCATGATCATTTAGTTTTAGAATTTTTGATACCACTTATGCTTTGATTAATGATGTTTATGTCGCTATGCATGATTATGGCTCTTATGATCTCTTGATTTGTCGCTCCCAGTCTTTTGCTAGCCTCCATCTGTACTGAGTATGGAATTCTATTCGTGCATCCAAATCTATAAAACAAAGTTTTACCATTGTGTCCACCATACCTACCTACATGTGGTATTTAAGTGGCACTCCAAGTAAATTGCTCATGTGTTACCTTTAAAACCTTCAAAATTACTCCTGCTTTGTGTTCCTGTTTTTTCTCATGTGGACTTAAATAGAGAATCTTTATCTCACTTGTTGATTTTATTTCACACCATGGACTAGTGGCTTCATCCGCTTATCCAATTGATAGAAGAGCTGGCAGCGGGGTGCCCAACCCCAAATTAATACACACAAAATCTCTTCACTGTTTTTGTGCCTGATTTATCAGTCAAACCATAATTGTGTAAACAAAAGAGAAAGAGGGATGACCTTCTACACCAGTTGCAGCCTTCATATGGGAGACGATCTTGTGAAATGTAGTTGGCTTGTGACGGACTGTATTTTCTATTTACCATTCGTTGACATTAGCATACATCTCCCAAAATATAGACACTCCTCCATGGTATGTGATTGTTGGCAGGCACCCGAGGATTCAGTTAGCCACGGTTTGTGTAAGATGGATGTGAGGAGTGTCAAACTTTTAGTAACTTTGTTTAATAAAATAAAAGCTCTAGCACATGATTGATCGTTGCTTCGCTCTGCGAAGGGCCTTTCTTTTACTTTTATGTTGAGTCTCTATCTTATAACTTTATGCACAATTGAGAGAGCATTTTTGCCATTCTGATTTTTATGTGCTTTGTCCCAGAAACATTATTAATTGATTCATGATGTGTTATTGCTTGTTCTCTAATTATTTGTCCTATTCTTCCTCATGAACTTTCAAGGTGTCCTGGCATTTATGTTTTGGCACACTCTTAAGGACTAGCGAAATACCACTTTTCCATGCTTTCTCTATACTTGAAACAAACGTATATCTTTATTTTCATTGTTATTAATGATCTTTTATTTGAGTTACTTCTCATGATGCAAAGTGATTTCTATGCTTTATTATTAAAGTTCTATTTATCATGTTTGTGTTAAAGTTCTATGATCTCAACTTACATATTCTTTTACATTTTGATTATCAAGTTTATGTTGGTAGCATGTCACCTCAGAAATTATTTTGTTTTAACGTTACCTACTCGACGACGAGTAGGAACTAAGCTTGGGGATGCTTGATACGTCTCCAACGTATCTATAATTTCTAATGTTCCATGTTGATATTATGCCAATTCCTACATGTTTTTCCCTTCTTTATAGCATTTTTACATGTTTTCTGGGAATAACCTATTAACAAGATGCCAAGTGCTAGTTCCCTATTTTCTACTGTTTTTTATTTCAGAAAATTTGTTCTGGAAATATTCTCGGAATTGGACCCCACGAATCCCGAAGTTCCTATTTTCCCCGGAAACATCCAGAAGTCCGATTAGGAGTCGAAGACGGGCACCAGGGGGCCCTCACCATAGCCGGGAGTGGGCCCCCCTTGGCGGCGCTTGGGGGTGGTGAGGCCACCCTGGTGGCCCACTGACGTAGCCCTTTCGCCTATTTATTCCCCTCCAAAGGAAAACCCTAAGCACTTGGTAAAAAATCCCCAAAAAGTTCCGCAGCCGCCGTCGTCGTCAACCCTAGATCAGGGGGCTGTGAAGCTGTCTCCCGACACCATGCCGGAGAGGAGATCATCACCGGAGGCCTCTTTATCACCATGCGTGCCACCTGAGTGATGTGTGAGTAGTTCATCCTTGGACTACGGGTCCATAGCAGTTGCTAGATGGTTGTCTTCTCCTCCTATGCCTCAATGTTTAGATCTCGTGAGCTGCCTAACATGATCGAGATTGTTCTTATATAATTCTATGTGTTGTGTTTGCTGAGATCCGCTGAATAGTGAACTTATGCCAAGTTGATTATAGTCTTTATTGCATATGTTATTTGTGATCTTTCATGCTTTCTATTTCCAGTGGTTGCTCTGTCCATGTAGTTGCTAGTGACTCCAAAAGGGAGTATTTACGCTCGATAGTTGGGTTCATGCCTCCTTTTTGCCTGTGCTCGAGTGACAGAAACGTGACGGGGGAGGATGTGTTGTTGCCACTAGGGAGAAAACAGCGCTGTGAGTGCCCGCGTGCACAATAATTGCTTACATTACACACATTGCTTAATGCGATTATCTGTTGCTTGCAACTTAATACCTAAGGGGGTTCAGATGATAACCTGATGGTGGATTATTAGTCATAGATGCAGTTGGATTACGGTCTATGTATATTTTTGTAATTCCCGCACTAAATATCATAGTAGTCATCATGTCATGAATGTGCACTATGGTGCAACCTCTATTTGTCAATTGCCCAGCTGTAATTTGTTCACCCAACATGCTATCTATTATGGAGAGACACCACTAGTGAACCTATGAACCCCGGTCCATTTTCCTACACTGTTAAACAAACCACTGCAATTTCCTGCTTTCTTTACTTACTGCAAGCATACACCATTTTCCATACTATACGTCTAATCTTTGTTTTCAGCAAGACCGGTGAGATTGACAACCTCACTATACCATTGGGACAAAGTATTTTGGTTGTGTTGTGTGCAGGTCCCGCGTTGTTGCTGACACCGGTGAGGCGCCATCACCACCGTCAGTGGTATCCAGCTTCCGAAGATCCTCTTTCTCCTGCTGGATTGATAACCTTGGTTCTTAACTGAGGGAAATTCTTACCGCTGTAGTCATCACACCCTCCTCTTGGGTCTCCCAACACACCATCCATAGCAACAAGAATTTCTGGCGCCATTGCCGGGGACTTAAAATTCATCATCATCAAGAAGTCTCCTCATCAAGACACCATCAAGGTGTAGCATGAGCCTATAATTACCCCCGCTTAGTAAATTCCTATACATGATGGAAAATATGATATGCAAGTCATATTTAAACTTCTCTCATTTTTTCAATCGATTTAGACATATTATTTATCAATTTTCGATTTACGGATTTGTAGATGTGAATTATTCAATATTACGTAGAAAAAGGGAAAAAAGTTAATTATTATTTAAATTCAAGATCATTATTACTTATTTATTTTTGTTTAACTAAATAATTGCTTGGATTCAAACAAAAAAGATGTGTGACATCATAGTTAAAGAGTTAACATGATTGACAACATACTATTGTTAGTAAAACAATATTTGTTTCTTGAAAATTAAGAGGAAAGCAACTAAGAAGTTAAGCGTGATGAGAGGAGAGTAGTCTGATGATGGGTTGATACGTCTCCAACGTATCTATAATTTCTGATGTTCCATATTGATATTATGCCAATTGCTACCTGTTTTCTCCCTTCTTTATAGCATTTTACACGTTTTCCGGGACTAACCTATTAACAAGATGCCAAGTGCCAGTTCCCTGTTTTCTGTTTTTTTTTATTTCAAAAAAGTTGTTTTGGAAATATCCCGGAGTTCCTATTTTCCCCGGAAGCATCCAGAAGTCTGAAGAGGAGTCGAAGACGGGCACCAGGGGGCCCTCACCATAGCCATACGCGCCCCCCTTGGCGGCTCCTCGGTGTGGTGAGGCCACCCTGGTGGCCCACCGGCGTTGCTCTTCCGCCTAGTGAAGTCCTTCCTCCTGAAAACCCTATCCTAATCGGCGAAATTCCACGAAACCTTCCACAACTGTCGTCATCCTCAACCCATGTTTCAGGGGACAGATCTCTTTTCTGGCACCCTGCCGGGACGGGGAAGTGCCCCCGGAAGCCATCTCCATCGACTCCATTGCCATCTCTGTCACCGTTGCTGTCTCCTATGATGAGGAGGGAGTAGTTCTCCCCCAAGGCCGAGGGCTCTACCAGTAGCTATGTGGTTCATCTCTCTCTCCCATGGTGTGATCTATATGTGATCGTGAGCTTTGTAATCTAGTTGAATAAGTAGATGTTACTCTTAATGTATTGTGCTACTCAAGTGTTTTATTAATATGAACTTTGGAGTCACCTTGTCCCGCGGTGTGAAGGTGACAGTGTGCACATCATGTGTGTCTCCTCTATGAATTGTGGTGTTTGTCTAGTACCTTCTAGGGTGCTCAAGTTGACAGTGTGGGGCTAAATAGACATGGGAATGCTTACTTTAAGGAATTATTTTGCATCCCTACGCATTGATTAGTGTTCGTTATCCAACCGAAGAGGGTTAAGAGTAGCATAGTGAAGAGAAGATACTTAGTTATTAAATTATGTGATCATTGTTAAGAGTGCCCACTAGTGAAAGTAGGATCCCTAGGCCTTGTTTCCAAGCATTGAAACACCATTTTCCGCCTGTTATGCTACATGTTTGCTTGCTTCCATATTTATTTCAGATTTCTATTATTACTTATAACCATTTATATTACTCACATTTCACTATCTCTTCGCCGAACTAGTGCACCTATATACCTGACAAGTATATTGGGTGTGTTGGGGACACAAGAGACTTCCTGTATCTTAATTGTAGGGTTGCTTGAGAGGGATATCTTTGACCTCTACCTCCCTGAGTTCGATAAACCTTGGGTGATCCACTTAAGGGAAACTTGCTGCTGTTCTACAAACCTCTGCACTTGAGGCCCAACACTGTCTACAAGAATAGAAGCGCGCGTAGAAATCAAGCTATTTTCTGGCGCCGTTGTCGGGGAGGTAAGGTAAAAGGTACTCACATTCTCGGGTGTGAGTTCTCGGAGTTATTTCCTATAGATTATGATATTTTATCTTTTTGTTTCTTTTTTTCACTAGTTAGGCTTATTTTTACTCGCTTCTTATTTTTATTTTTTACCAGTAGTCTTAATGGAAAACAACAAAAATATGATAGAATTTATAATACTTATCTTGAAGTAGGACATGATGCTTTTGAAGAGAAAATTAAAAAAACTATGGAAGTTTGTTTGCATAATAGTGATAGCAATATTATTAGCACTAGCATAATGCCCGTGCTTCGCTACGGAGTAAGAAAAAATTTCCATGAACCCGTGTTATCATATGTCTAGATTGTCGTGCCACACTCCCGGGAGTTTGGTAGGCGTGCGCCAGAATCATAGGTGGCTTGCTGTGATAGGCTTGAAGTAGTCGGTGGGGGCTTGACGACAGCCGGCGGCTAGTGTCGATGTAGAAGCCAGCTGATAGGGTAGTTTCAAGGCTTATGTCGATTGTCGGGATAGGTCAGCAATGCTTGTCGGACTCTGGTGAAATATATTGAGGGCCGGGATGGTCGGCGTAGGTCTGGACAGTCCGGCTAGGCCCCGTGGGGCAAACGGGTCGCGTCCGAGAGGTGGTGTGGTGTAGGGTACGACAAGGCGCTAGAAATCCTGATGTAGTTGTAGGGCTTGACAATAAATGTTGATCTTGGTGAGAATTCTGACCGACATCGTCGCACTCCGACGAGAGCCATTGGGATACCCACTTGACTTGGGGTGGGCGGCATCCTAGCGGGGTTATGCCGGGTGGCCATGGTGTTGGGCAAATACACATTCGAACCCCTGGACATCGCCATGATGGGGTCCACGAGACGGTGTGGTCGACATGGATGAGGTCCGCAACGACGCCGGAGTGGTCAAACAGATACACTTTCTATGTGACCATAAATTTGAAACTTTTAACAAAAAATTAAAATGAAGTGGACACAAGCACTGCCGACTACAAATAATAACCTGGTTGAGCTTAGTACAAAAGGCATGCAAACCAACTCCAACGTGAAATCCTAGTACTACTTTGAGTCCTAATTACCCATGTACTAACGTATTGATAATTGGAATTGGCTCAGCACTATACTAACTACATATATGACACGGACTCTTTAGACCCAGACTCGAACGTACCAATCAGTGGACGTGCATGCCGCAAAGACATAGATCAGATCTTTTTCTCTGTCCGGCTAGGCTATTTTTTTTTCGTTTGCATGGCGTACGTTTGCCGCAAATCGCTTTTAAGCATGAGTCGAATCCGTACACGTTTGGGCACCTCCGGTTTATTTTGACGTACCAGCCTACCAACCAACCATCGACACCTCAAGACTTTTTATATAGTAGAGAAGAGATTAATTCTTTGCACCCCATCGTTCCTAATGCTAGGGAAAAGTCTAATCTTGGGGAACCTAATTTTTACGATCTTTTTAGTTTTCCAGCTTTAGAGGAGAAAATTTGCTCTGATGATACTTTATCTCCCATATGTGATAAACCTAATGATGCTTGTGATATTTTAAATCCTCCTATTGAAAGCATTCCTTTTATAATACACAAGAAAATTGTTGAACTTGTCATGGATAACCGTTATTTTGGAGATGGAACTGTCCATCCTAGTGATCATTTACACTTTTTGCATGAATTATGCGAGTTATTCAAGTGTGTGGGTATCTCAAAGGACCAATTTAAGAGGAGGCTATTCCCTTTGTCACTTAAGGACAAAGCAAGCGAGTGGTATGAACTACTAGATGATCCTCATCATTTGGAGTGGAAGGAACTTGAATCTCTCTTTTACTCTAAATTTTATCACTCTCATGAACTATATTTAGATATGATTTACATTTATAATTTTTGTCCTCATGATGGAGAAAGCATTGCCCAAGCTTGGGGAAGACTAAAAACATTAATACTCAAATGTCCTAACCATGAGCTTCCTGAGGAAACAATTGTTACTAATTTTTATGCAAGGCTTTCAGGACATTGGAAGGATTATCTACATGCTTGTTCAGAGGGTTCTTTTTGTAGTAAGAAGGTTGAAGCTAAGTGGGATCTTCTTGAGATAATTCGAATCAATAGTGAAGATTGGAATAACAAAGGTAAAGAATCAGGTATAAACTATGAGTATGATTGCATCAAGACTTTTGCTGAAACTGTTGATTTTCATGAGCTTAATGCTAAATATGGTCTTGATCCTCAAATAGCTGTCGGTTGGTATAGATCCTTTGCTTCTTATATTAATCTTCCAAAAAATGGGGACATATATCATGAACCTTTTAAAGACACTTGCATGAAAAATGAAATTGTTATTGATGATTGCAATAAACATGCTCAAACTTCTGAAAGTACTATTTCTTATAAGCATGTATATTTCTATGACCTTGTGAAAAGAATAAAATCGAAGAAGAAAATTGTATCCATCATAGGAATGAAAAAAATAGAATGTGGGATAGGGCTCTAAATGATCTTGGTGGTAAAGTTTGTGCCCTCTATCCCTTTATTTGTGAACTGTCCTGTAAAGTGGGTCATTTTAATTTTCAATGCTCAAGCCATGATAGTAGCCTTTCAACTCCTATGAGTACTGCAAGTTTTTATTGTAATGACATGATCACCCCTAATGAGCATGATGAACTTACATTATTGTTGGGGTGTGAAGAGTTATTAAGAAAAACTTCTTTGATTGATATGAGTGCTTTTGATATGAATAGTGTTTCGCATGATTGCCATCTTTATTGTGTTGAAAATTTCCATGCAAATACTTACATAAAAAATATTCTAAAAGAGGACACTTTACCAAAATATGACAAGACTAATATGAGTTTTGTTCTTATTAATGAGGAGGTGGAATCCTCCAATGTTCTTTCTATTGTTTCTGACAGTAAACCAGGGTATGTGGAGAAGCTTCCTTTTAAGCCTCTCCCTCCTAAAGAGGGGAAGAAGAAGAAGAAAAAGAGGAGTTAAATGAGAGAGGTAATGATATCTCTCCCTAAGCATGTTGCTCATATTACAGCTTTTGCTGATGAGTCTGAACTCGATGATTTTCCTATGCCTGTTACTTATGAAACTGATAATGATTGGGAGAAACACACTACTTTTGATATTGAAAATATGTTTGGTACGAATTCTGAAAACGATGATATTAATAATTGTTGTACTATTATTACTATCCATGCTACTTCCAATGATAATGTAAAAATCTCTAAACTTGTGGATGATGTGTTTGAAAATCCCTTTGCTATTAATGATTATATGCTTGATACATCTCCTCCTAGTAAAAATGTTGATATGTTTACAAATGAACGCCTTTTGGAAGAAAACTATTTTATTGCTTGTGATGATACTATGCCTCCAATATATGATGATTGCAATGATGAATATTACATTTTTTTTAGTCCATCTAATATTGAGGAGAATATTAATTATGTTTTCAATATGCCTCTAGTCTTTGATAATTATTATAAAGAAAGTTATAACATAGGCTATAATTACATTCATCCTCATGAAACTTGCCATAATTATGGTGGGATTACCCAAAACCATCTATTTAATATGCAACTTTCTATCATGTTCGAGTTCTTTATGATAATCCTACTCCCGTTGTTATTAATAAGAATGACTATGATTATGTGGAGAGTATTAATTCTTCTATGCATGTGACTCATGATAAGAATGTTTTATGTGATAGCTATGATGTTAATTTTATTCATGATGCTACTGAAGGTTATTATGAGAGAGGGAAACATGGTTTTATGCATCTCAACAATATTAATTTTCCCCTCTTTATGTTGAAATTTTTGAAGTTGCACTTATTTTGTCTTCCTATGCTAGTCACTTTGTGCTTCGTTGACTTGTTTTTCTACAAGATTCTTTCTCATAGGAAGTGGGTTAGACTTAAATGTGTTTTATATGTGCTTCTTGATGCTCTCTTATTGTGCTTCAACTCTTATTATTATGTGAGAATCTTTTATAATCATGGTGCCTAGCTGAAAGGCATTAAAAGAAAAGCGCTTCCGGGAGACAACCCGTTTTATTTCTCCGTTTTGAACCCGTTTTCAGACGTTTATTTTTGTTTTCTTTGCATCTGGGTGTTTTCTATTTCCTTATCAACCCTGTTGTATCTTTTCTTTTGTGTCTTTGTTGAGCCAAGTAAAGACTCTAGTGGAAAGTTGAGACTATATTTCGGATTTCTGCGCAGGAAACAGACTTCTGCTGTCCACTGTTAAAATCATATAAAATCACAGAAAATTCAAAATGACCTGAGTTTTTTTCTGCGTCATCCTGGGATATATACGCAACTTTTCTTAGTTGACCACTTTTAGATTTGAGCAACAGAGGAGTTTCGAAAAAAATCATATTTATCTGCTGTTCTGTTTTGACAGATTTCTACTTATAATTGCATTTGCCTCTTAATTTCTTTATTTTGTTGTTATTTTGAGAAAAAGAGTTTTAAAACAAGTTGTGACAGTAGGTAATGTGTTTATGAGTGTTAGCATTGTGTTGAAACTGAACCATGTGAATTTATTATTTTGATTTACAGTAACGTTGCTAATGAAGATTGTGATAAGTTTGGTGTGAAGGAAGTTTTCAAGAGTCAAGATAAGAGGATGATATGATGTGGTAAAGAAGAGTGAAAAGCCTAAGCTTGGGGATGCCCCGGTGGTACATCCCAACAAATTCCAAGAAGACTCAAGCATCTAAGCTTGGGGATGCCCAAGGCATCCCCTTCTTCATCAACAATTTATCAGGTCACTATATTTTTATTCAATCAGATCTTATGTGCTTTACTTGGAGTGTATTTTATTTTTGTTTTTTCAGTTTGTTTGGTTTTCTTTGCTGTAATAAATAGTTGGATCCTAGCATATTTGTCTAGGATAGAAACACACTCCGCTTTTACGTTAGAATACTCGTGTGCTTCACTTATATTTGTTGAGTATTCATGCTTAGATATTTTAGTGCTTCCAGCTCTTGTTTTGCATGCATACTTTGTTCAGAGCTATTAGCTTTTGTAGTTAGATGGTTCTCATATGCGTGTTTTCCTGGAAATAGGAATGCTATTGTGATAGTTGGTATAATGGAAAAGATTGCATGGTCTTGTAGATCACTAAACTATTTCACTTGAATCATTGCTGTTGTTTTGAGATATTAATTTGCTTAATGGATAAACGGGAAGGACTAGTAAGTAGAAACTTTTAATGGTTGGTCTAAGAAACTTGAAGCTATGCCACACTTAAATTACCAGCTGATAGAAACAATGGTATATGATTGCTACGAGTGATACATTTCCGATCGGCCTTTTGTTACGCGCTACGGTCGGGGTTGCTAATAGTGACTTGTCACTGCCACAGACCCTCTTGGAGTGATTTGCATTGTGCCTTGTAAGATGATTTTCTTGCTGTAATATTTTAACTCGTGAGTCTTTGTTGAGGTTCCTGGCACTTCCACCATCCATATTTGCTAGCCTCTTCCACTAGTAGGAAACTACCTATAGCCACCCCTATACTGCTGGCGAACAAGTTTATAGCTTCGCCAGCGCTATTACCGCTAGCGAACATGGTTATCCGTTCGCCAGCGCTATTCCTCTTACCGCTGGCGAACAAGCCAGTGTGTTCGCCATCGCTAAGGGTGGGCCCCCCTTGCGCGCGCACCCGCCCCTCCCTGGAACTACCGCTGGCGGACAGCCTCCTCTGTTCGCCAGCGCTATGGGGGCTACCGCTGGCGAACAGATATGCTTGTTCGACAGCGCTAACATGTGGGCCCAGGGCGCATGTTAGCGCTGGCGAACATGCAGAGCTGTTCGCCAGCGGTAATCCCCCAGATTTGCAATAAGTGACACCCCCACCCACTTTCCCGTCATCCACTCTCTTCTCAACCTTGTCCCCTTCTCTCTCTAGATCGAATTAATGCCAACTTCCCCACCCTCCTACTCTCTTTTGAACCAACTAAAATTATTTTAGTTGCTATATCTAGGTTTATCTCTCTCCCAACAACCTTTCTACCCAAAGTTTTCCCTTCCTAGGCATCTAGATGTAGAATTACCTCCTCTCTCTCCAAAGCTCCAAAATTCTCCAGATATCATCTCGTGTAGCCATCTAATCATTTTAGGTGGGATGATTGCTTATATATAATTAAATGAGTTTTTATGAATTTTGTCCGGATACATGCGATATGCAATATATGTGTGAAATTTCACCGGATTCAATACGGTCGTGTGTGATGAAGATGTTAAATGTGTGCAATTTGTTGTGGAATGAAATTGAGTAGCCAACTATTGCCGGAATGTTGATTCATTTCCGTCTCGGCATAGTTTGGCACTCCCTAATAACCTTCTATTTGTAGGAAGTTCATGCCGAATTTTTTCGTGAATACGATATGAAGTGAAATTTTGGATATGAAAATGAGTTGCCACTTTGCCGGAATGTTCTAATATTATATTGGCGCGCTCGTGGAGGCGACAAATAATGGTGGTCGTTATGAGTGAACGTGTCGTGAATAGTTATTTGAGACACGCGACAAAAGACATGTTACAAAATGGCCGCAAGGAGATACGATGTCCATGTCGAAAGTGCAAACTAGGCAGCTTGCTCAACCCCTTTACCGGATGATGAAGTCCATGGAGCGGTGGTGGTAGGAAATGATGTGCAACATGACAATAACAATGACCGACAAGAACTACAACATGACCAAGATCTGCCTCATGATCCCGCACATGATCATGTAGAAGATGCTGAACAAGACGTGGAAGAAGACGAGGACACAGTGACACCCCTAACGGAAGTTGTGCGTGACCCTCATTTGAAAGAACTGCTTTCGAGAAAGACAACTAACTCGAGATCTGCTGCTAGAGAGAAATCTAAGCTGGCGACACTAGAGATAGACTCGAAGACACCGTTGTATTCATGCTGCGGTCCGGGAGAGTCCCACCTGAGAGTGGCGCTCGATGTTCTGCATATGAAGGCGAGATACAAATGGAGCGACATAAGCGTCGATACAAGCCTGCCATACTGGCACGATATCCTTCCAGAGGGCAACACGTGTCCTAAAAGTTGCGACGAGGCCAAGAAAGTCGTGTGCCCCTTTGATTTACCCCACGAGAAATACCATGTGTGCATCAACGATTGCTACATTTATCGGAAAGAGGACGCGGACAAGACCATTTGTCCAGTTTGCAACGCCGCTCGAGACAACAAAGGGAAGAAGAAAGCTCCTTGAAAAGTTGTGTGGTACTTTTCGCTCATTCCCCGTCTGCAACAATATTTCGTGGACTGCAAGGAAGCAGAGCTCACGCGCTGGCACGCGAAAAGGAGGAAGAAAGTTTTGAAAGATCCAAAGCGGAGTGAAAAAGTAAATATGACACATCCTTCGTATGCAAGTCAATGGAAAGCAATTTACTGTGAATATGTAACATTCGGGGCGGATGCAAGGAACATCAGGTTGGGTGTGAGAACCGACGAACTCAATCCGTTTGGCACCCAGAGTAGCACCCATAGCACCTGGCCCGTGTTTGTATGGATGTACAACATCCCCCCTGGTTGTGCATGAATAGGAAGTATATTCACATGAGTATGCTAATTCAAGGGTCGAAACAACCAGGAAATGACATCATTCTATACCTGAAGCTGCTTAAAGATGAGCTGGACACGCTATGGGCCGAGGAAGGGGTTAACACATGGGATGCCTTTGGTGAACAATATTTCCCAATGAGAGTTGTCTTACTCTGTACAGTTCACGACCTACTCGGCTACGGATATGTGGCGGGTCAGGTGTTCCACGGACATAACGGTTGCGTGAGGTGCATGGATGACCCCACATTTATGCAACTTCCGAAAGATCCTGGGTCTTCGAAAACAATTTTCGTTGGCCATCGAAGGTGGCTACCCAACAAAGACCCGGAGAAGACGAGGAGACCTTTTTAACAGTGAAGATGAGCTCCGGGGACCTCCACGTAAGAGGTGCGGCGAAGAAATCTACAAGTTGCTGAATGATTGGAAGGAATGCCCAGAGCCGGGAAAGAAGCAAAAAGCGCCAAAACCGCTTCTGGATGTATGCAAGACGAGGTCGGTGTTTTGGGACTTGCCATACTGGCCCATTATCGATACACCTCACTGCCTTGATCTGATGCATATCACAAAGAATGTGTTTGAAAGTTTGTTTGGCACGCTGCTCAACATGCCGAAGAGGACCAAAGATGGAGTGAAAGAAAGAAACGACCTGAAATATTTTGGTATTAGGGTAGATCTTCAGGGGGGACGCCCGGATGATGACGACAACGACCAATCGTGTGATGAGGAGACGGAGGGTCGCAAGGCCAAAAGGGTTAAAAGGAATGACTATTACTGCCCCCTCCTGCTTCACTCTTAGTCAGGACGAGATCACAAAATTGATGATGTGCCTTCTCGGGGTCAAAGTCCCTAGCGGTTACTCAGGGCTAATAGGCAGATTCCTAGACGCGCAGAAACAAAAGTTCAGCGGGATGTAGTCTCATGACTGTTACGTGATGATGACGCAGATACTTCCGGTTGCGATCCGCGGGATAATGGACAAGCACGTCTGGGAAACCCTGTTTGGCTTGTGTAACTTCTTTGACGTGATATCTCGAAAGTCGATCACGCGGAAGCAGATATCAAGGCCGCAGGAAGAGATTGTCGTGATACTATGCGAGCTTGAGATATACTTTCCACCATCATTCTTCGACATATGTGTTCATCTGTTGGTCCATATCGTGGATGATATCATCCATCTCGGGTCATTGTTCCTGCATAACATGATGTCATTTGAAAGGATGAATGGGGTCATCAAAGGATTTGTTCGCAATAGAGCCCGTCCGGATGGAACCATCATCCAGGCCTTTGTCACGGAAGAGTGGATATCTTTTTGCACGAATCATATATGACGTGGAGGACCATGTTGGTCTGCCCAGAAACAAGCACATTGGCAAGCTCGATGGAGTAGGTCACAAAAATGGACATAGAGAAGTGCATGTGGACCGGGCTTGTCGATGCACTGACTTTAACAGTGCAAACTTAGTATCTCTCCAACACGTTGACATGGTCGATACTTGGGTGGAATAACACAAGAGCTCGATTAAGAAAAAGTACACTGAACAAGGCAAGCGGAGGACCGAAGGAGAAATAATCAGAGAGCATAACTCCACTTTCTTGCGTTGGTTTAAAGATGAGATCGTTGCTAATCCACCGCCAAGGGATTGTACGAAAAATAAACAATTCTACGCCTTGGCACATGGCCCCGCTCCTAACCTAGCGACGTTTCAAGCATATGATATCAACGGGTTCACTTTCTACACGGAGGAGAAAGACAAAACTTCCGATTATCAAAACTCAGGGGTAACGATGGAATCCTACACCGGTGACAAAACGTTAAGATACTACAAAAGGATCGAGGAGATATGGGAGCTTAACTACTCTGGAGAGAAGGTGCCTATGTTCCACGTCAGATGGGCTAGGATGTCGACCGTCAGAAAAGAAGACCAATACTTTACAACCATGGTTATTCCCGAAGCCGGAACTTCATCAAGCACGAATGCCACAGTGCAAAATGAGCCATGGGTATTGGCTAAGCATGTGTCCCAATGCTTCTTCATAACAGACCCCACAAGGCGTAGCTGTGTTGTCGTGAGGAGAGGGAAAAGAAATATCATCGGAAAGGATGGAGTCGTTGACGAGGACGAGTTCGACACGTTTGGCGACCTAAATATTGACGATGATCAAGAAGATGATAATGATAGTCATGCAACATACACAACCAGAAGAAGCAAAACAACGCTACCTAGGCATGGTCTTCCATTCAAAAGAAGAAGTCATGATGTGGGGCTAAATTATGCAACTACGAATAAAAAAGGCAAAAAAGATCAAACGCTGAGAAACTATGTATATATCTATATGCCTTGTATGCGACAAAACTATGTATATGCATGCATCAACTGGTGTGATGTGCACTTATTATAAATTCAATGTACCTTGTTCTGTATTTGAAATGTATGGACTTATTATTTGAAACATAAAGGAAATAATGGAAAACAAAATAAAATAATAGAAAACATAAAGGAAACAAGAGAACACATGAAGGAAACAAATAGAAAACATAAGGAGAACAAGAGAAAACAAAAAAGGAAATAATGGAAAACAAAATAAAACAATAGAAAACATAAAGGAAACAAATAGAAAACATGAAGGAAAATAATGGAAAACAACTAAAACCAAAATAATGAAAAGAGAAAACATGAAGGAAATATTGGAAAACAAAATAAAACATGAACCAAAACAACTGAAAACAATAGAAAACAAAAATAAAACACGACAAAACATGAAGGAAATATTAGAAAACATAAAGCAAAAAAAATTAACAATGAAAAACAAAAAGAAAACAAGAGAAATCATGAAGGAAATAATGGAAAAAAAAATATAACAATAATAAACAAAAATAAATCAATTCAAAGAAATAAAGAAAAATAAAACAGTAATGTTTCTCAAAGAAAATAAAGAAAAAATAATACAGTAAATAATTTCAAAGAAAAATAAATAAAAAAGGTATCGCTGGCGAACATAGCTGCTGGTTCGCCAGCGCTATGTTACCGCTGGCGAACCAGCCTTTGTTCGCGAGCGGTAATATAGCGCTGGCGAACCAGCAGCTATGTTCGCCAACGGTATGGTAGCCCTCGTCTCAATTACGCGTGGCCCCCCCACCTCCTCCCATAGAGCACGCAGAGAGCTGGGACTTAGCCGTTTTCCTCAAATCCATGCGCGCGCGCCCCCGTCCCTGCTATGATCACCGCCGCCGTCCCCGCACCGCCGTCCACATCTCCGGCGAGCCAGCCCTCACGCGCCTCCCTCTCCTCTACCCTCCATCTCTCTCCTTGCCCCTCCCTCTGCTCGCCCGACCCCTCCCTCTCCAGCCCCACCGCCCCGAGCCACCCTGCCCCGAGCCACTGCCCCTCCCTCTCCGGCCACTCCCCTCCCTCTCCGGTGATCCCCTCCCCTACCCTCCTCGGCCTCCACTGCTGCGCCGAGGAGCTTGGGCCCTCCTTTCTCCTCCCCTGCTCACACCTGCCTGCAAGGTGTTTGATAAAATTCCTGAGAGGTAAGTTTTTTGTTTTTTTGGTGCTGTGTGTGTGTTGTGGTGATGGCGATGGTGTTTTCTGTGGTGATGGTGATGCATATGGTGGTGATGGTGTGTGGTGATGGTGGTGTTGGTGATGGTGGTGATGGTGGTGTTGGTGATGGTGGTGATGTCGATTGTGTGGATGACGGCGGTGACGATGGTGTGGATGGTGTGAACGGTGACGTTGGTGTGTACGGATGACGACGGTGATGGTGGTGTGGATATGTGCCCACCTTCGTGTGGATGACGATGATAATATGAGGGGTGGGATTTTATGTGCAGGTACCCCACGTGAGGCCCTATTTGCCGGAATGTTAATTAATTTCCGTTCCGGCAAATTTGGGTACTCCATTTGTCATATTTTTAGCAAAGGTAATGCCGAAATTTTCCGTGAATTTTTGCATTACCTTTGCTAAAAATATCACATATTAGAGTGCCTGAGAAATTTGGACTCATATGGGGTATATATCGTTTAAATTGCAGGATTTGTTGAACTAATTTCGGCTTTTCTCTCCTTAGATATGGCTCACAACGACGAGGCGAGTGGTTCTAGGACCGGACGCATGGACGACGATGCGTGGCTCTCTATGCTTGGCAACGGAGGAGGACCTGTAGTTCTGCGATCGGAGCCAGAGACGCAGGGCGATGCAGACGACGAGATGGAGGAAACCATTCCTCAGGAGGCGCCGCGCACTGATACATCGAGCGGAGAATTTCAAACCGGTAGTGGCACCGGGGATGCCACCTCTGGTAGCGAGGCGTCGCGTAAGCGCAAAGAAAGATGACACAACATGCTCGCCACCATCCGGCAACAGTTCACCGAAGTGGACCCCAAAAGAGATGCTCCTATTGAGCCGAGAATTACGCTAAGGGGTATGGAAACAAGATAGGCTGCATAGCTCGAGACTTTGGCAACGTTAATACGGGCCAACTTAGAGATAAAGAAAACAAGGCTATGGCCGCCCTGCTGATTGAGAAGCTGCAGACAAGGTATAAGTTCCCGGATCCTTACGACAACCACGACCTGAACAGCAATCTGGTCAACTCGTTAGCACTCGGAAAGTTCACCAAGCCGTTTACGACTTGGAGGTCCAGTTTGCGGGAGATTATTGCGAAGGGTAAGGGTTTCAATGAGATCCATAAAATGTCGCCCTCAATTTCCGAGGAAGACTTGGCCACATTCAAGCTCGACGAACTCAAACCGGAAGGGGTGGCGCTGAGTAAATGGGGCAAAGATTTCCGAAAAAAGAACATTGGCCCTCACAATCTCGGAAGCCGGGGTTACCTTGGGAAGCATAAAGTTTGGGCTAAGGAGGATGCAGAGAGAAAAGGGCCGAACCCGTATGACAAGATCCCTGACCCGCAGTTGAGAAATTTTTTCAGGGACCATTATAGGAAAGATCCCCAAAAGCCCAGCGATCTTATGTTGAACTAGAAGGTCAAAGAGCTCGAGAAGAAATATCTCGAGGAAGAAGAAAAAGAACGTCTATCTCAGTCTGACTGGGGGTCCTCGACGACGATGAACAAGGACCCGCATGACACCCCTTTTATTAGGGCGCTTAACGTGACGAAGGGAGTGGCCAGTGACTAGAAGCCGCATCGTGGCCATGTGCATGGCCTCGGAAAGGGTCATCGGCATGTGCACTACTATCCGAACACTAAGGATAAGAGAAAGGAGCGGAACAAGGTGCCGCAGAAGACGGTCGACGAGCTTGTGAACGAGAGGGTCAACGCACTCCTCCCTAGCATCTGTGCGTCCGTCGCTCAGTCCTTAACGCCGTGGATGGAAGGTGGAGGACAATGGCCTCCCCCGTGATCAATATAGCCTCCATCCCGGCGCCTGCTCCGCAGAACGTGGCCCCCATTGTGGCGCCTATTGCGCAGAACGAGGCAGCCGCCAACCCTCAGCCGCAAGGTCGCGAAGATCCGTCGCCGCCCCGCCACGTCTCTGCAACGCCGACACCGACACTTAGCATTCCATCGCCCTTGTCCGAGCTCAATGCCCTCACGGTAATTCAGTGTCCACACCTTAATTATATATTATGACTTGATTCGTGACGGCCTCAGTCTCTAACGACGATCATGCAACGTTTCGCACGCCGACGAGATGGGATGCACATTGCTCGTTCGTGTGAACGGCGAGTTAAAGGACGTGGCTATAGGAAAGATCACAACACCTCTCAACCACATGGCCCACGACGTCCGTATGCCCGACGACGTGTTCAGGGTGACATGAAGTCGGGTGCTCCCTGGTTGTGGTGCTCTCGATCCTCCGAACCAACCCCCCCGCAGCCGACATCGAGTTAAACCTGGAGCAGTGCTTGGTTTGTCCATTGACATGGCCAAAATCACTAATTCGTTTGGAAACTACTCCTTTCAACACTCTAACACCGGTCCAGGGGTCGGGGCACCCAAGCCAACACAAGGATTTCTCACCTGCAAAGTCCGTGCGACACGACGGCGACGATGCTGAAGATGAGAACCCCAATGACTGCCTCGTCGACGATCCTTACGAGGGGGCCGTCCTGGATGATATTGATGAACTTCTCTTGCCAACGGAGGAAGCGGATAAATATCGATGCACAAAGCGTATTTTCTCTTCTCAAGAACCGGCAGGCCCCGATCAAGTCATCAGCCATGACGCCCTCAAAGAGGCGGTAGCAGATGTATTTAAGAATCAGCCTAAGAAGACAGCACGGAAAAGAACTAAGAAGAGTTCTGTCATTAACGTTGCATCCATGAGCCAACCGGTGGAGGGGACCAAGTCTAAGCGGCCGGTAGGACGGGTATTTGACAGGATACACGTACACGACTGGCATCAGATCCATGAGTTGGCCAAACCGATGCTTCCGCCGAGGTTGGCCTCCTTGTTGAAAAGTCATACGCGTAGAGTCCATGACTGTGATCTATATATGGAGAGGACGCTTCTCAAAGAGTAAAATCCAACAATGCTGGTTTTGGTCGCAAAGGTGCCATCTACGGTGGGATTTGTCACTGAAGGCAACGCAAACAACATCACCGTGAGATTTGGTGACATTTTTCGAACGTTCCACATCAAATCACTCCACTCATCAATGGTCCGCCTTCTTACGCTTAGTTTGGCGCATCAACTATCCGTAGATAATACGAGAAGCATTGCACTAGTAGACCCCTACTACTTGCACGACATGTACTTGAACAACCCCAAGGGCAGGGCAAAAGCGGCAAAGTACATCCAACAAGTGATGTACAATAATCATATGCACAAGAAGATCGTCATCCTGCCTTACTTTCCCGAGTAAGTTATTTCCCATCTTTAGTTAACTTTGCGCATATACAATTAATAATGGTTAAAATTATATATATGGTCTCTTTGAACTTTTTTTGCGCAGAAACAAATACGGCACACTCAACGTGCTCTACCTGAGAGAAGCGCACGCCGTATATCCCGACGCAGGTTGTAAAATTTAAGCAGAAGACCTACTCCTTCATCAAGTCTGTTATCAATGAAGCCATGGACGGCTACATCAGGGAGGAAGGGTTTTGCGGCAGAGCACACCAGATTAATTAAAAATATTTTTTCAGACACAGAACAGAGTTCCCCTGCCCCAAGCAGGCGCCAGGCGGCCATATGCAGGCGTGGTACCTCATCCAACACATGATGGAGATCGTGAAGGACGAACAAAGTCTACAATTCATGTCTGCTGAGCACAAATGGTGTCGCAGCATCGTCGAATGGTTTGATGCTGAGTTCAAACAGGACTTTGGTCGCATCCAGCGCAAGCTCTGCACAATCATCTGTAAGGATGTAGTAAGCGGTGACGGGGTCTTCCAGTTGCGGCTTCCACCATCTAAAGATGAGCTACGGCAATGTGTACTAGAGCAGGCTGACAAGAGACCATTCAACTTGTTAGAAGGTGCTCCTCCGTTCCCGCCGGTGAAGAAACAGAAGATCACAACAACGAGCAAGAAATGATCGACGGTGTGTATTCGGTTCGGTACGAATTGTGCTCCTAATAAGAACTTGTGATTTTCTTTACCGGCCTAATTCTTTTATCTTGGTCTACAGAGAGATGAAGAAGTGGACGGCGCGCTGGCCTAGTGAAAGATCGCAAGCGGAGGCGTAAGCTAAAGCATGTGATACTTTTGTAATCGTCGATGTGTTGTTTGCGATTGATCTATATCGCGCGTTGTATGCATGTCATACTTTTGTAATCGTTAAACTAATTAGATGGCTCTAATTTTGGTTCGAAATCATCCGATATAAACATGTTATCGAGATCGATGTGTATTCATGAATGCATGTATATATTAATATTTATGAAACTTATTTTCGTTGTCGATGAATCTCGGTTTGTGTATTGCATATACATATATATGCATATGTATATATGAATCAAAAAGTTGGAGTGATTTGTATGTGTTAATTATAGAAATTACATAAAATACATGTATTTGCACCTGTATAGTATAATACCAGGAAATACATCACTGTATACGAAAAAAACAAGACCATGTTCTCCAGCGGTAACATCTGCTACCGCTGGCGAAGCACTGTTTGCCAGCGCTAGCTTCGCCAGCGGTAGCCCAGTTTTGTTCGTCACTGGTAGGGTTTCTCCTACTAGTGTTCGATACTGTGCATTGCCCTTTCTCACATTAAGAGTTGGTGCACACTTCGCCAGTGCATCCAAATCCTGTGGGAGGACTTTGTTCTCCTACACATAAGACCATATATTCTTTCTCAAAACAGCCACCATACCTACCTATCATGGCATTTCCATAGCCATTCCAAGATATATTGCTGCACAATATCCACCTTCATTATGTTACTTGATGATGAGCTTCATGGTTATTTATACATACTGCTACACTTGCAGGAGCATGCAGTTAGAGACATCAGAGATATTCCATTATGAGTTATGGGTACTAAAAGTGTGATGATTCATTGTAATATAGGATGTTGCCCCTACCGGTGAGGATATATAAAAAAAATGAAAAAAGCCCAAATAGAAAAAAGGGCCAAAGAGAGAATAAAGAGAGAGGGAGCGCATCACTATCCTTTATACCACACTTGTGCTTCATGTTTAGCACCAATACTTCAGTTTGGAGGAAGTTTTCATATTATTATTTATTCATAACTATGTGGGGAACTTTACATTATAGAACTTGGCTTGCATTTTCCAATGATGAGCCTCCTCAAATGAGCTATAGGTCTTTGTGAGCAAGCAAGTTGGATGCACCCCCACTAGTTCCATTGGAGAGCTTTCATACACTTATAGCTCTATGTGCATCCGTTGTGTGGCAATCCCTACTCCTTGCATAACTTCGGTTGTAATACTTTCTCTTGTCTAATGACCACTTTCAGCTTTGTGAGACTTTCTTCCATTGACTTTCCAAACCACCATAATGTTCTCTTTGCCATAAGATCCCGGTGTCAGGGACCAACGCAAAACACTTGCTTGTTTTTAGTGCGCAAATAGTTTAAGATTCAAGCATTACATTGTGTGGAAAGCTTGACCTGATCCTAACAGGGGTTGTGAAGATCGTTTGACGTGCATGATATTGTTGTTCTGGAAAGCTAAAATCACTCTAATAAACTTTGCATAGTTGATAGTATTTCAGTAGTGATTCATTAAAAGTTTTGCTTCTTTCTTCTTATTTGTTTATCCATTACCTGTTGATATCAAATATAGATCACATCTTTAGTTCATTGGATCCTAGTTTACATGCTTTAGTTTACATATTATGATCAAGATTGTGTGGTAGCATGTCACCTCAGAAATTATTTTGTTTTATCGTTTACCTACTCGAGGACGAGTAGGAACTAAGCTTGGGGATGCTTGATACGTCTCCAACGTATCTATAATTTATGATGCTCCATGTTGATATTATGCCAATTGCTACATGTTTTCTCCCTTCTTTATAGAATTTTTACACGTTTTTCGGGACTAACCTATTAACAAGATGCCAATTGCCAGTTCCATGTTTTCCGCTGTTTTTTATTTCAGAAAAGTTGTTCTGGAAATATTCTCGGAATTGGATCCCACGAATCCCGAAGTTCCTATTTTCCCCGGAAGCATCCAGAAGTCCGAAGAGGATTCAAACACGGGAACTAGGAGGCCCTCACCATAGCCAGGCACGGGCCCCCTTTGCCGCGTCTGGGGGTGGTGAGGCCGGCCTGGTGGCCCATCGGCGTTGCTCTTTGGCCTATTTAAGGTCTTCCTCCCAAAAATCCTAACCTAATCGGCGAAATTCCACGAAACCTTCCGCAGCCGCCGTCATCGTCAACCCAAGTTTCGGAGGACAGATCTCTCTTCGGGAACCCTGCCGAGACGGGGAAGTACCCCCGGAAGCCATCTCCATCTACTCCACCGCCATCTCCATCGCCGTTATTGTCTCCTATGATGAGGAGGAAGTAGTACTCCCCCGAGGTTGAGGGCTCTACCGGTAGCTATGTGGTTCATCTCTCTCTCCCATTGTGTGATCTATATGTGATCGTGAGCTTTGTAATCAAGTTGAATAAGTAGATGTTACTCTTCATCTATTGTGCTACTCAAGTGTTTTATTAATATGAACTTTGGAGTCACCTTGTCGCGCGGTGTGAAGGTGACAGTGTGCACATCGTGTGTGTCTCCTCTATGAATTGTGGTGTTTCACTAGTACCTTCTAGGGCGCTCAAGTTGATAGTGTGGGGCTAACTAGACATGGGAATGCATACTTTAAGGAATGCTTTTTGCAGCCCTACGCAGTGATTAGTGTTCGTTATCCAACCGAAGAGGGTTAAGAGTAGCATAGTGAAGAAAAGATATTTAGTTATTTAATTGTGTGATCGTTGTTGGGAGTGTCCACTAGTGAAAGTAGGATCCCTAGGCCATGTTTACAAGCATTGAAACACCGTTTTCCGCCTGTTCTGTAACATGTTTGCTTGCTGCCATATTTATTTTAGATTGCTATTATTACTTATAACCATCCATATTACTCGCATTTCACTATCTCTTCGCCGAATTAGTGCACCTATATACCTGACAAGTATATTGGGTGTGTTGGGGACATAAGAGAATTCTTATATCTTCATTGCAGGGTTGCTTGAGAGAGATATCTTTGACCTCTACCTCTTTGAGTTCGATAAACCTTGGGTGATCCACTTAAGGGAAACATGCTGCTGTTCTACAAACCTCTGTACTTGGAGGCCCAACCCTGTCTACAAGAATAGAAGCGTGCGTAGACATCATGGGTGGCCGACCAGGAAGTGTCACTAGAATAATTAGAGTTAAATATAATTAAGACTAAAGGAGAATGAACAGAGATAAAAAATAATAGATACTAAAGGAGAATTATTAGAGTTAAAAATAAATGAGACTAAAGGAAAACCTAAAAAAAGAATCACAAAATCTTTAGTCCCGGTTCGTAATACCAATCGGGGCCATAAGTCCTCCAACCCGCAGCGCTGGAAACGGCCACGTGGAGGGACTTTAGTACCGGTTCGTGGAAAACCGAAATAAAGGGGGAGGGCCTCTAGTCCCGATTGGCTAGTCCCGGTAGGAAAACCAGAACTATAGCCGGTTCCAACCTGGGACTAGAGGCCCGGTTTTTGCTAGTGCCTTCTGGCCTTCCTGGAAGAATCTTGAGAGATGCTCTTGAGTACTTTTGGTATGAGCCCATCATCTGTATACTCTTTGACTCTTGAGGACATTTTAGGACCTATATACACATATTTTGATTTCTTGGCATCCAAGAAGACACTAGTGGAACCCCCCCTTTCATTCTGTGTTAGAAACTGCATTAGTCCCGGTTGCACCAAAAACCGGAAGAAAAATTTGCAACTTAACTTTATCAAGAAAGACAAGACTCCGAATTTCACTGGGACGTATGAGAAGATAAAACCTTTCTGGGAAGAATTTGCTATGTACAAGAAGTCGGAAGAAGCTCTGGTAAGGTCTAAAAGAAATATGGCAAATGCCACTAAAAATATCTATCAACATACTATGGGGCAAGCTGGCTACAGGGGCATCATGCCTAAATGGGATAAACTTGAGGACAACCTGCTCTTCTGAGACACACATACAAGGTCTTGGTTTTTCGCGCATGAGGGCACGTTGGACTCAGAAGGAAAGTGCATCTATAATGTAAGACATGCAGAAAATCCTCTACCCATCGCAAGACTTAGAGAAGCAATACAGGCTGTTAAAGATGGGAAGTTAAAGCCGGATAGAGAGAACGAAGAGCTCACTCGCGCCCTTGGGAACCCTAAACACTATGGACGGACACAGACCACACCAGGCTCTGTTCTGTAGAAAAATGGCTTTTCCGATGAGAAGAAGAAATATCCGGATAGAAGTCGTCAGAGGAGAAAGTATTTGCTGGAAGCTGAAGCATAGAATCGGATAGACCAGTGGCAGCGGGAATGATGACCCACAAGTATAAGGGGTGTATCGTAGTACTTTCGATAAATAAGAGTGTCAAACCCAACGAGGAGAAGAAGGTGTTGACAAGAGGTTTCGATGAAGGAATAACTGTAAATACTGAAAGATAGATTTGTAGGGGTTTTTGATATTGCAGATAAATAAAGTGCGAGTAAATAAAATGCAGTAGTAATAATTGCAGCAAGTGTCCCAATCCTTTTCTCAGCAAAGGACAAGCCGGTAGGTTTACTTATGATTAACAAACGTTCTCGAGGACACTCGGAAGGTTTCTGTCAAGTGCTTTTGTTCCATGCCGCTGAATAATCTTAGGTGTTTTGATAAGTGTTGTGTGGGTGAACCTATGCTAATGTACCGTCCCATCCAAGACTAATACATACTAGTGATTATACCCCTTGCAAGAATCCGCAACAACAAGAAATCAATTAAGGGATAAATCTAACCACAACTTTTTTAAACTCCGGGATCCTACGCTCCCTCGTGTAATGGTTTCCTAAAGGGGGCTTAGGTTTCTGTCACTCCGGCAACCCCACAATTAGTAGCCAAATACACGATGCATTCCCCTAGGCCCATAAATGGTGAAGTATCATGTATTCTGCGTTCACATGACACCACTAAAATAATAACACCACAACTTAAATATCAAACCGTTAAATATTATTCAACATTACTTTACTACTAACAACTTGACTTCTCCCATGTCCTCAAGAACAACAAACTACTCACAAGAAATCATATGGATCATGATCAGAGGTGATATAATGGATGATAAAAATCTGGTCATAAAGTGCAAACACTAATAAATCTCACAAGCATGAACTACTAACAAGTAATCCACATCGGGAGAGAGATCTAATGTAAAACAACGATAGAGAACTACTAGAGATTTGCTTATAGCAGCATATCCTACCACAGGCGAACACGAAAGTAGACGCGCCTGGGCTACTTAGCGCAGGCGAACAGCGGAGCGATGCGCCTGCGGTAAGTCCCTTACCCCAGGCGAACCAACTACGCAAGCGACTGGGGTAAAGTGTGGCAGGGCCACCCAACACCACACCCTGGCACTCTTCGTTTACCCCAGGCGAATAGAGCAGATGTTCGCCTCTGGTATAACACATACCCCAGGCGAAAGCCGAATCTCTGCGCCTGGGGTAAGCCCTCGCTGTTGCTGCAAAAAAATGAGAAAACCTTAGGACCGGTTTGTGATACAAACCGGTTCTATAAGATCTGTCCCCTGGGCCCCTCTCTGCACAGCAAATGGCCGCAAGGCCTTTAGAACCAGTTTGTATCACAAACCGGTCCTAAAGGCCTTGAGGCCATTTGCGGCAGGGTGGGGGGCCCAGGGGACAGATCCTTTAGAACCGGTTTGTATCACAAACCGGTTCTAAAGGCCTTGAGGCCATTTGCGGCAGGGTGGGGGGCCCAGTGGACAGATCCTTTTAGAACCGGTTTGTATCACAAACCGGTGCCAATGTGCTTAGCTCAATGCTTTAGTATTCTAAGTGACCAGATCTCACCCGCACCCGCACCCACACGCACCCACACGCCGCCGCTGTCGCCAGTGTCGAGGAGGAGCAGAGCAGGTCGTCGCCCACTCCGTCGTCGTCGTTGTTGATCCAGGTCAGCCCCTCTCCGTCCCATCCCCCTCCATCCCAGCCCACTCCGGCCCTCCCGCCGTCGTTGTGGATCCAGAGGATGTGCGCCTGCTCCTGGTGGCCGCGGTGCTCCCGTCGTCGTGGATCCATAGGAATGTTTGCTTTCTTTGAGCTCCAGGATTCAGTGTTCTTATCGGATCTTTGTAGTGCATTATATCTCCAACATTTAATTTTCAATAATGCGTATTTCCATGACAAATCAATGGTCTATGTCCCCAATTTAGGAACGTAAACGCAAAACTTAGGAACGAGAAAACAGAGAAAATCCATAGCAACGAGCGTTCGGATCGATAGCATGTTCTGGAGGTTTTTATTTGGCTAAGCACCCATCACTTTTGTCCCCATCTCATTTATCCTTTTTTCTATCTGCGTTCAAACCCCAGCATGCAATTAGAACACAGTAATCTGGTGGTACCACACACAGCATTGTTTTTGGATATTCCAGTAAAGTAGATACCTTTTGTGCATTTGTTTTGTGATAGGTAGGTGCTGCCATTTGTCTTTGTTTTGTGATAGCTATGCTCCTCTAACCTCTATGTGTACTTTCTTAATTTAATAGAACATGGCTTGCGAAGTATGTCGGTCCCGATGTGCCCAAGGACGATTCACCGGGACTTCTTTTATGCTTCAGCTCCACGACGGTGACGTTGATTCGTTGGTAATTAACAATTCTTTTTATGTTAACTTGTTCTTTCGTTTTACTATCTAGCTTGAGACTTGTGTTTCTTAACAAAAGATTCTTTATATTTCTTTTTTAGATTCTACCATGCAATATTCGCGAAGATTTCAACGAGTTAGTTGGCAATAACGTGGATTTCAATGTTCACGGGATTACTTACATTCTTCGAGTGAAGAAAGAAAGAAATAAGACCTACTTCTGCGGGGAACAATTGCAGGCTATCATCGCCAAGTACAATTTAAGCGGACGTGATTACATTCACTTCTCTATGGAAGGACCGCAACCTCGTATCAAAATTCTGTATATGGGCGGGATTGCGAGCGAGGATGGCGGGAGTGAGGAGGAAATTGGGAACACTGAGGATGATATGGACACTGAGGATGATATGGACGAGGAGGACCCATGGAAACATGTGGTGGTTGCTCAAAGAGCGAATCTTAGCGAGCTTGAGAAGGACTGTGTCCTTCAGAGACTTGCCCAGATAGATAGCTACATCGGGTCCCCTTTCGTGCATCGCATCACCAACACTAACATCTCCAATGGACATCTCATGGTATGTTTTTTAACATTTTCTTATTCCTATAGTTGCTTATGTTATAATGTGGCCGGTATGTGACATTGTGCTTTTATTCTTTCTTGGAATTGTGTGTTCTAGAAAATACCTATGGCGGTAGCGGACAGTGCTGGCATGGAGCATAAAGGTACCATTGGAGTACGCCGTGGAGAATCAGGAAATGTCACCACAGTTCCGATCACCAGGGATAATGCTGATGGTCGCGTCATCCTCAACTCTCAAGCATGGAGGCAGTTCCATTCCGCAAGAGTTGGTATGGAGGCTGGCCGAGCTATTCTGATCACCATGAGGAATACTGACATCCCCAACTTGGACATGATGATGGTCATCCACTACATCAGCCCAAATTAGAACAAATAATCATTTTCATCTGACTAGCTAACTCCTGGATTTATTAATTAGTTGTATGGTTCTTTTCGAGACTATGTAATTTTGTTGAACTATGTGGTGATGATCGAGACTATGTGTTGATGATCGAAAATATTTCTGTTATAAAACTTAATTTTGTCATTTTGAGACTATGGTATATTTCTGTCATTTTGAGACTTATTTCTGTCATTTTCCTGTAATTCTGTTATTTTGATTTCTTTTATATTTTGATACAGCAAAACCATACCCCAGGCGAACAGAATACGGTACCCCAGGCGCATCTGTACCCCAGGCGCACAATGCTTGTTCGCCACAGGTAAAAGTATTACCCCAGGCGCACAAGGCCTATTCGCCTGGGGTATGCCAACTTACCACAGGCGCATTTTACTATTCTCCTGGAGTAAGCCATTACCGCTGGCGATATGGTCCCAGGCGAACCGAAATGCGCCTGTGGTAGGCCTTTTCTGTTCGCCTGGGGTAAGCTTTTCCCTAGTAGTGGAGGCCCCTAATTGTTACAGAGGGATGATGGTGGATGATGAGGGTGATGGTGCTGGTGGTGATGATGATGATGATGACGATCTTGATGATGCCCTGAGTGATGACGGTGACGATGGTGGTGATTTCCCCTCCCCGGAGAGGAATTTCCCCGGCAGATTTCTCCCTGCCAGAGAGCTTTTCTCTCTCGGGTGTTTTACGCCCCGAGGCGGCGGCAGAATAATTCTTCAACGATGTTATAAGTATTAGGGTTTCCTGGGGGCCAAGTACGCCAAAAATATCCCCCAGAGGTGGGCCAGGGGTGGCCACACCCCTGGTCGCGCGGCCTAGGCGGGGGGGGGGGGGGCACCTCATGGTGTGGGCCCCTAGTGGCCCCCTCTAGCTCTCCTTCTGGCTGGACTCCTCCTTTGAATTTCTAATACACCCCCGGTGTCCCACTTCTTCTTCTTCTGATGTTCTGAAATATGGTATCTCGGCGGTGTTTTTTCCATCAGATTCCTGATCCCGGTGTTTATTCTCCAGAAATTATGAAACATGCGAAATAAGATAAAATAACTTAAGGGATGCATCATACCATGAAATATATGGATGAATAACAGAAAATTATGATATAAAATAGTGATGCAAAATTGACGTATCAACTTCCCCCAAGCTCAGACCTCGCTTGTCCCCAAGCGAAACTGAACTCAGTAAACATGACCACAGGTTTATGGAGTCAAAAGATAAAATACGGACAAGAAGCATTACATTTATCTATGAACCAATCATTATAGAGGAGCAACTTCCTCTCATATAACCTTACTTGAAACGAGTAATGGTAGTCACAAACAAATATGCAAAAGAGAATCAAAATTGGTGATGGCAAACTTCGTTCTTGGTCAGAGAACATTTAATGAAATCATACTTATCTTAGGTGAAGTTTTTATAACAATGCTTATATTGTACAACTTAACATGTTTAATTATAACAATTCTTTTACAGTGATTCATAGCTTTCAAAGTAATCTTAATTCACATAATAAAGCATGTGCTAAACAAAGAAGGATATAAAGCATGATTGAATAAATCAACGTATATATGGTGAGATCACAACAACTTAAATGCTTGCTGGAGACAGAAAGGAATGGATTTACTGACTCAACATAAATGTAAAACATAGACCCTTCGCAGAGGGAAGCATTGATTACTCATGTGCTAGAGCTTTTATTTTGAAAAACAGAGTTATAAAATGGTTGACACTCCTCCCAGCCTTTCTTACACAAACCATGGCTAACCGAATCCTCAGGTGCTTGCCAACAATCTCAAACCATGGAGGAGTGTCTAATTTTGAGAGGTGTATGCTAGTGTCAAAGAATGGTAAACAGACAATACAATATGTCACAAGCCAACTAGACTTCTAAAGAGAGACTCCCATATGAAGGACGCAACTAGTGTAGAAGGTCATCCCTCATTCTCTTTTGTTTACACGATTATGCTTTGACTAATAAATCAGGGGGAAAAATAGTGAAGAGAATTTATTATTAGTTTGGGGCTGGGCACCCCGCTGCCAGCTCTTCTAGCATTTGGATAAGCGGATGAAGCCACTAGTCCAGGTGTTTGAAGTCCAATCAACAAGTGAGATAAAGATTCTCTATTGACGTCCTCATGAGAAAGAACATGAACACAAACAGTAGTGATTTTGAAAGTGTTAAATGTAGCACATGAGCAATTTACTTGGAGTGGCGGTGAAAATAACACATGTAGGAAGGTATGGTGGACCCAAATGAAGGTTTTGGTTCAGGGTTTGGATGCACAAGTAGAGCTCCTACTCAGTATATGGTTTTTGGCTAGCAAGACTAGGTAGCAAGCATAAGAGTTGAGGTAAAAAAAAACAAATATACATATGATGAAACCGATCATGCAATCTTCATTGAAAGCCCAAGCGATCTTAACTTGTGAATACTAAGTTTATGAGCTAGTAGGCAAATTCCTCTTTCTTATGCTAGCATCTCAAATTATTATTTCTACCGACCCAAGCTAAGTTTGCCAAAACCAACTAGATTGACTTGATGATCTCTAGAGTGATACCAAATACTAACAACAAGCTCAACCATATGATAGAAATTGAAAACTAAAATAATGTGTGTAGAAACTAAATGATGAAACTTCTCATTAATATTTCAAACCGGCAACTCACACTAACGGATACAACGATAAACAACTAAGTAGAGATACTTCCATAATGCAAAACCATCCTATATGATAACTTCTCTACTCATGGTATGACTCTACTGAAAAAGGTAAAAAGATAAAAGATAGTGATGTGAACCGTGGCACTCCCCCCAAGCTTGGAACAAGCCAAGGGGATGCCAATACCAATGACGAATATATTCTTCGGTGGTGGTGCTGAATCCTTCTCATCCTTGGCCTTCCAAGGTGAAGGTTCTCAATCCACAAATGATGTCCTGGTCTCGAACATCCTCAAACTAGCAGTAGAGCTTATCCATTTAAACCTGTTCTCATACTCATAGTTCTGGTTATGCACATCATAGAGTTGTGCTTGCAAATCATTGGTGGTCTTGGTGAGTGAGAAAATCTCCTCCCAATGCTTCAAATTCTCTCTCTTGTATTCAGCGATCTGTTCTGTCTTTATCCTGTGGATGATCTCAACTTCATGCTCCGCCATCATCTTCTACCTAAAAACTTCTTGCTCCAGCTCTTCCAGCCTAGCTTCCAGACTGCCTCCCCCTTTAGGGACCCGAACATCTTAAATCTGCACCTTCCCATCCTTGAGCAGCAATTCCTTGGGATGCATCTTCAACTCGTTCATGTATAGGTTGGCGACGTTCTCAAAGAAACTGTCTTTGGGAGATCCAGGAGAGGACATTGTGGCTCTAGATCCGAAGATGCAACCTGGCAGAAACAGCTCGAAACAGAAACACGACAAGAAAAAGATATACGGACCTCGGGGGGTCCGGCGGATTATATAGCAAAAAGTTTCATAACGAAAGGAAAGTCCAGGTCGATACAAGTCAAAGAAGGGCTCCGGGGCGCCCACACCATAGGCTGGCGCGGCCAGGGTTGGTCCCACGCCACCCCATGGTGTGGAGCCTCCGGGCTCCATCTCCGCCTCGTTTCCAGCTCATAATTTTTCATATTTTCCAAAAACAGTAAAAATAAAAGTTGGAAGATGTTTCAAGAATATGTTCTTACCAAAACTGATACGTATTCGAAAAAAGACTCTGCAGTTTCTGAAATATGCTTCTTAATAAATTCCTCCGGGATCATGGCTCGAATACAATCAACATTTTAATTATAAGGATCTCTAGAACTATAATTCTTGAGTCTTTGGCCATTCACCACTTGTGAAGTGTTGTCTTCAAGGGAAATAATTTTAATTTCCCCCGAACGATATACCTCTTCGATAACAAAAGGTCCTTCCCATCTCGAGAGTAATTTTTCTGCAAAAAATCTGGGAAGAGACCTATACAATAGCACTTTCTCACCAACATGAAATTTTGTTTTAATAATTCTCTTATCGTGCCACCTTTTAACTTTCTCTTTAAAGATCTTAGAATTTTCATAGGCTTCACTCCTCCATTCATCTAAAGAACTTAAGTCAAGCAACCTTTTCTAACCAGCAAGTTTAAAATCTCTATTTAGGTCTTTCAATGCCGAGTAAGTTTTGTGTTCTAATTCTAAGGGCAAGTGACAAGCTTTTCCACAAACCATATTATAAGGAGACTTGCCCATGGGATTTTTATAAGTAGTTCTATAAGCCCACAGAGCATCATTTAATTTCTTAACCCAATTTTTGCTAGATTTATTAATAGTCTTTTGCAAGATAGATTTGATTTCTCTATTTGATAATTCTACTTGCCCACTAGTTTGAGGGTGATAGGGTGAGGCAATTATATGATTAACATCATATTTAGCAAGAGTTTTTCTAAAAACACCATGAATAAAATGAGAACCCCCATCAGTCATAAGATATCTAGGCACACCAAACCTAGGGAAAATAATGGCTTTAAGCACTTTTAATGAGGTATCACCATCAAAACTTTTAGTAGGTATAGCTTCTACCCATTTAGTAACATAATCAACAACAACAAGAATATGAGTGTAGCCTTTTGAAGGAGCGAAAGGACCAATAAAGTTAAATCCCCAACAATCAAACGGTTCAATACCAAGAGAATAATTCATAGGCATTTCATTACGTCTAGAAATATTTCCAACCCTTTGACATTGATCAAAAGATAGAACAAACTTTCTAGCATCTTAATTTCAAGAGAGTAGGTCAATAAAAACCTGATTGTCGAACCTTATGTGCAGTTCTATCTCCAACGTGATGTCCTCCATAAGCACTACTATGCCATTTTCTCAATATCTCTCATTGTTCATTTTCAGGAACACATCTTCTCATAATACCATCAACACCTTCTTTATATAAGTGTGGGTCATCCCAAAAATAATTCCTCAAATCGTAGAAGAATTTTCTTCGTTTCTGAGCTGTAAAGGTAGGAGGAAAATACTTGGAAAAAATAAAGTTAGCATAATCATCATACCATGGAGTCTCTTGAGAGCTCAGTTTTTTTTGCAGCTAACTGTTCATTAGGAAAACTATCATTAACAGGAATAGGGTCATCAGGGATATTTTCTAATCTAGAAAAATTATCAGCAACATAATTTTCAACACCCTTCCTATCCACAATATGTAAATCAAATTCTTGTAAAAGAAGCACCCATCTAATAAGCCTAGGCTTAGAATTTTTTTTCATGAGGTACTTAATAGCAGCATGATCAGTATGAATAGTAACTTTAGAATAAACAATATACTGCCTAAACTTATCACAAGCAAAAATTCCAGCTAGGAACTCTTTCTCAGTGGTAGCATAATTCTTTTGAGCAGCATCAAGAGTTTTACTGGTATAGTGAATAACATTTAACTTCTTATCTATCTGTTGTCCAAGAACAGCACCTACAGCATAATCACTAGCATCACACATAATTTCAAACGGTAAATTCCAATCAGGTGGTTGAACAATAAGGGCAGATATTAAAGCCTTCTTTAAAATTTCAAAAGCTTCTTTAGAATCTTCATAAAAAACAAAAGGTACATCCTTTTGAAGAAGATTAGTAAGAGGCTTTGATATTTTAGAGAAATATTTAATAAAACTTCTATAGAAACCAGCATGACCAAGAATACTACGAATACCTTTGACATCCCTGGGACATGGCATTTTCTCAATAACTTCAACTTTAGCTCTATCAACTTCAATACCTCTTTCAGATATTTTATGTCCAAGAACAATTCCTTCATTAACCATAAAGTGGCATTTATCCCAATTAAGAACAAGATTAGTCTCCTCACATCTCTGCAAAACTTTATCAAGTTTCTGCAAACTATTATCAAAACAAGTTCCATAGACGGAGAAATCATGCATCTTTGAAAAGTAGCAGGAGAATTACATAAACAAAAAGGCATACGTCTATAAGCATATGTTCCATAAGGACAAGTAAAAGTTGTTTTCTCGTGATAAAGCTTTCTAATAGCAATTTGAGAGAACCGAGAATAACCATCAAGAAAGCAGAAATGAGTTTTCTTAGACAACCTCTCTAACATTTAATCAATAAAAGGCAAATGATAATGATCTTTCTTAGTAACTTTGTTAACTTTCCTAAAATCAATGCACATCCTATAACTAACCACTACTCTCTGAGGAACAAGTTCATTATTTTCATTTGACACAACAGTCATCCCTCCTTTCTCAGGGACTATCAGCAATAGGATAAATAATACCAGCATCAAGGAGTTTCAATACCTCATTTCTTACCACATCCTTCATGTTAGGATTTAAACATCGTTGATGTTCAACAACTGGCTTTGCATCAGGTTCAATATTAATAGCATGCTGACATATAGTAGGATAAATCCGCTTCAAATCATCAAGAGTATAACCAATAGCACCTCTGTGTTTTCTCAATATTCCCAATAATCTTTCCTCTTCTCCAGCAAAAAGTTTAGAACTAATAATAACAGGATATAATTTCTTATCATCAATATGAGCATATTTAAGATTTTCAGGCAAAGGTTTTAAATCAAAAACAGGATCCTCCTTGGGTGGTAATGTGGTATCCAAGTCTTCCACTGTAACACCTGGGGTGTTACCTTTGGTAGAAAGTGTTTGTTTCCTTTTGCTTTGCATCACATGCATCACATGAGCATTGCATTCTGTTTTTCAAAACAAATCAAAATTCAAAACAATTTAAACTTTCACCCCTTGCTCAAAAATTTCCAATTTCAAACTTGCAAATCAAATCACTCAATTGTTTTCAATAGTTTGAAAATTGTTTTAAACAAATTGCCTGCTAAATAAAATTGTCCCTCTTATTAAAACCCTAATGACTAATTCAAAAATTCAAATCAAATCACTCATTAACTTGTTGGTTTTAATCAAACAATTAATTCACTCAATAACTTCCAAATCATTTCAAGTTCAAATCAAATCTTCAAAACATCAATCAACTTGAGTTTATAACAAATCTCCAAACCAATCAACTAATTTTAATCACTTAAACAATAGGGGTTACCCTATTAAAAATGCCTTGTTTTCATAATGTTGATCAATATCAAAATTCTTTTAATTATGGTTTCAAATATAAACAGCATGTTAAATCTCAACTTTTGGCAAACCAATCTTGGTATTTATCTGCTAATGTTCTAAATAGCTTAACCTAAATTTTCTGGAATTTTTAATAAGCTAAAACCTAGCCTTTTCTTCCAAAACTGATTTTCTGAAAAAAAATAAAACAGAAAAAGAAAAAGAAGAAAACCAACGCAGCGCGCAGCACCTAACTAAGCCGAGCCCACCTAAGCAACTAAACGCGCGCAGCGGCCCGGTACCCCCCTTCCTGTCGCCCCCGTCGTCTTCAAGGTGTACGGCGGCAATCCCCTGGCGCCACCGCAGCACCCAGCTACTCCCGACGGCCAGGAGCAGCCCTAGGGCGCTATAAAACCCCCCTAGGGCGCAGCGCTGTGCCCTAGCTATCCCTAGCCTCCCCCCTCGAGCTCTAGCCGCCGGTTTCTCTCTCACGTTGCGTCTGCCACCTCTCTGAACCCCCACCGGCGTTAAGCCTCTGAACCTCCGACCACCGCGACCGCCATGGCCCTCCTCCACCACCCGTAACCAAAGAAACAGAATCGCCACCCACTCCTCTTCCTTTTCGACACCATAACGAGCACGGAGTCCCACGGTTTCGTCGCCGCCATCATCAACACCGCCTCCGGCCACCGTGGCGCCGTATCTGAATCATTGCTCGCCGGCGTCGCTGCTGTGCCCCTCGTCGCGGTCTGATTGCTGGGATCGCTCCGCCACCCCTTCCTCCACCTGCTGGACACCGCAGCGAGCTCGTGCACCTCCTGGATCGTAGCCGCCGTCCACAACCACGCCGTCGCCGCCGCGGTAGCTTCATTTGAGCCTCTGCAACCACTCCCATCGCTGGTGAGCCGCCACCGTCTCCTCCTCTCTGTATCCTCTGCTTGCGCCAACACTGCACCCGCATCCGTGCACTTCTCACGCCAGCACCACGAGTCCAGTCGCCGCCGTTGAGCACCGTCGTCTCTCTGTCGAACGCAGGTGTTGGTTCAGTTAAAGTTTCAGAAACTTGCCCATCTGAACTTTACCTTTGTTGCGCATCTGTATCTAGCAAACGAACGCAATCCACCGCAGTGGTAGCTGACCCTGTGCACGAGCGAGAGCTCCTGGGTTCGATCCCTCTGCTCCGCAAAACCCCACTTTTTTTCCCTCGAGTGCTGACAGGGAGGGCCCCCTGTCAGCCTCTCACGTTGCCACGCAAGCGTCCAGTGGCGCTAGGCCCACTGGCAGTGGCCAGAGTAGAACTCCAGTGCGTAACAAAAGTTTTTCAACATGTTTTCTTTCAAAACCAGTCCTTTAAATTACAGTTTGGTCCTCCCTTTTAATTTGTTAATAACTTACAAAATATAACTCTAAATAATACAAGTTGAATATGTTTATTGCTCCAAATTAAACTGTCTATCCAACTATGCCATTTGTTCACTGTTTTGAAATTCCAAAATGCAATTTAAATTTGAATTCAAACAAATCAATTGCAAATTTCTAAAATCAATAACTAATTCATTATTAATCCAATAATTGCAAATAAAATATGTTTTCCATGCCATTTCAAATAACCTTTTCAAATATAACTTTTGTTTCCTGTTTTGAAATTTCAAAATGCATTTAAAATTCAAATTTGAATAATTCAAATGTAATTTGCAATAATTCATAAATAATTCATACTAATTCCAAATAAGACAAATAAAATATGTTTTTCATACCATTTTGAATATCCTATTCAAATATAAAATTTGTTTCATTGTTTGAATAATTTAAATTGCCTAAATAATTTAATACTTGTTTAATTCATTTAAATTTGATAAAATCATAACTTGCTCAAAATAAAATAACTTTAAACATGCAAATTATGTTTTCAAACCATCAAAGTGTGAACTTTTCCAATGTGAGTTTGAATTTATGTTTTGAACAAATAAAATTCAATTAAAATTCATGCTTATTTTAAATTCAATTAAAACTTGTTTAATATTGTTTAAGTCATAATAAATTCATCCTAATTCCAATTTCAATATTTGAAACATCTAATCCAACTAAAATTTGATGTTCTTTTCAAATATAAATTTTGTTAATTGTTTTGCACACTTTAACCTGATGAAAACAACAATTACTTGTGTGACATCAATAAGGAACCAAAAATTATTAACATGACAAATAAAATCCCACACTTGGTAATTTCCTTTTCCTTTGCATCTATTGTTGTTCATTATTGCTTTCATCATGCCTGCATCATGATAAACCACTTACACATGTTAACTAATTGTAGATCATTGCTTCAACCTTAACATGTGCATCCATATGCAACTCACATTGCATAAGGGTCCATTTAAATCTGTTTATCTTGTCAACTAGTTTACCTTGATGCATCTTTAAACTTGTCATGCATCCATATCTTGATCATGCTGGATCTTTTGCCGTAGTAGTAATTGTTGCATCCGGTGTTTGTTCGAGGTTCGTTGCTTCTTCCCGGATAGGACGTTGAGATGATGTGAGCAACGGTAAGTTCTGCTACCTTGCGGGATCTCAGGCAAGTATACTCACTTGCTGCCAAATGGCTGCCTTTCATCACTTGTTACCGATACTTTCCGTTGTTCTGTTCTGCTAGCCTTAGTAGTAGTTGTTTCTGTTACGAACCTATCACATGAATCCTTTAACCCTGATATTGCCTCACCTCCATACCTATAACCATTTGCTTGTGCCCGTGTCTTACTAGCATGCTTAGGTTGTTTTGCTCGAGTCTGTTACCCGTTACTTTCCGTTATTACTTCATTATGTTCTGGGGGCTCGATGCTTAATCAATCAATCATGCTAATGTTATTGTTAAATAATAATTTGATGATAAGGCACCGGCAGGAGGCCCTTTGTGGTTTTGAGGCCTGCTAGTGTCGACCCTAATAGGAAAAGGGTCTTGTCTACTGATCCATGATGAGCGCACTACCCGCATGTGGGAAGCGAGTATGGGCGCCCCCCTCAATTTGACTCGATTCGCATCTCGTCCAAATCGCCTCATTTAGTTCGGGTTTTCCATTTGCTGCATGCATGATCTTGCGAGCCCTTGGATCCCGGGTGGAACTTTCGTAGTCGGCATATAGGAGGACACGTTCTTAGAGTGCTATGAGGGTCCATTTTCTTCTGGGCTCGATTAGCCGTGCGCCTAAGGTGCTTTGGGCTTGATGCGAAGAAGAGTTGAGTTGTGTAGAGTACCTCGCTTGGTGGGTTAGCTCCCCATCTGGCGGGTTATTCTTGCGTGTACGGCTAAATTGGTGCAACCCTGCAGGGATAATCTTCTCGAGAAGCCGTGTTTTCCGCGGTTATGGATTACTTGGTGAAAGTACTGGCTAACAAGTACTCAGGACAACTTAAACCTAATGATTAACAATCTTACACCCAATGATTAACAACTTGACTAGTAATAGGCTTATTGACACAATAATCTGAACCATCATTAATCCAACTGTGTGAGTTATCCTCGGATTGCTTCTTTGGATAAAGGGGCGAGATCCAGGATGGGTTTGTTTGAAATTATCTTTCAGTTGGTTACAATACTCGATCTTATCTTCTTTCTGTTAGCCGGAAGTTGTAGTATCTCTCTGTAGTTGGTTAGAGCAGCCCGCTGTCGCTTATTTGCAATAACCCCTTCCTTTCCGTTGATCCCAAAGTATTTGTATCTGGTGATGACTGGCTACGCCGGTATCTTGTGAGTATGGTTTATGCACTTGCCAGTACTTAACCGTACTGACCCACGAATCTTTTTCGTGGCTGCATATTCAATATTGCAGTCAACAGGTTTGAAGTCTGACAACGTTAGCTTGGGAATCCCTCCGGCTTGGCCTGGGCAGGGATTGGACGCTCTCGGTTATCTTCAGGACTCTTAGTCCAATTTGTATCTTGTCCGTAGACGGACGATATGTTGTTTCTTCCGCTGTTATTTGGATCTTTGTATTGTATCAGTTGTATCCTAGGCTCGTTTGAGTCATCTTGTATCTACCTGTTTCTGTTGTAATTGTGGAATATTCGTGAACTATTGTAATGTTATCACAAGTGGCAACCTGGAATCGGTTATTATGTGGATTTTGGCGGAAATGCTGAAATCTGCATAGTGCCCGATCCCGGGGCGTCACATCCACCGATAAATTATTTTTCAGCATCGCTGGCTCATGTAGGAAATTCTCGTCAATTTCATTCCTTTCTTCCATAAAGACATCACTTTCGTTGTCTTCCATGTTTTGCTGCAAAGGATTGTTAGGAGCAAGAGCAATAGCCGCCAATTGTTCAACTCTATAATTCTCATTAGGTAATTCAGCTTCATAATGTTCTTTAGCAAATTTGGAGAAATTAAATTTATAAGACTCTCCATCAAACTTTGTAAGGATTTTCACCCTTTTACAATCTATAACAGCACCCAAAGTGTTTAAGAAAGGTCTACCAAATATAATAGGACAAGTATCACTAGCAGAAGTGCCTAGTACTAGAAAACCAGCACGATATTTAGTTTTACCACATAAGACCTCTACATCTCTAACAATACCAATCGGAGAAATAGTTTCCCTATTAGCAAGTTGAATAATCACATCAATGTCTTCAAGTTCACAAGAACCAATTTCATGCATGATTTCTTTATAAAGCTCATAAGGAATAACACTAGAACTAGCACCAATATCACACAAACCATAATAGCAATGATCACCTATCCTACCAGATAGCACAGGAACACTAGGTTTCCTAGATTTACTAGGACGATAGACAATATTGGAAGCATCTTCACAAAATATAATGTGCCCCTCTTCTATATTTTCAGCAACAAGGTCCTTTACTATTGCTACTGTAGGTTCTACAGTTATTTGTTCCTCGGGTTCTACAAGTTTCCTTGCACTTTTATTAACCACACTAGCTAACATAGAATGTTCTTTTACCTTACCAGGGAAAGGCATTTTCTCAAAATAAGGTTTAGGCACAATAGAATCAACGGTATGAACTTCTATATCTCTAGGAGGAACACAATTAACAATATCTTTATAAGGTGCATAATACTTGTCCCATTCCTTTTTAGTAATATCAATATAAGAAGCAAAAGCCTTATATAAGTTTGCATCAACTTGAGAATCCAAACCATAAACAATACTAACATTATGAAAATGATCGGATGACATAAATTTTTTAATGCATTCATAATCATAATTTATACCTGACTTTCTACCTTTCTCATTCTCCCATCCTTCAGTGTTTTCTTGAATACGGTCAAGAAGATCCCATTTAGCTTCATCCTTCATACGTGTAAATGATCCAGAACAACAAGCATCCAATAAATCCTTATCATGAAAAGAAAGCATTGCATAGAAATTATTAATAACAATATTACTGGGGAGCTCATGAATGGGGCATTTTAGCATTAGTAACTTCAATCTCCCCCATGCTTGGGCAATACTCTCTCCGTCATGAGGCCAAAAATTATATATATAATTCCGATCTCTATGAATTTCACTGGGATGATGGAATTTAGAAAACAAGAGAGGTACAATTTCTTCCCATCTAACAGTCTCACTATTTTTTCAGGAGTTTGAACCATTCAGTGGCTTGGCCTGCCAATGATATAGAGAATAATTTCCTCTTCACTTGGTCCATTGTAATACTGCACACTTGAAAAACTCGCATAATTCATGTAAAAAGAGAAAATGATCACCAGGATGGACAGTTCCATCACCTGAATACCAGTTATTCCTAACATGTTTAACAATCTTTATAGGTATTTCATAAGGATCCAAATCATCAGGCGGTGGGTCACTTACTACCCTAGAAGTGGCAGAAGTGCCCGCAAATAAGGACTCAAAAGGATATGCAAACATAGTGTAATAAAGTAGTAGCAAGTAATAAAAAACAACACTTACAGCAGAAGCTTCCTTTATCAATTCCACTTCCCAATAGCGCTTCACTCCCCGGCAACAGCGCTAGAAAATAGTCTTGATGACCCACAAGTATAGGGGGTGTATCGTAGTACTTTCGATAAATAAGAGTGTCAAACCCAACGAGGAGCAGAAGGTGTTGACAAGCGTTTTCGATGAAGGAATACCTGTAAATACTGAAAGATAGATTTGTAGGGGTTTTTGATATTGAAGATAAATAAAGTGCGAGTAAATAAAATACAGTAGTAATAATTTTAGAAAGTGTCCCAATCCTTTCTTTAGCAAAAGACAAGCCGGTAGGTTTACTTATGATTAACAAACGTTCTCGAGGACACTCAGGAGGTTTCTGTCAAGTGCTTTTGTTCCATGACGTTGAATAATCTTAGGTGTTTTGATAAATGTTGTGTGGGTCAACCTATGCTAATGTACCGTCCCATCCAAGACTAATACATACTTGTGATTATACCCCTCGCAAGCATCCACAACTACAAGAAAGCAATTAAGAGATAAATCTAACCACAGCTTTAAACTCCGAGATCCTATGCTCCCTCGTGTAATGGTTTTCTAAAGGGGGTTTAGGTTTCTGTCACTCCGGCAACCCCACAATTAGTAGCCAAATACACGATGCATTCCCCTAGGCCCATAAATGGTGAAGTATCATGTAGTCGAAGTTCACATGACACCACTAGAATAATAACACCACAACCTAAATATCAAACCATTAAATATTATTCAACATTACTTCACTACTAACAACTTGACTTCTCCCATGTCCTCAAGAACAACACAAACTAATCATAAGACATCATATGGATCATGATCAGAGGTGATATAATGGATGATAACAATCTGGTCATAAAATGCAAACACCAATAAATCTCACAAGCATCAACTACTAACAAGTAATCCACACCGGGAGAGAGATCTAATGTAAAAAAAAGATAGAGGCCCCTAATTGTTAGAACAGGATGACGGTGGATGATGAGGGTGATAGTGCTGGTGGTGATGATGATGATGATGATGATGACGATCTTGATGATGCCCGGAGTCATGACGGTGACGATGGTGGTGATTTCCCCTCTCCGGAGAGGAATTTCCCCGGCATATTTCTCCCTGCCAGAGAGATTTTCTCTCTCGGGTGTTTTCCGCCCCGAGGTGGCGGCAGAATAATTCTTCGACGATGGTATGAGGCTTAGGGTTTCCTAGGGGCCAAGTACGCCAAAAATATCCCCCAGAGCTGGGCCATGGTGGCCACACCCCCTGGTGGCGCGGCCAAGGGCGGGCGCGCCACCTCATGGGCGGCCAAGGGCGGGCGCGCCCCCTCTGGCTCTCCTTCTGGATGGACTCCTTCTATGAACTTCCAAGACACCCCCGGTGTCCCACTTCTTCTTCTGATCTTCTGAAATATTGTATCTCGGCGGTGCTTTTTTCCATCAGATTCCTGATTCCGGTGTTTATTCTCCAAAAATTATGAAACATGCAAAATAAGATAAAATAACATAAGGGATGCATCATAACATGAAATATATTGATGAATAACAGAAAATTATGATATAAAATTGTGATACAAAATGGACGTATCAGGGAACTCGGAGAGCGGTAGCCGGAACAAATAGACATACTGACCCAGCAGCAAAGTACTGCCCCGCATATGGTAGACAGTGCATTCGATAGTACTGGCGCCGCACCATCAAATCAGAAAAGTAGCGTTGCTTCCACGCAGATCCAGGGTGATGACGATGATGCACCGCCGATGATGCACCAGGTGGATCATATAACGGAGATGACATCTTGTGAGCTGCATGTGAAAGTCGTCAACATAACCATTAAGGCAGCAGTCGGCTTGGTGAGACCAATGGGCCCTGAACCTACTCACCATGGTCGACCCGTTCCAAGGGGCTACGCTGTTGTCGGGGTGGATGAGGTTATGAACGGATTCGAGTCGGTGAAGCTTGACTATCCTAAAGGTGACGACGGGGAGGTGACTGAACTTGGAGACACCAAGAACTTGGCCATTGTATGGCCAAAAGAATACACCGTGCTTCCAAATTGGAAGCCAAAGCATCCTTCTCCGCCGCCTCAAGACCAGTCTGTGCCGCGTCAGCCGTGTCCACCCACGACCTCTCAGAGCAGCGAAAAGAGGAGGAGAACCACCGCATCATCGAAGCGTCAACTGTCGCCCCTACCGAAAATACCTCGTCAGAATCTACCCAAGTTACCTTACCACTATACTGATGAGAAAACCAAGGAGATCGCACATTTTCAATACGAGGCGCAGAAATCAAAGGAGAAGGCGCCGAAAGAGCCAGATTTTCCCCACACCGAAGAAGCCAAAGCCCGAGCGTTGAAAATGGTGAAGACCCTTTATAACCCCGAGCCGAGGTTGTCATCGGACTATAACCGCTCTATTCATAATTCAAACAACAAAGCGGTGCAGTCGAAGAAGCACAGTAGCTCAAGCGGGAAGTGCGCGAAATCAGTTGACCAGCTCGGAAAACAGAAGAATCAGTCCACCCCACCCGCTCATAGTGCATTCGAATACCAAGGTGGGGCCAAGCACAGGTGCGGGCCAGCAAATTGACCCAAGTTTATTGCATTGTACGAAGAAGCGGCCGCTGCTGCGGGTGTGTCCATTCAGGAGTATATCCTGAACTTATCAACCTTCTCCGAATCTGAATTAGCCTACCAATACCGGCATGGGCATCCTCTAGTCAGATCTGGGGAGGAAAAATATCTACCAACAAAAATGCGTAGAGTGCATAATTGGTACGTGGAAGCCTCGAAGGAATCAAATGACTGGCTACCAATGGGAGTTAGAAATGAGCATCACGGATATGGAGAGAGGATTATCCTTATTAAATTTGTAGAATTATTTAAGTTATTCCAGCAGCAGGCCCTCGACAAATCTATCGTCTGTGCATATTGTCTGTAAGTAGTTATTTCTGTACTTAATTAAGTCTCTAGCTAGCTCACCTTGTTCATTGCATATATAATAACACTTGCTATATTATAATTGCAGAATGAACATTCTAGAATGCAAAATAGGACAAATATATGACATTGGGTTAATCATAAAAATCTGGAAACAAAACCCAAGGAGATAGAAGATAATATTGTGATGGCGTTAAGTTTTCACAATCACAAGAGGAAAATACTTTTTCCGTACAACTTCGGGTGAGTGTTTCTGTCTTGTAAACATTCTGTTTTCCTTAGTCGATGATAAGTGTATAACTGATGAGTTATGTTTGCGCATCTTCCACTATATTCTTCTCATATTTGAAACTGACAAAGGAAAAGTATCGATAATGGACTCAAAAAATAAACCCCTTGAGACGTGGGACGACATGCAGCAAATGATCCAACGGTAATTTCAATATTTATGACATTATATCGACAACTTTCGTTCATTTTCTGATTACTCCCTTTGTTAATTTTCTTTGCCGGGCAGCTCTTGGAAACAGTTCACAAGAAAGGAATCTGGACCATGAAAACAGGAGCTTACATTTCAACATATTCCAGTAAGTACTCTAGCTACATCCGCGTATCTACTTTATTCTAATTTCCATACCATTATAATGCTAAATTATTATTTTTATTGAAACCATGTTCTTGTTAAGTGCTTGGACCAGGGAGACGGGAACCACTTATGTGGATACTATGTCTGCGACTTCATTCGTCAGACGACTTGTGCCAAGGGAAGGGATTTTGAAAAACTTCGTGTACGTCAACAATCACTTTTATCTTATTAATTACCATCTATTGACAGTCCCTTATATATGTATTGACCACTATTTTTTATATTAGATCAAACGGATGCGGGACGGTGTTCTCTCAAGGGATCGCATACGAGCAATTCAAGAGGAAATTTGCGGATTCTTGGATGCAGAGGTCCTAAAGCCAGGAGGAGAATACTATTACTCTTTCACAAGTTGACACTAGAATTCTTATATGCATAGTATTTACCTGTATATTCGAGTCATGGTGTATGTGGTGGTGTATTCGAGTACTTATGGGAAAGAGTACCTTGATGCATAGTACTTAATTGTATATTCGAGTCATGGTGCGTACTTACTTGTATATTTTTCAAGTATATTCTAATGCAATCACCATATATACTTGTATATTCTACTAAAATGGAATACAAAAAAAAATCATGGTGTCACAGGACCCCCGCGCTAGTGAGAAAAAGAGCGTCCCGCCCGCTTCCCGATCGGTGGGGGTAGCCTCTTCTCCCCCGGTGCCTACTACGACGGAGGTTGCCCCGACCGCATCGCTCGGTGGCCCTCGTACATTTTATTGACTGGGACATCGATGACAGGGGAGAAGGAGTACTTTATTCCCCCGGTGCCCGCTAATAAAATGGAATCTAACAGACCAATCCCTAAAAGGAAAACAAGAAATAGATAAAAAAAATCTGTCGCGGCAGAAAAACTACCAAAATGCTGTCGCGGTAGCCGGGGTATCCATCCCGGTTCCTGTTAAGAACCGCGATGAATGGTCCTGCCCAGGGGCCAGCCCTAAACGTCAATGTGGACGACCCATTCATCCCGGTTCTTAACACAACCAGGACGAAGGGGGGGAGACATTAACCAGGATAAATGGCACTAAAAACCGGTATAAAAGGGGGGTTTCTACCAGTGAGAATATGTGGGTATATTGTTCCTCGATTTACTCCAACCTGGGCCTGCTTGAGTCCACCCGTAAGTGATTGCAAATTAGTCACGCCAAGGAAAGCGGGCCGAAACGAACTGTTCGTGCAACAAAGAAGAAAAAACAAGACCTATTTTAGTCCCAACTGTTAACCCGTTGCAAGGGATAAGACCTAGGCGATCTAGGGTTATGGCTCCACTGGTGATCTCTTTGTTGGTTTGAGATTTCCGATTGATATTGGAATAGAACTTCGATCTGTCTTCACTACGAGATCAGTACGGGAGGATATATAGGAAATATTTGTTTGTGCTCGTTGTCTGCTTGGAGGTAAACAGGGTGAAGTTCAAGATTGGTTCAGCGTCACCATGACGGATCTCGTTGGAAGTGTGAATAGCAGATTGCATCAGGGAGAAGGCGATGGGTCACTTTCCAGAGCCTTGCAGAATCTAGAACTGCGTGAGGGAGATACCGATGATGTCTTCCTTGGGGATTGAAGAAGAAGTCACGGTGGCTAGCGGTTGCACGGGTTCATACCCGGAAGGCTTTCAGCTCAACATCGCTCTTTGAAACGCTGCATGGGATTCGAGGATTGGGTTACGATCCAAAACTGAGGGAAGTGGACGACATTCTATTCATGTTCCAGTTCTTCTGCCTGGGAGATTGGAACAAGGTAATGCTTCAGGGACCGTGGTTGTTCAAGAAGCTTATGTTTGTTATTGCTGAATACAATGGACTCGTAAACCATAAGGAGGTGAAGCTTGATCGAGCAGTAGTATGGGCATAGATACATTCTATCCCGGAATTGTATCGGGTATAATCAGTTGTTGATCAGCTAGCCCGTCGAATAGGGAGAGTACATAGTGGTGAGATGAATCCTCCTCGATGGTTTGAAGGAGACTATATTAGGGTCTAAGAAAGTATAGAGGTGGGCTCCCCTCTGATTCGTTTCGCTCCCCTTTCTAAACGTGTGCTACTACATGTTAAATACGAAAAGGTTGGATTTTTCTATGATGTCTGTGGAATTATGGGACACGGCATGGAGGAATGTGGGTATGGAGTTCATGATAAAGAGGCAATCCAGTATGGTAAGTGGATGTTAGCAAAGAGAAGGATACAAGCCCCGGGCCAATACTCTTACAGAGCTCCCATGGCAGCACGGATGGGAGGCCGGGGAAGAGGAGGGCGTGGGGGTGATTTTTCCTATCCATGCAAAAGACCATCTAGGGAGATCAATGGTGAAGAGGATATTGAGGATATTGCCTCTTCTCCTCTGAAGGTACAGGGGCAAGCTATGGATGAGGATCCAAATCATAACGAAGGCAATTTGGTTGTGCAAAAGAAGCTGAATTTCGGGGAGGGTGGTGGCGCGGATAGTGGCGCAAGAGGGAAGATGGACGATCTTATTCCTCCGCCACCTCCGACCTATGTCTCACCGAGGGAAAATAAGAGGAAAAAAACGGGGAAAGACAGTGAAAAACTTCATCAAATGAGATCATATCGGCACGTCCCTCGAGGGCGATCGCCGGGAGTAATGAATGCATGGATTTGGAACTGTCGCGGAATTGGCAATGACGCGGCAGTTTGTGAGCTCCACGGTTTTGCGCGAGAATTTCCCCCCACCATCTTGTGTATTGTCGAAACTCAAGTACATAAGTCGCGAGTTGAGGGTCTATGAAGGTATCTGGGTTATGATCATTGCTTCGCTGTCAGTAGTGACAGACGTAGTGGGGGTCTGGGGGATTTTGGAAGAGTGATGTTGATTTTTCTCTGATCCGGTTCTCCCAATATCATATAGATGGAGAGGTGAGGTGTGAAGGTCAGCAGCCGTGGAGATTAACATGTATTTATGGAGAGGCGCAACGAAGTGAAAGACACACAACGTGGCGGTTAATGATGTTTATCAAGTGTAAGTCAGCTCTACGATGGCTCTGTTGGGGAGATTTTAATGAAGTCTTGAGGCGGGAAGAACATAAGGGGTATAGGCAGACGGGATGAAAAATCGCTCCAAGGATATCGCGAAGCGGTGGACGTGTGTGGTCTTGTGGACTTAGGGTACATTGGTACTGATTGGACATTTGAACGGAGAGTCGCAGGGGGAAGCTACACCAGAGCTCGGTTGGATAGGGCCTTGGCCACTCCGGATTGGATTGCCAATTTTCCAATGGCCACTGTTCGTCATTTGCACTTAGTCAAGTCGGATTACACACCTTTCTTCCTGGTGACAGAATGTGAGAGAGAGCAGCAAAGGGACTGGCTGCGAAAGATGTTTAGATTTGAGAAAATGTTGGAGGAGCATGAGGGCTTTGCTGATTTCGTCAAAAGAAAGTGGGAGGGAACTCGGGCTAGTAAGCCAGCAGCGTTATGCAGCAAACTTGGCCATATCAGCAAGGACATGGCGGTTTGGAGTAATGAGGTTTTCGGGAATGTCTCGAAATAAATTAAGGAGCTTAAAAGGAAAATTGACATCATGCGAATGCACCCCGGCCATGTCGTCCCGACTCATGCCGAGATCAAAGTACAAGATCGGCTGGTGGAATTGTACCACCGTGAAGAGACAATGTGGAGGCAGAGGTCTCAGATCCAGTGGCTAAAAGAATGGGACAGTAATACTCGGTTTTTCCATCAAAAAGCTACTCATAGAAAGAAGAAGAATAAAATCTCTAAGCTGGCCCGAGATGATGGGACAGTTACCGAAGACTGGGGGAGATGCAGGGTATGACGAGGGAGTTTTACAACTTCCTCTATACATCTGAAGGTTGCAGCGATGTAGAGGATGTCCTAGAAGTGGTGCCAAGGAAGGTCACCGAGGAGATGAACGATGATCTCTCCTTACAATTTATTGAAGAAGAGGTAAAGACAACTCTTTTTCAGATGTTTCCGACAAAAGCACCGGGACCCGATGGTTTCCCGGCGTATTTTTTTGAAAAGCATTGGAGTATTTGCGGGAAGGAAGTTACAACTATTGTGCTACAGTTGCTGCGAGGGGAGGATAGCTCCGAGGTACTGAATAAAACATTCATTGTTTTATTACCAAAAATTACTAACCCCTCTTTGTTGAGTCAATACAGACCAATAAGCCTGTGTAATGTCCTATATAAAATTTCCTCAAAAGTATTGGCCAACAGATTAAAGAAGATATTACCGGAGATCATTTTGTTAAGAACAATCGGCCTTTATGCCGGGAAGGCTTATAACTGACAATATCATTTCAGCGTAGGAGAGCTTACATTTTATGAAAATAAATAAAGCTAAGAGGAACAGAGCTTGTGCACTCAAGCTTGAACTGATGAAAGCCTACGACAGGGTGGAGTGGGAGTATTTGGAGAAAATTATGGTGAAACTTGGTTTTCGACCTAATTGGGTTTCGTCGGTTATGAGGTGTGTAAGAACTGTGTCATTCTCAGTTCTATTCAATGGAGATCATCTTGAGGAATTTAAACCGGCCCGTAGAATCTGGCAGGGCGACCCAGTACACCATATCTCTTTCTTCTAGCAGCGGAGGGTTTTTCATGTCTTATGAAACACAGATGCGGGATAAATCATATTGTTGGTATAAAGGTGGCCCCTACAGCACCTGAAGTGAGCCATCTCTTATTCGCCAACGATAGCTTTATGTTTCTGAAAGCTACAAGAGAGGTTGCGGAGGAGGTAAACCAAATTATGGAGTTGTACAGTCGAGCATCCGGCCAGAGAATTAATCTGGCCAAGTCATCTATATTTTTTAGCAAATCATGCCCGGTAGGGATACTGGAACAGCTAAGGACAATATTGAATGTGAATGTGGAATGAGAAGTATTTGGGTATGCCTTCGGATATGGGGAGATCAAAAGCTGGTGCTTTCAAATATTTGAAAGACAGAATGTGGAAACGAGTACAGGGGTGGTTGGAGCAATGCCTTTTAGTGGGAGCGAAGGAAGTATTGATAAAATCGGTTTCTCAAGCTCTGCCAACATACTCTATGTCACGTTTTAAGCTACCCACTGGTTTATGCAATCACCTTAACTCTCTTATCAGAAGTTTTTGGTGGGGTAGTAAGGGGGGCAAGAGGAAGGTGGCCTGGGTTTCTTGGGAGGAAATGTGTCAAACAAAGCACCTTGGTGGGATGGGCTTTAAAGATATGGAGCTTTCTAACCTCTCTTTATTGGCTAAAAAGGTTGGGGGATCATCGAAAATCCGAACTCCTTGAGTGCTAGAATTCTGAAGGCAGCTTATTTTCCCAATACTGAATTTTTGGAGGCTAGACTTGGGACTCGCCCGTCCCAGATTTGGTGCTCGATCATTGAGGGCCGTGAGATTCTAAAACATGGATTGATAAGGAGGATCAGAGATGGGAAGGATACGTATATCTGGTCACAGAACTGGCTCCCTCGTGGTGTCCATATGTGACCATATACTCCTACTGATTTGAGTGTTTCTATGGTGAATGAAATCATAGACCATACGGCAGCATGTTCGAATATGAGTAAGGTGAGGGCTATCTTCCTTCCTATGGATGTTGAGATAATACAAAATATCCCAATTAACACTATTTCGACCGAAGATAAATGGGCTTGGCATTTTGAGAAGTCTAGCCAGTTTTCGGTAAGATCTGCTTACCGGATGATTATTGATACTAGGCGGAGGAGGGAGGACTGGATCGACCATAGATCTGAGACGTCCGGTAGGTGGAATATCGAATCCTCTTGGAAGAAGTTATGGCAGGTGGACGTGCCGGCAAAGGTTAGCAATTTTGCGTGGTGCCTAGCAAGACAAAGCTTACCCACAGCTGAGCTACGGAAACATACGAGGATGTCATCCGAAACTGTTTGCAAGATCTGTGGCGCGAAACTAGACAATTGGCGTCACAATTTTCTTGAGTGCAACATGGCACGCTGTGTATGGGTCCTAGCTTATGATAATATTTATGAGCGTGCACGAAACCGTAGTCTCCCAGATGCTAGAAGATGGATATTCACAATGATTGAGACACTTAACCATGCAGATTTTAAAAAACTTCTGGTTACGGTTTGGGCGATTTGGACCGCAAGGAGGAAGGCTATATATGAGGATATATACCAAAGTCCTTTATCCACGTTTGGTTTTATCACAAATTTTATCCGGGATATTGGACTAATTAAGAGCCCGAAGAATTCACTTACAGGAGGTAGTCATGTGCTGAGGGAAAGGAGATGGCAGCCACCAGCTGAAGGGATGTCCAAAGAAAATGCCGATGGAGCAGTTAATCGATCTGAAACATTGGGCGCAGCAGCGGCAATTTTCCGTGACGAGACGGGCAAATTTCTTGGCGCATCCTCTTTGGTGATTGAGGGAATGTCCGATCCTAGAATTTTGGAGGCGATTGCATGTAGGGAAGCCGTGACACTAGCAAGGGATATCGATATCAGGAGGATGATGATAGCTTCAGACTGCCCAAATGTGGAAATGACATTTCTTCGAGTAACAGAGGCAAATATGGCACAGTTATCTCTGAAATCAAAGAAATTCAGTGTTTGAAACGGTGGTGTTCAAGCATGAAGCAAGGGAGGCTAACTGGGAAGCTCATGAGCTAGCTAAAGGCTGTTTTCATCTAGGAATTGGCCGGCCTGTGTGGTTGCTTCATCCACCAGACTTTGTATTTTTACCTATTATCATTAATCAATAAAGTACGGTGTTTTAGCTAAAAAAAACAAGAATACGAATCGTAAGCATGGATGCATGCATACCGCTCATTCTTTGGCCATGCATATGTAGCATGCAGCTAGCTAGCGACCATGAATTTAATGCAAAGAAAAAGCTGCGACTTCATCATGACCATCATCATTGCATGTAGTACTCCAGTCTTTATCCGTTGACATTTTTCTTATCATCACCGTAATCATCATGATGACCGTGGGGTGTTAGGCCTTCCGTAACGCAGAACGGCATTGCCGTGTCTAAAGTTTTCCACGTCAGCATGCACAATTAAGAGACGTCAAGATTTCATTAGGCCGTTTTCATGCATTAAATTCTTTTGATCCATCCGACTGGAAGTGATTGGTCACCAGCCCATCCCAGCGGCAGTGATTGGCTAGCACTAGTTATTGTCTTGGATACAGGGATAAGAGCCGTAGTCACGCGAGGAGACGGTTCTTCTCTCATCTTCATTAAATGGTGATCCAGGTAGACAAATAATCCTAGCTGGACACTTAAGAGACGGTACACGGTGTAGCATTACGGAAGGCCTTAGGCTGGTCACAATGGGGAGTAACATAAGATAGTAACATACACACTTTCCTAGACTATGTTCCTACCTCCACAATGGGGAGTAACATGTATGTAGTGTCATGCAACGTTGCATTTATTAGGCTATAGACTCATTGTTTCTTGAAGTGTGTGATGTTCCGGTAACTTAGCTAGTTACCACAAGCACCTCTCTTTTCATTAAATACGTGCCACATAAGCAAACTTGTATTGGAGTGTGTGATGTTACTACTAAGTTCCTCCCCATTGTGACCAGCCTTAAGTGGTGCACCATTTCTATCTCACAAGAGTAAATACAGCCGGCAGCTAGCTATATATCATTTCCATGTCACATATACCTAGTTTATAGGTTACATGTACAATAGTTGGTTATATACATGAAGTAATTTATCAACATATGGCCCACCTTACGCTCTCACAGATTGCCTAGAAGCATGTGTTGAAGCTGGCCGCTAACTTGTAGCCCGTTTTGGTTCTCTCTTCATCTCTCACCTCCACCTAAGGAAAGATATATTACTTAAATCGTTATAGCCTTCTTATGTCACATTATTGTACCTGCTCTAAGGTGAATGTGCCATTTTTTGCAGGGACCAACGTTTATTACACAATTTTGTCGGTGGAATAAGGGAGGGTTATATCTAGATGGTTGATATCATTTAGGTTTTGCTCAGAATGATATCGGGAGATTTGGCGATTAGTTCACTGAAAAATGCATGAGTTAGTATTTGGTATTTAATTGTGCAGCCGCAATGCCTATATAATTGTGTTACTTACATAACCATATAAAGTGTTAGTATTATACTCCCTTCTTTCACTAATAGCAAACTTTCAGGAACAACATGCCGTCAAAATTTATTTCTATCTTGAGATAAGGCCAAATCATAAGAATATGAATTTTGAATCCGTATGGACCGTATATCCAATTTCCCAATCAAGTGTGCTAGGATCACTTAAAAAATTTGACTATTAATAGACACAAATATATTTCGATTTGAAAAGATAAAAGTAGAACAATTAAGGTTGCCTTGAAAATTGGTGGCTAAATTTTCTTGTCTCTCTAATAAACACTTTTTTTTCTCTCCAAAGCAATTAAGGTACCACAAGAAAAAAACTAGAAGCATTTTGCATGTACATTAAAATTCAAAATGTGAATAAGAAAATACATGACCTTAGTGAGCTAGCCGAAATAATCGTTATCTATCATTGAAATAGTGTGTTCTCTTAGGTCTTCCGTAATGCATTTTATCTTATCGTGCTATTGTAGGAATGACTACAATTTAAGAAATAACTACTCTAATACATTGTTTTTTAGAGGTTGTATCTAAATGAAATTGTATTTAATGATCTGGGCCTAATACTTGCTTGTGGTTGGGCTATCAATTTTTTTATTTGCGTATGATCTCGTGCTACAGCTATGTGTTATGCAAGATATACAACTATAATATATCTCTTTCTTCATTTAATATTGTGCCACATAAGCAAATTGAATATGATACGTCGTTAAGATACAAGCTTGACGGAAGGCTTTGAATATCTACTCCCGAGAAATTGTCCAATGTGCACACTCTTCCTCAATGAATAAATTAAATTAGAGATTGCGGTAGAGGTCCAATGGTTGGGGTTGCGGTGGCGCGCCACATGGCCCGAGTTCGATCCCTGCCCGTCGGGGTGAATTCATGTAATTCTCACAACAGAACACTTTCCTACAAAATAAAAATATGTCACCATGGGCTAGTCCTTGATTGGTCTGGTTATTTTCTTTTTGAATAAGTTCAATTAACAATTGCTACATTTATTTCCATATTCATGTTTCAGGGGAATGCGACGAGGAGAGTACACGTGAGTGTGACTTCCCCAACTTTGATGCTCCATGATTTTACACACGGTTTCACTCATGACGGTCAGTTGCTAAACCCGCTGGAAAAGAATGTAACTCTGCACGTACGTAGGGCAATCCCGTGACGTAGGGTGCGGACGTACCATTACAGCGACATAAAATAACGGCAAATTGGATACAAAATAGTTAGCGAAACAGAAAAATGAAAAATCACAAAAATATCCTTGGGAAGAAACTTCAGCCAAAAATAATCTCGGCCGAAAACTATTTCTGTTTCTAAAACTTTTGGGTAGTGCCCAACACGGCAGCGTGGTCATCACGAGGGTAGCGCCTGGGCAGCCAGCGCAGTCCTCGCGCCACATCGGCTAGGCGGGGCCCATGCGTGTCTATGTAGCGCGGAGCATCCGGGTGCGGTGCGAAGGAGGGTAGCGCCCCATTCCGCGGCGCGGTGCTTCTTCATACGTAAAACGGCTCGGGCGCGGCGCGGTCCTCATTCCCCAAGTCAAACAAACGAACAAACGACATGGCTGCCGGCGCCTCCATCTCCCCCTCCTAAATCCCTACCCAAATCCGACCATATTTGGACGATTTCTCCGTGGATTTGGATCCCCCATCCCTCCTCATGGTATTCTCATCCATTCCCCTCTGGTTTGTCCGAAAAATCTCACACATTTGCTCTATTTTGGTAACCCTAGGTGGAACCTTAGTTCTTGATTGATATTGAAATTTGTAGATTCTTTGGTGTATGTAGTAGTTGTGCTAGAGATATATAGATGTGTGAGAGACATTTGACATATTTTCCACCTTATTGATCTAGATCTAGATGTGCGAGAGATGTAGATGGATGAAATTTTGGTATTCTCTAGTGTGGTTGAAAATGTGGCGTATGTGTTTATACACTTTGTAACACAAAATTATTTCCATTTATTATGGTAGTGTATTGGGAGCTATAGATATGTTTTGGTGGCCACTACTCAATCTGCGTACTGGGTTTTGGTGGCATTCTTGTTAACGTATGTAGATGTGTCTCATCCACTTGGGAAATATATGCTTATGTTGCTGCTGCCTTTATGATGCAAATCAAACGCATGCTCTCACATGCACTCGTATCCATCAATTAAAACTAGCACCATATATACATAAATATGGAGATATATGCATGGATGCGCTGTTATGGTAAAAGATATTGAACCATAAATGTATAAATGTAGTAGCAATATACAACGGAGTGCGGTGGAATTATCCGATGGGCGCAACGGTTGCGGGACATCATCGTGTTCGTCGATCTGGTGCTTCTGGCATTAGTTTCTTTTGTTATTCTTTTGTCGTAGGGCGCGGTGGACATAGGGGCAACTCCAACATGCCCCCCCGCGTCGCCCAAAAGTGTCCCCACATCCAAACCGAGAGTAGTATCATCGGACCACCAATACCGGCTATGGCAAGTCCCTACGGCAAGCGTCGTCCAACTGCACATAGAGACACGCTCGAAAGTTTACATGTTTTGGAGACAACCATGTAATTTGAAAAATGAGAATTATTTGGATTACCTGGCGATACAAGTACGCAAGAGCAGCCGAACCACAACTAAGATTTTTCACTGATAACGCCTTCAGCCACATTCAAGGAGCGTTCCTACCACCACAGTCAGCAAACGGTATCCCCGTCAGCTCCAGCGGGGCATTTTCCAAAGTTTATCCTGATCCAAACAAATGTAGCGTCGACGAAGAGTCTGTCCTTACTTGGGTCGGTCTTCTCTGGTGGAACCTTACCGATGAGACTGAACATACCAGCACGTCACATTGGTGCTAAAACACACAGGATCTCCACGGATGGGGAGTCCCGTTATCATGGACACGTCCTGGAGAGTCACGGTCATCTCCCCGGTGCGGAGGTGAAAAGAGTGCGTCTCCGGCCTCCATCGGTCAACAAGAGCGGTGATGGCAACAAGATTCATGTTCATCTTTGACCGAGACACAAGAGAGATAAATGGAAGTAGTCCAAGTGTCTCGATGTAGTCCGTATACCGCTCGTCGAACGGACATGTCCTTGTGTGCGGCCTCATGGGACCGCAAACAAAGAGGGGCAAAGACCTATAAGAACAAATACAAGTTAGAACAATAAACATGGAAACTAGATATATATTAAAAAAACATCATCAATATGGATTACCCTTTTCTTCTCCGCCATTAACATTCCACGGTGAGTGACATCATATTTATTCTCGAGAAGATACTCGTCATCCATCCTAAAATTTTACAAAATAGACAAACCAATAAGAATAGAATGGTAAATAACCACTACTCACATACACATCCTAATATATTTGACATTCATATAGCAAGATATACGACACATGTCTCACATACACATCGAAATAAAATTTTGCATTCATCTAAAAGTAATATATGAACCAAACAACACGCAAATATACATGTCTCAAACATCTATCTATCGTATAAACCAAACATTATCGACCAACTTAGAAAATATTAATATTTCGTCCACACATGTCAAATGTTTCTCACACATCTATAGCTCCCAATAAACTACCATAATAAATGGAAATAATTTTATGTTACAAAGTGTATAAACACATACACCATATTTTCAACCACATTGGAGAATACCAAAATTTCATCCATCTACATCTCTCACACATCTACATCTAGATCTCTAAGGTGGCAAATATGTCAAATGTCTCTCACACATCTATATCTCTAGCACAACTAATACATACACCAGAGAATCTACAAATTTCATTATCAATCAAGAACTAAGGTTCCACCTAGGGTTACCAAAAAAGAGCACATGTGAGAGTTTTTTCGGACAAAACAGAGGGGAATGAATGAGAATACCTTGACGAGGGATGGGGGATCCAAATCCACGGAGAAATCGTCCAAATCTGGCCGGATTTGGGTGGGGATTTAGGAGGGGGAGATGGGGGCACTGACAGCCATGTCCTCTGTTCGTTTGTTTGACTTTGGGAATGAGGACCGCGCCGCGCCCGAGCCGTTTTACGTATGCAGAAGCACCGCGCCGCGGGATGGGGCGCTACCCTCTTTCGCACCGCGCCCGGCTGCTCCGCGTTACATAGACGCGCATGGGCCCCGCCTAGCCGACGTTGCGCGAGGACTGCGCCGGGTGCCCAGGCGCTACCCTCGTGATGACCGGGCCACCGTGTTGGGCGCTACCCAAAAGGGTTAGAAACAGAAATAGTTTTCGGCCGAGTTTATTTATGGCTGAAGTTTATTTCCAAGGGTATTTTTGTGATTTTTCACAATAGAAAAGGAATGTATTTTCCTCTGAAAATCATGTCGCGCGCTAGCTAACGGCCATGAATGCATGCATATGGAGTCGAGCGACTTCATTTATTGAGCTACAGTAGGTAGCACGCATTCATGTAGCCGACACGCGGTCCTGTTGGGCAATTAAGTTACGTGCACGATTTTCCTCGCCTCTCACGATCTGACTTTCAAACTTGCTCAAAAAGTGCATAGGTATAAGTGGTTATAGCTCGGCTATAGCCCGGCTATAGCCTTTCATAGCTTCTGAATTCGCCGGGTCTATATGCAATAGCCCGCTATTTTAAACTTTGGGTATAACACTGTGGATTGAAAGATACTCCTTCACCAGCCTTCCTTTTTTGTGACGAGAGGGGCCAAAATCTGTCTGATTGCGACCTAGCTAGGGCTTAGGTTGTAGCTAGATTACGCACGCAAGCTAGCTTGTAGGCTGTACCGTCCGTACTCCGTACATATCTTATGCTACAGTTGTTGTACTACGTAATAGTTTTTGTGGTCTGAAGAATGACATTGAGTGTAGGACAAGCAGTACAATAAAGTGGGGTAATAGACCTTTGGTGACTAGGATCAATCTCATACATCAATTCATTTGTAAATCTCCGAGGCGACTTATTACATGATAACCCGAAGAACTAAGTTAAATGATACGATCGGTTCTTCAATGTTGAGTTACCGGGATTACTCCCTGGACTTGTACATTTCTGTTTTGTGTGGTTTAATCGGTATGTCCAACTTTTCTGGCATCATGTTATATTAGAAATATCATGCATGCCAACTAGGACGCAGCTATTTTTATGGCAATAATAAACGAGAAAATCGCGTTACTAATGAAAATTTAGGCCACAATGTAGGGACAGAGATGGAACTAGACCGGCTTGGGCCGTAATCCTTTTTAAATTCTCCTCGAAAAAAATCGAATATTGATGAACGAGATAGGCCGGCCCTCTCTTTGACACTTACTTAGGTGGTTGTCTCCCAAAGGAAATCGGGCCGAACTTCTTTTAGAAATCCAATTACGAGGAAAAAATTGGGTATAAAAGAAAATCAAGGAACACACATAATAAAGGAAAAAATCGCATTATTAACGAAAATTTACGCCACATTTTAGGGTCAGAGATGGGACTGGACCAGCTTGAGCCGAAATCCCTTTTAAATCCTCCTAAAGAAACCGAATATTGATGAACGAGATAGGCCGGCCCTCGCTTCGACACTTACTTAGGTGGTTGTCACGCCAAAGGAAATTGGGCCGAACTTCTTTTAGAAATCCAATTACGAGGAAAAAATTGGGCATAAAAGAAAATGAAGTAACATACATAATAAAGGAAAAAATCGCATTATTAATGACAATTTACGTCACAATGTAGGGTCAGAGATGGGACTAGACCGGCTTGGGCCGAAATCCATTTTAAATCCTCCTCGAAAAAAAAACCGAATATTGATGAACGAGATAGGCCGGCCCTCGTTTCGACACTTACTTAGGTGGTTGTCGGCTTGTCTCCCAAAGGAAATTGGGTCGGACTTATTTTAGATATCCAATTTCGAGAAAAAATTGGGCTTAAAAGAAAATCAAGAAGCACACATAATAGTTAATTAATCTGAGTGCATGATGCTTTCTTTGTAGTATTTCATTGCATACTTTAAGCTCATGTGGAATTTCAAGTATAAGATGTGAAGCATTGCTATGAGTTTTGACATTGTCATGGCTTTATTCAAAGATGGAAATGTTCCACTATCCGTTTTCTCGATATTCCAGGATTTAAGCCATGGGACCAGTAGTTTTTTCCTCTATTTTTGTTATTGTACTATTCGAGATATTAAACCCGTGTCGACCGTGGAGAAGCTATTTCTGTGGCAGCAATAAATAACTACATTGCATCAATTAATGATAATTTTATGGCGCCGAAAAATTTATTGTTGGCGACACGAAGGAAATCGGGTTGGCCAGGTGGGCTCCGCCACTGCCTATGGACGACTTGGACCGAAAGCCCATGTAAAAAGACACTAGCAGAGCAGGCCATGTCCCGGCTCCGGCCTCTCTCTAGGTAATTGTTAGATTCCACTCAACATTTTTTAGAACTCCAACTAATAATAAAATATCGGTACGCGCACATAGAAAAACGGAATAACCATAGTGGCTAATTCAGTGAGTAAGTGCATGCTTTATTCTAATGCTTAATCATAATTACATTTTTAGAGAGGTTGAACTATATGGTTGCATATCTATGTTAAATTTTCAAAATCAGTGCATACCCAAAAACCCGAAAAAGATCCATGCTCCTAATAAAGTGAAGTTCATGAATTTTTTCCATCGCTTAATTGATCACTAAAATGGCTACAAAAGTATGCATAATTTATGTTTAGATATGAAACCAAATGGCCACACATTTGCGTCTTAAAGTTGGAAAAAATTAAACATACCATGAAATTACATATTATTTCCTCCGATGAAACATAAAAGATGAGTCATTATTAAACGAGCATAATTATATAAATTAATTTTCGCAATTTAGTTGCGGTATTAGGAGACAATTGGTTTAGATATGTGGGTGGTTGTGCTACATTTCTAGTTTAAAATTGCAAAAAAAACAGCTAACTATAAATGAAATTGCTATATTTTTTCATGTGAAATAGATCATCTGAGTTAAAAAAATGAAACATTACCATATAGATTTATCTGTGTGTGTAGGGGTTGTGGGGGGGTGGCACGAGGAGGGGCATGGTTGAGATACATCCAAGCAAGTTGAGATAAGCACATAGTCACGCACACCTGGAGGGCCACCTAGATGGGCATATCTCGTGCCGGCTTTTCTAGAAAAGGGTGAAAACGCTGGTCTATCGTGGCGCAAATATGCACCTACACCAGTACACGACGACCTGGAAAGCATGTGAAACCAAGTAACGCATCTATCTCCCCAAACAAACACCCATGGCGTACGCTCGTATATATGCATGTGGTTCCATGCATGAGCAACGTGTGAGCCGGCTGGGCGGTCCCATCCATGGATGCGTGAATTCAGCAGGGGCTGGGGCCTGTTCCCTAGTTTGGTAACCGATGAAAACCCCCCCTTGTTTTCATGAAGGTTTTCGATAAAAGGTAGTAATCAATTACTATACAGAAGATATTGGAGGGGCATGGATGCGTTGATGAACAAGGGAATTTGGTTACCAGACGGTAACCGTGATTTTCGCCATTTATTGGCCAAAAAATTCAACACAACTTGAATTTAGGCAAAAAAAATCCTCCCAAAATATTTAAAGTTCTTGTTTTATTGTTTCAAGTTTGAATTTCAATTTTTGACTAATAATCTCATGCAGTAACCGATTATGTAATTATCCAGTAACCATAGTTACTGGAAATCCCGCCCCCCTTTGAGAATTTTTTTTCAACATGGTAAATAGAAAATAGGAAATAGATACACCCACTAGTAGAAACATCACCTTTCGTCCAGAGCCAAAATGGCATTCATCCTGGTTGTGTCACGAACCCGGATGAATGCTACGCATTTGTCCCGATTCGGGCGGCCGGGGACGCGTAGAGGCATTGGTCTCGATTCAAGCCACGAACCGGGACGAATGCCCCCTTCAGAGAAAAGGGATTATTTGTAAAATCAACAACTAATTGAAAAATGCTCCAAATTGGATGACTCGGATTTTAGAATGTTAGAAAAAGTGTGCTCTACATGTCCTGACATTTTGACACATGAAAAATATTTTATATGACACTTATTTAATAATTACAGAAATTGCTAAATAAAAATGAAACTTGGAAAAATCCTAAATTTTGCTCTTCTAATCCAAATTAAACAAATAAGGTGTCAAAATGTTTATCTTAAAAAACTCTACACATCCATATTTTATTTGGACATAATTGAGTTATTTTTCTGCTCTGTTTAAATGCAACACTAAAAATGGCAGAATGGAAATCCCTTTATGGAAATTAAGAATTAATTCCAAATATTTCAAAAAATCATGCCTAATGGCTCAAAATGTTCAAAAGAACATTTACTATCTATTTTCAAGCATTTATAACCAATAATGAACTTTGGTATCATTACTAAATTGCATTCCCCAAAACTGGCAGATTCAATTGTTATATGAAAATATTCACCAAATATTCATAAATGCTCAGAAAATTGCAAGCAAAATATCAAAATGCTTAGGAAGATTGAAGAGAAAACATCAGTTGCATGCATGTGTGATTAATAAAAGGGTACTGATCCTATTGGATTTATGTATACATGCCATTAAGATCATTGTAAGTTATGCCAAATAATGTGTGATTAATAAATGAGCATTATTTGGCATAACTTATAATGATCTTAATAAGTTATGCCCCGGTTTGTGTCTGGAACCGGGAAAACAGGTCACACCCCGGAGTGCATTCTTTGCCATCCAAAATTCATAACATAATTTTACACATATGGTATGGCACCCACTAGCTTGTGGTGGGAATCCGACGCTCCGGAGCCCCACTCTGGTGTAACCCTAGCCCCGTTGGAGTAAACCTAGACTTATACGAATAGAACCGGTATCGGCGTCAAAACGGGGCTAGGCCGTAGGAAGTCACAGGACAAATGTATAATCTAAGTCTTCAAATGGTTCCCTCCGGCTTGCTCCATCTGGGACTTACATCCTATAAGTCATGAAACTCCCTAGAGAGAAGTGGATGTCGGTGAAGCAGGTCACACCCCGAAATGCAATCTTTGCCATCCAAAACCCGATGCACTTGTAGTTCAAATTTTACCAGTTTCTAGCTGAATCAGCAGAATCTTGCGTTTTTCAAAAGAGGTGGACGAAAACTTTTTCACATGAAACAATTTTGTTATTTGTGCATATAACATGGTCTAGTGCTTTCAGAAAATGTATTTCTCAATTTTTCCAACATATTTGTGGTTGGTGCTTTGAAAAAAAACCATTTTTCACACTCGGAAAATAAAAAATGCTTTTTTTCCAATGAAAAGGAAAACTTTCTTCGTCAACATTGTACGTGCTTTCAAGATGCATGTTTGTGTATAATATGAGCATATTTTAACAAACTATGCCATGGATGTGACAATAACACCCGTCATTTGGACCAAAACCCTAGAATGTTCGGACGAGATAGCTCATTTATGTGAACGCATTTTCAACACAAATGCCGTATTCCAAGTTTATTAGTTATGGTAGATATTAGGACATATATAATGACACCACGCGAAGGTCTTGCATCATTTTGTTTTTTTTTTTTAATTTTCTTGAATTTTCTTTGACGGTTTTAGAAAAAGTCAAGACGGCGGGCATGACCGTTCGTAGCTAGGGGTTGAATATTGAGAGACTCTTGTTGTATCTCTGAATTTCAAATCTTGACTGGTAATCTTGTGCGGTAACCAACGGTGTAATTATACGGTAACTATGGTTACAGAAATCCTGGCCCCCTTCGAGATATTACTTCAACATGGTAAATGGGAAATACACACACCCCGCGGGCAACCTGGGCTATGGCCGGGGGTGTGGATATTATTTTCCTTTGTAGATATAGTGATTTGAAATTTTAGCCTGATTTTGCGAATTTAGAAGAAAAAAATGGCCAGTGGTGTGGATACTTTTTCCTTTGTAAATTTTAGTGATTTGAAAATTTAGCCTGATTTTGCTTGTAATTTTGCTTATTTAGGAAAAAAATAATGGCCCGTGGTTTGTCGGAATCCTGGCTCCGCCGCCGACTGCTGTCATATACTCCATGTGTTGGTAAAGTATATTGCTACTACATTTATGGTTCTATATCTTTTACCATAACAGCGTATCCATGCATATATCTCCATATTATATATGGTGCTTGTTTTAATTGATGGATACTAGTGCATGTGAGAGCATCTGTTTGATTTGCATCATAAAGGCAGCAGCAACAGAAGCATATATTTCCGAAGGGGATGAGACACATCTGCATACGTTAACAAGAATGCCACCAAAACCCAGTACGCAGATTTGGAGAGGTTCGAGAGACCTGGCGACCTGTCGCCACCGGGTGTGGCTCCCACAGAGGATGCCAAGCACTGCACAGTTGGAAAGGGGGAGAAGCTATCTATCTCTATCTACCTCGCCATGCATGCATCCACCCGTTGCCACAGGGGAACAAATTAAACAAATTGCCTGTTAGCATAATCTTGTGTCTGGCTAGATTAGCTAGCTTTGGTGTAGTACGTGTGTTTGGAGCTGGTCTAGGTCGGTTCCAAGTCTAGCTAAGTTCATTACCTAGTTCGAGTAGGTTTAGTTGTGGTACTTTCCTAGTCTGGCTAGTTATGTACGTGGTGATGTTAGTTAAGCTTAGTTCTGGTTCGTGTCCGTGTAGGTTTAAGGTCTGGTCCAGGTTGGTTGTCCGTGCATATATATGCACTGTCCTGTAAGACAAGTTGTACCGTGGGATTTGAGAGGAAATAAAGAGAAAAATAGAGGGCGCGATACGTGCCCTTGGCAAAAGGATTTTTTGTGTGTGCGTTCATCTAGTTTGATGTGATCGATCTTGTGGAGAATCCCAACAATTGGTATCAGAGCGAGGTCGAAGATTTGAGTCCACGCTTGCCCCGGGGAGGCGACCTGGACTAGCGCCTCGGGGCGGGCGATCGTCGTTCGTTGGAGCGAGAAGGAGGAAGACGGCGGGCGGTCGTCGCTCGATGAAGTGACAAGGAGGAGGCGGCAGGAGTTGTCGTTGGCAAGGCGGTGGAGGTGGATGATCGTTGATGGAGCGGTGGTGCCGAGATGCGGTGCCGGGAGTCTCGTCAAGATTGTTAGCCGGGGAGTTAGATGAGTCGAAGTGTGTGCATGTTTGCATGTGTGGTCGGTGTCGTGTCAGTGAGTCGTCGGTGTGTCCAAGTGCTCGTCTCTGTGAGGATCCGTTGCAGTTGAAGCGTCGCGGTTGAGGGACTGTACGGTGTGATTTATCACCATGGACGAAGGTGCAAAAACAAGATGGGGTGTGGCTGTCAGCGCGCCTCAACCAGGTCTACATGTCTCGACGAGAGGATCAAGTTCAAGTGTGAGGGGGCGGTAAACCAGAGAAGGTGAGTCTCTTCAATGAGGCCATGACTCTACATGAGGCTGGAGTGGATGGTCTATTCCACGAGGTGTCGGCATGTATCACAGCTAGGTGGATGGAGTGATCCACGGGTGGTGTTTACCACAAGGTTTCTAGCGTGGCTGGGTAGTCCGGATCATGTTTGAGTTGGTCCGTAAAATTCGCCAAGTCGAAGTTGGGGAGAGCCAATTAGAGTTGTCGTGGTGCGAGACCTAGACGAAGACGCAGACCTACACAGAGCCAAGATCAGAGGAGCAGGGAAGACCAAGTGTCAAGATTAGGGGGAGATTGTTAGCATAATCTTGTGTCTGGCTAGATTAGCTAGCTTTGGTGTAGTACGTGTGTTTGGAGCTGGTCTAGGTCGGTTCCAAGTCTAGCTAAGTTCATTACCTAGTTCGAGTAGGTTTAGTTGTGGTACTTTCCTAGTCTGGCTAGTTATGTACGTGGTGATGTTAGTTAAGCTTAGTTCTGGTTCGTGTCCGTGTAGGTTTAAGGTCTGGTCCAGGTTGGTTGTCCGTGCATATATATGCACTGTCCTGTAAGACAAGTTGTACCGTGGGATTTGAGAGGAAATAAAGAGAAAAATAGAGGGCGCGATACGTGCCCTTGGCAAAAGGATTTTTTGTGTGTGCGTTCATCTAGTTTGATGTGATCGATCCTGTGGAGAATCCCTGGCAAGTTCATCTAGTTCAAAAGGGTGCAGCTGGACAGAGGCTTCCCTGGCAAGTGCCTTGCTTCCTCCTATTTAAACGACCACCTCCCTTGCAAGCCTAATCAAATTCCTTCCATAATCACAAACCTGGCTCATAGTTCTGTTTGCACCTAGAGAGGGCTGTGATGGCAGACCACCTTCGTCAACAGCATCAGCAGCAGCACCTGGAGCTCCCGCCGGGGTTCCGGTTCCACCCCACCGACGAGGAGATCATCACCTTCTACCTCACCCCCAAGGTTATCGACACGAACTTCGTCGCCACCGCCATCGGAGAGGTCGACCTCAACAAGTGCGAGCCGTGGGAGCTACCCGGGAAGGCCAAGATGGGGGAGAAGGAGTGGTACTTCTACTGCCAGAAGGACCGCAAGTACCCCACCGGGATCCGCACCAACCGCGCCACGGAGGCGGGATACTGGAAGGCCACCGGCAAGGACAAGGAGATCTTCGGCCGGCCGCCGCCGGTGCTCGTCGGCATGAAGAAGACGCTAGTGTTCTACAAGGGCAGGGCTCCAAGGGGGGAGAAGACCAACTGGGTCATGCACGAGTACAGGATCGAGACCCGCAAGGAGCAGGTGCCCTACGCCACCAGTAGCACCGCTGCCGCTATCATCAATTCACCTTCCAAGGTACCTATACATACTTGATTATATTTCCATTTTAGTACTCATGAACATGAACATCAATGCTAGTTGCAATCATATGTAATTGATTACTTTGCACTGAATTAATTTATGCGTTTGGTACTATGTATGTAGGATGAGTGGGTGGTTTGCCGGATCTTCCACAAGGTCTCTGGGATCAAGAAGCTGGTGGTGATGCCGTCATACGCCATGGCGGCGATGCCCATGTCCATGGGAGATCAGCAGCAGCAGCAGAGCTTCGTCGTCGACTCCGGTACTGCATGTACCTTGCCTCCTCTCGTGGACTACGCCTCGTCCTCGTCCTCGCTGGCGCCACCACCGCCGCAGTTGCATGCACCTTCTTCATACCAGCTGCACGCAGCCGGCGCCGGCCCGTCCATGATGGGCGGCGCGGCACTGCCAACGATGAACGGACAATGCTTTGGGAACCACAACCACCACCAGATGATGGGGCCGCCGATGTCCTTCTACCACCAGCAGCTGCAGATGATGATGGACCAGGGCTTCATGGCCGGGGCAGGGCCAGCGAGCGGACCATCCTCGATGGTTTCGCAGGAGGACGCCGGAACCGTGCTGAGCAACAACGATCAGGGCAACGCTGCCGTAGCGGCCGCCGCTGAGATCTCGTCGGTGGACATGGGCATCGATGGCATGTGGAAGTTCTGATGATGCCTGATTCATCCAGCAACAGAAGGTCCATATATACCCAAAACATGCATACATAATCTGTTTGAAGTTTGATTGTTTGAACCGCATTTTATATTGCTCGTGGGAAAGTTTATTGTATGCATGAATAGCATATGGCTTGTATATGCTAGTATTTCGATTATGTATGTACTGGCTTGTATATGCACCACCGGTGTATACCGTACCTAGCTACATCTGCATGTGGTGTAAAAAACCCGGCAGTGTAGATCATACATGTCGTTTTGAACCTTTCTGGAATAACTATTTTGTTTATTTACAAATATCCCGTGCAATGTTAATTATGTTATATTATGAACTAAATTGCATGCATACTATATTCATACAAAAAACCATGTGTGAGATGGATTTCCATCCACCGCTTTCAATGTTAGATCATTCTGAGGTATGTAATAGTACGCGGTACAATTGATATACTTCGCTACCATACAAAGTGAGCAGTGTGTCATTTCAAGAATGCATTTCAGAATGGTCGAGAACACGGTGCTGCGGGGCGTCATGTCCTTCCGGCGGTGTTATGGTGGTCCTCTCTACCGCGTGTTTTTTTCGCTGGGGGGGGGGGGGGGGGGGGGGGGGGGAGGGGTTGCGACTGCTTCTTCCAACATTTGTCTTTTGTGCATATAATATTTATGAAGATCTTGGCATGTGAGATGACGGTTCTTTATGTCCTCTCACTCGGCAGTCTAATTCCCATTCATCAATTATAAACAAAGCGAATAGGGGAAAGAAGCCCCCTGTCGGACTCTTATAGTTCATATGAGTACTCGAACCTGGGTCGGCGCCAGCTCCAACCAAGGTGTCTACCACTAGACCACACGAGAGTTCTCACTATTCATTAAAACAAATTAGGATGAACCATATTGAGCATGAGGACTCGAACTCGCTGGTAGGAAGGCATCAGCCCCTCCCCACTGCTAAGCTATGCCTTAGTCTATAATGCTTTTATTTAAGCATGGCCTTATTTAACCTAAAAATCCTTAATGATACAAATCTGTCAGCAATATATGGGCCTAATTTCCCCTTAAAACAAACGAGCTTCTCATGTACAGTTTCACACCCACTTAATCCTCCGCCAAGTATTGTCCCTAAAAAATGACGCCGTTTCCATGAAAAACTAAAAATAAGTATATAAAATAGAGGAAAAAAATAAATGCGCTTTCAATCATCTAGAAGATAAGTTACCTCTTTTCGTTGCGGTTACGATAATGATGCGCACACACTATAACATGCGCAACACAAGAACACACACGGTCGCCTCCTCGAGAGTCAAGTACTTTGTGTAGGTTCATGACAAATGTGACTCAACTTTAGCCAAGATTTTAGTAATTTTTTTTGCTAAGTGCATATGTAGTTGAGGAAATGAATTTTGAGTCCATGCGATAATTTTACATGCTAACTTGATGTATGTAAGTGATGGAATAGCATCCCGCAAAATCTGTAAAAAAAATCACTTTCCTTGATTGATGAGAAGATGGAACTGGATGTACTATGACTTATATGGAGCTTCCCGTTGCAATTTGTATATGATATATTAGTTGTCATGATGTTATTTGATCTTGTGGTAAGGATTCTTATTTCTAAATATTGTTATCTTAATATCTCACTCCTCACAATGTTTCGCAAATAGGCAACAAACCGCCAAGATTATCATGTAAGGATTTGTGCAAACTCGGCAACAATGTTACTAGGGAATATGTGCATATGTTCTGCCCTTTTTTCTACATGGAATCAATTGATGGTGAGTTCACGACGAAAAATAAACTCCATATTTTTTTTTTGCCGGGCTTAAGATGATGGGAACATCACAAAAATAAAGATTTTCCTGGATGGCCTAGCTTTGACACTATCCACTTTTCCGTCACTCACAGGAAGTAATATTTGTCATAAATAATTTTTAGTATGCTCACCGTCACTCGTATCAAATTTCTAGGAGTGTTTGTTTATGGTTGATATTAATAGAAATGAAAACATTGGGATCCTAATAAACATAGACAGATAACAAAAATCCAAGTACTTTGGTCTCCTACTTCATGCAGAAGTACGAAGAGAACGTGTGAGTAGATTGTAAAGTGTAACTGGTACGCCATTAATACCATAACAAAATGCTACTCCCCCATCCCAAAATATAAGAAGGCCTTAATTTCCGTTGGATAAGAACTTACAACTATGACTATAATTTATATTCATAATATATCCAAAAAATTATGAAAAAAATATTTATAATGGAAGAATCATTTATACAACTAGTATTGTGGCACCCACAAATGCGAGCGCAATATCTAAAAATGTCTAAAAAGTAGATGCATAATTCAATAGATATACACTTTGATAATACGATTTTATAGTCACCAAAATTTATGTTAAATATGAAATATTATGTGTTTAGAAAAATTAACCATCTTTAAATTGTGGGCTTGATTTAATCGAGCGGGGCACGAGCAGATTGGAACAGGCTGGCTCGGGAGCGGGGACTCAGGCGTTGAGTGGATCTGCTGGCCAGGGAGTGCTCGATACGGGATTTATCATCGCCATGATAAAGCTGCAGCACCGTGGGAGCAAAGAGCGCACGCGCTCGTGTTGCATAGGCAGCGATAGACCTGGCCAAGGCGTCTTACTGCGGGTACCATTGTCGTGTGTGAGCGCAATGAGAGAAACATGCGCGAGAGTGATGATGGGGAAAGGGTGCGAACGACCGTGCGGGTGTGCTGGTGAAGTAGACACGACTGGCGCGCAGGACACGCGCGAGACCAAGCTTGGGTGCGCACGGTGGACACCGTTGGGCCTGGTCGTTCTCCTCAACGTGCGGGGTAGGGGTGTTGCATGCTAGGGTCGGGCTAGGATGTAGAGGTTTGGATGAATGTTTGGTTGAGGTTTAAATGATATTTCAAACATAATTTGAATGAGCCAAAATGGATTCAGAGAAACAAGATTCAAAAAATTCAGAATTTGGTACTTACAAAAAAGTTATGTCTAGAAAAATGATATTTTCTGTCAAAAGTAACCGAAGAATTGGTGGCTCAAATGCATTCACAATTTTTGTAGGAAGGCAGGGACTTGTAGACCATACTCCAAAGTTTTAAAATAACATCTTAATAATTTAAATAAAATGATTTGAGCACTAATTCATGTAAGTTAGAATGGAAAGTTTTAATTGTTTTTCTATCATTGTTTTCAACTAGCCATATAAACACACATGAATTAATGCCTTAACCATTTCTATAATTCATGCCACAAACTTTCCAAGGTATTCTACATACAAGAGATGGATGAATAGCATATATATCAACCAATTGAGGTATGTGACACTAAAATTTAGTTGGTCAAAAAGGCATGTTAGGAATATGGTTTTAGTCACAACTATGACTTAATCAAAGTCTTAAGAAAATTCAAAAACATTAACTCTAGGCAGTATCATGTAGGGTAATCATGTAAAAAAGATTTCATGGATGCAATGATGACACATATTCAAGTCTTGGCAATTAGGATCACGATCTCCAACTGGATCATGAAGCAAAAGGGAAGGAATGAAGAACATGAAAGCTAGATGCAAGATAGATGGAAGGTTGGATTAGAAACTTGAAAGCTTCACAAAAGAACACAACATAGCAAGAACACAAGATCACAACATCACAATCTAGCATACATACAATCACAACATACAGAAAAAAATTGATGGCTCAGAATTTTGGCACTTGACAACACAAGCAGGTCTTCACAAAACAGGGTGTGCCAGTTTTGTCGCAACGCACAATTATGACCGGTATTTCTCTCTTACTCGGTCAGTTCCCAGTCTATTGGCAGCCTTCATATGTACTGAGTATGAGATCTACTATTGCATCCAAAATTCTTGAGCCAAGTTATTCCACAAGTGTACATAATATATTCCTATGCATTGTATTTAATAGCCATTTCAAGTAATTTCTTGTGTGCTAACTTTAAAACATTCAAAAATATTTATCCCTTATTTGTGCAGTTGTTTTAGCTCATGAGGAAGTGATAGATAGTTCATTATTTTTCCATGTTCAACGGCTTTACCTCTTAACTTTCATGCGTAATGTGCTTGTTCTTAATATTGCAAAAAAAATACTGGCAAAACCGGTGCCCAGCCCACAAAAGATAAATGCCAAACTATAATGTCTGAATACTTGATACGTCCATTTTCCATCACTATTTTATATTGTTATTTTCTGTTATTCATCGATATATTTTTATATTATGATGCATTACTTATGTTATTTCATCTTATTTTGCATGTTTAATAATTATTGGAGAATAAACACCGGAACCAGAAATCTGATGGAAAAAAGCATCGTTAGGACACCCTATTTCAAAAGATCATAAGAAGAGGGGGGGATATCGGAGAGGTCTTAGAAGTTCAGAAGAGTAAGTCAGCCACAAGGGGAGCCAGAGGGGGGCCACTAGGGGCCCACACAATGGGGTCGCGCCCCCCTGCCGCGCCGCTAGGTGGTGTGGCCACCCCTGCACACCTCTGGTCACCCCCTTTCGCGTACTTGACCCCCAGGGAACTCTAAGCCTAGAACATCATCGAGGAAATATTCCGCTGCCGCCTCGGGGCGGAAAACAACAGAGAGAGAAAAGCTCTACGGCAGGGAGAAATCTTCCGGGAAAATTCCTCCCCGAAGAGGGGAAATCGTCCCCATCGTCCCCGTCATAACTTTGGGCTTCATCAAGATCATCACCGTCATCATATGCACCGCCAGCACCATCACCCTCACCGTCCACCTTCATCCCGCTGTAACAATTAGGGGTCTTTATCGTTGTTTTCCACTAGACCTCTCTCCCGGTGTGGATTACTTGTTTGTAGTTGATGCTTGTGAAATTTATCGGTGTTTGCACTTTATGACCAGATTGTTATCCACCATTATATCACCTCTGATTATGATCCATATGATGTCTCGTGACTAGTTCGTTTAGTTCTTGAGGACATGGGATAAGTCATGATGCTAGTAGTAGAATTATGTTGAAGTAATATCTATATGGTTTGATATTTAAGTTGTGGTGTTATTCTTCTAGTGGTGTCATGTGAATGTCGACTACATGGCACTTCACCTTTATGGACCTAGGAGGATGCATTGTGTATTTGGCTACTAATTGTCGGGTTGCCGGAGTGACAGAAACCTAAACCCCTGTTAGGAAACTGATGCCGAGGGAGTGTAGGATCCCAGAGATTATGGCTATGGTTAGATTTATCTTATTTACTTCTTGTATTTGCGGATGCTTGCAGGGGTTAATCACAAGTATGTATTAGTCCTAGTTGGGCGGTGCATTAGCATAGGTTCACCCACACAACACGTATCAAAATAATAAATATTAATCAACTATATGAAGCGAAAGCACTTGACGAGATTCCCATGTGTCCTCGAGAACGTTATTTATTTACTCGCACCGTAAGTAAAACAACCGGCTTGTCCTTTGCTCTCAAAAGGATTGGGACACTCGTTGCAATTATTATTGTTGTTATTTATTTACTTGCACTTTATTTATTTGCTATATCCAAAACCACCAAAAAGCTGTTTGCTAGTGTTTACAGTGAATTCTCTATGCAACCTGCTTGTCAACACCTTCTTCTCCATGTTGAGTTCTACACTCTTATTTATCAAAAGTACTACGATGCACCCCTTATACTTGTGGGTCATCAAGACTATTTTCTGGCGCCGTTGCCGGGGAGTGAAGCACTATTGGTAAGTGGAATTGGTAAGAGAAACTTTTACTGTGTGTGTTTTTTTTTATTTCTGTTTGCTCCTTTATTTTACTATGGATAGTCCATATGGTTCTTTTTTTAAGGGCACTAGTATTACTGCAAGGGTAGTAGATGACCCGTTGTCTGCTGAATTAGATCCTTATAAAATACCTATGAAAATTGTTGGACTTGTTATGATAACTGCTATTATGGAGAAGGAACAGTCCATCCCGGTGATCATTTGCTATTGGATCAAGTTAAAAGAAAATTATTCTCTTTGTCACTGAAGGGCAAAGCTGCGAAATGGTTTAAAATGCTGAAGTATGGTCAATCTATTGGATGGGAGGAAATTGTACCTCTCTTTTATTCTAAATTCTATTCTCCTAGTGAGATTCATAAAGATCATAATCAAATATATAATTTCTGGCCTCATGATGGAGAGAGTATTTCCCTAGATTGGGGGAGAATGAAGTTATTAATGCTTAAATGTCCCGTTCATGAGCTCCCAAGTAATATTGTTATCAATAATTTTTATGCAACATTTTCTCTTCATGATAAGGACTTATTAGATGCTTCTTGTTCTGGATCATTCACACGTATGAAGGAAGAAGCTAAATGGGGCCTTCTTGGTCGTATTCAAGAAAATACTAAAGGCTAGGAGAATGACAAAGGTAGAAAGTCAGGTATAAATTACTATTATGAATGCATTAAATCTTTTATGGGAACCAATAATTTCTATAATGTTAGTGCTGTTTGTGGTCTTAATTCTCAATTTTTTATAACCGTCATAAAGCCTTCGCTTCCTATCTTGATATTCCTAAAAAGGAATTGAACAAATATCATGCACCTTATAAAGATATTGGTAATTATGTTCCTACTAGAAACATAGAAGTGCATGATGTTAATCCTGCTGTGCCTGAACCTTATATTGAGAAAATGCCTTTCCATGCTAAAGTAAAGGAACACTATATGGTAGCTAGTGTGGTTAACAAAATTATAAAGAAACCTATTGAACCTAAGGAAAAAATAACTATAGAACGTACAATATCTATGGTTAAAGATCTTGTTTCTGAAAATATAGAAGATGGACACATTGTCTTCTGTGAGGATGGTTCTAATATTGTTTCCCATCCCCATAGACCTAAGAAAACTAGTGTTCATGTGCTTTCTGTTAAGAGTGGTGATCATTTCTATTAAGTTCTATCTGATATTGGTGCAAGTTCTAGTGCTATTCCTTACGAGATTTATAAAGAAATCATGCATGAAATTGGTTCTTGTGAACTTGAGGATATAGATGTTGCTATTCAGCTTGCTAATAGAGAACCTGTCTCTCCGATTGGTATTGTTAGAGATGTGGAAGTTCTATGTGGTAAAACTAAATATCCTACTGATTTTCTAGTATTGGGTAAAGCTACTAGTAAGACTTGTCCTATTATTTTTGGTAGACATTTCTTGAACACTTGTGGCACTGTTATAGATTGTAGGAAATAGAAAATATTGACTAAGTTTGATGGAAAGTCTTATGAGTTTAATTTCTCTAAATTTGCTAGAGCTCCTTGTGAAGCTGAATTGCCTAATGAAAATTTTAGAGTTAAACAGCTTGCTTCTATTGCTCTTGCCCCTAACAATGCTTTGCAGCAATACATGGAGAACCATGAAAGTGAGGTTTTTATGGAAGAAAGAAATGATATTGACGATATTCTTATTCGTCAACCAGTGATGCTGAGACACAATTAACCTATGGAAGATTTGGGTACCACCTTACCACCCAAGGAGGATCCTGTTTCCAATTTAAAACCTTTACCCGATGATCTTAAATATGCCTATATTGATGAGAAGAAAATATATCCTCTTATTATTAGTTCTAAACTTGCAGGTGAAGAACAGGAAACATTATTGGGGATATTGAAGAAACACCGTGGAGCTATTGGATGTACTCTTGATGATTTGAAAGGGATTTCTCGCACTATATGTCAGCATGTTATTAATATTGAACTAGATGCAAAGCTAGTAGTTGAACGTCAACGCCGTTTAATTCCTAAGATGAAGGAACTGGTAAGAAATGAGGTATTAAAACTCCTTGATATTGGTATTATTTATTCTATTGCTGATAGTAGATGGGTAAGCCTTGTTCATTGTGTCCCTAAGAAAGGTGAATGACTGTTGTGCCTAACGAAAATAATGAACTTATTCCGCGAAGAGTTGTAGTTGGTTATAGCATGTGAATTGATTTTCGAAAAGTTAACAAGGTTACTAAGAAAGATCATTATCCTTTACCGTTTATTGATCAAATGCTAGAGAGGTTGTCTAAGAAAACTCATTTTTTCTTTCTAGATGGTTATTCTGGGGTTTCCCAAATTGTTGTTAGGGAGAAAGATGTATGTCTTTTGGTTTGTCCTTTGGTTTGCCTTTTGGTTTGTGTAATCCTTTACCTTCACTTGTCCTTAGGGAACTTATGCTTATAGGTGTATGAATTTCGGTTTGTGTAATTCTCCTGCTACGTTTCAAAGATGCATGTCTGCTATTTTTCATGTCTTTTGTGAAGAAATTACGGAAGTATTCATAGATGATTTATCCGTTTATGAAACTTCTTTTGATAACTGTTTGCACAATCTTGATAAAGTTTTGCAGAGAGGTGAGGAAACTAATCTTGTTCTTCATTGGGAGAAATGCCACTTTATGGTTAATGAAGGAACGACCTAAAATTTCTGAAAGAGGTATTGAAGTTGACAGAGCTAAAGTGGAAGTAATAGAGAAAATGCCCTGTCCCAGGGATGTTAAAGGTATTCGTAGTGTTCTTGGTCATGCTGGTTTCTAGAGGAGGTTTATTAAAGATTTCTCTAAAATATCAAAGCTTCTTACTAATCTTCTTCAAAAAGACGTACCTTTTGTTTTGATGATGATTGTAAGGAAGCTTTTGAAACTTTAAAGAAGGCTTTCACTACTGCTCCTATTGTTCGACCACCTGATTAGAATTTACCTTTTGAAATTATGTGTGATGCTAGTGATTTTGCTATAGGTGATGTTCTTGGACAGCGAGTAGATAAGAAATTGAATGTTATTCATTATGCTAGTAAGACTCTTGATCCTGCTCAAAAGAATTATGCTACTACTAAAAAGGAGTTCTTAGGTGTAGTTTTTGCATGTGATAAATTTAGACCTTATATTGTTGATTCAAAAGTCAGTATTCATAATGATCATGCTGCTATAGATACCTTATGAAAAAAGAAATATGCTAAGCCTAGGCTTATTAGATGGGTGTTGCTTTTACAAGAGATTTATTTGCATATTGTGGATAGAAAGGGTGATGAATATCATGTTGCTGATAATTTATCTAGACTGGAAAACATTTCTTATGACCCTATTCTTGTTAATGATAGTTTTCCAAATGAACAACTAGCTGCAATAAAAGTAAGCTTGCGAGATAGTCCATGGTATGCAGATTATGTTAACTTTATTGTTTCCAAGTATTTGCCTCGAACATTTATAGCTCAACAAAGAAGGAAATTATTTTATGATTTGAGGCATTATTTTTGGGATGAACCACAATTATATAAAGAAGGAGTATATGATATTATGCAAAGATGTGTTTTAGAATATGAACAACGTGAAATACTGAGAAAATGTCATGGTAGTGCTTATGGAGGACATCACGCTAGAGATAGAACCGCACAAAAGGTTCTACAATCAGGTTTCTATTGGCCTACTCTTTTTAAAGATGCACGTAAATTTATTTTATCTTGTGATGAATATCAAAGAGTTGGTAATATTTCTAGACGTAATGAAATACCTATGAATTATTCGCTTGTTATTGAACCTTTTGATTGTTGGGATTTTACTTTATGGATCTGTTTCCTCCTTCGAATGGTTATACTCATATTCTAGGTGTTGATGATAAATACAACAATAGAAGTAAAGGGTCGAAGATTAAGTACTTCTAGTATTTTGGCTATCGGTTCATTATATGTACTAGGTGTGGTATTTCACAAAAATGCAGGATGATCTGTGATAAACGGAGAAATTGTATTCTTAGTTGAAACACCAAGTTTCACCTAGAATAGCCTAGACTGCAGTTGATCATATGATCAAGGGTTATTATGAAAGAAAGAGTTTCTTCATAATGCATATGGTTCATACAACCCCAGAAGGGGTTGATGATAAATGTCTGTAACATACTGTTTGCATGAGTGTTTACTTACATCTTCTAGATGTTTGATGGACTTATAGAAACAAATTATTGCCAGTTGTGCAAGTGGGAGACTGTTGGATTTAAGCCCAAAAGGCAATAACAGTTATACATATGTTTCATAATTATGATTCATATTACTATGTTTTAACTGACGTGGTTCCTGAATATGAGATTCAGAGGAAAACTCACGCCCACGTGTAGTAACATGAACATAGAATTAAACCCTAGTCTTGCCTTTTACGACTAATTCATTGGATGTTTTATGATTATGTTTTTTTGTCATGGACATTGTTTATGTCAGCATCAATGAATACCACATTGTTGAAAGGGAACAATATGGCTGGGTATTTGATGCGTGTGAATACACGTTCGTTGGGAGACCCCAAGAGGAAGGTATGAAGAGTGCAGCACCAAGTTTCCCTCAGAAACAAACAAAGGATGAATCGACCAGTAGAAGGAAGGAGTAACTTCAGAAGGTTGAAGCAGCTGAGATGGCAGGGCACACTACCGGTTCAGCAGCAACGTGGAACCTACACAACACAATAAAATCACCTTGCCCCAACGAAGCAGTGAGGTTGTCAATCTCACCAGTTTTGCTGAACACAAAGAGGTTAAACGTATGGTGTGGAAAACGGTAGGAAAACAGTAGGAACAGTATGAAAGCAATAGGTGTTTTATCAGTATGAGGAAAAAGGACCGGGGTCCACAGTTCACTAGTGGTGTCTCTCCGTGAAAGATAAATAACATGTGTGGTGAACAAATTATAGCTGGGCAATCGACAGAAATGTAAGCTACACCGTAGTGCATAGGCAAGACATAAAGATTATTATGTGATTCATGCGGACATTACAACAAAATACATAGACCGTCATCCAACTTCATCTATGTCTAATAATCCACCCTCCGAATATCATCCAAACAAACGTTGGGTATTAAGTTGCTAGCAACAGATTATCACAGTAAGCAAAGTGTGTAATGTCAACAATGTAAACTAGGTAAACACCGTTGTTTTCTCCCTAATGGCAACAACACATCCTCCATCCGTCACATTTCTGTCACTCGAGCACAGATTCAAAGGAGGCATGAACCCAGTATCGACCATAAATACTCCCTCTTGGAGTTACTAGCATCAACTTGTCTAGATCATCTACTAATAACAGAGAGCATGCAAGATCATAAATAACATAAGCATGAAGATAACATGATAGATTGATAATCAGAAGACATATCATTCAACATTCATCAGATCCCATCAAACACAACATGTAGCATTACATAAAGATGATCTTGATCATGTTAGACAGCTCACAAGATCTAAACATGAGGTACAAAGTGGAGAGAACAACCATCTAGCTACTGCTATGGACCCGTAATCCAGGGAGCTACTCACGTAACACTTTGGAGGAGGGCATGGTGGTGTAGACCCCTTTGGTGATGAAGTCCTCTCCCGGCAGGATGCCGGGAAGAGCTCGAGAACCCTCCCGATCTCGGGATGACGATGACGGCGGCCTCGGGTGTTTCTCGGGACGATGTGGGATATCTTTATGTTCTACGTCTCGGGGGGGGTATAAATAGGCGAAAGCGCAAAGGCGGTGGAAGCCGGGGGCCCCACACCACCCCATGGCGCTGCCGGGTGCGCGCCGCCCTATGGTGTGGCCCCCCTGAGGCCCGCCTCCGGGTCTCTTCGAGACTCCGTGAAACCTTCGGTAATTTTAAGACTTCCGGGCTTCGAATTTTCTAATTTCGAGAATATTTCCAGAACAACTTTTCTGAAACTAAAAACAGCAGAAACAGGGAACTGGCTTTGTGGCATCTTGTCAATAGGTTAGTCCGGAAAATCGATAAAAATGACATAAAGTGTATAGCAAACATGTGGGAAAAAAATAAGAAAACAACATGGAACATCAAAAATTAAGGATACGTTTATGACGTATCAGTATTACCTAAGTAGATTGATATGCTAAGAGATTCTATTAAGACATCTTTGTGCTTAGTGTCATATCACAACACTGTTATATTACACTGTGTCCTTTGACCATGAGGTTATCGGGGTGATATATTCTGGAGGTTTTACTTTGGTACTATCAAGAGTACCACCATAAACTGGGTGAACAGAAAGGTAGCCACATGGTAATTTCAAAGGAGTATATTGCCTCGATGTTCTGAGATGGGAATTACTCCTCTATAAAAACAGAGATACATGCATGGGCCCACTCAGTATTCTTGATATCCATGAGTTCTGCAGACAATGCATGATGATTGTACATCACGTGGACACCATAATACAGTAACGAGTAAAAGGAAACTTACCGGTTAACAAGACAAGACAAAGGTACGATTGAAATAGAGATTGTTTCACGGCAATACTGGAATTCATTGTCCTGGGTAAGTTCAGTATCGTGACTAATGGGAAAATTGTATTGAACAAAATGTTCAGCAGTTTATTCATATAGTATGTGGCAGTCAATATGGGCATCACCGGCCCTGCTGCTGATTATTGAAAACGAAAGAGTTTCCAGTTTCATGTCAACACACTATCGAACCTATAGGGAAACACACTTAAGTTAGGGCTAATTTTTGTGTATATCGGTAGGTACGGATCAATAGGAAGTATCATCGGTATGGTGTTTCCGCGTGATATATATATATATATATATATATATATATATATATATATATCAGAGAGAATTTATATTGAGGGCATTGGATGTCCCAAAATAATAGAAACAATCTCTATTACTACCAGAATTTATTCCAGAGTTGTTCTGAGAGAGAAATTAAGGCTTTACGCTTTACGGAGCAAGTGAAGGGTCGCATGAGATGTCATAGTGTCGGAAATATATTTCTGACATCATTAGATAATAGCGATGATTTTATCTAAAGGGGCCATAGGGTTCCGGAAGAGTTTTGGACAAAAACCGAGAAGGGGGAAGGCGAGTGTCGGAGGGGGGTAGTAATGTCCCTCCTGGCCACACCTAGTTTTAGGGGCTGCCAGGTGGCTCCCAGGGGCATCACAAATTTTTACTTGGTATCCTAGTATTTTTCCTAAATTTTGTTTGACAGAAAAAGGAGAAAAAAAGGAAAAAGAAGAAAATAAAGAGGGTGGTAGACTTGGAGTCCAATGTGAGTTGAAAAAGGAGAGAGGGTGCGGCCACCTCATGGTGCGGCTAGCCCCTCCTCCTAGAACAACTAGGACTCCTCCTCTCCCTTTGGCATGTCCCCCTCTTTGACAACTATAAAAGGACCCCTAAGGCCATAGCCAAATCATAACTTTGAGAGCAATCGTCTTCCTCTCTCTCTAGTAGAATTAGAGGGTATAATTGCAGAGTCCAATTAGAGACCCTCTAATTGTATTAGAACTTCTTCTAATTGGGTTTTGAGGTTTCCTATCCCAATTAGATCTAGATTCTAATTATTCTCTCTCTCTTATGTGTTGAGAACTCCACGTTCATACACACCTGTGGCGTCTAGTTCTGGATGGCGAAGCGCTGCAGAATTTTCACTGGCATATGTGTTCATACTCTCAAAGGGGTAACACGTGAGACCCTCCCTCTTCTGAATCAAGGTGCTGGATATGGGGAGTCGGCAATATGCTCACCCACAGGCTGGTGCGTGAGGATCTTCTACACGCTTCATCAACATCGTCACCGAAATCTCTTTCACTTCTACGGTGTCTGATACACGATCCCGGGAACTAGATCTTGGAATTATTATTCACTTGTGTCTGCCTAGCAAGATCATGGTAGCATGCATGGATTTTTTTTTAAATTCTCGTACACGTAACACCGTACTATACCACAACACATCACATGCTCTACAAAAATAAGTTAGAAGGTATCTAACGCTCGAGTTTGCAAATTTTACGTGGTTGTAGGTTCTACGGAGAGAACTGTCACTACCAACAAACAACACAAGGTATGGCCGTTCAGATTGCTAGATTGACATTCCGGGGTGCCGGAAACACAGACATTCCGAAAACATGTAGAGCCTCAATCGAAAATTATTTCTAACCACGACCCTCGTGTGGATCCAATCCACCTGCCCCGTAACTTATGCCGTCCACGAATCTAACTATAGCAAGACCCAAAGCTACTGAAGCACTTATTTGGACTAGACGAGATATGCCAGGGGCAAATCGAACATCCCAAGATTGCCAAAAGGTTTTAGAAAATCTCACTATACCGTTGAAAACAAAATGAGACAACTTATTGGGAAGAAATCATAAACAATCTGAATATTAGAGAACTTTATAATATACTTGCACAAACTTATGCATTGCCCGCACTCACTGGTGCTCTAGATCGTACCAAAACCTATGCATAGACCGCTCTGATACCACTATTGGTTCACGTGTAGAAAATTCATATTTTTGTCTTACGCAACACACATGATCTATTAGGAAGGTACTAACAAGGATACACTACAAAAAAATGGTCTATTTCCACGAAATCTATCGCTACTGGTATTTTTCGTTGCGATACAATAAAAAATTATGACGAACTCTCCGGTTGTGGTAATAGGGCACTCATATTTCCACGTCTCTTTTTGGTCGCGATAAATTATCGTTTTGTTGCGGTAGAGGCCTCCTATTGCCACGATCTGTACTGCGGTTGGAATACAATCGCGTTTTTGTGATAGAGTATTTCCGTTGCGCGAGGAAGTCATTTAGTGCCTTAGAGACAAGGTCTACGAACAAAATACGCATTCATGGTGATATTTAGTCATATATTGCAACACCTATGTTGTGTTGCGGTAGTTACGAATATTGTTGCAAAAAAATAGCTAACTATTGCAACCAAATTTGTTCGTGCGGCAATGTCATATGTTTTTTGCCTCAATTTTAGCCTGCGGCAATAACTATTGTTTACTACGAATTTGGATCGTATGGTAATAGGTTCAATGTAGTGCAACAATCACCCTGCTGTTACAAAAATAAACATGTTTTTTCGCAACGAGACATTCACGGCTTAGCTTAACGGGCCTCATGGGCCGTGGCACTTGATCAATATTGCAATTTTCTTAGCACTACAATTCATTTTTTGTCTAGTATCTCAGTTTGGTGAGCACATTTTTATTTTAAAGATTTTTTTCAACGATAAACCTTGAACAGACCTCCTGGGCCTTGGTACCCGAGTATAGCTGAAATTTATTACGGGGAAATGTTCATATAAGGTCCAGTAACTTCACTTCTATCACCGGAATTTTTCTTTGGGACAAATTATTCTGGTCCCACCAGTCAGCTGGAGAAACAAATAAATATGATGATAAATTTTTTGTTCAAAGGTGATCGAACAAATGATCTCACAGTTCGAGACAAGTCAACAAAGCTAGTAGAGCACAGACAAATTCAAGCAATACTGTTAAGTTATTTAGTAAGTATATCCACAACTGAAACCTCTATAGGTCCAAACAACTGAATTTCTGCAGCACTTAGCATTTTACTTATGTGCCAACAAGTGACAATACATAATAATCAATCAAGAACTCATATAAGACGCAGTTTCACTAGTACATTTAGCATGGAAATTCAAAATTACTAAACACTAAAACTTTGGAGCATTTAAACTCAAAATATATTATTACACGATCTTTCAAGGACATAAATGTGTCCATGTTCATGATAAAACATTTAAGCCATACAGTGCAGAGACAACCTACACAAAGAATCCATGGTCATCATCCAATTCATCTTGTACCAAAGGAGCAACATGACCATCATTTACGTAAGCCTCATCATCAACTATATAAGCATCATATTCAATTTGATCTTCGTCAAACTTAGCAGGTTTTAAAAAAATTATGACTAAAACATCAACGATGGTTCCTTCATCATCATTTCTGCACCAACTAGTCATCTCGTCAGGTACAGTAAATTCTGGAACTGTAATTCCTGCATAGACGACATCCTGTACATCTGCATCACCACGTTCGTCTCCTTCTACATCATCATCAAGGTCTGCATCATTTAAAACCGAAGGAGCAAACAAATTGCATGGATTCATTTTTGTAGCACTTGCCCAATTAAGGTTCTTCACATCCCTCACGTAGAAAACCTGTGCAGCTTGGATACCTAGAATGTAAGGGTCCTCCTTGAATCGCTATACAGTAGTGTCAAGGTTAATAATTCCATATTTGTCCTTCTTATACCCCATACTCTGATTTCTATTGGCAGGAGGCACGTTGAACCAGTCACACTCCAATAGAACAACCTCCTTATTAGGAGGAAAGTCAAGAAATATGATTTTCTTTATCACTCCATAATAATCATTAGTGCCGGTGCTTTCTTGCGCATTGACTACGACGCCACTATTTTGGGTACTCAAGTCATGCTCTCTATAGGCATTCTGAAAGTAATATCCATTCAGTATTGTACGGTTGAACATACGAGCAATTTTATCAGGCTCTTTAGCTAGTGTATACAACAGACTGCTGACCTTCCCATCTTTATGTAGTTGTGTGATCTGTGTCATTGAATAGAATATGTGTGAGTGTACTGTACACAATTTTTTTTTTAGTACGAGAAAAATTTCTGAAAATGCTAAAGTAACTTATCCGTCTTTCGAACCAGCCAACAAAATCTTTCTTGTGTTTCTTTGTAGGATTAGGACAATTGTTCTTTTTGAGCTCGTCAATATGTTCACTTCAAAAAGAATTGATATATGGTTACTTCATCACCAAAGTATTAATTAATATCATGATATGAAACAAATACATAAGTATCCTTACTGAATCCATGCCTCGGTTTCCTTGTAGTTTGTTATCTTGTAGTGTCTCATTTGATTCAGAGCTTCCAAAGACAGTGATTCACGGGAAAACCTTTCTTGGAGTAATCAACTGTACTAATTATGCTAATCCATGTTGGTGTTTCATCTGTAGCTCCATCTGCATGGCGCTCGGACTGACTTATTTTTGTAGGCACGCCTTGAACGAATCGACTGCAAAATGTCATGCACTCTTTAAGTATGTACCCCTCTGCAATCGAACCTTCTCGATGAGCCTTGTTACGTACATATCCCTTCAGCGTACGCATGTATCTCTCAACCGGATACATCCATCTGTACTGTACAGGCCCGGTGACCCATGCTTCTTGAGCTAGATGAATTGGGAGATGCATCATAATATCAAAGAAAGCTGGTGGATATATCATCTCTAGCTGACATGGAATTTCTGGAATTTGGTTGCCCAAAGTCTCCAAATCGTCATTCCTGAACTCCTTGGAGCATAAATCAGAAAAGAATTTACTCAGCTGAAGCAATGGGGTAAGGACATTCTTTGGTAGAAGCTTGCGCAGCGCAATAGGAAGAAGTTTCTGTAATATAACATGGCAGTCATGAGCTTTGAGTCCACTGAACTTGCACTGCTCGAGGACCACACATCTCTTAATGTGTGAAGCATAGCCATCAGGCATACGTATGCTCTGCAGAAACCTGAGGAGCATTGTCTTCTCTTCCTTTTTTAAAGCATACACGCCTTTCTTCATTGTATACTTATCCTTACCGGCGGGCTTGGCGTGCTGATCCTCCCTAATTTTCAAGTACTCCAAATCAAGGCGAGCCTTCGTACCATCCTTTAATTTCCCATCCATATCAAGCAAAGTCCCTAGAATGTTGTCACAAATGTTCTTCTCGATGTGCATAACATCCAAATTGTGCCTCAATAGCAAGTGCTTCCAATACGGGAGCTGGAAGAACACACTTTTCTTCCGCCAATTTTGTCAAGGTTTAGTTTCTAGTCGCTTTCTCTTATTTGACTGCCCAAATGGTTCATGCTGAATGCTATCAAGATCCTGTAGAACTTCCTTGCCTATAAGTGGCAACGGGGCTTCTCTATGTTCTGTCTTGTTGTTGAACATACCCTTATTTTGACGCCATTTGTGGTTTTTCCGCAGAAAACGTCGGTGTCCCATGTAGCAATGCTTTCTACCATACTGGAGCCATAAAAATTCTATATGCTTGTGGCAGTAAGGGCATGCTAGGTTGCCTTTTGTGCTCCAACCACTCAGCATTGCGTAAGCCGAGTAGTCATTGATGGTCCACAACACGCATGCATACAACGTGATATTTTCTTTAGTTGCAGCATCATATGCTTCAACACTATCCTTCCATAGAACTAACAGTTCATCAATCAAAGGCTGCAAGTACACATCAATGTTATTTCCTGCTGACTTTGGTCCTGGAATAATCATTGACATTATCCAGTTCTGTTTTTTCATACACATCCATGGTGGCAAGTTATATGGGATCGGAATGACAGGCCATATAGTGTGTGATATACTCATGAGCCCAAAGGGGTTGAATCCATCCGAAGCAAGGCCAAGCCGTACACTGCGAGCATCTTTTGCGAATTCTTTCTGACTATATATTTCATCAAGGTGTTTCCAGGCCTTCGAATCTGCAGGATGCCTCATTACGCCATCATCTGTACGTTTCTCCTTATGAAATTTCATATGAGTTGACATATCTTCTGTCATGTACAGCCTTTGCAATCTTTGAATGAGTGGGAAATACCATAGAACTTTCCGTGGCACTGACTTCTTTGATTTACGGATCGATGAATCATCTCTGTCTACGGTTGGACTAGATTTCCATCGAGACGTATGACAGACAGGACATTCTTGGGCATCAGCATACTCATTACGGAATAGCACACAATCATTATCGGACGCGTGTATCTTCTTGTAATCCAGACCAAACTCTCGGATGACCTTCCTTACTTGTGCGAGATTAGTAGGAATGGAGTGACCATTTGGCAACACCTCCGTGAACATCCGCAGCATTAAGTCACATTCTCTATTGGTCATCCGAGACACACACTTGATTTGGTAAAGCTTCACAATGAAAGATATCTTTGTGACCTCCTCACAGACAGGGTATAACGATGTTTTTCCCTCTTCCAATAGTTCGTAGAACGCCTTTGCAGATGCATTTGGATCCTGTTTCAATCCATCACCGCTCGTGTCTCCTTCATTACTTCCCACTTGTGTGGCCCTTATGAAAGTTTGGAGAATGTCACATACCCCATCACCACCATCTGCAGCGTCTTCATCATCATAATCTTCAGCCATGTTGTCCTCATCGGGTTGTTCACCATGGTATACCCAATTATTGTAGGACGTATCCATCCTATTTTGAGCAAGTGCATATGGACATCCTTTCTAGTTCTTTGAGCATTATTCGGACATTTCGTACACGTTCAAGGGATTCTTGAGTCTGAGTGAGCACCAACGAAACTAAATTCCAAGAAACTCTTCATTCCACTTTGCCACTCCACATAATCTCTATCCTTCTCCATCCAGCTCTTGTCTTGTGACATTTTGCCTTATCTCCGTATAGACGGTCTTGTAAAAAAAAGTAGCAACATTAGTTTATACGTAAGTATTTTGAAACAACAGATACATTAGAGCGACAGGCATAACGTTCTTTCAAGTCAGTAAGAATTGCAAGGGATTACATTAGACATTACTTCACATTGCAACGATCGTGGGTACTCAGATGATGTCCATAACGGACAAGCGACACCATGCATATACTATCGCGATCACAACACATCATTCGAGTTAAACTAAAACTTACACCTGAAACTGACATTGCTAAGAAAATATAAAACCTAGTTCCTACCTAAAATCCTGACATTGCTATGAATATTAAACTAACACTTACACCTGAAACTTAAACTGATAAAACAGACACTCATATGTGAACCTAAGCAGCTAGTCTATTTGACAACAACTGCAATCGCCATTAACTTCATCGAACCAGCAGGATGGAAAGCAAGGATTTTATCAGTATTGGTACAAACCTTGTAATTGTCTGACGAGCGGCGGAAGCAGCGGTTGAGTACAAGTCGGCGGGGTAGCATGGGCGGCAGTTCAATAGTTTACGCTAATCGAATTCAGATGGCGGCGAGGTCATAGTGGCGGATTGGTCGGTCGCGCAGGGACGATACGGCGGCGAAGTCGTCTGAGGGCGGATAGGGCGGCGTAGTCGTGTGGGGGCAGGGAACTTTGGAGGAGACCCGGCGGACCTACGTAGCCCTTTCACTCGCCCAATGGCCCAACCCGAGTATGAGCCTAAAAATTATACAATTTGTCTTCACAGCCTATTTGCCTTGTGAATAATATGTTTTTCCCTTGTCGATAACGTTCAAGAATTATGAATGATATATTAAGTTTTACTAGTTTCCTTTTATGATTAAATTTATTCATTTCTATTTTTTAAAATTCATTGTTGTGTTGATATTCAACACTAGTAGGAAAAGCCATGTTAGTGGTGTCGCATTTTCTTCAGTTCTGGCGTGAAACTCCTACGCCACTGCTACCTAGGTGATAAATGGAAGTACTGACGTTGAACAACACGCCAGTAATATCTAGGTGACCACTGGCATGTTTCTGGACCCGCCACTATATGATCAGTGGCGTTGATGTCATAGGCCACGACACTATACTATAGAAATCGATAAATAAAATGGTATGTAATATTGACTAGAAGCACACAAACGGCATTAAATATGAGATAACATAATAACCATTAAAAAGTGCGTATAAACATTCATAGATTATACCATATAGTACTCAGCATTAACATATAATCTGAAAGTTTGCATAAAGAAAGAACTCTCACCTACAGCTACGATAGCTACTCATCATCGGACTGAATAATGACAACATGTGTATCCTCAGCAGCTAAGGGAACATCATCTTTTGTGTCGTCAGCATCCTCAGGTCCATCATAGAGGAAGTAGGTGGACACATCACCTTCATCGAGATAGAATGTCAATCTCCCCGTTGGGTCCATCTCGTAGCGTTCCACGAGCTGCCCCCATTGATGACCACTGAAGTATGTTTTTCCGTCCTCATTTGTGACAAGAACTTTGTGCTGGTGGTCTGTCACTCTTAAGCTCACCAAGTTCACCTCGAGAGTTCTAGGGTGATCCCAAATTGCGACGTGAATATGCTCCAAAAAGTCACGCCTGTATCTGCACGGTATGACCTGTTAAAAAACAAGAAGTACACATTTTTAGTACAAATTTTTGGTCAGTTTTCAAAAAGTAGATTACCGAAAGTATACCAATCTGTTTTCAAACCCCTCTGGTAGAACAATGTTAAATTTCTTGTTCATGCACTCGTTGTAGCCACGCTGTTCACATACATCCATTGCATGCGGTGGTTCATTGCATACATTGAATTCAGATACACATCTAACCATTTAACAATCAAAAATCAACTTAAATCTAACAATGTACCTCCACTTTTGGTGGCTAAATAAACTTAAATATAACAATGAACAATCTAATTTCTAAGTCAATATACAACTAAGTTTTTGAAATCACACAAACCTAACAATGAAAATCTAATTTGTAAGTCGATCTACATCAAAAACTAACAATAATCATCTAACATTTAACTCAATCTACATCTAAACCTAACAATGAAAAGTACGGCGGCCGGGGAAACGTACCTGCGGCGCGACGGCGATACGACACGAGGATGAGGTTGCGAGGGCGACGGTGGCGACTGCGACGACTTTTTTCGTGGCATCATTCCATCGATGTCTGTGGAGGCGGCCTCGTGGTCGCGGTCGTCCGTCGGTGCCGGGGAGAGGGCTAGGCGTGGCCGCGGTGGGGGATCGGGAGACGGAGAGGGCTAGCCATGGCGGCGGGGGCAGATCACGTTGGAGAGGGAGAGGACTAGCCGTGCGTGTGTCGATGAAAAGAATGAGTTCATGTGTGTAGCAGTTGGTGTGCATCTAGCAATCGATTACATTACGGTAAAAACGGCTTTCCTCAAAATTTCATTATGTGAACCGTGCCACTGTCACACCCCAGTTTTTGGAACCTTGTACTGTTGTTCAAGGAGACAAAAATGTGGGCCAACAATTTTTTTTATAACAACATGATTGTTTGAACCAACATGTGTATATGATCTTAATCATATATGCAATACAAGTTTTGTTTCTTTATAAAACCAATATCAAATTTTCCTGAAAACAATTCTATAACTTTTCCGTGTTGTTTTCTCTGATGTTACTTGAGTGAATTTTATTCCAAGACTTGGATCATTCTTGTTTGCATATTAAAATAAACTTTTAACTTTGTTGGATCCAATAAAACAAAATTTCAAAATGATTTATCGAAGTTTAATTTTAAGTTTTCTATAGAAACTATTTCCTGAAAATATAGCCAAGTACCTGTTTTCTACCTTTGTTTTCACTAGGCTATAAAATGTTATTTTATGTTTTCTTTTCTTTTATTTCTTCCTTGCCACGTGTACTACAAATAAATAAGATTGGTTTTATTTTTGGATTAATAAAAGTGATATTTTGCTGGTTGTCTTTGTGGTATAAAGATAGGGCAGAAAGTTGCATTTTTAGAAAGCGGAGAAAAACAGAAAGTACACCTTTTCCCACTATGTATTCATGGCTTTAAACTATTTCAATTTTGTTTCCAAAATATGTTTCTGAAATTCTATAACATGTTTAACAAACTCCAACATGGAAAAGAAAAATTGGAATCCACTTAACAAACTCCAACATTACAAACTTTTTGCTCATTTCTTCTGTTTTCCAACACTTAGATAATTTTCGGAACAGTGACAAATACGATATTGGGCAGATGTTTTCTTTATCTTTTCTTGCAAGTTTTGAAGTGTGACTTTGTCTAGTATGTTGACTAAGGTGTGGACTCGACATAGGATGCTTTTGTTCTTTTTTAGAAGCCTTGTGTGTGAAGAAATCAAGTGAGAGAGAGGGAGGGAACATGGTGATGTGGCAAGGTACGGGTCACCATGCTTTGACCCTTGATCACCAAGCCATTGGTCTTTCCCTACTCCAAAAGCCAGCTCTTGACTTGCCCCTTCTTAGTCTTGCCCCTTGGACTCTTTTCCTTGTTGTTTGTGACCAAAAAACCCCTAGAGCAAACCCAATGCCACTCTTGGCATCAACCCGAGCCCACCCCTTGCCATTTTGTTCTTGCCCATGGCTATAAGCCACCTCTTGCTAGTTCCATGCACCACTGCCCTCCTCCACATCCCCTCACACTCCCACACTCTCACCAAGCCTAAGAGACCGAAGCACTTGACTCTGTGAGCCCCACGAGCTCCAAGTTGCCGCCGGCCATTTTTTTTGAACCCGAGGTGAGGAACCTCAAACCCCTACATATTTTTGCTTGTTGCTTTGAGGTTGTAAAAAATGGTTTTCGTGCAAATTTATTTCTACAAAAATTCACAGCACTAGGTATATGTTTTCCTAACCATGTCCTGTTGGTAGATCCAAGTTTGCACTTTTGTGTTGGTCACAACAAATGTTTTGCCACAAAGTGTCTGCGAAAGTGTTTTTGTCATAACTTTTGGAATCTGTATCCATTTTGGTACAATAAAATTGTTTTGAGTATCCTATCAGTATATCTATCCATATAACTTTGCCTCACATCAACTTCAGTTACCAAATGGAAATGCCATCCATTTTGGTAAATGACCAGTAGGCTTTTCTAGGATTTTTAGAATGCGTTCAAAAATGATTTTTGAAGTGAATCCAATTGGATGAGTTTGAATATGACTAGATCTATCTAATTCTAACTTGGATTCATTTTTGGAGCCCTAGATTATTTTTGGTGAGCAAACTAGAAACATCACCTTTTCTGTTTTCATTATTACTTGTGTGGTTGTTTGTTAAGTAATATGTGGATGTTTGAATCTTGTTTCCTAGCATGCATAGATGTGTTGGATATTGTTATTAGGTTGTTTTCTCACAGTACATCCACCTTAGAAAGTGTGTGCTTGTTTGGAAAGTCAAATAGGAATAGGAATAGCATTTGTTATTTTCCTAGTTTATTTTATTTGATGTATTGTGTGAACCAAATCTTTGTGTGCTTGTTACCTAAGTTTGTGCTATGATTGCGGTGAGTCCAATACCATTTTGGTACTTTTGTTTTCATGTTGTCACATCTGTTAGCTTACACTTTATTCTATAGAGATGCATGTGTAACATTTGTTATATTCCTAGTTTTATTATTTTGTGTATTGTGTGAACCAATCTTTGTAGGTTTGTTTTGCCTAAGTTTGTGTTATGCTTGAGTTCAGTCCAGTACCATTTTAGTACTGTTATTTTGATGTTATTATCTCTGTTAGCTTGCAACTTATTTTATAGCAAAGCATGTGTACGATTTGTATTTGTTTTCACTAGTATTGTTTTCACTAGTATGAATAGTCTAGTATTGATTGATTTGTTATATTAATTTTGTCTTGTGTGACCAGAGGCCTTGTTACCTATTTTGCCCTGGTATTAGAGGGCCCATAACCCACTGGTCCCATTGCATCTTTGGTTAGGGATCCACATCCCCTACCATACACTTGTGTGATAATAGCATGCATTACTATATGTTTGTCTAGTATTTTCCACCGAAGAAAATGGTAGTTGTTTTACTTGTTTGATTGAAGTGCTTAGTATTTATTTGTGAATACTATTATGTTTAGTGGTGGTTCATTTGTTAACATAATATTCCCTTAGGGGTATCATGTTAAGGAATGTTTCACTTTTGTTTGGTAAATTAAATATTGTTTGCTAATAGAATGCTTCCTAGTGATTGATAAATTATTTGTAAAAAGATTTCATTGAGTGTTTGGATTTTTGAAAGTGTTTATTTGAGCTTGTGTTGAGTGCATAGCTTCTGGTTGTGTAGTTTACACTTTGATTGCTTGCTATTTAATTAATTAGACAAGCATGTATTACTAGAATGGATTGATGCTTGCTTAGTAGATGTTTTCATAGAATTATTTTAGTGTTTATGCTTACTAGCATGTGTAAGGTGTATGTGTTGTTATTAGGTATTTACATTCACGAGTTGATTGTTTAGGATCATGCATCCTTATATTGATGTTTGCTTCTCTAGTGATGTACTAGTGTCACCACTAGATTGTTTGAGTTGCTCTAGTATTGTTGCCATTTTATTTTATGAGTGTGTCAATATTCTAGCATGTTTAGGATGTTATTACTTCTGTTATTATGACATGACTTGTGGAGTTCCTAGTTGCTATTAGTGGTAGAATACAATTAATTCTTATGGCATGCTTATGTAGAATTTCCATACTAGTATGCTATTAGTGGACTCCAGTGGATGTGCTATTTTCTAGCCTTGTTATGTCTCATAGTGATTGTGTTGTAGATGATGTATTATGAATTATTACCATTGGTAGAGCTACTGGTTTGTTTTGTTTATTTTCATGATTGATGGATTCCATAACTTTGATTAGACATAAGCAAAGTCTATAACTAGCCTATTCATTTGTGGTGTGTTTGCTTGTTGTTTGGAATTTGTCTGAGTGATTACCTTAGCATGAGTATTGTACGTATGTTATTGTTGTGATAGTGTTGTTTTTGTGCTTAGGAGTATCTTGTTATCTAAGCATTAGTTTGGTCGTGAACTTGTTTGGTGATGGTTGCTTGTGTATTGTTGAAACCCACCGCCATGGGTATTGTTTTGATTGATTGTTATTATTTTAGTAGTCTCACCTTTTGTGCCCACAAGCTATATTTTTAGCTTCTTGAATATCTTATTATGAGAGTGGTACACCTGAAGGGAATATGCCCGAGAGGCAATAATAAAATGGTTATTATCTTATTCCTTGTTTATGATGAATGTTTATTTCTCATGCTAGAATTGTATTAACCGGAAACGTTGATACATGTGTGCTTAATAAACAAACAATGATTCCTAGTAAAGCCTCTCTTTTAACTAGCTCATTGATTAATAGATGATCAAGGTTTCCTGATCATGAACATTGGATGTTATTAATAACGGGGTCATGTCATTAGAAGAATGATGTGATGAACATATACCCAAAGAGAATATAGCAATGCGATCAAGTCATTTAGTTTACATTGTTATATCAAACATACGAAGTAACTTATTCCTTAGACCTTGAGATCATGTCAATCACTGATACCGGAAGAGTGCTTTGATGGCATCAAACGTCACACCGTAACAGGGTGACTATAAAGGTGTCGTTAAGTATTCGGAAAGTATTAGTTGAGGATCATGGATCAAGAGTGGGATTTGTCCATCCAAATGACGGAGAGATATACTCTGGGCCCTCTCGGTGATATCACATCGAAACCGCTTGCAAGCACGTGATATGATCACAAGGATGTTATATCACGGGAACGAGAAAAGAGTACTTGTCGGTAACGAGATTGAACAAGGTATGGTTGATACCAATGATCGAATCTCGGACAAGTAAAATATCGCGAGACAAAGGGAATAGTTCACGGCGTTGTTGGTTCACACGATCACGAGAGTCATCGTTGAATATATAGGAGTCATCACGGATCTCCAGATCCCGCTGTTGATTATTGATCGGAGAGGAGTCTCGATCATGTCTATCTTATTCGCGAACCGTAGGGTGACACACTTAAGGTTCGATGACGCGTTTGAGAGGATACGGAATATCGAAGAATATTTTGGACAGCACCGAAATTGTTTCGGGGAAAATTGAAATAGTTCAAGGGGTTTTTCATCGAATGGTTGTTAATAGAATTAACAAATGATTCGAGGTGCTTTATGCAAATGTTTGTTAATAGAATTAACAAATGCTGAAATAAAGAAATAAAAATGTTTTATTGATTTATTAAAGAAAAACTCTTGGATTTTCTAAGTGGGGTTTAAAGGAAAATGAGTGGGTGTGAGTGGAGTGTCCACTCACATCATGAGGGAAGAGGTGGGGGCACACCATGGGGCTGGCCGCACCCCCCTTGGGCTGCCTCCCCCCTCTCCTATAAAAGGAGGGTGAGAGCTCTCCCTCCTCCACACACTTTGCCACTTCCCTTTCCCTCCACCCGCTGCTCCATTTCATGGTCTCCGGCTTGGCGAAGCCCTGACCGTGGGATTCTTCACCACCACCACGTCGTCGTGCTGCTGGAGTTCCGAGGGATCCTCTACTTCCGCGCCCCGCTGGAACGAGGGAACGGAGGTCGTCATCAACCGTACGTGTGACCGATCACGGATGCACCGCCGGATTGCGGTGCCATCTTCTCGCTATCGGGATCGGTGTGAGTACGACTACGCCAACAACGAGATTTGATCTCGTACCACTTTGAGTCTTCGAGGGTATGTGTTCTCCTTAACCCTCTTGTTGCCCGTTGCACTTCGTCTCATAGATTAGATCTTGGCCTTTCGGGTATCTCTCGCGTAGGAAATTTTTTGTTTTCTATGCTACGTTCCCCTTCAGTGGTATCAGAGCCGGATCTATGCGTAGATGTTTTGTACGGGTAGAACACATAGGTGTATGTGGGCGTTGATGATCATGTTATTACCTCCTTGATTATTTTATGATCTTAGTGGCATAGTGGGATGAAGCGGCCCGGACTAACCTTACATGTCCACGTACATGAGACTTGTTCCACAACTGACATGCAACTTGTATTGCATAAGTGGCCTGCGGGTGTCTGTTTCTCCTACTATAGTTAAGATCTAATCTATGAAGGGTTGTTAAAAATGTGTTTATCAACGTTGTGGTTGATGTTCGTAGGTATGAACGGTTCTATCCTCGAAAGCCCTAAGCCACGTAAAATATGCAAAAATAAATTAGAAGCGTCTAACTAGTTTTTGCTGGGCATGTGAATTGATATGGTCAATATTACAAATTTGATTATGAGATGATCTATTTTGTAAATTATTGATATACCGAAGGTATCCATATGGTTGTCTTCTTATTGATGGACAATCAAGTTTGGGGTATCGTGGTACTTGGTACCACGCCGGTGGAATGATTGAGATCATACCATAATGCACATGATGGAGATCAAGTGCAAGAAGGACCATATCATATCACGTTATCCTTTCATGTGATGTCTGTGATGTTAATCCTTTTTATGCATCTTGTGTTGCTTAGATAACGATGGTAGCATTATAAGATGATCCCTCTCACTTAATATCAAGATAATAATGTGTTCTTCCTTAAGTATGCACCGTTAAGAAAGTTCGTCGTTTCGAGACACCACGTGATGATCGGGTGTGATAGACTCAACGTTCGCATACAACGGGTGTTTTCAAGCCTAGCATGTACAGACATGGCCTTGAAACACACGCAATACTACGGTTCTACTTGGCGAGCCTAGCATGTACAGACATGGCCTCGGAACACGTAACCGAAAGGTAAAGCATGAGTCATATGGATGATATGATGAACATGTCGATGTTCGCCTTTGAAGCTACATCATCTCACGTGATGATCGGTTTTGGTGTAGTGAATTTGGTTCGTGTAATCACTAAAGACGACTAAGAGGGATGTTGTTTTTGAGTGGGAGTTCATGGTTTAATTTTGAATTAACTTGAACTTATTTATCATGAACAACAAATCAAATTGAATTTGCACAAATTGTAGTATTCATTGGCATCCACATTACTACCTTACACTTAGATTGTTAATTGAGATATAACTGTTATGATCTGGTAAATACCATTTAAGATTGGTACCGTATTAGTGAAATTTAAAATTTAATCCTATTGTAGATTTTCGGTATTTCCTACCTACCTCCATGTGATTAATGATTGATTGATCTAGAGAGCAACCAATTCCTACTTAGAATCCAAAGTCATGGTTGCTTCCGTATTACTTTATCTTCAAAAGAATGTTTTGTTGATCAAAGTGATTTAGGAACCGAAAAGAATTGTTTTCAGAAACAATCAAGTGAAAGATATATTGATATCTAGAAACTTATTTGTGGCAACATGGCTGAATATAATTTAGCGTGACAATGTTTGCTTATATTATCTGAATATATGCAAATTTAGCGTGACAATGTTTGCTTATATTATCTGAATATATGCAATGATTGAATACGCTAGGCGTTTGAATATTCCAAGAAATTGGGCGCTAAAAATTATCCTCTAAATCCCTTCTTTCGAGCTATAGTAGCTTAATCATAAAATTGTTATGATAGGATGGATTAAAAGTATGGTTAAAGTCATTTACCTTACTTGGAGATTGCTAAGAGTGGAATCTAGAAGAATACTATTAATATGGTGATATTAGTAGAACAATCAAACTCAAAGTATGACTCAATGGGTGATAGTATATGACTAACACGCCAAAGAAAATGAGCTAGTAAGACTAGCATTGTTTGATGTTGAATGATTCTTCTATAAAGGAAAGGGAATATTGAAAATAGAATTACAAATAGATATATGGCAGAAAAGAAGATAACTGGAAAAGTCCAGCTCAGGAGTATATACTTGATATACAAGTTATAGATGTATTACTAGTTAACAAAGTATTTTTGGTATTTTGATACCATATTGGTTGGTATGAGTTGTCATACAAAGCAACGCAATGCAAGAAATACAAGGGCCTAAAAGGAACTAGTAATAGATGTGGAATCGATTATGACAAGAACATAAATAAAGTGTTATTGTGTTCATTGTCGTATCGAACCAACCAGTCAAGATTTATTTGAAGAACTTAATAATTTGTTATTTTGTTCTAGTCTTTTGTGAGAACAAATGAGATTGTTCAAACGATGACGAAATTCCATAATTGATGGATATGTTAATATAAATCATGTTGGTAAAGTAAACATCTATAAGACTGAATGCTAAATGTTGCAAGACGCAAAAGAGTTTCACTTAAATTGTGACACCACCATTTTAGTTCATATCGGAAAGGAAAACATGAAGGAACTCCATATTGATGGACTTCCCGAGTCATTTTATTGACGCTTGTGAGACCTCTTCCAAAAGATGACTAGAATTCCGTTCTTAGGCCAAAGTAGAATGGACGACTAATTTAGTGGAGATTATACATATTGATGTATATAGTCCATTATGTGTAGTCATGTATGGTGGATTAATTTTTCCTTCATAAAATTTTGTCGATGATTTAAGTAGATATGTGAGTATATCTATTTAACGGGAACAGAGTTTAACATTTTGAATTGGTTCAAAAGGTTGTTAATATGAAGTTAAAATCAATGTAACAAGATAATCAAGTATTTATGATTTGATCATAAAGAATAAATTTTGAGTTACAAGTTTAGCAAAACATCTGAGAAGTTGCAGAATTGTTCTACAACTTATATTACTCGAATACCCCACATTAGATTGGAGTATTCAAGAGACAAAAATCAAACCTTGTTTGACATGGTAAGATTAATAAAAATGCCATTATAATTTTGTAGTTTATACATTAGTGACAACCGTTTTTTCACTGAAAAGAGCACCATCATGATCCGCTAAAATTGACAACATATAAGATATGGTTTGGGTAGTGACCCGAATTGTCACTTTCTTAAGTTTTGGTATGCATAGCATGTGTAAAATGTTTACAACCAAAATAGGATAAATATATGTTTATAAGGTTATCCCAAATAAAACATTGGGTATTTCTCCTATCACCAAACCAAAAGACAAATGTTGTTTGTCAGAAAGGGTTGATTTCTCGAGAAAGTAGTTCTTGCGAAACAAGTGAGTGGGAGCACAGTACAAACTCAACAAGGTTAGAGAATCTTCGGTATCATGTCAAGAGTAGCGCAACACTGGAAGTTGTTCCGGGGTTTACTATTTTGACTAAGTAGAAGACACTACAAATGTTGTAGATACTTCAAATGAGTTTGCGAACTGTACCAGAAAAGTCCAAAAACTTTGTACTTAGAACAACTTGTGGTTTAAGTGTAAAGTGTTGTTTTGACAACAAAAGGACCTGGACCTTATAAAGGAAGCAAATGATGGGCCCTAACTTCGTAAAATTGACTATGAGTCATTATATCCGCCATAGTATCCTTGTATGAATATCAAGTATGTGACTTGGTAGTCTTTTCGATAGGCATGATGCCTAGCGATATCAAAAGGGTCTATATAGTGACAAAGACATGGATTTTACATCCTTTGAAAGTTGTACTTATTGAAAAGTTGTTTCGACGAAGTACAAAGAGTTGAGTACTACAAGATTTTGATCTTCCGTAGTGATGCTTTAGTCTTTGCGGATAGTTCTAGCAAAAGGTTACATATTATGATATGGAAGTTGAATAACAAAACCAACTCTCCTCTCGAGGAAGTTTGATCAAGGATGTGTACTTGACACAGTCTGAGAGTTTTGTAAAATTCAAAAGGTTGTTAGAAAGGCATGCACACTTTAATGGTTGAAGTGAGCATAACGAAGTTGAAATCTTTACCTTAATGAAGTTATCAAAAGAGTTTGATTCCATCATGAACGATAAAGATGCTTGTAAAGTTACAAGAAATTAAGTGGGAGCGCTATGACATATTTCCAATACTTTATGTAGATGACATATGGTTGATTGGAAAATATGTATTTTAAATTAACACGGTTAATATTTTCGATTTCATATTGATGAGAGTCTTGGAAGATATTGGGCATCGATGTCTATAAAAGATGGATTCAAGCGCCTGATATGATTGAAGCCAAATTACATAGATGAAATATTGAAGTAAGTCAATATAAAATTGATAAGAAGGAGTTCTTGTCACATGGAAAATAATTGAGCAAGATTCATGTGTTTTGACACATGATGAGCATCATTGAAATTGAGATTTCTAAGTCATGTTTCCATGCTATGTACACGACCAGATGAGTCCTATGCTATAAAATGTTATAGCAGGATAATTCATATGATGATTAGACAACAGTGGGAGAGATCCTCGTGTCATTTTAGAAATGCTAAGGATATGTTTTCCTATATAGTAATGACAAAATATTAGTTGTAATATGTTACACTAATAATCTTGTCATTTATTCAAGTAATTTTATCTCAATTAAAATATGTGATGAAGGGTAGCACAATAGGATGGAAGAAAGTTCCATGCTGGATTTGAAAGAGTTTCAAAATTAAAATATTGTGACAGATACTACAACAAAGGCTAAAGTATATCGTTGTGTTAACAACTGATTATAAGCGTATTTTGTGTCAAGGAGTTCTTTATTGAACTTGGTGAATTTCCAAGAATGCTGAAACTATGAAGCTACATTTTTACAATGTTAGTAACATCAGTTTAAGCTGAGGAATTAAGGTATCACCGGAACTTGGTGAGTTTCCAAGAATGCTAACACTATGAAGCTACATTTTCACAATGTTAGTGACATCAGTTTAAGCTGAGGAATTAAGTTTCCACCGATTGACCATATATATACAAAGCCATCTCATTAGAGAATGAGTGATGCGTGTAGACGCAAAGAACATGCAAATACAATAAGGACCTGAACAGTTCAGATCTTTTTGATGATGTTTACCACATGCGAAGCATGGTAATAACACTGGAACGTCATATGTGTTAAGTGCTTACAGACTAGATTATTGACTCTAGTGCAAGTGGGAGACTGAAGGGAATATGCCCGAGAGGCAATAATAAAATGGTTATTATCTTATTCCTTGTTTATGATGAATGTTTATTTCTCATGCTAGAATTGTATTAACCGGAAACGTTGATACATGTGTGCTTAATAAACAAACAATGGTTCCTAGTAAAGCCTCTCTTTTAACTAGCTCATTGATTAATAGATGATCAAGGTTTCCTGATCATGAACATTGGATGTTATTAATAACGGGGTCATGTCATTAGAAGAATGATGTGATGAACATATACCCAAAGAGAATATAGCAATGCGATCAAGTCATTTAGTTTACATTGTTATATCAAACATACGAAGTAACTTATTCCTTAGACCTTGAGATCATGTCAATCACTGATACCGGAAGAGTGCTTTGATGGCATCAAACGTCACACCGTAACAGGGTGACTATAAAGGTGTCGTTAAGTATTCGGAAAGTATTAGTTGAGGATCATGGATCAAGAGTGGGATTTGTCCATCCAAATGACGGAGAGATATACTCTGGGCCCTCTCGGTGATATCACATCGAAACCGCTTGCAAGCACGTGATATGATCACAAGGATGTTATACCACGGGAACGAGAAAAGAGTACTTGTCGGTAACGAGATTGAACAAGGTATGGTTGATACCAATGATCGAATCTCGGACAAGTAAAATATCGCGAGACAAAGGGAATAGTTCACGGCGTTGTTGGTTCACACGATCACGAGAGTCATCGTTGAATATATAGGAGTCATCACGGATCTCCAGATCCCGCTGTTGATTATTGATCGGAGAGGAGTCTCGATCATGTCTATCTTATTCGCGAACCGTAGGGTGACACACTTAAGGTTCGATGACGCGTTTGAGAGGATACGGAATATCGAAGAATATTTTGGACAGCACCGAAATTGTTTCGGGGAAAATTGAAATAGTTCAAGGGGTTTTTCATCGAATGGTTGTTAATAGAATTAACAAATGATTCGAGGTGCTTTATGCAAATGTTTGTTAATAGAATTAACAAATGCTGAAATAAAGAAATAAAAATGTTTTATTGATTTATTAAAGAAAAACTCTTGGATTTTCTAAGTGGGGTTTAAAGGAAAATGAGTGGGTGTGAGTGGAGTGTCCACTCACATCATGAGGGAAGAGGTGGGGGCACACCATGGGGCTGGCCGCACCCCCCTTGGGTTGCCTCCCCCCTCTCCTATAAAAGGAGGGTGAGAGCTCTCCCTCCTCCACACACTTTTCCACTTCCCTTTCCCTCCACCCGCTGCTCCATTTCATGGTCTCCGGCTTGGCAAAGCCCTGACCGTGGGATTCTTCACCACCACCACGTCGTCGTGCTGCTGGAGTTCCGAGGGATCCTCTACTTCCGCGCCCCGCTGGAACGAGGGAACGGAGGTCGTCATCAACCGTACGTGTGACCGATCACGGATGCACCGCCGGATTGCGGTGCCATCTTCTCGCTATCGGGATCGGTGTGAGTACGACTACGCCAACAACGAGATTTGATCTCGTACCACTTTGAGTCTTCGAGGGTATGTGTTCTCCTTAACCCTCTTGTTGCATGTTGCACTTCGTCTCATAGATTAGATCTTGGCCTTTCGGGTATCTCTCGCGTAGGAAATTTTTTGTTTTCTATGCTACGTTCCCCTTCAACACCCACTCCATATATTTTATGTAATATGTGGGATAAGGTTTCTCAACCATATATTTGTCTGACGACAGTTTTGTACCCTGAGAGTTATGTGAGATAGTTTTCTCGATAACGTTTGAGTGATTGCGCTAGTATAAGTTTGCTTGATGTATGTGTTGTTTTGTTTAGTTGCTTGGTCTTTAGTTCTGAGTTTGTGTCTTTTATTCTTTTACGGCGTTAGAAAACGAAGGAGAAGAAGCAGCAGTTGTGGATCTGTGCGTCAAGTTCAAGTTACTTCAAGGCCAGGGACACTAAGAGTTTTAAGGCAAGCCATCCTGATGCTTGATGTTACTACACTTATCATTATCTATCATGCATGTTTTACTTTTTAAAAGTTTTACAAAAACTTTGATTACCAAAAACTATTTTTGAGTGAATACTACTACTACTAATATATATACTATTACTATGCCAGTAGTTGATACTTGGTGTTACCAAGCCCATAGCCACCATATGGTATTTATTATCACCAAAGTATAAGTCCCGAAGTGGACACCCTAAAAATGTGGTTTTGCAAAACAAAGGCTTTATGGAAAACCCGGTGGAAAGGCGAAGCCTTATTCACCGGAGGATTGTGGAAGTGATCATTTTTGGGAAAAACGTGTTTTCAAAAATGACACATAACCTAGTCTTCGCCGGACAACCTTTACCGTACTGCCACTTTACCCCAACATGGGCATGGGGCCTAGATTGAAGTTTGTTCTTGTTAGTGTGTGTTCTATCTCAGTTTTCTATAAGGGTCGTAGCCCTCGAACCGATTGTCGCTAGGTGGTAAATACGGGACATACGCAGTGAGGGATTAAGTTCTCCTCCGGTCGCAACAGTTGGGTCCCCTGCCGTGGCGCTGGCGGACAGGATGCCGAGGGAACCAGGCCCAACTGAAGAGATAGACATATTCTAGCTTGAACATAGTGGATTGTTAGGATCAGTTATCTGATGTTTACATACTGTTAATATAGTCTGTGGTTGTTCATGGCGGATGTACTGGATCTGGTGGATTGTGTACACCTCTGCAGAGTCGAACTATTCTGAATAGCCGCGTCCTCGGATATGGAAAGTTGAATGGCCATGTAGCTAGCATTAATTGTGTCAATGTTTTCAGAAAGGATTTTTCAAAAAGGTGTTGGACTTGTGAAGTACTGAAATGAGGAAATCTTTTACCGTGGACGTACCGTTGTTGTAAAGCAAGAAGTTGTTTTACAAGAAGTTTTGCAAAGAAAACCTTTCTTTTCTAAGCAAAAAATGGAAGTTGATTCCAAGAAGTTTTGCAAAGAGAAAACTTTCTTTTAACAAAGTTTTACAAAACCTCTTGTACATGTGATATCTACAAGAGAAAGAAAACTATATTATTTTCTTTTGAAGTATCTTCTTGAACAAAGATACAGAGATTTTCAAAACTAACTATGATATTTCTTACATATATCATTGATAGTGAACCCTCTGTATAGCCTACCTATTCCACCATATAAGCATACTTGCATTTTGGTAAGCTACATGATGGATGTCTTGCTGAGTACATTCAAATGTACTCATATTGGTTTCGTCCCTGGTATTTACTTGCCATACTTCGAGGAGGAGCCTCAGAAGGAGATCTACGAAGAGGAGTACGGAGCTGATGGCCTTGCGAACTAGGATCGTCTCTCGGTCAGCAGCCTGTAGGTTAAGGCGTGACTTGGGCTCTACTACGTTTGTGTGTGTTTAGTCTTCCGTTGTGTGTGTTGTGTGTTTTCCCTGCGTGGCATTTGTGTTAGACTTGGTCATGTGACCATGCCCCTTTTGTAAGTGTTTGTGTAATCGTGTAATGGATATTGTATCTGTGTACCAACTTGATATGTTGTTCACGACTGGTGTGATCTGGGATCGTGAATGTATGCATATCGGAGGTGTCCTTGAACAGTGGTTCTGGGGGACCTTACAACCACCACATTTCTTTGTGAATACTAGTATGTTTAGTGGTGGTTCATTTGTTAACATAATATTCCCTTAGTGGTATCATGTTAAGGAATGTTTCACTGTTTTTTGGTAAATTAAATATTGTTTTCTAATAGAATGCTTCCTAGTGATTGATAAATTATTTGTAAATAGATTTCATTGAGTGTTTAGTTGAGCTTGTGTTGATTGCATAGCTACTGGTTGTGTAGTTTACACTTTGATTGCTTGCTATTTAATTAATTAGAAAAGCATGTATTACTAGAATGGATTGATGCTTGCTTAGTAGATGTTTACATAGAATTATTTTAGTGTTTGTGCTTACTATAATGTGTAAGGTGTATGTTCTGTTATTATGTAATTACATTCACGAGTTGCTTGTTTAGTATCATGCATCCTTATCTTGATGTTTGCTTCTCTAGTGATGAACTAGTGTCACCACTAGATTGTTTGAGTTGCTCTAGTATTGTTGCCAGTTTATTTTATGAGTGTGTGAATATTCTAGAATGTTTAGGATGTTATTACTTCTGTTATTATGACATGACTTGTGGAGTTGCTTGTTGCTATTAGTGGTAGAATACAATTAATTCTTATGGCATGCTTGTGTAGCATTTCCATGCTAGTACGCTATTAGTGGACTCAAGTGGATGTGCTATTTTCTAGCCTTGTTATATCTCATAGTGATTGTGTTGTAGATATGTATTATGAATTATTACCATTGGTAGAGCTACTGGTTGTTTTTTTTATTTTCATGATTGATGGATTCCATAACTTTGAGTAGACATAAGCATAGTCTATAACTAGCCTATTCATTTGTGGTGTGTTTGCTTGTTGTTTGGAATTTGTCTGAGTGATTACCTTAGCATGAGTATTGTACGTATGTTATTGTTGTGCTAGTGTTGTTTTTGTGCTTAGGAGTATCTTGTTATCTAAGCATTAGTTTGGTCGTGAACTTGTTTGGTGATGGTTGCTTGTGTATTGTCGATACCCACTGCCATGGGTATTGTTTTGATTGATTGTTATTATTTTAGTAGTCTCACCTTTTGTGCCCACAAGCTATATTTTTAGCTTCTTGAATATCTTATTATGAGAGCGGTACACCCACTCCATGTATGGTATGTAAGATGTGGGATATGGTTTCTCAACCATATATTTGTCTGACGACAGTTTTCTACCCTAAGAGTTAGGTGAGATAGTTTTCTCGATAACGTTTGAGTGATTGCGCTAGTATAAGTTTGCTTGTTGTATGTGTTGTTTTGTTTAGTTGCTTGGTCTTTAGTTCAGAGTGTGTGTCTTTTATTCTTTTACGGCGTTAGAAAACGAAGGGGAAGAAGCAGCACTTGTGGAGCTGTGTGTCAAGTTCAAGTTACTTCAAGGCCAGGGACACTTAGAGTTTTAAGGCAAGCCATCCTGATGCTTGTTGTTACTACACTTATCATCATCTATCATGCATGTTTTACTTCTGAAAAGTTCTACAAAAACTTTGATTACCAAAAACTATTTTTGAGTGAATACTACTACTATTAATATATATACTATTACTATGTTAGTAGTTGATACTTGGTGTTACCAAGCCCATAGCCACCATATGGTATTTATTACCACCAAAGTATAAGTCCCTAAGTGGGCACCCTAAAAATGTGCTTTTGCAAAACAAAGGCTTTATGGAGAACCCGGTGGAAAGGCGAAGCCTTATTCACCGGAGGATTGTGGAAGTGATCCTTTTTTGGGAAAAACGTGTTTAAAAAAATGAAACATGACCTAGTCTTTGCCGGACAACCTTTACCGTACTGCCACTTTACCCCAACATGGGCACGGGGCCTAGCTTGAAGTTTGTTCTTGTTAGTGTGTGTTCTATCTCAATTTGCTATAAGGGTCGTCGAGCCCTCGAACCGATTGTCGCTAGGTGGTAAATGCGGGACATACACAGTGAGGGATTATGTTCTCCTCCGGTCGCAGCAGTTGGGTCCCCTGTCATGGTGCTGGTGGATAGGATGTCGGGGGAACCAGGCCCAACTGAAGAGAGAGGCATATTCTAGCTTGAACATAGTGGATGGTTCGGATCAGTTATCTGATGTTTACAAACCGTTATTACAGTCCGTGGTTGTTCACGGCGGATGTACTAGATCTACTGGATTGTGTACACCTCTGCAGAGTCAAACTATTCTGAATAGCCGCGTCCCCAGATATGGACAGTTGAATGGCCATGTAGCTAGCTTTGTGTCAGTGTTTTAAAAAAGGAGTTTTCAAAAAGGTGTTGGACTTGTGAAGTACTGAAAGGAGGAAATCTTGTACCGTGGAGGTACCGTTGTTGAAAAGACAGAAGTTGTTTTACAAGAAGTTTGGCAAAGAAAACCTTTCTTTTCTAAACAAAAACTGGAAGTTGACTCCAAGAAGTTTTGCAAGGAGGAAACTTTCTTTTAACAAAGTTTTACAAAACCTCTTGTACATGTGATATCTACAAGAGAAAGAAAACTATATTATTTTCTTTTGAAGTATCTCCTTCAACAAACATACAGAGATTTTCAAAATCAACTATGATATGTCTTACATATATCATTGATAGTGAACCCTATGTATAGCCTACCTATTCCACCATATAAGCATACTTGCATTTTGGTAAGCTACATGATGGATGTCTTGCTGAGTACATTCAAATGTACTCATATTGGTTTCGTCCCTGGTATTTACTTGCCAGACTTCAAGGAGGCGCCTCAGAAGGAGATCTACGAAGAGGAGTACGGAGCTGATGGCCTTGCGAACTAGGATCGTCTCCCGGTAAGCAGCCTGTAGGTTAAGGCGTGACTTGGGCTCTACTAAGTTTGTGTGTGTTTAGTCTTATGTTGTGTGTGTTGTGTGTTTGCCCTGCGTGGAATTTCTGTTAGACTTGGTCATGTGACCATGCTCCTTTGTAAGTGTTTGTGTAATCGTGTAATGGATATTGTATCTGTGTACCAACTTGATTTGTTGTTCACGACTGGTGTGATCTGGGATCGTGAATGTATGCATATCTGAGGTGTCCTTGAACAGTGGTTCTGGGGGACGTTACAGAGTTGCTATCTGAGCTATCTTGACCTTAGGATACCTTAGTTAGCATGGACGTTAGCTAGTACCCTTATAATGAAAGTTAATAGAACTAAGTCACTAAGATGACTATGTACCAAAATATTCTATATATTCTATCCCCTCTGTGTTTTTGAAATCTCTACTTATACTAAGATACTTTTGAGCATCTTAAAACTTTGCACACTGTTACTTAACTTAAACTATACCTAAACCTTTGGTATAGATGGCAGTTGTCTTCACCGAATCCTTCCGGCTGGGTTCGCATGCACCTTGCTACCGCCGCTTTGAGGAGGATTTGATCAAGATGACTCGCCTTATCGATGGCCCAGTACCTGAGTTGAAGAGAGCTCAGACTCACCATAACGGACGATAATTGTCTTGGTTGGTGGTTTGTACCAGTCGTGTCCCTTTGCTAGCACCATCGACCCCAGAGATCACTTGACAAGCCCATAGATGTCACCGAAGACTTTGTGTTTGCTCGTCACTTCTAGCACTTGGAGGGACAACTTTACAACACTCAATTCTCCCTCGACAAGCTTAGAGGAAATCACGACCTCCGAGGAAGAGAGATAGACCAGCTGGAGAAACACCTTAGTGTTTCTTCTGCTAGAGAGTGTCGTATTAAGGTACTGAAGAAAAACCATGAAGTATGTTGACTCCCAGCACCGTGCACAAGTGAGAGACCTTCAGCTTCAGCTTGCAACCAGCAAGACCAGAGTTGAAGAGTTGGAGGAATAGCTACGCGCTTCCTCGAGCACTTAGGATTGCCACAGGATATTAGGAGTTATGTTGCTTCCACCCCCAAGATGCTTGTTTGTGTTTGTGTTGTATGAACTCTGCTGAGAGCTATGTTTGTGCTAGTTGTGTTGTAAGCCTTATGATATTGCCTTGTGAACCTTAAAGTTTATGTTATGCTTGTTGAGACCCTGTTTCATGTGTATTTTAGTCTTTGTTTGTGATTGCTTCTTTAATGCTTGTTTGTCGTGGTGTTACCTACCGTTCTCATCCCTGTTATAAGTCGGTTTGTTTCACAAGATTTCAAAACAAAACCCTTTTTTTTGTTTGCTCTCGTCTTATACCGTTCTTTTCTTCAACATGGCCAGCGAGTTGCCTCCACCACTGGAGCCGACAGTTTCCCAACTGTTTGCTCTGATAATGGAAGAATGTGAGGCTGCTCGTGCTGAACACGTTGGCACACATACTGCCCTGCAGCATTTGACTCAGCTTGTCACCACCAATGCTAAGAATAATGCTACCCTTATGAGAGAGTACCAGCGCCTGCTTGCTGGAGAGAGTCGCAAAAGGAAGATAGTGACGCCAGGAGAACCTAGTTCATGTGTGACTCTCAGTGCCTTACCTGTGATGCCACAATCTTCAAGGAAGCATGTGAATGTCAAGCCTAGAACCACAGGTTGTTATACCTGTGGACATGAAGTACATTTTGCTCGCGAGTGTCCCAAGAAGAACCATGTTCTAGCTCATCCTGATGAAACCCAAGAGACCCAGGGTCCAACCCAGAAGAAACGCAAGAGTCTGATGGGTGGACCTCGAGACCCGGATGATGTTGCAAAAGCACCTGCGACTCATGCCATAGCTAATGGTACGTTCTCTAACCAAACCTGTGAACCCATAGTTGTGTTTGTTTTCGTACCCTGAGGAATCCGACGTAAATGGAACACTAGAAGTGTCACGTCGGACTATAAAAAAGTATCTTTTAAAATTAACAATACTAACATAACTTCATCTAACTTTATCTTAACACCTAACACCAGTTTTAAAAACTTCTAACCAATTTTTCAAAAACCAAAGAGAAAGGTTCCTTAGGATGTTCTATAGCTGTTTGAAAGAAAGGTGAAAGGTTGGAAAAAAATATTGGATTGACGAACTATGAATGTTACTAGGCAATAGGAATCTCTCGTGCATCTTTTCGGAGGAAACCGATTTTAGAATATGAGACGGTGGAGACTCATTGAGGTATAGCTTAGGAGTGAAAGATTGAGGATCACATGATTTTAGTTGAGATGAATTATGGCATATATTATCTAGGGCTAACAAATTGTGGACCCTAAAACTTTGGAAGTTATCAGTAACTAAAATTTTTAGCCTGGAAGAGATGATTTGAGGTTTAGAAAGATTGGTGGAAACTATTGAATTTTAGGAAGCACTTGATATATAAGGATATTGGATTGATTAGAAGTAGTATTTTGAGAAGAATTTGTGATATTGGGAATAATGATGATAATATTTTCCTAGGTGATTCTTATCCTGGATTTTAGTGGAAAGAATGATTATAGTAAAAAGATTAGGTTGGATTGGGATATATTTTGGGATTTTTTGTAAAAGATGGATGAAGGAATATTAGATTTGGTATATGAAGTAATTGGTGGATGTAAAAAGGATGGTTTTGGATTTTAGGAAAAATCAATATGAATTGGATTTAGTAGATGATTATTCTTGATGATTTATTCTCGGAGCTTGTCACGCTCAATCGAGATTGTTTGGGGAAAACGATTTAGCATTGATCATGAGATATGAGTTTGGAGATTTTGAGAAAGGGATTTATATAAGTTGACGAAGGAATGGATCTTAGACCCTGCGGGTAAGGACACCCCGTCTCAGGCCCGACGTTAAGGCCCAAGAAGGGAAACTCTTGAAGTATTCTAGAAGGCCCAACAGAAGCCCACCCGCAAGACTTGCGGGTCAAGACAAGAACTCCTATACGTAATCTACTAGGACTCGTGTAACCCCCTCCTGGCTGCATATATAAAGCCAGGAGGGAGGAGAGAAAAAGACATCCAATCTGGACAACCAATCTATGGATCCAATCTAGAGAGAGGAAGATACAAGCCACAACTAGACTAGGCAATACACGGGATACCCCGTACGCCTCACCATGGCAACCATTGTAACATCTCGACTATCTCATCATAATACAGATCAGACAAGCAGGAGTAAGGGTTTTACCTCTACGAGGGCCCCGAACCTGGGTAAATCTTTCTCCTTGTTAGCCGTCGAGGTCACCAGCGCGTACATCGTTCTTCTACTCAAAACCCTACCGGCTCATCCGAGGGATTTGTCGACACGACTCTTCGACAATTGGCGTCGTCTGTGGGAACGCCACGCGCTGGATCTACGGTCTCGCCGGTCTCATCTACATCAAGCTTCGGGTTCTCGACCCATGGATTCGATCTACTTTCGGCTCCTTCAACTTCATCGAGCACTCGCCAGCCTCGCACGCGGCCTTCATCATCTACAATCGAAAATCGACACTGTTCTTCACGCGCAGGCTGCAGCATAACAGCAACGTACATATTGCGGACGTCATCAACGGCGGCTCGAAACTCATTTGGAAAATTCCTTCGGTGGAAAACTGCGAAATCAAATTATCTACAGTCTCCAAAAAAAATCGGCGAATTCCGACGGTTAGATCTCCGTGGATGATCCGAACACTGAATCTCTGTCAGAATCTGACGGAACTCCACGCGACTTCGGGAAAACAATTCTCACAGTCGACTCGAACATCAATTCGAATATCACACCATTGAAAAGCTGCGGAATACAATCCCGCACCATTCCGTCTTTTTTGAGCCAATTCCAACGGTTAGATCTCCGTCAGCGGCTCGCGCACTGCGACACGTTTTGAATCTCTGCGAGTTCGCGAATTCAAATCACGGATCCGGATCCTATTTCGTCAATTTGCAAGCCGACACAAAAATCAAGCAACATCAACAAAACATGGCAACTCGCCATACTAATCCCTGGGGCTCGACATCAACATTGTCTTCCGCGTACACACAACAAACATCGCGACTCCGCGGCGTCGACTCGGTCCGCCGCGTCGAGTTCTTCGGGCAAACATGGCGACTCCGCCGCGTCGAGTCCTTCGGGAAACATCGCGACTCCGCTACGTCGAGTCGGTCCGCCGTGTCGAGTTCTTCGGTCAAACATCGCGACTCCGCCGTGTCGACTCGGTCCGTCGCGTCGAGTCCTTCGCGAAAACATCGCGACTCCGCCGCGTCGGCTCGGTCCGCCGCGTAGAGTCTTTCGGACAAACATCGCGACTCCGCCGCGTTGACTCGGTCCACCTCGTCGGGTCCTTCCGGGAAACATCGCGACTCCGTCGCACAACTCCGCTACATCGAATCGTCTCGACTAAGAGTCTCGGGGGCTGTCCTTCGCCGCAGCCACACTCGTTGCTCGAGGGCTATGCTGCAAAGTAGACGCACTCGAGAATTCGCCGCAGCCGCACTCGACACTCGGGGGCTGAGGCGCGAAACAGCCGCACTCGACACACGAGTCCGGTTCATCGATTCCGGCGATATCACTAGGCACCGCCTCGTCGACTACGACAGTGCCATACAATGATAAGGTCCTCTCGTACAAGTCGACAAATTTACTTTTTCATGTCTATAATCTGTTGTGAATACACCTGACACTCGGGGGCTGCGCCCCGCAAACTAAATGAATACTCGAGACCCGTCATGCTGCGCGTTATGCTACCACATTTACACGCTACAACCCGAGTAGCTGATATGGCCTGACGTCGACCCTTGACTCCGACCCGGTTTGCAGCAACGGCTGACAGGTCGGCAAGGAGCATAGACAATGGCTATCAGGCTAACGAAAGGGCACAACGTATGATGCAAAAGTGTCGCGTAGGGTCAAATCATTGCCTACCAACAGGCCATACTCGACTCTGCGAGTCGATAGATTGTTGGTTCACAACCAAGATTAACCCGAGCAATAATTTGTTCTATATATTTTGCTAGACACAGCACTACTGTTACATTATTTAACCGCATCCAATTATATGGCTGCAATTGCAACGCAGAAACCACAACGTCGGCTGCAACTTCGACAATTGGTCCTCCGCTCGGAGTCGACAGTTGACACAGATCCTCCGCTCGAAGTTGACACATACCCTCCTCCGGGAGTCGACGCATGTCCTCATTCGCGAGCAAACAGAAGACAAGCCGTCGGGTTTAGCTTCAGAACAACTTGAGCCTATGCCCGACTCTGCGAGTCGAACATAGCCTCGGGGGCTACTCCCATCGGGAGCACTGCCGTGCACCCGACAAATCGAAGAAGCAACGTTACAAGATCTTTGAGTCTATGCCCGATTACAAATAATCGCACATAGACTCGGGGGCTACTCCCATCGGGGGCGCTGGCCGCGCACCCAATGAGCGCTGGTCGCGCAACCGACGAGCGCTACGGGCGTCCTCGATGTACTACCACGTCGGAAGCATATGACACGCTGGCCGCGTACCTGAGGAGCTCTGTCAGATTTCTTCGTCCAGATCCTTATTGTGGTCGTACAGACCGCATATTAACTCGGATGAAGAAAAGCAAAACATCAAACTTGTTCGCCTCGACGAGGCGCATATGACAACGCGGACCAATTCGCGAAATCAGAACAACTTGAAGTCTTTTCGGCTCCATCTTCTTTTGTGGACTCGGTGGCTGAGCGTCCGCGTCAACTGCACGACTCTCACGTCGTCCTGCGACCCCGCCACGTCCGCGTCAACTACTCGACCTCCACCACGTCAACACCGTCCGCCTCGTCGACTCCATCCACCGTATCGAGTACATCTCCACCGCATCGACGCCATCCGCCTCGTCGACTCCGTCCACCGTGTCGAGTACACCTCCACCGCGTCGAAGCCATCCGCCTCGGCGGCTACACGACCTCCTCGTCGACTCCGTCTGCCGTGTCGAATAAACCTCCCCCGCGTCGACTCCCTCCGCCTTGTCGAGTACATCTCCACCGCGTCGATTCTCTCCGCCGTGTCGAGTACACATCTTCCGCGTAATTACTGCACGTCCTGCCGAAAAACGGGCGCACGACGGCACGCTTCCGGTCAAAAGCTGACACGATGGGCACTACGTGCCCTGCCCCACAAACGTCACGTCCCATCGGGAGCAGGCGAATGCGCGGTGACATCATTGCGCACACCACAAACACGAAAACTCTTTCGTATGGGCACATCAAGACGCGAAATTTCTTTCGCATAGTCACCCTGACACGAAATCTCTTTCGTATGGGCACATCAAGACGAAATTTCTTTCGTGTAAACTTCATAACGCGAAATCTCTTTCGCACAAGATCAAGAAGGAAGATCTCTTCACTCGAAGAATCTCAAGAACTTGACCAAGGTAAAATCGCGAGTATGCGGCTCCCGCAACTCTACCACATGATGTATTTACACATCATTATCCTAGATGGTTCGGCCGACTAGGCACATCCGGATGCCGTATTCTTTCGAGTACGAAGGTAAGACCCAAGGATCTCTCTTTTGGGCCTGGAATCGCACTCAAGCTGCGTCCTCCGGTAAACTTTCCGTGTCAACAACACGAAGAAAAATCCTAGCGGACGCGCCGGGTACCCCTTTAGGTTAAGTTCGACTCGATAAGACCTCCACGGCCCAGTCGCAACGATCACCTCGCCGGATTCGAGTCGGAGGTTTCGAATTCGTGTAGGCCAGAACCGTTTTTGCCCTAGATGCAATTAATTGGCCCTGATCTTTCGGGAGAGCCAAGCGACTAAGCCACATCCTTCTGCGAAAACAGCCAATACCAGGCACATTTACCACTCGATACTCGAGTATGGGAAAGAGAATCGCACACAGGGTATACACCCTCACAACCAGACGATTGAATAACCAATCGAAGATATCAAGAACGGACTTTGAGCGTCTACCCGACAGATTCTCAATCGAGTAAACGCTCGGGGGCTACTGACGAAGGAATGGATCTTAGACCCTGCGGGTAAGGACACCCCGTCTCAGGCCCGACGTTAAGGCCCAAGAAGGGAAACCCTTGGAGTATTCTAGAAGGCCCAACAGAAGCCCACCCGCAAGACTTGCGGGTCAAGACAAGAACTCCTATACGTAATCTACTAGGACTCGTGTAACCCCCTCCTGGCTGCATATATAAAGCCAGGAGGGAGGAGAGAAAAAGACATCCAATCTGGACAACCAATCTAGGGATCCAATCTAGAGAGAGGAAGATACAAGCCACAACTAGACTAGGCAATACACGGGATACCCCGTACGCCTCACCATGGCATCGCCATTGTAACATCTCGACTATCTCATCATAATACAGATCAGACAAGCAGGAGTAAGGGTTTTACCTCTACGAGGGCCCCGAACCTGGGTAAATCTTTCTCCTTGTTAGCCGTCGAGGTCACCAGCGCGTACATCGTTCTTCTACTCAAAACCCTACCGGCTCATCCGAGGGATTTGTCGACACGACTCTTCGACATAAGTAGTACAGAGTTGGTATGTGCTTGTTGAATTTGATGGTTTAGCATTAGCAATAAGATCGTTGAGGAAATACCTTTGAGAGAGACACATGATTTGAGACTTGATTTCTAGGAGTATATTAGATTAATAGGAAGATAGTGGATTTTCCTGGATTGTTAGAGAATGAGCAATGGAAAGCTCATGCTGAATAAAGATTGGTGGATATCCGACTGATTGATCTATATAGTGATGAGAGAGTTTATGCCCCAAAGGAGAAATAGTGGTAAGATAATCTTATGAGATTGGAAACAAGTAGATCCTTTTCTGAAGGATAACCCCTGGATTGATATCATGGTTTTGAGGAACAATAAGTTCGAGTATAGAACATGGCACCCAGACCTTTGGAAAACTAACCTGACGGTGGATTTTGGTAAGATTAATCAAAGGGGGCAAGCACCTGTGTTTAATTTTACCAACCACCAGCTCTTGTGTTTGTAAACAAATGATCTAACATTGTTGTTTTGACCATACCCTCTTTTCGCTTGCCTGCGAATCTCGAGACGAGATTCTTTTAAGGGGGCAAGGTGTGTCAGACCCCACTTTTGGAACCTTGTACTGTTGTTCAAGGAGAGAAAAATGTGGGCCAACATTTTTTTTATAAAAACATGATTGTTTGAACCAACATGTGTATATGATCTTAATCATATATGCAATAGAAGTTTTGTTTCTTTATAAAACCAATATAAAATTTTCCTAAAAACAATTCTATAACTTTTCCCTTTTGTTTTCTCTGATGTTACTTGAGTGAATTTTATTCCAAGACTTAGATCTTTCTTGTTTGAATCTTAAAATAAACTTTTAACTCTGTTGGATCCAACAAAACAAAAATTTCAAAATGATTTATCGAAGTTTAATTTTAAGTTTTCTATAGAAACTATTCCCTGAAAATATAGCCAAGTACATGTTTTCTACCTTTGTTTTCACTAGGCTATAAAATGTTATTTTATGTTTTCTTGACTTTTATTTGTTCCTTGTCACGTGTACTACAAATACATAAGCTTGGTTTTATTTTTGGATTAATAAAAGTGATCTTTTGCTTGTTGTCTTTGTGGTATAAAAATAAGGCAGAAAGTTGCATTTTTAGAAAGCAAAGAAAAACAAAAAGTACAGCTTTTCCCACTATGTTTTCATGGCTTTAAACTATTTTCAATTTTGTTTACAAAAGATGTTTCTGAAATTTTAGAACATTTTTAACAAACTCCAACTTGGAAAAGAAAAATTGGAATCCATTTGGTCTCTGAAAATATTACAAACTTTTTGCTCATTTCTTCTGTTTTCCAACACTTCGAGAATTTTCTGAATTTTCGGAACAGTGACAGATACGATTTTGGGCAGATGTTTTCTTTATCTTTTCTTGCAATTTTTGAAGTGTGACTTCTTCTAGTGTATTGACTACGCTGTGGACTCGACATAGGATGCTTTTGTTCTCTTTTAGAAGCCTTGTGTGTGAAGAAATCAAGTGAGTGAGAGGGAGGGAACATGGTGATGTGGCAAGGTATGGGTCACCATGCTTTGACCCTTGATCACCAACCCATTGGTCTTTCCCTACTTCAAAAGCCATCTCTTGACTTGCCCTTTCGTGGTCTTGCCCCTTGGACTCTTTGCCTTGTTGTGTGTGACCAAAAACCCCCTAGAGCAACACCAATGCCACTCTTGGCATCAACCCGAGACCACCCCTTGCCATTTTGTTCTTGCCCATGGCTATAAGCCACCTCTTGCTAGTTCCATGCACCACTTCCCTCCTCCACATCCCCTCACACTCCCACACTCTCACCAAGCCTAAGAGAACGAAGCACTTGCCCCTGTGAGCTCCACGAGCTCCAAGTCGTCGCCGGCCATTTTTTTTGAACCCGAGGTGAGGAACCTCAAACCCCTGCAGATTTTTTCTTGTTGCTTTGAGCTTGTGAAAAATGGTTTTCGTGCAAATTAATTTCTACGAAAATTCGTAGCACTAGGTATATGTTTTCCTAACCATGTCCTGTTGGTAGATCCAAGTTTTCACTTTTATGTTGGTCACAACAAATGTTTTTCCACAGAGTGTCTGTGATAGTGTTTTTGTCATAACTTTTGGAATCTGTATCCATTTTGGTCAAATCAAATTGTTTTGAGTTGCCTATGAGTAGATCTATCCAGAGAACTTGGCCTCACATCAACGTCAGTTGCCAAATGGAAATTCCATCCATTTTGGTAAATGACCAGTAGGCTTTTCTAGGATTTTTAGAATGCGGTCAAAAATGATTTTTGAGGTGAATACAATTGGATGAGTTTTCAGATGACTAGATCTATCTAATCCTAGCTTGGATTAATTTTTGGATCCCTAGATTATTTTTGGTGAGCAAAACTAGATAGATCACCTTTTCTGTTTTCATTATTACTTGTGTGTTTGTTTGTTAAGTAATGTGTGGATGTTTGAATCTTGTTTCCTAGCATGCATAGATGTGTTGGATCTTGTTATTAGGGCATGTACAATGGGGTGACGTCAGCCTTCCCTTAGCGTTGCCACGTCAGATTTTTGCTTAGTTGGTGGAGAGAGAATTAAGAGAAAGAAGGTTGCCTTCTCTTAGCTAAGGGATGATCTCTTAGAAAATAAGAGAAGGCAATTCTCTCCATTGTACAATATGTCTTCTCTTAGCCACATAATTTCCTACAATAAAATAATTAATTCTCATTAATTGCTAGAGATTGCTAGGGATGACAATAAGAGATGATGCATTGTATAAATTATATATTTTGCCTTCTCTAGATGACATGGATATCTAAGAGAAGGCAAGCCTTCTCTACCATTGTACATGCCCTTAGGTTGTTTTATTGCAGTACATCCACCTTAGAAAGTGTGTGCTTGTTTGGAAAGTCAAATAGGAATAGGAATAGCATTTGTTATTTTCCTAGTTTATTTTATTTGATGTATTGTGTGCACCAAATCTTTGTGTGCTTGTTACCTAAGTTTGTGCTATGATTGTGGTGAGTCCAGTGCCATTTTGGTACTGTTGTTTTGATGTTATCACATCTGTTAGCTTACACTTTATTTTATAGAGATGCATGTGTAACATTTGTTATTTTCCTAGTTTTATTATTTTGTGTATTGTGTGAACCAATCTTTGTAGGTTTGTTTTTCCTAAGTTTGTGTTATGCTCGAGTTCAATCCAGTACCATTTTGGTACTGTTATTTTGATGTTATTATCTCTGTTAGCTTGCAACTTATTTTATAGGAAAGCATGTGTAAGATTTGTATTTGTTTTCACTAGTATTATTTTCACTAGTATGAATAGTCTAGTATTGATTGCTTTGTTATATTAATTTTGTCTTGTGTGACCATAGGCCTTGTTACCTCTTTTGCCTTGGTATTAGAGGGCCCATAACCCACTGGTCCCATTGCATCTTTGGTTAGGGATCCAAATCCCCTACCATACACTTGTGTGTGAAAATAGCATGCATTACTATATGTTTGTCTAGTATTTCCACCAAGGAAAATGGTAGTTGTTTTACTTGTTTGATTGAAGTGCTTAGTATTTATTTGTGAATACTAGTATGTTTAGTGGTGGTTCATTTGTTAACATAATATTCCCTTAGGGGTATCATGTTAAGGAATGTTTCACTTTTGTTTGGTAAATTAAATATTGTTTGCTAATAGAATGCTTCCTAGTGATTGATAAATTATTTGTAAAAAGATTTCATTGAGTGTTTGGATTTTTGAAAGTTTTTATTTGAGCTTGTGTTGAGTGCATAGCTTCTGGTTGTGTAGTTTACACTTTGATTGCTTGCTATTTAATTAATTAGACAAGCATGTATTACTAGAATGGATTGATGCTTGCTTAGTAGATGTTTTCATAGAATTATTTTAGTGTTTATGCTTACTAGAATGTGTAAGGTGTATGTGTTGTTATTAGGTATTTACATTCACGAGTTGATTGTTTAGGATCATGCATCCTTATATTGATGTTTGCTTCTCTAGTGATGTACTAGTGTCACCACTAGATTGTTTGAGTTGCTCTAGTATTGTTGCCATTTTATTTTATGAGTGTGTCAATATTCTAGCATGTTTAGGATGTTATTACTTCTGTTATTATGACATGACTTGTGGAGTTGCTAGTTGCTATTAGTGGTAGAATACAATTAATTCTTATGGCATGCTTATGTAGAATTTCCATACTAGTATGCTATTAGTGGACTCCAGTGGATGTGCTATTTTCTAGCCTTGTTAAATCTCATAGTGATTGTGTTGTAGATGATGTAGTATGACTTATTACCATTGGTAGAGCTACTGGTTTTTTTTGTTTATTTTCATGATTGATGGATTCCATAACTTTGAGTAGACATAAGCAAAGTCTATAACTAGCCTATTCATTTCTGGTGTGTTTGCTTGTTGTTTGGAATTTGTCTGAGTGATTACCTTAGCATGAGTATTGTACGTATGTTATTGTTGTGATAGTGTTGTTGTTGTGCTTAGTAGTATCTTGTTATCTAAGCATTAGTTTGGTCGTGAACTTGTTTGGTGATGGTTGCTTGTGTATTGTTGATACCCACTAGCATGGGTATTGTTTTGATTGATTGTTATTATTGTAGTAGTCTCACCTTTTGTGCCCACAAGCTATATTTTTAGCTTCTTGAATATCTTATTATGAGAGTGGTACACCCACTCCATATATTTTATGTAATATGTGGGATAAGGTTTCTCAACCATATATTTGTCTGACGACAGTTTTGTACCCTGAGAGTTATGTGAGATAGTTTTCTCGATAACGTTTGAGTGATTGTGCTAGTATAAGTTTGCTTGATCTATGTGTTGTTTTGTTTAGTTGCTTGGTCTTTAGTTCTGAGTTTGTGTCTTTTATTCTTTTACGGCGTTAGAAAACGAAGGAGAAGAAGCAACAGTTGTGGATCTGTGCGTCAAGTTCAAGTTACTTCAAGGCCAGGGACACTAAGAGTTTTAAGGCAAGCCATCCTGATGCTTGCTGTTACTACACTTATCATTATCTAACATGCATGTTTTACTTTTTAAAAGTTTTACAAAAACTTTGATTACCAAAAACTATTTTTGAGTGAATACTACTACTACTAATATATATACTATTACTATGCCAGTAGTTGATACTTGGTGTTACCAAGCCCATAGCCACCATATGGTATTTATTACCACCAAAGTATAAGTCCCTAAGTGGACACCCTAAAAATGTGTTTTTGCAAAAAAAAAAGGCTTTATGGAAAACCCGGTGGAAAGGTGAAGCCTTATTCACCGGAGGATTGTGGAAGTGATCATTTTTGGGAAAAACGTGTTTTCAAATATGACACATAACCTAGTCTTCGCCGGACAACCTTTACCGTACTGCCACTTTACCCCAACATGGGCATGGGGCCTAGCTTGAAGTTTGTTCTTGTTAGTGTGTGTTCTATCTCAGTTTTCTATAAGGGTCGTCGAGCCCTCGAACCGATTGTCGCTAGGTGGTAAATACGGGACATACACAGTGAGGGATTAAGTTCTCCTCCGGTCGCAGCAGTTGGGTCCCCTGCCGTGGCGCTGGCGGACAGGATGCCGGGGGAACCAGGCCCAACTGAAGAGATAGACATATTCTAGCTTGAACATAGTGGATGGTTAGGATCAGTTATCTCATGTTTACATACTGTTATTACAGTCTGTGGTTGTTCATGGAGGATGTACTGGATCTGGTGGATTGTGTACACCTCTGCAGAGTCAAACTATTCTGAATAGCCGCGTCCTCGGATATGGAAAGTTGAATGGCCATGTAGCTAGCATTAATTGTGTCAATGTTTTCAGAAAGGATTTTTCAAAAAGGTGTTGGACTTGTGAAGTACTGAAATGAGGAAATCTTTTACCGTGGACGTACCGTTGTTGAAAAGCAAGAAGTTGTTTTACAAGAAGTTTTGCAAAGAAAAACTTTCTTTTCTAAACAAAAACTGGAAGTTGATTCCAAGAAGTTTTGCAAAGAGAAAACTTCCTTTTAACAAAGTTTTACAAAACCTCTTGTACATGTGATATCTACAAGAGAAAGAAAACTATATTATTTTCTTTTGAAGTATCTTCTTGAACAAAGATACAGAGATTTTCAAAACTAACTATGATATTTCTTACATATATCATTGATAGTGAACCCTCTGTATAGCCTACCTATTCCACCATATAAGCATACTTGCATTTTGGTAAGCTACATGATGGATGTCTTGCTGAGTACATTCAAATGTACTCATATTGGTTTCGTCCCTGGTATTTACTTGCCATACTTCGAGGAGGAGCCTCAGAAGGAGATCTACGAAGAGGAGTACGGGGCTGATGGCCTTGCGAACTAGGATTGTCCCTCGGTCAGCAGCCTGTAGGTTAAGGCGTGACTTGGGCTCTACTACGTTTGTGTGTGTTTAGTCTTCCGATGTGTGTGTTGTGTGTTTGCCCTGCGTGGCATTTGTGTTAGACTTGGTCATGTGACCATGCCCCTTTTGTAAGTGTTTGTGTAATCGTGTAATGGATATTGTATCTGTGTACCAACTTGATATGTTGTTCACGACTGGTGTGATCTTGGATCGTGAATGTATGCATATCGGAGGTGTCCTTGAACAGTGGTTCTGGGGGACCTTACAACCACCACATTTCTTATTTCATAAATTGGTCCTTAATGATGAAGACAATGCTAAACCGTGCCACCACATTTGATTCCCTCATCCTCGTTGCATGTTGTTGCGCCGTGGTGGCGCATGCTGGTGGACGGTTCGTTTGGTGGTTGCGAGGCTCGCCCTTGCGGGGCTCCTAGGCGACGGATCGTCAGGGATTGTGGTGAGGGTGTGCTTGGGAGAAATCCTTGTCGGAGTACCGACACCGGCGCGGTGCCACCATCGAGTGGCATCCTCCCTTCATGAAGGGCATTGTAGCTACCCTGCATCCGTCGCCCCGATGTGCCGGGGGAAACCCTAGGACCCGTGAGCTGGTCCGGGCAGCAGCGCGACTATCGTTGTTGAAGGTGCTTATTGGTACTTGACGTCCCGGTGCTAGAAGCATGGTGGTAGTTCGTAGGTGGGCGCAGCTGTTGCGGGTCCTTATCGTTTCGTCGATCCGCTTTTGTCTCCTTTTCTTTTCTTCTTTGGCGTGTGTTGGCTGTCGCCTCAGCCGGTGTTGTATCAAAATTGGTGTACCGGGTGGTTGCTATATTAATATAGCGGGGATTCCGCAGAGCATGGGGAGAATATCCTGTGATACCAGCCTCTTGCATGCTCCCATGCTACCGTTTTGAAAAAATGAAGTTTGGGTGATTCAAAAAAATCTAGGAAAAATTATGAATGTTCACATGAAATGTTTCTACAATGTGTAATAATTTCATGTCCAGATTCGAAAGTAATATTGAGTAACCAAAAAGAAAAATCCAAATGTGAATATATAGTGCATTTTTGCTGATTTGTCCTTTTTGTTTCTCAATGTGTAGCTCGAATTTGGACCATGAATTTTTTAACTAGATGTAAACAGATTATGTGTGAACATTAAGATTTTTTTCCGGAATTTTTTGAAACATCTATAGTTGATTTTTTTGAAATGGTAGCATGGGAGCATGCAAGGGGCTCGTATCACTCGATATTTTTTCCATTGAGAATGCGTGGTTTGCCCTCTTGTTTACATTTATAGGTGCCATAATATTCAATAAACAAGCAAGTAAAGCAAAAAGGGAAAAGCTCAGCATAAAAAACAAAATGCCATCATGCAAGTAGTAAAACTCAAAAACATAACTTTTTTTTTTCAGAATTCGGCAATCTAATATAGAATCTTAACGCGGATTTTTATTGTAGCAATGGGGTTGCTTGCATATAGTTACACACATAAACCATCATCACTGCATTCCTATTACAGAACAATATCAGGGACATCGGTAGCAAACAAGTAAATCCCTTTAGTGCCCTAGTATAGTAAGAACAACATCTTGTCACCCTTCTTGAGATGACTTTCCTTCGCCATGAACTCTTTCCACCCGCTGACGCACAAGCGACCACCAAGCTCAGAAATTGAATATGTTGATGTCACCTCAGTTTTCGGGTAACAAACAATAGTGATGGTACCATTTCTTTCCATATGTGCAGGAATCAGACGGCTTGGGATTTTCTGTTGCATGCAAAGACTTAAATTCAAGAGAACAACTATCGAAAAATAATCATGTTAAAAGAAAGGAAAATAGAATGAGTGTACACGTATATATATGTTGCCTCAGATAGTACTTTGCGCATAAGAGAAGATGTGTTTTTAAATATTTACCACGTGTTTATTGAAGTTCTCGCTGTTTGTCCAATTAAGAGTATGCATCACTCCGACAACCAGTTATCCTTCCTCATACTCTCTAGCTCTGTGGAACAAAACAACATAATCCAAGTTTTCAACAGCGTTGATCACCGTCTGCATCATCCTCCAGTTAATCATAGTCCCATCAGTGCTAGAGGGTGAGTCAACAATGGGACGCCTCTCAGGAGACATCTGGTAGTATGATGTATAAATTTAATACGACTGAAATTAGTGGAGTACACATGTCGCAACAAAGTAATATTGTCATTGTTATGTGCAATACATTTTTTTTTGAATTAAGTAGGAACTTACATGGATGGATGATTGGGTCATTTCCAGTTATGATCTTAGTTTGGCCTCGACGTGTATCAGTTTTGAATATTAGCTCTCTACCAACCTTTAATTTGTAAACTCTGCTAAATTATTTCCAAGATTCTCCATTCAAAAAGGTTATCCCATCAATGCTGGTAAGATCAACAATGAATGAGAAATATTCCTTGGTTTTCAGTGTTGCTTGACAACTTGTGGTCTCGAATGGGAAAACAGCAAGCATGTGTAGGAAATATGTTCTGATGTAGCAGGGGATCACCTAAATAAGAGCATGTATTTTATTACATTATGAACCAGTAGTAAATCGGACTTACTATAAGTAGATATATATCCTACAAGAGTGGATATTTGTAATTATTCCTATAATTGGACATTGAAGAAATAGTCATGTACTGCAAATAACTGAACATGCACTCATAGTTTCAGAATGATACCTTCAAGTATCGAAATTACATGTAGGTACTTGATAAAAAAACATGTCCATAACTAATAGAGATCACACTCACAACAATTTTGCTAGCTAGATCTGCTACGTATATTGCATGAATGATTAATGAGTACTAGGACTGGTAGATATGCTACGTATATTACATGTGAATAACCACAAATAAATCAAATCCCATGTGTACATGATTATATTAGAATCCTTACCGTCTTATCCTCAAATCTCTCTACAAGGGTTATGAAGAAATAATAAGGAGTGATGGTCTTACTGCCACACATCCCGAGTTTGTCAAAACAAACAGACAACTGCAAGAAAAGAAATGAAAACCATCAGATCTTGATCTGATAATCACGATCACGACTAGCTAGTCAAGAGGAAAATTGATGCGTAAGAGTTGGAACGTTTTGCTTGGTGCCATGGTCCAAGAGGAGCATGTGCCGGTAGACTGCTTGGTCAAAGTCGTACAGCAGGGAGATCTGTGACTGGCGGCGGCGAACCACGTGTCGAGGAGGCATGTGAACGAGGAGGTTTTCTGCCCAGGAGAATAATAACTGCCTTAGGTCAGGCCGAGGCGTAGAGTAGCTAGGTTTTGATGGGACAATTCATGGGCCGAGCTGGCCATAGTGTAAGTAAAGTAAATTAAAATGAGATTTATTAGTTTAGGCCCACAAACAAGTGACGGCTTAGTACAACATTGCGTCTATCATGTCCCACACGGCACAAGTGTTCCCCATTTTTTCTAGAAATTTCACACGGATACCAGTTGGACTCTGCTCCTTCCACAATTAATACTCCCTGTTCTTCCCTGTTTTCCACTCGTATTCTCCACTCTCTTCTTCTTCCAAGCGCTCGACTCCCCTCTGTTCTTCTTCCAAGCGCTCTGCTATCTTATTCTTCCAAGCATGGATGAAGAGAAGTATTTCTGCCACAGGATGCCGGTCCCTGTCCACGACGAGAAAACCATCGACGTCACCTACACCAACGACCCCGCCGAAGTGCAGCGAGTCGTAGACATGTACCAGGAGTGGATTGCAAGCGTAGAAGACATGTTCATGGGCTTGGATTTTGATTACACATCCCACAAGTCGGAGACAGAGAAAAAGATCGCCGTTCTTCAGCTTGCCTTCCGAATGCCACGTGTTGGTGTTCCATTACTCCAGGTAAAAGACATTTTTCCTCTTTTTTTCTGCTACTAGTACTCATCTAGATGTTCTTGTGATTGCTATTTTGTTATTCCTGGTTGTTGCTGGTGAGCAACAGATCATGTATGTGTTATTCCTAGTTGTTGTGATTGCTATTTGCTGCTACTAGTACTTTTATAAACTCGTGTTACTTGTGTACTTCAGTAGTGACTGGCGGCGATCCGTGACGCTAGCTGATCTTTTTCGTTTTGGCAGCATCAACTTAGCAAGTGTTGAGACCAACAATGACAAGAGAGTGCTTGGGAGAACCTGGAATTTTTCTATTCCAGATAAAAATTACGAGGATATCCAATATATATACTATGATGTGTACAAGCAAAGGAAAGTTGGAATGGCTACCATGGTAGTAAAGCTGATTGATCCGTGGTACAAAGACATGAAGAAGAAGCCTTATCAGTGGCACAACTACTGGAACAACAAGGAACTAGACATGGAACACATCACCTATGCTGCAATTGATGGGTTTCTCTCGCTCGAGTTGTACCGTGTGCTCAATCCCATGAGTGACTCCATTAAAAACTCTAAGAAGACCAGAGAGGGAGGCGGATCATGGAGGGCGAACATGCACCGCAGTTGGTGCTAGATCACTTACTGCGGTGTAGTATGCTACTTTTGGTCCATGTAATTAGTGTTTATGTTACAGTGTGGATGAAAATTGTTCGAGTACTATGTAGCATGTCGCTCTTGCAGTATGCTTTGAGCTATGCAATGTTGGTACTTTTGTTCATATTGTAAGTGCTATATCTCATTACTAATGCAAATTATGGTACGTGAACTCTGGTTTGAACTACAATGTCATGAGGTTAGAACTTTTGTGCTCGAATTTTTGAATGGTACGCACATTTATGTGATAAAACCAATACTTTTGTACAACTGCCCACATGAGAACCAACCTAGACTCTTTCAAATTTTAGGAATAAGAGAAAATAACTTGGTTCAAAACACAATGAGAACTCTCCCTCGCTGGCGGTGTTCGATTCGGTCCCTCCTCGAGGAAGAACAAGTCCTGCCACCCTTGTCCTTTGGGTGGTGCATAGACTAGGGATGTCAAGATGGAGTTTGTTATTCCTTGGAGGCACCAGCATTGGTGGAGACGCGGCTCTGATCTCTGTTTAGGATAGGCCTTCTCTTATGTTTGGTTGTTGCGTGTGTGGAGTGTTGTAAGTGACAGTGTTGCTCGCAACAAACCGTCACGTTCATGTACTCAAACCTCTATCTCCTATAAAAATGAGGTGCGCAACTGTGTACCCTCAAAAAAACAACTCTCAATACTAATAAGTTATATAAAATGATAACACAAAAAGGACATAATGTTTCACATAGTGCATCATTCAGTAGTACGGGAAGCAACACAAAGTTTAAACAAAAGAAACATTGTCTTCACAAGCACAACTTAAAAGATCTTCAGAACCGGGCCAGCTTCCATGAGTTCAGATTTGAGTGGAACGAGGGAATTCACCTTACGGAAGGTGACTTATTCTCCCATCCACTCGTACCTCTTCCCGTGACACCTTAGCACGTCCTGTTTACACATCTTGATGTAAAGATACGCGGTGTCACCTTCTTGATGAGACTGGACGAGGCGCCAGTTGGTATTACCCAACTTGCTAATGAGTACACGTGAAACCATGAAAGACGATGGTCGCAGGTTCGGCGTTACCACGGCTTGAAGAACCTTGTCGGTGTGCACCCCCTTTTCCTCCTTAAGATGAAGTATCAACAAAGTGGAGACCTGGACTGAGCAATCTGATTTTTCATCAACATTTGGTGATCTTGGAGGTGCTTCTTCAACATCTTCATCATCTTCTCCAGAGTCTTCTCCAGAGCCTCCATCCAGAGAACTATAACCCTCTGACATAGCCAGTCCCCCATCAAATGCCTCTTATTCAACTCTCGGCTCCTAAGATGCAATAAGCCAATACGTTAAATGAAAACTGAAGTTCCTCATTCGTTTTTAACTTGGATATAATTTATTGCCGAAGAATTCAAATGGATATGAAATGTACAACCAATACTAAGCCCAGTATATCATAGCCAAATCAGATAATTAGAATCCATGTAAGCATGCACATTTAATTAACCTAAAAGCTACCATGTACAATTATTACAAAATGAGATATGAAATTGCAGTTGAAATAATGTGAAGATTATTGCAACCCAAAAAAGGATGATAACACACTATACAATTATTTCAACATGAGATATGAAGTTCCAGTCCTAATTATTACATCATGAGATATAAAATGGCATTTGAAAAAAATGTAAAGAACACTTGAGGAATAAAAGAATAAAATTAGAAAGAAAAATCGATCTACTCCCTCTGTCTTTAAATACAAGGCCACTATCAAAAATACAATTTCTATGTATACAAGGCTTCTATCTCTTCCAAAGAGAAATTGATTTGGTTTCTTCCACGTACAATGGTGCTCATTGATGTGAATGTTCCATGCAACCATAGAGAAAGATGTCCCACATACAAAATATTTAATTAGCACAGAACACCAGAGTTTATTCACATAATTATTTCTGTTATTTAAAAGTTGGCTTTCTTTTCTTGGTATTTAGGAATTGAGTTAGTGGCCTTGTATAAAAAAACGAAGGTAGTATATGTTGTTTGTAGCAAGAAAAGAAATCTGGAAAAATGCATGTTACATATTCTTTTAGGTATCTCTATCAGCTATTACTCCATGAATTACCTATATCACTAAATTTTGTAACATCTGGTTTGATCAGTACAAATAATCATTTGTAATTTTTATTTTTTTGGGAGAATTGGGCAATAGTTGAGCTGTGTTCCATCAAAGATACATGATATGTACATTGATATGCAATTGAAGCCGTCTATGAATTGATGTGCAATTGAAGGCATGTACGAAGACCTGTTTATCTGCTACTCCAACAGTTGAATGGATATGAAATGTACAACCTATACATAGCGCAGTATTTCATAACCAAATCAGATAATTAAAATCCATGTAAGCTAATCTAGGTCATCATAATAATATGATCAATTAAATCTTGCGGATCTAATTAACCAAGCTATATTCCTTGAATTTTATTAAAATAAACTACACAGTGTACAATTATTACAAAATGAGATATGAAATTGCAGTTGAAATAATGTGAAGATCATTGCAACCCAAATAAGATTGTAACACCATAAATTGTGGAATCTAGGATGGTAACAAACTATACAATTATTACAAAATGAGATATTAAATTGAAGTTCAAATTATTACATCTATAGATATAAAATGGCATTTGAAAAAATGTAAAAAACACTTGAGGAATAAAAGAATAAATTTAGAAAGAAAAATCGATCTACCCCCTCTGTCTTTGAATACAAGGCCATTATCAAAAATGCAATTTCTATCTATACAAGGCCGCTATGTCTTCCAAATAGAAATTGATATGCAATTATTTCTATGTACGAAGACTTGTTTATCTGCTACTCCTTTAGTTGAAGGGATGATTCTGTTCATACCCAAATTACCAAAGCCCGGATATTACTATATAATTTGGGTACTAAAACTCGACAACAGTTTAACATAGAAAGAACAGTAGATTGATGTGCAATTGAAGGGATGGTTCAGTTCAGTTCATACCCAAATCACGAGAACTCGAGGGCAGTTCAACATAGAAACAATGGTAGATTCGAGCTTGTACTACTGCTAGGAACCGTGGATATCACAGACTAACCATAGCAAGTTAACTAAAACTAGATCTAGTTTTGTAGCAGGGATGTACCTCCGTCGGTGCGGCAGTCGGCACGGCGGTCGGAGCAGCGGTCGTCGCGGCGGAGACATGCCCCCAAAGGGCGTATTGAGTTGCTTCCTCGTAGCTCTCCTCAATCTCCTTGTACGCCGCCTCGAGATCAGATGGCACAACGGCATGGGATGGGCCATCCCCTCCGTCCCCGCTCATGGTCTTGTTTCGATCTATCCCCGAAGAAACATCATGGACCGCCGCATCCACCGGCATGGCCTCGCCGGAAGCAGCAGTCCCGCTGCCAGAGCTGGCCGCGACTGAGCCGACAGCCGAAGACGGCTCGCCGACGACGGACGCCACCTCCTGATCTGCCTCGGCGTCAAAGGATTCCCGTGATCTCTTCATGGCGGGTGGGTAGGGAAGAGGAACTGTCGAGGGTTTTTCTATGGAAGTGGAGGGGAGGATGCCTTTCTTGGGGAAAATTGGTTGCGGAGATTGAGGAAGGAAGGAAGTGGATTTGCGTCAGAGCGTCTATTTATATAGTTCCCCTTTTGCTCTCCCTATGACGCAAGGTGCACGTGTGAATCTAGGGTTTGTTTTTGTATAGTTGTTTTTCCATAATTTTTGCAGATAAATGGCGGAAATTTAAGACCAAATGAAGTGAGCTTCTTCAAAACTCCTAGGTGGTAGAAAAATTTATTCTCGACCGAAAGTGCCCGAAAATGGCTACGACATAAGATTGGTAAGCAACTTGAGAATGGAACCGACTTTTTGAGATCCCTAATGTGAAATGTTCTTGAAATGAAGTGAAGTTCTTGGAATGCACCATGTTTTCAACTTTGGACATGGGAAACAACATGTTGGCCAAGCAAATCCACGTTTTCGGTCGTTTTTTATGCGTTGGAAGGCAATAAACTAGTTCACGCATCACCCACTAGCAGTCATGGCCAGGGGTAACAAGGTGCAATATTGTATGGGCAGTGAGTCTGAGGGAGTGGGGTGAAAGGATGCCATGAATTCAGGATGGCATGCAAGGGAGAAGCGGCGAGAATCGTCCCGGTTAACGTCCGGTGGTTCGATGGCACCCAACGCTACGGTAGCACCATACAAGTCCTCTAACGGGTTCAAACATTTTTTGTGGGGCCACATGGCCAAGTGTGACTTAGATGCTCATCTCCACAATTTTCCAGGCATCCTTGGTGGCAGAAAACTTTATTATCGGCCGAAAGTGCCCGAAAATGGCTACGGCATAAGATTGGCAAGCAACTTGGGAATGGAACCGACTTTTTGAGATCCCTAACGTGCAATGTTGTTGAAATGAAGTGAGGTTCTTGGAATGCACCATGTTTTCAACTTTGGGCATGGGAAACAACAAGTTGGTCAAGTAAATCCACGTTTTCGGCCGTTTTTTATGCGTTGGAAGGCAATAAACTAGTTCACGCATCACCCACTAGCAGTCATGGCCAGGGGTAACAAGGTGCAATATTGTATGGGCAGTGAGTCTGAGGGAGTGGGGTGAAAGGATGCCATGAATTCAGGATGGCATGCAAGGGAGAAGCGGCGAGAATCGTCCCGGTTAACGTCCGGTGGTTCGATGGCACCCAACGCTACGCTAGCACCATACAAGTCCTCTAATGGGTTCAAACATTTTTTGTGGGGCCACATGGCCAAGTGTGACTTAGATGCTCATCTCCACAATTTTCCAGGCATCCTTGGTGGCAGAAAACTTTATTATCGGCCGAAAGTGCCCGAAAATGGCTACGGCATAAGATTGGCAAGCAACTTGGGAATGGAACCGACTTTTTGAGATCCCTAACGTGCAATGTTGTTGAAATGAAGTGAGGTTCTTGTAATGCACCATGTTTTCAACTTTGGGCATGGGAAACAACAAGTTGGTCAAGTAAATCCACGTTTTCGGCCGTTTTTTATGCGTTGGAAGGCAATAAACTATTTCACGCATCACCCACTAGCAGTCATGGACATGGGTAACAAGGTGCAATGTTGTATGGGAAGTGAGTCTGAGGAGTGGGGTGGAAGGATGCCATGTATTCAGGCTGGCATGGAAGGGAGAAGCAGCGAGAATCGTCCCGGTTAACGTCTGGTAGTTCGACGCAACCCAAAACTACGGAAACTCCATACAAGTCCTCTAATGGGTTCAAACATTTTGTGTGGGGCCACATGGCGATGTGTGACTTACATGCTCATCTCTACAATTTTCCAGGCATCCTAGGTGGCAGAAAACTTTATTCTCGACCGAAACTGCCCGAAAATGGCCACGACATAAGATTGGTAAGCAACTTGAGAATGGAACCGACTTTTTGATATCCCTAAGGTGCAATGTTGTTGAAATGAAGTGAGGTTCTTGGAATGCACCATGTTTTCAAGTTTGGGCATGGGAAACAACAAGTTGGCCAAGCAAATCCACGTTTTCGGCAGTTTTTTATGCGTTGGAAAGCAATAAACTAGTTCACGCATCACCCACTAGCAGTCATGGCCAGGGGTAACAAGGTGCAATGTTGTATGGGAAGTGAGTCTGAGGGAGTGGGGTGGAAGGATGTCGTGTATTCATGCTGGCATGCAAGGGAGAAGTGGCGAGAATCGTCCCGGTTAACGTCCGGTGGTTCGACGGCACCCAACGCTACGGCAGCACCATACAAGTCCTCTAATGGGTTCAAACATTTTGTGTGGGGCTACATGGCGAAGTGTGACTTACATGCTCATCTCTACAATTTTCCAGGCATCCTAGGTGGCAGAAAATTTTATTCTCGAACGGAAGTGCCCGAAAATGGCTACGACATAAGATTGGTAAGAAACTTGAGAATGGAACCAACTTTTTGAGATCCCTAACGGGCAATGTTGTTGAAATGAAGTGAGGTTCTTGGAATGCACCATGTTTTCAACTTTGGTCATGGGATCAACAAGTTGGCCAAGCAAATCCACGTTTTCGGCCGTTTTTTTGTGCTGGAAGGCAACACACTAGATCATGCCTAAATATTTGAAGTTATTACACTAATTGGGCATGGAATACTTTTGTACTAACATTTCTAAAAGTGAACATACCATTGTTCTGGTAGCCATTAATTACACAAAGTACTTGAACACATTGACATAACACAAAGTACAACTATACACCGGACAGAACATCGAGCTATTTAGGGTGTGTTTGACACTGCTCCAGTCAACCAATCTTTGTCTGTTCCACTCCAGGTCTTCTTCTCCTCGGGCCACTCATCCCACGGTTCTCTAGGGAGTCGGAAATTGCTACTTTGATCATCTGAACGAAAACCCTACTCGGCAGCACTCCAGTTTTCATGCCCATTCTCGGTGTTGATCGATGACATATTGTCAACAGAATCATCGTCATCATCCACTCTAGAGCGCTTGGTGTCGGTCAATTCTTTTCCCTTGCTGCTGCTTGATGCAATAGACTTTCTGCCGCTCGTTGAACTGGTTTGCACTGCTGTTGGTGTTGCTTGTGGCGGTAGTAGTTGGCTGAAGGGTTCGTTGCATAGAAAACAAAAAATTTCCTACGCGAGAGACACTCGGAAGTCCAAGATCTAATCTAGGAGATGAAGTGTAACGGGCATAGAGAGAGTCTTAAGAAGAACATACCCTCGAAGAAACAAAGCGTTACGAGATCAAATCTTGTTGTTGGCGTAGTCGTACTCACACCGATCCCGAGAGCGAGAAGATGTGCACCGCAATCCGGCGGTGCCTTCGTGATCGGTCACACGTACGGTTGATGACGACCTCCGTTCTCTCGATCCAGCATGGCAGCGGAAGTAGAGGATCCCTCGGAACTCCAGCAGCACGACGGCGTGGTGGTGGTGAAGAATCCCACGGTCAGGGCTTCGCCAAGCCGAAGACCATGGAATGGACCAGCGGGTGGAGAGGAAGTGAGGTGGCCAAGTGTTTGGAGGAGGGAGATCTCTCACCCTCCTTTTATAGGGGAAGGGGAGGCAGCCCAAGGGAGTGTCCACTCAAACGAAACAGAAGTTACAAATTTCTCCTTTACCAATGGTACACAAGTTCATTAATTCTTAATCAGATTTCTGAATTATGCACAATGCTAATGCTTTGTCCATTTATTGTTTACATGTTCAGTAAATAAAAGATCTGTCACAATGACAAGGGTTGAAAGTTTACAAGCTTATAAAAGAAAACATGGAAAATGCAGATCTGGTAATTTATTTTTGACATTTAAGCTTTGTCTAAGATTTTCTATAATGGAGAAAAACCACGATTGCTGATTTAGTACAAATGTTAACCCCGACACAGGAACTGAACAATCTAATACTGCTGTGTCTGAAACCGACATGTGTATCCTTACTGCATGGCCTTCCCATGCTCGCCGCTATCGCCCAGAGCTACATGACGGTACTAGCTAGCTATTTTTTTAAATCTGTGTCCTTATTTCTTACAATCAACTACGCAGTAAATTGTTTCTTTGTGTGTGTTTTGGGCTGTAGGCGATGACAGACCCAAGAAGAAAGGGCGAGGTGTAGTAAAAGGTTTGAAAGAAAGTAAGAAGCGTCATGCTAATGGATCTGCAAAGCTAGTTATTGATTTCTTTGATAAATTGAGCGGTGCAGTAGGAATAAACAACCGTTTATTCAAGGATGACGTGGTTATCCTAATGAAAAGAAGGTTACCAATTATTGGAGTGAGGAGGTGGTCAGACATTCACCCTAACATCCATCGACTCATCGTCGTAGATATGTTGGTGAGTACAACCGTTCTGATTTTTTCCTCCATAATTAATGAACTATTACTAAATTAAGTCTATCTGTTTGTTCTACGCATTACAGGACAGATATAATTTGGAAGATACACCAGAAACAGCCGAAAAAATTCTAAAAATTGCAAAAGAGCGATATAGAGGCTGGCGAGGAACTCTAAGCAGCACTTACAAGGCATACAAAACAGATGATGCCAGAAGGTCAGTTATACTAGAATATTTACAACCGGAAGAGTAGGAATGGCTGATCGAGTACTTTGTCACTGATCCGAAATTCTGGGTTATTTCTATGCTCACTTCTTGTGAATTTTGTACTATCATGAAATGGCTTGTCTGACAAGTTTTTTTCATAACTGAATGAGCAGGAACTCGGCCAAAAGAACACGGATAACCGTATGCAATAGAATACAAAACACAGAGCACGATCAAAATTGTACTCTCAACTGAGTTTTGAGAATGTATGTGGCTACTCACTATGCATGCTTCGGTGCTCACTTTGCTTTAATGTTTATATCATCTAATTGTCGCACTACTTGCAGAGGAATTCGGAAACTGGAGAAGAGCGATACTGTATTGCTCTCTGGGAACTCACCCACAACAAGAATGGAACATGGACTACCAAAGAGTTCAAGGACGTTTACGTGAGTATACTGACTTAGAAACTGCTCTTAACATATTTACTATTGTCCATCGTGGATGTTTCTTCATCTGATTTGAGAGTTTTTTTCGTAATTAGGACACAACATGTAAAGATATTGACAACAGATCAAAGGAAATTGATGGTCCAGTTTCAGCTGAACAAAGAATCAATATTTTCCAGAATGCATATAAAGAAATCGTTCCTTGCAAGTCATCGCAGCCTCGTGGGTTCGGATACATGGCCAAGCTGCCAAGTAGTTCTCAAAGGTTTAAGTTCCGGGTTGAAGAGCAAGCTCGTGCTACGGAAGAGACCCAAAAAAGTAAACTCCCAGCTAGCCCAGCAGGTCATTATATTAGAACATAAGTTACTAGTTGAACGTGCAAGCATGGAAGACAAGATTAATTTAGAGCGTGATGAGAGAGAAAATCTTGAGGAGAGGTTATTGAAAGAGCGTGCTAAAAGGGAAAAATGATGGAATTGGAGAGAAACTCAAGCCAATAATTTGAGAAAAACTTGATTGCACAGTTTAACGCACATATGCAGTCCAGGTTTGAAGAATTCTCCGCACATATGGAAAAACAGAAGATGAATACACTTCAGGTGATTATAGTCATACGCTTGCAAACTCGTAAGATTTAGTTGTTTACTTGCGTTGCTAACAGTGCACTTTGTTTTTGTAGACGTCTAAGAAGTCAAACCAGCAAACATCACTTGCAAACAGCCCCGCTAAGAAAATAATTCCTCCGCACAACACGTTACAAACTACTCGAATGTATAAAGCTTTTATAAGTCACAAACTTGTACAATTCGGTACTAGTATATTCTGTTTTTGCTTCACCCAGACTATATCGTTGCTCTATCCACCCCATAGCCTTGCTGCACCTTATGTTTCACTATGGGTTGTGGCTTCGTTGAGTTACAACAATTGTTTATGCTTCACCCACTCTATAGTCTCTTGCTTATTATGTTTCACCATGTGTTGTTGCTGACTTGCCTCACAACTTTATCAAACAACAGATCTGTGCTATCTAGGGACAAAAACTTAGCTTTCTTTTTTTCACTGTTGATTGCAGGAAGGCAATCAAACTGCAGATGGAAAAATATAGCTGCACTGGATTCTACATCACGTACCTACGATATATTTCAGTTTGATTTGATCCATATTGTATGAGAATTTCGATTTGTATGTATCATAAATAGATATGAGAACTATGATTTGTGTAAATAAAAATATTTTACGTATGGTTTTGAATATTTTAATTCAATGCCTGTATTTTTGTTTCCTGCATTATTTTTATTTTTTTCCTTTAAGGTGGCAATAGGTAATTATCACGATAAATGTAGTGTTGCGTGAAGCCTCAGTCGCCATGACTACGTGTTTTGTTGAAATAGACTTTCACCACCCAGAGTGGAGAGATCGTCGCAATACTTATTCTCCACTAAGAATTTGGCCGTTGCGATAGCTAATTCGCGCCACCAAACTAAACTTTGTTGCAATAGAGAATGCCCACGAAAACTTGTAATTGTTGCACTTGTTTGTAGCTACTAACAATAAGGACGTTGCGACTACTACTTCTCGGCACCAAACAAAAATTGGAGAAATAGAATGGCGCAACGAATAGTTTAAATTGTCGCACTTGTTTCTAGCTACTAAGAATTTGGACGTTGCGACTACTACTTCTCTCCACCAAACTAAAATTTGTAGAAATGGAATAGCGCAACGAATAGTTTAAATTGTCGCACTTGTTTCGAACTACTAAGAATTTGGACGTTGCGAATACTACATCTCGCCACCAAACTAAAATTTGTAGAAATAGAATAGCTCCACGAATAGTTGAAATTGTCGCACTTGTTTCTAGCTACTAATATTTAGGCCGTTGCGATTACTATTTAAAACTCGTGTTACCACGATTGGATTGTGTGTGGAAAATCGTTGTTTCCACGCGTATAAGGTTTGTTGACATAGTTTCTTGCCACAAAATTGGACGTGGCAAATAAACTGGACTATTCCAACGAAAGAGCAGGCGCAACGGAACACTCGCCGTTGCCACAGTGGTCACTCGCCACATTTCGGTATTTGTTGCACTAGAGCTGTACCCATGAAAAACGTAGGTTGCATTAGGTGCGAGCCGCAACGGAAAAGCGTGTGGCAATTGGCCGAGTAAATGGTTGCAAAAGGCAAATTTTGTAGCCATGTATCTCATTCCACAGAGAGAGGCTAGTACCACGAGATTTCTTGCAACGCTTCTCAACAAAACTCTTTTCGATGCAACACATACCTATTGCGACGATTTGGCACTTGTTACAATGATTTTGTTCATTGCAATAGATCGATTTTCTTGTAGTGATAGATCTAATCATTACTGATACAAAGCGCGGAACGAGTGTTGATGATGGTTTTGGTGATGCCTAATGAAGAGTCCCATGACTAGGCGTAGCAGTGGGACTGATGTTGTCTCCCTATGTCTAGCCTTATGGATCCAGAGGAGTGAGGGTCCCACGTGTTACCCCTCGGAGAGTTCGCACACATATGCCCACGGAAGTCTTCTAATGCTTCACCGTCCAAAACTAGAAACCACATGTGCACAATGAGGTGGAGAGATCCCAACACATGGGAGAGAGACAGAGAGATTAGTGCTACATCTAATTGGGAAACACATAAAGAAACTCTAATTCTATTAGAGGCGCTCTAATTAGACCCTCTAATTCAACTAGAAAGAGGGAGAGGCACTTTTCCCATCTGCCTGTTTTCTCTCAAGGCTTGGGGTCCTTTAAATAGGTGGAGAAGGTGGAGGCTTTCCTCGGGGGGGGGGGGGAGGTCAGTTTGGGGAGGCCAAAGCTGGCCGCACCGCCTCCCCTAGTCCCATTCGGATTAGACTCCAAATTGGAGTCCAATTCCCCGCCCCCCTCTTTCCCTTTTTCTTTTTTCCTCATTTTTCCTTTGGTCTTTTTTCTTTTCTCTCTCGAACCAAATAAGAAAGAACCAAGGGGAGGTTTTGAGCCTCATGTGTGGCCCTTGGACCACATGCCAGCCCCCCATTAATGGTTGCGGCCCTGGATCTACTGATGTCAGAAACATATTTCCGACATCCTATAACATCTCATGTCCCATGTAATCTCTCTGAATATTGATTCAATCATGGCAGAATTGCCCGAATGATACCCACTATCTTCTTCAGACCATCCAATGTGAACAACTAACTTTGGTGCCTTAAGTGTGTGACCCCTACAGGTTTGATAATAAGTAGACATGATCGGAAAACTATTTTCCTTATGAATAATAAACATAGGGACCGTGGACTTCCATACTGATTCCTACAAGTTATACAATGAAACTCTGTTGAACCTGCTGGTTACTAAGTTCCCTTTAATTCATGATATTAATCAATACCTCGAGACGATATGAATGATAATACCATGATTAAACTCTTTAATCACCATATCACATTATTCTCGATGTCTGGTATGATTCCTTTTACTCGTTACCGTGTTATGGTATTACCATGACTGATGTTATGTCTTTGTCTGCGCAGACTTATTAACAGATATCATTACACCAAGTGGATCATGTATGTATCTCTCTATTGTCTAGAGGAGTAATTGTCAGTTTTGAACTATCACGATGAGCTGAAAACAGTCGATAATAGCTAGTATTAGCCTTTTTTATCACCTAGTTTACGGTGTGATACTTCACTACACCAAAGTAAACTTTCCAACGAACACCACCGTATATTCTCATGGTCAAAGGAAGCAAAAAAAATAACCATGTTGTGATAATACTATTTGTAGCAATGCTAAAACAAATATCGTAGTATCTCAACTATTTGGGTCTACCTAGTCACAATGTTGAAACACAATGTGCTCCCATTAATATTCACCTAACAAACGTCCATGACTAGGAAAACTTGTTCATCTAATATTAATTATTTTTTCTATAAGACCTGACAAAGGGTTATAACAGTGTGTTTATTTCTCTACACGTGTGTATGGGTTTTCCTCTGAATCTCATATTTAGTGGCAAAAACATAATATATTAATCATGAAACAAATGTATTTTATTATCTTTTGGGCATACATCCAACACTTGTGACCCCTAAAACTAGGGTTTCATGCCAGCAGGCTCTGAATCCTTCATAGGAAAATCCTTTGGGGGTCTCCATTTTAGGTCGCGGGGGGGGGGGGGGGTGTATTTATGCCAAGGAGCATCAGGAGAGACGAGCCTCGAGGGGTGAGGACGACCTATGGGCACAGACTGGGTTTTGGAGAACAACTTTTCTGAAACTTAAAAAACGCAAAAAACAAAACATGCACTAGGCATCTTGTTAATAGGTTAGTACATGAAAATGACCTAAAATAATATAAAAAAATGTAGTAGAAACATGTAGCAATTTTATGAAATAAGCATGGAACAATAAAAAAATATAGATACTTCGACACGTAACACATGTCCATCCTATTTTACCCTTGCAATTAGAATAGCATATCGGCAAGAACATTAAATAAAATTAGAACGATACCCGTCTCTTAAGAAATCTAATAAAAAAGCTTGAAACTTGAATTTTTCGATATAAATATGCAAGATTTAGTTGATCATAGCATTCAAGGTACTAAATTAAAATGACATCACATATACATGTGTATATTATAGTTTAAAGGTCATTATTATGTTTCACCGCTGTATCTAATTGATACAAATAAGTTGAAATCAACTGGTTGAATAAACAAGTGATGTGGATAGCTTGCATGAAGATTGCTGCATATTGCTTTTAGAAAATTTCCAGTTGTTGATTACATATAGAAGGTAACGTAATCTCGAATAACATGTCTGCTATTTTTATGATTAAAAATAATTGCAAAAAATTCACTTGGCTGACGAAGCTAATTCGGGTGTTCCACATACATATGATTTAACTATGTAATTACGCAGGGGGATGGCGTGACCTTATAAATGGAACAGAGAAAAAGAATTGCGTGGAAATGTTGATGGATAAAAATATGATGTATATGCTTGCATGTAGAGATATAATAATTAATTAATACTAGGGGATGATGTTGAAAATTGATTGGCTAAAAAAGAAAGTGATGTTGAGATAGACCAACATTAATTGTAGTTAGTGCAGCTTTATTTTATAAGAACTATAGAATGGAGAAAGAGGGTCACATTGTCTTAATACTTTCCTCATTTGGAAATAATGTCCTATATCTTTATTGACTTTAATTCACACACTATCGCTAAACAAACTGTTCAATCCCCTCACACCAAGCAGGATGAAACCTTTCATAGGCATAGCTTGCTGAAGTAAAGACCAATTTATTTTATCATATTTTTTTTTCTTAAATTCAATTTTGAAAAGAACACCATCCAGATTCTTCTTATGAAGTTCGTGGAGTCGCCACTGCTCCTTCAATTTTGAAAAACACCATCCTTATTTTTCTTATGAAGGCCGTTTAAGACGGTTTAATCACCTTGTGTGCTATCAGCGAAACACGACTAGTGTCCCCGACGCTTTATTTGGTTTCCCAGAAAGTATATATGCTATAACCTGTGTCCTGAGGCTATTTGAGTCCACCCGCGTAATTGATTGCAAATTAATCACGCAAGCAAAGCTGCCCGAAACCAAGCTGTTTTCACAACAACAAGAGGAAAGAAACAAGAATTACCGTTCATTCTTTGGCCATGCATGTATGCATGCAGCTAGCTAGCTAGCGACCATGAATTGAATGCAAAGGAAGAGCTGCGACTTCATTATCACCATCATCATTGCATGTACTCCAGTGTTTCCGTTGACCTTATTCTTATCATCACCGTAATCATCATGATGACCATCTGATCTCATTTATTTTGTGAATAGTGTGGGGGTGTTAAGTGGTGTACCATTTCTATCTCACGAGATTAAGGTGAATGTGCCTTTGTAGCATGCATAAGCATTTCTTTTACAGGGACCAACGTTTCTACCCAATTTGTCGGTGGAATAGGGGAGGTTTATAACTAGATGGTTGAAGTCATTTATGTTTTGCTTACCATTATTTTGGGAGAATTTGGCGATTAATTGGCTGAAAGCCCGACGTTGTGATATCACAAAGCAGTGCATAGGTTAGTATTTGGTATTCAGTTGTGCAGAGGTAGTACCCATTATTGTGTTACTTATAACCATATATAAGGTCTTAGAATTATACTCCCTCCTTTCACAATTGTTTAGGGAAAAGATCTGCCGTCAAAATATGTTTCTAAGTTTACCGGCATTTTTTTTTCTAACTTGAGATAAGGCCAAAAAGTATAAATATGAATTTTGAAACCTTGAGAATCGTATATCCACTGTACCAATCAAGCGTGCTAGGCTCACAAGATAAAAATAGAACAGTAAGGATTGCCGTGAAAATTGGTGGCAAGATTTTTTTGTCTCTTATAATTTAGCACTTTTTTTTCATCTCTAAAGCAATTAAGGCACCACAAGAAAAATATTTGGATGCATTTTGTATCTACATTATAATTCAAAATATATAAAAAATTATTACATGGGCTTGGTGAGCCAGCCGAATAAATAAGAATTTGTGACAGACATAAATTATATGCCACTGAAATAGTATGGTTTCATTAGGTCGTGCCAATGCATCGTTTGTTAGCACGATCATAGAAGTATTAAAAACTTAAGAGACTATTAGTCTAATGCATTGTTTTTTAAATGGTTTATCTTATTTAATGATATGGTAGTCGTGCATAGATGTGGTTGGGCTATTAACTATTTTTGGCTACGGTGACGTGCAAAGGTTATGGATTCAAGATTTGAGTACGCGGGGGGGGGGGGGGTGGGGGGGGGGGGGGGGGGGAGGGGGACTTAACTATAAAAAAATTCATACAACCAAAAAAAAAAATCGAGTCTTATACATATCCCATGGATATCGAAATGTAATAATATATGTTTTGCAGCAATTTTCCTATGAAACCACGTTAAGAATTTTGCCTTTGCACAGGCCTTTGTTTCTCGAAATGTTCTTTATCTACCAAGTAAATAGTATGTTCTCAATAGTTCCTCGAATATCTTTTCCCGAGAAGTCGTCCCCCTACACACTCTTCCTCAATGAATAAGTTCAACTAACATTTGCGATGTTTGTTTCCAGATTTATGTTTCAGGGGAAGACAACTACACTAGTGGAAACAACCCCTTTCGTCCAGGGGGGCAGGGGGCATCTGTCCCGGTTGCACCAAAAACCGGGACAAGTGCCATGCATTGGTCCCGGTTCGTGTGCCCGAGGCAGCAGAAACCACCTGGGGGCATCTGTCCCGGTTCGTGGGGAGCCAATGGTCCCGGTTCGTGGCACGACCCGGGACGAATCCCTAGCCACAGGCCACGTGGCGCGCGCATGGGCATTGGTCCCGGATCATACCCCTAACCGGGACCAATGTCCCTTCCCCTACAAATGCGGCCACAGCCCCGTCCCTTTTTTTTAAGCATGGGTGGTATTGTCTGTCCGCGTGGCGCATGGGTGGTATTGTCTGTCCGCGTGGCGCGGGAGTTGTAACGCGTGGCCATGAATGCGCGTTATAAACTGCCGCACCTCCACTCCACGCACCGTCGTGCCACCACCATGCCTCCGAGGAGGAACAACACTACCGGTTTCCGCGGAGTTCGATCGCGGCAGAACGGAATGTTCACCGCGACTATCCGCTTCGGGGACGACCGCAGCCCCCCTCGGCTCCTTTGCGACGGCCTCGGAGGCCGCCCGCGCTTGGGACGCGGCGGCCTGGCGCCTCGGCCGCCCGCGGTCGTTGATGAATTTTAGCGACTGCCACACCCTCTGGGAAGCGGAGGCCAGGGCGCCGACGCCGCAGATCGTCACTGCCGCCGACCACCGCCACCTCAGGCACCGCGCGTTTCAGGGCCTAGTCGACGCCAGGGACGACCGCGTGGTCCGCGAGTACTACCGGAACAATCCGGGTGAGGAGAGCGCCGACGAGGAGCTATGGCAGACCCGCGCGGCTGAGCGGGCGGAGCGGCGCCTCGAACGCCACCTCGAGTTAGATGCCGCTCGGGAGGCGAGGACGAAGGCGCTGCAAGCGCTCCGTCGGGCCGACCACGCCGGCGAAGTCTGGGCCTCCGACGATCCGAGGTGGGGGCCTATCTCGGAAATACCATCATGCACCTCCTCCGACGACGAGGAGGTCACCGACGACGACGAGGACGAAGAGTAGCGCGCTAGCGCGTCTGTTTTCTGTTGGCTGTTTAATAAAATAATTTGTTGTATTCCGGCAAACAGTGGCCCTCTAGCTCGTCTGTTTTCTGTTTTCCGTGTGGTTTTTCCTGATTTGTTGGATTCAGATCTAATGGCATTTCGATAGACGTTAAAAAGAGGGGGACATGTATTTCAATAGATAAACAAGGCACGGTACACATAATGGCAAGATTGGATCTAAATCTAAACGGAGAGCATAGATCTAAATAAACAAAGCAGTACATAATGGCAAAAGTGCATCGATCTACTAGTCATACTCCTGCCTAGGCCTATAGTACATGTACTCGTAGTCGTCGTAGTCGCCGCCGCCGTCGTCGTCACTATCGTCTGACGGTGCTCTGCACTCCCTCGGAGGATCACGACTCCAGGACTGGGCCTGAGGGTAGCGCAGGCGGGGGATATCGCCGGCCCTGATGTAGTCCATGACGCTCTGTAGAGTCCGGCCGGACCACCATAGCAGACGACCGGCCTCGTGAAAGTTCCCAGGAGGCAGACCGTCCTCCTCATACCTGGCGAGCGCCCTCTCACGCCGATTGATGAAGAAGGCATCCCAAGTATGCTGGTTATCGGGATGCCAACTGGGATTCCTCCGCTGCTCCGGCGTGAGCTCGTGGTAGTAGTGGTTCGTGATGGCCGCCCGACGCGCCACACCTTGAGGAAGAGGAGGGACCGGCACTCCTCCGGCGCTCAGCATCCAACCGGCGGGAACGTTGTAGCCGCACGGGCAGGGGTAGTTCGAGGCGGAAAGTGCCTCCGCCTGGATGAATGTTAGAGTGGGTACGGTAGAAGCCATGAGAGAGTGGTGAGTTTGTATGTGTTTATGCCAATGGTGTGGCAATGCATACATATATATAGCGAGAAGAAAACATCGATCCCTTTAGTCCCGGTTGGGGACACCAACCGGGACTAAATGGGTTAGGGTTTCATTGGGAAACGGATCATCCCTTTAGTCCCGGTTGGGGAAACCAACCGGGACTAAATGGGAATTAGGGTTTCGTTTGGACCAATCAGATAGAATCACACGGATCGTGTGTTTCTTTCAAGCGCTCGTGAGTCGTTGGATCCGGGTGTGTTTTTTTCGAGCTGTTGTGAGTCGTTCGATCAGGGCTACGGTGTGTTTCTTTCGAGCTGCTGTGAGCCGTTGGATGAGGTGTTTCTTAACCGTTGGATCAAAACCCTAGCTCAACACTTTTTGAGCCAGAGGACCCTATATATAGCCCAGCTTCATACACCCCGGTCAGTTCATCTCTCAAATACAAAACATCCGGATTCGCCATCATACGTCCAACCGTGCATTTGGTATGCATATATGCACCCAGTAGCCACGGTTGGGCTGTGTGATGGCGATACCGTTTGTTTTGTTCTACACCCACTTTATTATTCATCTGCTAGATAAAACAACTTCCATATTTGCCAATAACCACTTTTTTTTTTGGAGTAGACTTCTATATATACATTCAGATTTTCGTTTGATCGGACTGGTTCTCCGTCAGGTAGTGAGAAGTAATGAATCTCGATCTTTTTCCATTGCCCAGCGCCATATTTCTCAACACCCTTGGCTAGCTTAATCACTTCGTCCTATGTCCAGTGCTTGTCATCTTTCCTATATTGACCTCCCTGCCGAAGGCACATTCTGTAAGTATCGCCATGGCTTGGGCTCTTCCATGAAGTGGTAATTTTCGACCTGTAGAATACAAATGAAGTATCGGTTGATATTATGTTTCTGATGACGATTGTGCAGATGGTTGGATGGTTTATAGGAGTTTCGTGCATTACAGATTCTAATACACCGGTTTGTAAATGCATGGTGGCTACCAGCATAAGGGAGATAGTTGATCAAGGAAGAAAAATGGTAATAGTTTTATATTTCTTATTATTACCTGGCTAGGAAGAGGAATAGTAGATGGAGGCCAATCAAGAGGATCAGCCAGTATGTTTGCCCAAATCTGAGCTTCATCCGCTGGCTTCATTGTATGCTTGGCTCAGTGAGAAGCTACCACCTGTTCAATGAATGTGCAAAACTGAGTGCAGGGCTAAAATAAGTGTTCCGTATTCATTCGACAATACACACGACAGTACATGGTAAATCTTAAATATATGTGCAGAACAGAATGCTTACCGCATCCCCCTCGGTATTCGTTTGTTTTCTCTTTTTAATAAAAGAATTTGTATTCCGGCGACACTGTTTTTAATGTAATTATTACTAATTTTAAAACAATATAAGATATTTATATTTAAATTAAGTGTAAATAGTGAAATAGTTAATAGTTAGAACAGTTAGAATAATTATTTAGGAAAACAGAAAACGGATTTGAATTATTTACGCAATTTCAAACAATTTTAATGTTGTAATTTTTTCGTAATTTGAAAGTATGTAGAAGTTATTCACTTACATATTTAAGATATTCAAAATTTGGCGCTAAAACAATTGGCGCGCCGGCCAGCTGGTTCTGGCGCGGGCGACCAGCCGGGCCCTTCCGTCCCGGTTGGTGCCACCAACCGGGACGAAGGGTCTTTCGTCCCGGTTGGTGGCACCAACCGGGACGGAAGGGTCTTTCGTCCCGGTTGTTGCCACCAACCGGGACGAAAGGGTCATAGGATAGAAACACGTCCCCGCTCCTTTCAGTTCCGGACCGCGCGCAGGGACCAAATCGACGCCGCCAGGCTGCCCAATTTTTCCGTCCCCCCGCGCCGCCCCCTCGCCCCGTCGGCATCCTCCTCTGTGGCGCCGCTCCCGACTCCGTCGAGCGCATCCACCCCCCCTAGCGCCCTCTCCCGTTCGCCTCGGCCGCGCGCCGCCCCCTCTAGGTCCCGTCGCTGCCCCGCGCCGCCCCTCGATCCCGTCGCTGCCCCGCGCCGCCCCTCGATCCCGTCGCTGCCCCGCGCCGCCGCTGCCCCGCGCCGCCCCTCGATCCCGTCGCTGCCCCGCGCCATCCTCCACCGCCCCCCGCGCCGCCGCTGCCCCGCGCCGCCGCTGCCCCGCGCCGCCGGCCCGCCGCTGCCCCAAGAGGAGGTAAAAGGCCTGCCTCCATCTCGCCCTAATCTGGGGCCTTTTTTGTTTTTCTTCCTTTTTTTTACTTAATTACTGTTTTTTATTATTGTTAGAATTATTAGTTTACAAATGTTAGAAATTTTAGTTTATGAATGTTAGAAATTTTAGATTAGACTTATTTACTTTAAATTTGTTTAGAATTGATATAAAAAATTTAAGAATGTTAGAGCATGTCTAACAGACCCCTATATATATGGCCCAAAACCCGTATAATAACCGCTGATATACGGGTTTGGGCTATACCCGGCCATCTAGCAGACCCCGTAAATGGACCACCCCGAACGATTTTTTACAAGTTTGTGTAGGGGGCGGCCCGTCGACCCCTACATGTGCGGGTCGGGAGGGGATATAGAGGGCCAACCCTCTAGCTCGTGCGAGCTAGGGCGCGCTGAAGATATTTTGAGAGTATGGACAGAGTTTACTTTGTCTAGAAATAACAACAGCAATTAAAATTCAGATATGAAGAGGCATCCCTGATGCCCCTGTTAGAAGAGAGCAAATCAACACTAAAATGAAGAAAACAGATATTGCTGTTGTATGAATGTGTTGAAGAAGCAAAGACAGGACCAAAGGTTACCAAATTTGCTGGTAACCTTTGGTCCCGTCTTTGCTTCTTCAACACATTCATACAGCAGCAATATCTGTTTTCTTCGTTTTAGTGTTGCTTTGCTCTCCTCTAACACGGGCATTAGTCTGGTGAGTTACTAAAAAATCTTCTTTTTTGGGGTTTCCTCAAGTTTGTCCGAGTATTTTCACTGCCTCATTCTCTTTTGTTTTTCGCCTGTTCCTGCCTGCTATACAGGTCATACCAGAGTGGTTTCTGAACTATTTTGGAGGAAAGATACCAGGAACTGTCAAATTACAAGCCCCTAATGGTATTTCATTTGATGTTGGAGAGTTATGGAGAACATGAACAGAATAATCCTCAAGTATGGGTTCCGCCCACCCATACTTGAGGATTGTTCTGTTCATGTTCTCCATAACTCCAACATCAAATGCAATACCATTAGGGGCTTGTAATTTGACAGTTCCTGGTATCTTTCCTCCAAAATAGTTCAGAAACCACTCTGGTATGACCTGTAGCACGCAGGAACAGGTGAAAAACAAAAGAGAATGAGGCAGTGAAAATACTCGGACAAACTTGAGGAAACCCCAAAAAAGAAGATTTTATAGTAACTCACCAGGCTATGCATGAAAATGTCCAAAACCCTGTACACGCGTTTTAGGGGGCGAAAACATAAGGGGTCTGTTAGACATGCTCTTAGGGGGCGAAAACATATAAGGGGTCCGTTAGACATGCTCTTAGAAATTTAAGAATGCTAGAAATGTTATCTTATGTTTAAATATTATTATGCATGTGCAATTTTAATGAATTGGATCTAAAATATATACTTACTCTTTTTGTACAGTATGGAGCCAAGAGACGAAGATGCCGAAAATATGATCGAGGGTTTAATCCGCGGGCCCGACGTAGAGCCCGATGTGAGCCAGTGGATGAACGACTCCGGTGAGGGAGATCCGGTGCTCACCCAGGGAGACGACTCCGATGAGGGAGAAGCCGACGGCTCCGATATGGGAGCAGCCGACGGCTCCGGTGGAACCATACAAATTACAAACACCGGCTCCGAGGTGCATATATATATATGTTAATTAATGAAGCATCCGTTGTCTATATACATGTATTAACAGTCTTTATATTTTTAGCCATCCGGTTCAAATATATCAACCGGAAAAAAAGACTAAACGAGGCGCAACAAAGAAGTTGAAAGATACAGAAAGATACAGGATCGACACGATCACAGCAGACGGCGCACCCGAGCTTCCCGCTGATGTTGCCCAAAAATTTGTGAAGCAATGCGGAGTGCTAGTTAGAGATCACATCCCGATCACTGTTAATGAGTGGAATGAGCCAAAAGATCCGCGGAAACAAGGAATTTCATATGTCGGCAAAATAGCCAAAGATCATCTTTTCTCAAAGATTTTGGCTAATTTCAACTTACCCGTGCCGGAGGTGGACGAGAATGAAGCGGATGTGACTGAGGCCGATGTTACTAGAATGAAACATGAGATACGGGAAAAGGTCAAAGCGTGGACCCTAAAAAAGATGGCCGAGCAATTCAAAAAGTGGAAGAAAAGATTGAACCTTGATTATGTTAAGAAGAACAAGACTCCTGATTTCACTCAAGGGTATGAGAAAATAAAACCCGTATGGGCAGACTTCGTGAAGTACAAGCTGGCAGAGAATGAACTGGAAAGGACGAAAACAAATGAGAAAAACGCCGGCAAAAAGGTATATCACCATGTTATGGGGCAAGGTGGCTACAAGGGTTCTAGTCCCAAGTGGGAGACATGGGAGAACAACCTGATTCAGCAGGGGATCACTCCCGAGCCGTTCTTGTGGGTCGAGCGGACAAGGTCATGGTTCTACGGGCATGGGGGCAGGTTGGACGCCGAAGGAAAAGCAATATATAACCTAAGGCATAAAAAGAGTCATCCTCTACCCATAGAGAAGCTGAGAGACGCAATAAAGGACGTTAAAGATGGGAAGTTCGTGCCAGATAGAGAGAACGACGAGCTCACACGAGCCCTAGGGAATAAGGAACACGGAGGGCGTACACGAGGCACAAAAGGCACTCCTCCGTGGAGTGTTGCGTTCGACTCCACCAAAAAGTTATACCCAGATAGAAGCCGTCAACGTAAAAAGGACAAGGAGGCAGCTGAAGCAGAGAATCAGGCAAATTGGAGGCGTCAACTTGAAGAAATGGTAAAGCTGACACAGGATGTAGCAAAGAAGCAGCAAGACCAAATTAACACACTTAGCCAGCAGATAGTGTCTACCGGCGCATCAGTACACATGCTAGAAGTTGAAGCTGAGGCTCCCGACGCCGCACATTCTCATCGCAAAAGCAGCGTTGCGTCCACGCAGCTACCGGATGATGATGCACCACCGATGATTTACCCGGTGGACGAGATCACGGAAATGACATCCTGTGAGCTCCACGTGAAGGTCGTCAATATAACCATCAAGGCGGCGGCCGGATATGTCTTACCGATTGGCAACGAACCAACTCACCATTGTCTCCCGGTTCCACGGGGCTACGCTGTTGTTGGGGTCGATGAAGTTGCCAACGGATTCGAGCGGGTAAAGCTTGATTTTCCTGAAGGTGAAGACGAAGAGTTGACTGAACTCGGAGAAGCCAAGAACTCGACCGTTCTATGGCTAAAGGAATGCATTGTGCTCACAAATCAGACGGCAAAGCCATCGAATTCTCGCATTTCTCCAGCGCAAAAGTCTCCAGCGCGGTCGTCTTCGCAACGCATGCCGTCTCCGGCGCGGTCGCCTACGCCGTGCACGTCTCCAGCGCGGTCGCCTACGCCGCCGCGTCAGCCCTCTCCGCCCACTAAGTTTCTGCCGAAACGTAAAAAATCACCGAAACGTCAACGGTCACCCCTCCCGAAGGTACCAAAAGAGGTACCCAAGTTACCTTACGACTATACTCCCGAGGAAACCCAGAAAATCGCAAAGGACGAATACGATGCGTGGAAATCAAAGCGGAAGGAGAAGCAAAAGCCAGATTTCCCTGAGACCGAAGAAGAGATAGAACGAGCTTGGAAAATGGTGAAGACTCTTCATCAACCCGAGCCGAGTCTGTCATCTGACTATGACCGCTCTATTCTGAAGTCACACCAGGAAATGGTGCGGTCAACGAAGAGTAGTAGCGCAAGCGGGAAAAAGGGGAAATCAGTTGCTCAACTCGGAGAGCAGAAAAAACAATCCACGTCCCCGCTCAAAGTGATTTCCAATACCCAGGTGGGGCCGAGCACTAATATTGCTGATGAGGATATTGATCCGGAGTTTATAACACTGTACGCAGACAAGGCAGCTGATGCGGGTTTGTCCATTGCTGAGTATATGCAAACAGTGAACTACTTCCCCGCAGCTGAATGTGCGTACAAATACGAGTCCGGGCAGCCTCTTGTCAAACCCGAGGAGATAAAGAATCTACCAACGAAAATGCAAAGAGTGCATAATTGGTATATGCAAGCCGCTAATGAACCTGAGGACTGGCTATGTCTCAGCGTTAAGGACGAGCACTATGAAACTGGAAATGGAATTGTTATGGTTCAATTTGAGGAATTGTTTCAGTTATACCAGCAGCAGGCCCTCGACAAATCTATCCTTAGTGCCTATTGTCTGTAAGCACTTATTTCTCTAGCTCACCTCATTCAATTGCATATATATATTCATATATATATATATATATATAGTACACTCATATATTATAATTGCAGAATGAAGATTCTCGAATGCAAAAGAGATGGAATCTATGATATTGGGTTCATTGATCCAAATATTATTTATGAAAAGATTCTTCGGCAATCTCCCAAGGATACAGAAAATAATATTCTGAGGGCAATAATATTTAACCAACACCGACGGGAAATACTATTTCCTTACAACTTCAAGTAAGTATGTTACTCTGTTGTAAACATTCTGTTTTCCTTACTCGATGTTCATTGTATAATTGATGAGTTCTGCGTGCGCAGCTTCCACTATATTCTGCTAATCTTCCAAATTGACAAAGGAAAAGTAATTGTAATGGACTCAAAACGTAAACCCCTCTCAATGTGGGCTGACATGCAGGAAATGATCCAGCGGTAATTTCAATCTTTATTAATTTCAGTATTTATATATTGCAATATATCGACTACTTTGTTTCATTTTCGGATATCAAGTAATTACTAACTCTTTTTATTCTTTTTCTTTCTCGGGTAGGGTTTGGAAGAGGTTCATAAGGAAGTCTCCCGGTGAATGGGAAAAACAACTTACATTTGATGTTGTGCAAGTAAGTACTATCTAGATCCGTGCCCATCTCTATTATCATGCCTGGTTGATTATTATTTTGATTGAAACAATCTTCTCGTATAGTGCTTGCAACAAGGAGACGGGAATAACTTGTGTGGATACTACGTTTGCGAGTTCATTCGTCAGACCACATCTCCCAAGGGCAGAAAATTAAAACAACTTCATGTACGTTAATCGTCAATTCTTCTTATTACTATCTATTTTAGTTACTTAGCTTCATATATTTTAGTGACCACTCTTCTTTATATTAGATCGAACGGCTTCGGGACGGTCTTCTACCTAGGGACCGCATACGAGCAATTCAGGAGGAAATTGCGGGCTTCTTAGATGCAGAGGTCATAAACGTACATGGAGAGTACCATGCCTCCGGTTGGAACTAAGTTTGATTTTGTAATGCACTCCATCGGTCATGTAATATGATCGATATACTTTGCTTCTGTAATATAAGTGTTTCTTATTCTGCTTTATATACTTATTCACTCGTGCGATCCGGGGGCTCGGTGGAGGGTACTCTTCTCGAGGTCCGGGGAGGGGCCGCCAGGAGGTCTCGGGGACCAAAAAAACGGAAATTGTAAAGCCCTGCCGCGGCAGAGAAAAGGGCAAAAGCCCTGCCGCGGCAGAAGGGGCATGCATCCCGGGTCGTATTCAGAACCGGGACTAATAGCCCTGGCCAGGTTCCAGCGCTCGGGCCACGTGGTCAGCCCCATTTGTCCCGGGTCCTGCCACAACCGGGACCAATGGGGAAGGGTATTTGTCACGGATGCCCCGTCCCGGTTGCACAACCGGGACAAAAGGGGGCCTACGAACCGGGACTAAAGCCCCTGTTTCCACTAGTGCTAGGAGAGTACACGTAAGTGTGACTCCCCAACTTTGATGCTCCGTGATTTTACACACGGTTTCACTTATGATTTTTAGTTACTAAACCCGCTAGCTGGAAAAGCATGCATGTAAAGCTGCACGTACCTAAACCCCTGCAGGCAGAACGACATGAAATAACGGAAAAGTAGTATCAAACTGATGCAAAATAATTAGCCAAACAGAAAAGGAATGTCTTTTCCTCTAAAAATCATGCCGCTGGCTAACGGCCATGAATGCATATGGGGTCGATCGATCGACTTCATTTATTGAGCTACAGTAGGTAGGAGTAGCACGCATGCATGTAGCCGACACGCGGTCCTGTTGTGCAATTAACTTACGTGCACGATTTTCCTCGCCTCTCACGATCTGCCTTTCAAACTAGCTCTAAAAGTGCATAGGTATAACACTGTATACTGACAGATACTCCTTCACCAGCATTCCTTTTTTTTGTGACGAGAGCGGCCAAAATTTGTCTGATTGCGAGCTAACTAGGGCTTAGGTTGTACTTAGAGTATGCATGCAAGCTATCTTGTAGGCTGTACGGTCCGTACCTCCGTACATATATCTTATGCTAGCGATAGTTGTTCTACTACTAGTTGTAGTGGTTTTGAAGGACGACATTGAGTGTAGGACAAGAAGTACTATAAAGTGGGGTATAATATACCTTTGGTGAATAGGATCAATCTTGTACATCAATTCATTTGGATATCTCCGAGTAGATATATTACAGTGTTGTGACTTCGTCAGTCAAGCCTCTTAGAGCTTCAAAGGGGTATGACCGGTGTTAAGACCACCACTACCGAGAATGACCGCTTCTGTCGAAAGAGTTAGAAAACCATGCTCTCAAAGGTTTCCCTAGGTGATGTGCTTTAGAATCTGTAATCGGTTCGTGAAGCAGGGATTTCGAGAAACCCTGCTATTATCGATTTGGTGAAGTCCCAATCCTCAAGCGATATGACCAGTTCTTCACTATGGTGTTACCGGGATTACTCCCTAGACTTGAACATTTCCGTTTTCTGTTGTTTGATCAGTATGAACAACGAGGCGGTCGGTCTCACACAATGGCTCCTCTTTTCTGGAATCAAGTTATATGAGAAATTGCATGTATGCCAACTATGCCATTTTCATGGAAATAATTAAGGAAGAAATTGCAACATTAGTAAATTTTTACGCTGCAGTGAAGGGCCAGAGACGGGACTGGACCGACTTGGGCCAAAATCCAATTTAAAGCCTCGTCGAAAAAGGAAAATACCGAAAACTCATTAGCGAGGTGGGCCAGACCTCCCTCCGACACTTACTTCAGTGCTTTTCGCCTAAAGGAAATTGGGCCAAACTTCTTCCACAACTCCAATTGTCAGATTCTGCTGAACCAAGCTAGCTTCGGCCCAGGCTCTCGCTAGGTAATTGTTAGATTCTACTGAACATTTTTGAGAACTCCACCGAAAAATAAAATATCGTTATCTGAAAATAGAAAATCAGAAACAACCATAGTGGCTAATTCGGCGAGGAAGTGCATGGTTTCTTTTAAAGCTTAATTGTAAAAATTAATCATAACTACATTTTTAGATAAGTTGAACTATATGGTTGCATATTTCTAGGTCAATTTTTCAAAATCCGTGCGTACACAAAAAATCGAGAAAGAACCATGCTCCTAATTAAGTGAAGTTCGTAACTATTTTCCAACACTTAATCGAGTTGTTAAATGCCTTAAAAAGTATGCATAATTTTATGTTTAGATATGTCAAACCAAATAACCACACATTTCTAGTGTAAAGTTAGATTTTTTAAAATCTTACCATGAAATTACATATCATTTCCCCCAAGAAATAAATATTATGAGTTATTAAACGATCATAATTATAAAAAATAATTGGCACAATTTGGTTGCAGCATGAGGAGAAAAATGGTTTAGATATGTGAACGCAGGTGGATACATTTCTAATATAAAATTGCAAAAAAAAAAAAATCAATAAATTACTATGTGTTCTTGCGAAATAGAAATATTAGTTAGAAAATCTTAGATTAAAATTATACAGATTTATCTTAGGGTGGGGGTAAGGGTTCACGAGGAGAGGCATGGTTGAGATACATCCAAGTAAATTGATAAGCACATAGTCACGCACACCTGGATGGCCGCCTAAGATGGGCATATCTCGTGCCAGCTTTTCTAGAAAAGGGTGAAAAGGCTGGTGTATCGTGGCGCAAATACGCACCTACACCAGTACACGACGACCTGGAAAGCATGTGAAACCAAGTAACGGATCTATCTCCCCAAACAAACACCCATGGCGTACGCTCGTATATATATGCATGTGGTTCCATACATGAGCAACGTGTGAGCCGGCTGGGCGGTCCCATGCATGGATGCGTGAATTCAGCAGGGGCTGGGGCCTGTTCCCTAGTTTGGTAACCGATGAAAACCCCTCCTTGTTTTCATGGAGGTTTTCGATAAAAGCTAGTAATGAATTAGTGTATATATAGAAGATATTGGAGGAGCATGGATGCGTTGATGAACCAAGGATTTGGTTACCGGCCCGTAACTGGAGTTTCGGCCATTTATCGGCCAAAAAATTCCAGACAATTTGAAATTAGGCAAAAAAAGAAAATCCTTCCAAAATATTGATTTTTTTTGTTTTATTGTTGCAAGTTTGAATCTCAAATTTTGACTGATAATCTTGTGCGGTAATCGACTATGTAATTATCTGGTTACCGGAAATCCCGGCCCCCTTCGAGATTTTTTTCCAACATGGTAAATAGGGAATAGGAAATAGACACACCCCGGGCAACGTGGGGTATGGCCTGGGGTGTGGATATTTTTTCCTTTGTAAATTTAGCTTGATTAGTATGTAGACGATATTGGAGGAGTACTATGGATGCGTCTATGAACCAGGGATTTGGTTACCGGTCGAACTACATGGTTACCGGCAGGTAACCAGAATTTCGGTCCCCCTCCCATAAATGAGTTTACAAGGCAAAAAATCCCAGGCAATTTGATTTTAGGCAAAATTCTTCCTCCCAAAATATTTTTAATTTTATTTTATTGCTTTAAGTTTGAATTTCAAATTTTGACTGATAATCTTGTGCGGTAATCGACAGTGTAATTATCCGGTAACCATGATTACGGAAATCCTGGCCCCCTCCGAAATTTCATTTCAACATGGTAAATAGGAAATAACACACCCGAGAGGGCAACCTGGGCTTTGGCCGGGGTGTGGATATTTTGTTTCCTTTGTAAATACAGTGATTTGAAAATTTAGCCTTATTTTGCTTATTTAGAAAAATATAGCCTGCGGTGTGGATATTTCTTTCCTTTGTAAATTTTAGTGATTTGAAAATTTATCCTGATTTTGCTTTGGTAATTTTTCTTATTTCGAAAGAAATCCCGAGGTTTGACGGATTCCTGTCTCCGCCGCTGACTGCTGGCATATACTCTCTCTGTTTGTAAGTATAATGCTACATTTATACATTTATTGTTCTATATCTTTTACCATAACAGCGCATATCCATGTATATATTTCGCTGTATTTAATGTATATATCGCTACTAATGCATGTGAGCATCTGTTTGATTTGCATCATAAAGGCAGCAGCAACGGAACCATATATTCTCCGTGGAGATGAGACACATCTGCATACGTTAACAAGAATGCCACCAAAACCAAGTACGCAGATTTGGTAGTGGCACGGCATGCAGATTTGGAGAGGTTCGAGAGACCTGGCGACCTGTCGCCACCGGCCGTGGCTCCTACAGAGGCTGCCAAGCACTGCACAGTTGGAAAGGGGGAGAAGCTATCAATCTCTATCTTGCTCACCATGCATGCATCCATCCGTTGCCACAGGGAAACAAATTAAGCAAATTTCCAAAAAGGTGTAGCTGGACAGAGGCTTCCCTGGCAAGTGCCTTGCCCGCACACGCCTAGCTTCCTCCTATTTAAACGTGCACCTCCTCTGCAAGCCTAATCAAATCACTACCCGGCCCACAGTTCTCTTTGCACCATTTCCTCGGTAGTTACTACCCAGAGGAGGGCTGCCATGGCGGACCACCTTCGTCAACAGCATCAGCAGCAGCACCTGGAGCTCCCCCCGGGCTTCCGGTTCCACCCCACCGACGAGGAGATCATCACCTTCTACCTCACCCCCAAGGTTATCGACACGAACTTCGTCGCCACTGCCATCGCAGAGGTCGACCTCAACAAGTGCGAGCCATGGGAGCTGCCCGGGAAGGCCAAGATGGGGGAGAAGGAGTGGTACTTCTACTGCCAGAAGGACCGCAAGTACCCCACCGGGATCCGCACCAACCGCGCCACCGAGGCGGGATACTGGAAGGCCACCGGCAAGGACAAGGAGATCTTCGGCCCGCCACCGCCGGTGCTCGTCGGGATGAAGAAGACGCTCGTGTTCTACAAGGGCAGAGCTCCAAGGGGGGAGAAGACCAACTGGGTCATGCACGAGTACAGGATCGAGACCCGCAAGGAGCAGGTGCCCTACGCCACCAGTAGCACCGCTGCCGCTATCATCAATTCACCTTCCAAGGTACTGTACATATATATATACATACTTGATTATATTAGTACTATTTTAGTACTCACGAACATGAATATTAGTAATACCTTAGCTAGCTAGCTGCTAATCATATGTAATATTAGTACTATTTTACTGTTTTATTTCTAACTTGAGATAAGGCCAAAAAGTATAAATATGAATTTTGAAACCTTGAGAATCGTATATCCACTGTACCAATCAAGCGTGCTAGGCTCACAAGATAAAAATAGAACAGTAAGGATTGCCGTGAAAATTGGTGGCAAGATTTTTTTGTCTCTTATAATTTAGCACTTTTTTTTCATCTCTAAAGCAATTAAGGCACCACAAGAAAAATATTTGGATGCATTTTGTATCTACATTATAATTCAAAATATATAAAAAATTATTACATGGGCTTGGTGAGCCAGCCGAATAAATAAGAATTTGTGACAGACATAAATTATATGCCACTGAAATAGTATGGTTTCATTAGGTCGTGCCAATGCATCGTTTGTTAGCACGATCATAGAAGTATTAAAAACTTAAGAGACTATTAGTCTAATGCATTGTTTTTTAAATGGTTTATCTTATTTAATGATATGGTAGTCGTGCATAGATGGGGTTGGGCTATTAACTATTTTTGGCTACGGTGACGTGCAAAGGTTATGGATTCAAGATTTGAGTACGCGGGGGGGGGGGGGGGGGGGGGAGGGGGACTTAACTATAAAAAAATTCATACAACCAAAAAAAAAAATCGAGTCTTATACATATCCCATGGATATCGAAATGTAATAATATATGTTTTGCAGCAATTTTCCTATGAAACCACGTTAAGAATTTTGCCCAGGTGGGGCCGAGCACTAATATTGCTGATGAGGATATTGATCCGGAGTTTATAACACTGTACGCAGACAAGGCAGCTGATGCGGGTTTGTCCATTGCTGAGTATATGCAAACAGTGAACTACTTCCCCGCAGCTGAATGTGCGTACAAATACGAGTCCGGGCAGCCTCTTGTCAAACCCGAGGAGATAAAGAATCTACCAACGAAAATGCAAAGAGTGCATAATTGGTATATGCAAGCCGCTAATGAACCTGAGGACTGGCTATGTCTCAGCGTTAAGGACGAGCACTATGAAACTGGAAATGGAATTGTTATGATTCAATTTGAGGAATTGTTTCAGTTATACCAGCAGCAGGCCCTCGACAAATCTATCCTTAGTGCCTATTGTCTGTAAGCACTTATTTCTCTAGCTCACCTCATTCAATTGCATATATATATTCATATATATATATATATATATAGTACACTCATATATTATAATTGCAGAATGAAGATTCTCGAATGCAAAAGAGATGGAATCTATGATATTGGGTTCATTGATCCAAATATTATTTATGAAAAGATTCTTCGGCAATCTCCCAAGGATACAGAAAATAATATTCTGAGGGCAATAATATTTAACCAACACCGACGGGAAATACTATTTCCTTACAACTTCAAGTAAGTATGTTACTCTGTTGTAAACATTCTGTTTTCCTTACTCGATGTTCATTGTATAATTGATGAGTTCTGCGTGCGCAGTTTCCACTATATTCTGCTAATCTTCCAAATTGACAAAGGAAAAGTAATTGTAATGGACTCAAAACGTAAACCCCTCTCAATGTGGGCTGACATGCAGGAAATGATCCAGCGGTAATTTCAATCTTTATTAATTTCAGTATTTATATATTGCAATATATCGACTACTTTGTTTCATTTTCGGATATCAAGTAATTACTAACTCTTTTTATTCTTTTTCTTTCTCGGGTAGGGTTTGGAAGAGGTTCATAAGGAAGTCTCCCGGTGAATGGGAAAAACAACTTACATTTGATGTTGTGCAAGTAAGTACTATCTAGATCCGTGCCCATCTCTATTATCATGCCTGGTTGATTATTATTTTGATTGAAACAATCTTCTCGTATAGTGCTTGCAACAAGGAGACGGGAATAACTTGTGTGGATACTACGTTTGCGAGTTCATTCGTCAGACCACATCTCCCAAGGGCAGAAAATTAAAACAACTTCATGTACGTTAATCGTCAATTCTTCTTATTACTATCTATTTTAGTTACTTAGCTTCATATATTTTAGTGACCACTCTTCTTTATATTAGATCGAACGGCTTCGGGACGGTCTTCTACCTAGGGACCGCATACGAGCAATTCAGGAGGAAATTGCGGGCTTCTTAGATGCAGAGGTCATAAACGTACATGGAGAGTACCATGCCTCCGGTTGGAACTAAGTTTGATTTTGTAATGCACTCCATCGGTCATGTAATATGATCGATATACTTTGCTTCTGTAATATAAGTGTTTCTTATTCTGCTTTATATACTTATTCACTCGTGCGATCCGGGGGCTCGGTGGAGGGTACTCTTCTCGAGGTCCGGGGAGGGGCCGCCAGGAGGTCTCGGGGACCAAAAAAACGGAAATTGTAAAGCCCTGCCGCGGCAGAGAAAAGGGCAAAAGCCCTGCCGCGGCAGAAGGGGCATGCATCCCGGGTCGTATTCAGAACCGGGACTAATAGCCCTGGCCAGGTTCCAGCGCTCGGGCCACGTGGTCAGCCCCATTTGTCCCGGGTCCTGCCACAACCGGGACCAATGGGGAGGGGTATTTGTCACGGATGCCCCGTCCCGGTTGCACAACCGGGACAAAAAGGGGGCCTACGAACCGGGACTAAATCCCCTGTTTCCACTAGTGCTAGGAGAGTACACGTAAGTGTGACTTCCCCAACTTTGATGCTCCGTGATTTTACACACGGTTTCACTTATGATGTTTAGTTACTAATTAAATCCGCTAGCTGGAAAAGCATGCAAACCCTGCAGGCAGAACGACATGAAATAACCGAAAAGTAGTATCAAACTGATGCAAATTAAATAATTAGCCAAACAAAAATGGAATGCCTTTTCCTCTAAAAATCATGCCGCTGGCTAACGGCCATAATTGCATATGGGGTCGATCGATCGACTTCATTTATTGAGCTACAGAACGTAGCACGCATGCATGTAGCCGACACGCGGTCCTGTTGTGCAATTAAGTTACGTGCACGATTTTCCTCGCCTCTCACGATCTGCCTTTCAAACTAGCTCTAAAAGTGCATAGGTATAACACTGTATACTGACAGATACTCCTTCACCAGCATTCCTTTTTTGTGACGAGAGCGGCCAAAATTTGTCTGATTGCGAGCTAACTAGGGCTTAGGTTGTACTTAGAGTATGGATGCAAGCTATCTTGTAGGCTGTACGGTCCGTACCTCCGTACATATCTTATGCTAGCGATAGTTGTTCTACTACTAGTTGTAGTGGTTTTGAAGGGCGACATTGAGTGTAGGACAAGAAGTACTATAAAGTGGGGTATAATATACCTTTGGTGAATAGGATCAATCTTGTACATCAATTCATTTGGATATCTCCGAGGAGACATATATATTACAGTGTTGTGACTTCGTCAGTCAAGCCTCATAGAGCTTCAAAGGGGTATGACCGGTGTTAAGACCACCACTACCGAGAATGGCCACTTCTGTCGAAAGAGTTAGAAAACCATGCTCTCAAAGGTTTCCCTAGGTGATGTGCTTTAGAATTTGTAATCGGTTCGTGAAGCAGGGATTTCGAGAAACCCTGCTATTATCGATTTGGCGAAGCCCCAATCCTCAAGCGATATGACCAGTTCTTCACTATGGTGTTACCGAGATTACTCCCTAGACTTGAACATTTCCGTTTTCTGTTGTTTGATCGGTATGAACAACGAGGCGGTGGGTCTCAGACAATGGCTACTCTTTTCCGCCATCAAGTTATATGAGAAATTGCATGTATGCCAACTAGGCCATTTTCATGGCAATAATTAAGGAAGAAATTGCAAAATTAGTAAACTTTTACGCTGCAGTGAAGGTCCAGAGACGGGACTGTACTGACTTGGGCCAAAATCCAATTGAAAGCCTCATCGAAAAAGGAAAATACCGAAAAATCATTAGCGAGGTGGGCCAGTCCTCCCTCCGACGCTTACTTCGGTGCTTGTCGCCTAAAGGAAATTGGGCCAAACTTCTTCCACAACTCCAATTGTCAGACTCTGCTGAACCAAGCTAGCTCCGGCCCAGGCTCTCGCTAGGTAATTGTTAGATTCTACCGAACCTTTTTGAGAATTCGACCGAAAAATAAAATATCGTTATCTGAAAATAGAAAATCAGAAACAACCATAGTGGCTAATTCGGCGAGGAAGTGCGTGGTTCCTTTTAAAGCTTAATTGTAAAAATTAATCATAACTACATTTTTAGATAAGTTGAACTATATGGTTGCATATTTCTAGGTCAATTTTTCAAAATCCGTGCGTACACAAAAAATCGAGAAAGAACCATGCTCCTAATTAAGTGAAGTTCATAACTATTTTCCAACACTTAATCGAGTTGTTAAATGCCTTAAAAAGTATGCATAATTTTATGTTTAGATATGTCAAACCAAATAACCCCACATTTCTAGCTTAAAGTTGGATTTAAAAAAAATCTTACCATGAAATTACATATCATTTACCCCAAGAAATAAGTAATATGAGTTATTAAACGATCATAATTATACAAAATAATTGTCACAATTTGGTTGCAGCATGAGGAGAAAAATGGTCTAGATATGTGAACGCAGGTGGATACATTTCTAATATAAAATTGCAAAAAAAATTAAATCAATAAATTACTATGTGTTCTTGCGAAATAGAAATATTAGTTAGAAAATCTTAGATTAAAATCACGAGGAGAGGCATGGTTGAGATACATCCAAGTAAGTTGATAAGCACATAGTCACGCACACCTGGATGGCCGCCTAGATGGGCATATCTCGTGCCAGCTTTTCTAGAAAAGGGTGAAAAGGCTGGTGTATCGTGGCGCAAATACGCACCTACACCAGTACACGACGACCTGGAAAGCATGTGAAACCAAGTAACGGATCTATCTCCCCAAACAAACACCCATGGCGTATGCTGGTATATATGCATGTGGTTCCATGCATGAGCAACGTGTGAGCCGGCTGGGCGGTCCCATGCATGGATGCGTGAATTCAGCAGGGGCTGGGGCCTGTTCCCTAGTTTGGTAACCGATGAAAACCCCTCCTTGTTTTCATGGAGGTTTTCGATAAAAGGTAGTAATGAATTAGTGTATATATAGAAGATATTGGAGGAGCATGGATGCGTTGATGAACCAAGGATTTGGTTTTTGGCCCGTAACTGGAGTTTCGGCCATTTATCGGCCAAAAAATTCCAGACAATTTGAATTTAGGCAAAAAAAATCCTTCCAAAATATTGATTTTTTTTGTTTTATTGTTGCAAGTTTGAATCTCAAATTTTGACCGATAATTTTGTGCGGTAACCGACTATGTAATTATTTGGTTATCGGAAATCCCGGCCCCCTCCGAGATTTTTTTCCAACATGGTAAATAGGAAATAGGAAATAGACACACCCCGGGCAACGTGGGGTATGGCCTGGGGTGTGGATATTTTTTCCTTTGTAAATTTAGCTTGATTAGTATGTAGAAGATATTGGAGGAGTACTATGGATGCGTCTATGAACCAGTGATTTGGTTACCGGTCGAACTACATGGTTACCGGCAGGTAATCGGAATTTCGGTCCCCCTCCCATAAATGAGTTTACAAGGCAAAAAATCCCAGGCAATTTGATTTTAGGAAAAATTCTTCCTCCCAAAATATTTTTAAATTTATTTTATTGCTTTAAGTTTGAATTTCAAATTTTGACTGATAATCTTGTGTGGTAATCGACAGTGTAATTATCCGGTAACCATGATTACGGAAATCCTGGCCCCCTCCGAAATTTCATTTCAACATGGTAAATAGGAAATAACACACCCGAGAGGGCAACCTGGGCTTTGGCCGGGGTGTGGATATTTTGTTTCCTTTGTAAATACAGTGATTTGAAAATTTAGCCTTATTTTGCTTATTTAGAAAAATATAGCCTGCGGTGTGGATATTTCTTTCCTTTGTAAATTTTAGTGATTTGAAAATTTATCCTGATTTTGCTTTGGTAATTTTTCTTATTTCGAAAGAAATCCCGAGGTTTGACGGATTCCTGTCTCCGCCGCTGAGTGCTGGCATATACTCTCTCTGTTTGTAAGTATAATGCTACATTTATACATTTATTGTTCTATATCTTTTACCATAACAGCGCATATCCATGTATATATTTCGCTGTATTTAATGTATATATCGCTACTAATGCATGTGAGCATCTGTTTGATTTGCATCATAAAGGCAGCAGCAACGGAACCATATATTCTCCGTGGAGATGAGACACATCTGCATACGTTAACAAGAATGCCACCAAAACCAAGTACGCAGATTTGGTAGTGGCACGGCATGCAGATTTGGAGAGGTTCGAGAGACCTGGCGACCTGTCGCCACCGGCCGTGGCTCCTACAGAGGCTGCCAAGCACTGCACAGTTGGAAAGGGGGAGAAGCTATCAATCTCTATCTTGCTCACCATGCATGCATCCATCCGTTGCCACAGGGAAACAAATTAAGCAAATTTCCAAAAAGGTGTAGCTGGACAGAGGCTTCCCTGGCAAGTGCCTTGCCCGCACACGCCTAGCTTCCTCCTATTTAAACGTGCACCTCCTCTGCAAGCCTAATCAAATCACTACCCGGCCCACAGTTCTCTTTGCACCATTTCCTCGGTAGTTACTACCCAGAGGAGGGCTGCCATGGCGGACCACCTTCGTCAACAGCATCAGCAGCAGCACCTGGAGCTCCCCCCGGGGTTCCGGTTCCACCCCACCGACGAGGAGATCATCACCTTCTACCTCACCCCCAAGGTTATCGACACGAACTTCGTCGCCACTGCCATCGCAGAGGTCGACCTCAACAAGTGCGAGCCATGGGAGCTGCCCGGGAAGGCCAAGATGGGGGAGAAGGAGTGGTACTTCTACTGCCAGAAGGACCGCAAGTACCCCACCGGGATCCGCACCAACCGCGCCACCGAGGCGGGATACTGGAAGGCCACCGGCAAGGACAAGGAGATCTTCGGCCCGCCACCGCCGGTGCTCGTCGGGATGAAGAAGACGCTCGTGTTCTACAAGGGCAGAGCTCCAAGGGGGGAGAAGACCAACTGGGTCATGCACGAGTACAGGATCGAGACCCGCAAGGAGCAGGTGCCCTACGCCACCAGTAGCACCGCTGCCGCTATCATCAATTCACCTTCCAAGGTACTGTACATATAAATATACATACTTGATTATATTAGTACTATTTTAGTACTCACGAACATGAATATTAGTAATACCTTAGCTAGCTAGCTGCTAATCATATGTAATTGATTAATTTGCACTGAATTAATTTATGCGTTCGGTACTATGTATGTAGGATGAGTGGGTGGTTTGCCGGATCTTCCACAAGGTCTCTGGGATCAAGAAGCTGGTGGTGATGCCGCCATACGCCATGGCGGCGATGCCCATGTCCATGGGAGATCAGCAGCAGCAGCAGCAGAGCTTCGTCGTCGACTCCGGTACTGCATGTACGCTGCCTCCTCTCGTGGACTACGCCACGCCCTCGTCCTCGCTGGCGCCACCACCGCCGCAGTTGCATGCGCCTTCTTCGTACCAGCTGCACGCAGCCGGCGCTGGCCCGTCGATGATGGGAGGCGCGGCACTGCCAACGATGAACGGACAGTGCTTTGGGAACCACAGCCACCACCAGATGATGGCGGCGCCGCCCATGTCGTTCTACCACCAGCAGCTGCAGATGATGATGGACCAGGGCTTCATCGCCGGGGCAGGGCCAGCGAGCGGGCCATCGTCGATGGTTTCACAGGAGGACGCCGGAACCGTGCTGAGCAACAACGATCAGAGCAACCCCACCGCAGCCGGCGCAGCTGAGATCTCGTCGGTGGACATGGGCATGGATGGCATGTGGAAGTTCTGATGATGCGTCATTCATCCAGCATGAGAAGGTCCATATATACCCAACGCATACATACATAATATGTTTGAAGTTCGAACTGCATTCTATATTGATCGTTGGAAAGTCTGTATGCATGAATAATAGCATGGCTTGTATATCCTAGTATTTCGGTTATGTGTATGTGTACTGGCTTGTATAAGCACCACCGGTGTATACACCTTACCTGTCTACAGTTGCATGTGGTATAAAATACCCAGCAGTGTAGATCATATATGTCGTTTTGAACCTATATGGAATAACTATTTTGTTTAATTACAAATATCCGGTGCAATGTTAATTATGTTATATTATGAATTCAATTGCATAACCATGTGCAAGATGGATTTCCATCCACCTCTTTCAATGTTAGATACATTTGAGATATGTGACAGTACGCGTGATATAATTCGCTACCGTACAAGGAGTGTGTAAATACATTTGAGATATGTGACAGTACGCGTGATATAATTCGCTACCGTACAAGGAGTGTGTAATTTCCAGAATGCATTTCAGAATGGTCGCAGTTGAGCGTCAAGGTATGCGAGAACATGGTGCTTCTGGGGGTCATGTACTTCCGGCGGTGGTATGGTGGTCCTCTCTAACGCGTGTTTGGTGCCCGTTCATCAATTTTTATTCTAGGATAAACCATGTTGAGTATGAGGACTCGAACTCGGTTGGGTAGGAAGGCATCAGCCCATCCCCACCACTAAGCTAGTGCCTTAGTCTGTAATAGTTTTATTTAACCATGGTCTTATTTGACCTAAAAGCCTCAATGATCGAAATCTGTCAGCAATATATGTGCCTAGTTTCCCCCTTATAACAATTGAGCCTCTTATGTACAGTTTCACACCCACTTACTCCTCCGCCAAGTATTATCCCTAAAAAAATGACTCCTTTTCCATAAAAACTAAAATAAGTATATAAATAAAAGAAAAATAAATGTACTTTTAATCGTCTAGAAGATAAGTTACCTCTTGCCGTTGCAGTTACGATAATGATGCGCACACACTATAACATATGGAACACAAGAACACACACGGTACGCCTCCTCGAGAGTCGCGTACTTTGTGAAGGTTCGTGAAAAATGTGACTCTACTTTAGCCAAGATTTTAGTACATTTTTTGCGAAGTGCATATGTAGTTAAGGAAATGAACTTTGAGTCCATGTGATAATTGTACATGCTAACACGATGTATGTAAGTGATGGATTAGCATGATGCAAAAAAAAAACACTTGCCTTGATTGATGAGAACAAGATGAAACTGACGCATTGAAATGGTAATACTCCCTGGATGTACTATGATTTATATGGACCTTCTGGTGCAATTTGTATATGATATATTAGTTTTCATGATTTTATTTGATCCTGTGGTACGGATTCATATTTCTAAATCTTGCTATCTTGATGTCTCACTTCTCAGAATGTTTCGCCAATGGCCAACAAACCGCAAATCATGTAAGGATTTGCGCAAACTGGGCAACAATGTAACTAGGGAATATGTGCATGTTCTGCCCTATTTTCCATATGGAATAAATTGATGGTGAGTTCACGACAAAAATTAAACTCTATTTGTTATCGTTGTTGGGCTTAATATGATGGGAACATCACAGAAATAAAGGCTTTCCTGGATGGCCTAACTCTGACGCTATCCAGTTTTCTATCACTCGCAACCAGTAATAATTGTCAGAAATAATTTCTAGTATTCTCACCATCATTCATAAAAAAAATCTAGGATTGTTTGTTTTTGGTTGATATGAATAGAAAAAACATAGGAATCCTAATAAACATGGACAGCTAAAAGAAAAGCTAAGTACATTGGTCTCCTACTTAGTGCAAAAGTACTAAGCAAACATGCGAGTAGATTGTAAAATGTATCTGGGACACCGTTAATACCATAAAAAAATTCAACTCCCACATACCAAAATATATGACACACTTAATTTTCATTGGACAAGAACTTACAACTGTTTCTATAATTTATATTCACAATGTATCCACAAAATTATTAAAAATATATATAATGTAAGAATTTTACAAGAAAAATACAACAATACAGGTTATACATTCCCAACATGCCCGGAGAGAGCATCATTTATTATTTATACAACTAGTATGGTGGCCCTCGCAAATGCGAGGGCAACATCTAAAAATGTCTATAAAGTAGATGCACAATTCCAATAGATACACATTTCGATTAATATGGTTTTATAGTCACCACAAATTTTATGGTACATATGAAATATTATGTGTTTCGAAAAAACTATTTTAACCATCTTTAAATTGTGGGTGGGCGATTACTTCATTTTTAAATCATATTATTGAGCATATGCACATTCTTTTGTGGCCATATTAGATCACTTAATGCAATAAATGCACATGGTAATTTTTTATTGGTGTTACATAAGTGTATGATTGAAACATATGTAGAGAACCGGATCTGTTAGTCATGGTGATGAATTGATGTATTTCCGAGCGTGAATTGAGATGTTTGTTGTCGTACCATATTTGGACCCAATAATCTGGATTAACGTGGTGTCTTGAATGGACCACACCCCATTGTCAGCTAGTGCAACGGATTCATGGTAATCGTATTTATGGGTTAATTTTTCCACGCCTGTAGTTCTCTACATTTTTAGTTAATAATATATAAGTAATATTCTCTACCATAATTACCTTTCTTAAAACAGTGCCGTATTCGTGGACTGCATTTATTTCACGCTAGGTCATAATTATGGAGGCAACAGAATATCTGGTCCTTTTTTTCAAAGCAGTAGTCTATTTCCTCATACCTGTAATTTCATGGATCGCAATTTATTTTTTATCGCAAAGTTTCATATACTGTTAGTTGTAAGAATTTATAGTTCCTTTTTGAAAACAGTAGACTATTTCATCCTACCCCTAATTTGGTGTATTTGCTGATGTATGTGTTTGCCTTTTTCTGACTAAATTATAATTAAAGTAGAACTTCGTCATAATTTTCTTTCTTGAGACAGTGTCCTATTAGTGGAGTGAAATATTTTAGTTCATGTAATAAATATGAAGGGCATAGAATTCCGGGTCCCCTTTTATAAATAGTAGATTATTTCCTCCCATTTTTATGGCTTGTGTTTTTTTCTTAACAGTTTGGCTATGGAATAGCTATTGAATAGTTTGTTGTGTGAGGGTGTGTCGCTAACACCACTGCGCATCCGAGAACTTATTTTCTACTCTTCCAAGTCGTCCCATATTATTTTTCTAAACATGTAGATTAATTTAATTGTTGTAGTTATGTTTTTAAGTAGTGTATATATAAGGTGGTATTCGAATATATGTGCAAATAATCTTATTTATAGGGCTCTCCTACATTTTTCCTGCTAGGCTGCCACCATGTTTTATGGTGTAGCAGTAAATTAATTATGTTCCTGACACACATACACGTTAACCAATTGTTGATTGCAACGATCAGTTTTGAAGTTTTTCTAAGTTTGGAGCTAGCCCGCGGTACATATGGACAAGCTTCAGAGATTTTTTTTCAGCACTAACCAAGCTTGGTTGCTATCTGTAGGTAGATGAATAATTCTTTTTCTCATGACCGTTCTGGTTCATAATTACCTTCTAGCCGTATTGGGCATGGGATCTACCAATATAATTTTTGTCAACCATAATCTTGTCGTTGTATGACACTTGACTTATTGTTTTTTGAAATGCCTCTTGATGTATTGTTTTCCTTTCATATTTGACACGTATATGTAAGATAAACGGTTTCAACAGTTACATAACTATTAATCTATTGTTAAATCCTAATCCGATGTTTTAAATCAAACTATCAAAATAATATTGATTATATATCTTAACGTGGTGTATCTATTAGACATCCGCATATTACTTTTAGTATATAACTAGCACGGTGGCCCTCGCAAATGTGAGGGCATCATCATTATTGGGTTGAAAGTATCTGAGAAATAATATAATGGTCTCATGGATATAATATTTTATGGTAAGAGACAGTACATTTATACTTAATAAATGTTACGATAAATAAAGTATCTAAACAACTTCAACTAACCTGAATTTTTGTGCTGTTGATTATTATTTCATATGTCAAAACATTAATGTGTATTGATTTTAAGTAATATTAGCTCAAAAGTTGAGCTACGCGTGATCTTGGGTCATATTGTGATTTAACTAACATTGACATTTTTTTTGTTGATGAACATAAATAAAAATAATTCATCATCATTAATCGTTAGGACCATTTGAAAAGTTAGAAATGTTACCTCGGATGTGTTTCTTCCAAATAATGTATCTAGTTTGAAAAGTGCGACTTTTTAGACCACAAACTTCATGGTGAAACTTCCACCATTATTTTGCATTCTAATCATCCTATAATTAAGTTCGAAGTGAATAATATCTCATTTTTTACGGATTCATTAATATGTTTGTACCTCGCTAGTCAAAGTTAGAGAAGTATGACCAGAAGTTTTATATAATGTCATTTATTTTGACATATTTTATATTTTAGAATAATTATTTGCATGTTATATCAATATTCAAATTCATTGTGTATATACACTTCGTCACATGTATTTGTTGTGCAATGTAACTTGACTATGCGACTTTTACGACATAGTTCTAGCCCCTTAATTATTTTTCAGTTTTATTGGGTGATTAGAACGAGTCATGCTCTTACGTGTATTTCATTACATCATAGAGAAGAAGAAAAAATATTCTAAGTATGTCTAATCATACAAACCAAAAATAATTCACCTCTAAATATTAAATGTGTCACGAGATCTTCATTGTGGATACAAAAGTATATTAATGAATTCACCTGACAAAACCAATACGTACTAATGTCTTTTTGTTACAAGCCCTTTATTATCTTTACTCATTACAAGCACATCCTTTATTCAAGTTGCCTTCAAACCTTTATGTGCATTCTTGGTTAAGTGATTTCTTGATAAGCATACATTCCTTAATCCACAATGCCTCTCGGCGTTAGTCTAAAATAATTGTCAATTGGAATTGCTTCCTCTTGCCCAACTCTAATGATTATTTCTGGAGATTCCATAATCATGTCAAGCAACACCATCCTCCCACGGAATTAAACAATGAATGAATTTCTTAAGAATCACATATCTCCTAGCAGCAAAACATTGTTACTTATGTGGTGGTTTTACATGATGATTTCCAATGTGAAATTGGAACAACCAACAAAGTATAACTTTGTTCCTCTATCTTAGGATCAATTTTCAGTATTTCAGAAATGTTTATATTTTAAGACGAATGTGTCCTTTTATAGTTTAAATTTCAAAACAATGACACAGACTAAAGACAACAATTTTGTGTTAAATTTTTAACTCAAGTTACCTATACTATTTCATGGGTAATATCAAGTACTCTCTTCAAACGAATCCTTTTTAGTGTTGACTTTGTCTCACTTAGTCAGATAATGTCTTGAAAACTTTTAAGACATCACTAAGACATAATTTCTAAAATTTATTGTGAATTTTTTGGTTATTGACTAGAGTATCATCAATAATCCAACAACTCTTCTCTTGTTGACTTTACTATCTGCTTGAAAATATTAACGAACTCACCCTTCAAAGAAGTGTGAAATTCATCAAGTCTTTCACTCAGTATCTCAAACTTTCTTCATCATGCATATGATGAATTTGAGTTGATAGTGCCACTCGAATGTGGTGTTAACACAATCACAAAATATTTTAGAACAAATGATATTTCATTAATTCAAAATGTTTGTAACTTGATCATCCCCGAAGGGAGTGATCCATAATATTGTCATAAGATAACCAGGACTTCGTCCCATGAATCCACACGAGTATTACATTGCCAAACATGCGACCTTATTACAATAACTTGAGCCAAATCTCACAAATCTATCAAACTATAAAACAAAAGTGGATATGTCTTCATCCTTGGATTATCCTTTAGGCGCCAAATTTTATGCTCATCAACATCTTTAATTCTTCCATCTCCTTACTTTCCTTAGCTCCTATGTTGAATGCATGAAATACTTTAGCAATCGATACAGCATAGATACTAGTAAGAATGAAAATATCATTCGGGTATAACTCTTATACCTTTATCACTCTTTAGCGAGCATATTTTTTCCTGGGGAATTTCTAGCAATCACTCTACCGATGTCCTTTCTTGTTACAGAAGGAGCAACTCACGGTTTTCATCAGTTGAAACTTCATGCTTACCTTTTGTGCTAGCACCTTTGCCCTTCCCGTTCTATTTATTCGTTAACTTTGTATTTTGGGCAACAACCATGTAACATCCCAAGTATGAAAAATAGCCATTAGAATGTTTGATCTCTGTTATTTTATGTTTTGCATCATGACATCATGTTCATTGCATTTGTTTTGCTTGTTTTCCACTTGTTTTCCTCTGTTTTGCTTTGTTTTCCAATTGTTTTCCTTTGTTTTCTATTTGAATTTCAAACCAAATTTCAAACCTTTTGTTTCATACTTGTGATGTTACAATTTCCAAATGATATTTCAAATCAAAACAATCATTTGTTTCCATAAAAGTTGTGATTCCAAACTGTTGTTTTGTTTCTAACAAAATTCATTTAATACCAAACCCTTTTCAAATTCAATTAATTTCCAAAACAGCAACTCTTTTGAAAATTATGAAAATGACCAAAACACTTCCATCATGTTTTTCCATTAAACTATAAATTTCAAACCATCAAATTGTTTAAGTTCATTAATTCATTTAATAAGCAAATTCACTTAATTCAAATGATTTTCAAATTCAATTGCAATTACAAACAGCACCCAATTTGAAATCATGAAAAATTACCAAAACAATTATAATCATTTGATTCCATTTAAACCTTAAGGTTCAACCTATTTAAATTCTTGTTTTCAATAAGTCACTTAACCCAAAATTCATTCAAATTTGAACCAATTTACAAACAGCAAATTTTTGAACGTTTTGGAAATCAAAATTGGGCAAGTGGTTGCTGTTATCCTAAATAGCTATAACAAATTTTCCCTAAAATTTTCTACCCCAAAACTATCTCCTTTTTCTTCCTATTACAAATCTGCAAAAAAAAATAAAGAAAGAAAAATAAATAAAAAGCTAACAGAGAGAGAGCAGCAAGGCCCAGCCCATTTCCTTCCCCCCATGGCCTGCTTACCCCTTTGATCCCCTCCACTCTGTCTTCTCCGTGTACGGCAGACCATCGAACCCCTCCACGTCGACGACAGTATCGCAGGGACGGTCCCGAGCTCTCCCCCTCCCCCTTATAGCGACCCCAAACCCTAGGGTTTCCCCTCTACCTCTCTCTCCCTCCTTCTTCCTCTCCCCCCGCCTCCATTCTCTCCCTCCTCCCTCTCTTTTCTTCTCAGCTGCAACTCCCTGAACCCAACACCTCTGAACCGAAACCTAAACCCTCCCTTCCCCTCCGGTGATCGCCGCCGAGAGGCCCTCCTCCGGCCATGCTAGGGCCGGGAATGGAACCTCCCCGGTGCCCTCTCCCTCCTCCACCACTCGGTGGGCACCGGGAGGCCCCGAGGCGCCGCCGCCATCGAGGTTCTCGCCGCCGGTCGCCACTGCTCCACCATCGCTGCTCCTCCCTCTGTCCACTCGCGGGCACAAGGTGAGCACCTTCCCTCTCCTCTACCCCCCCCCCCTCTGCACCGCACACCCCACAGCAACCACGGCCACCACGCGGGCCACCGCGAGCGCCGCAGCTGCCGGCGACCGTGAGGTCTCCGTCGAGGTGCAGAAGCCTGAACCTGCAAGGTTCAGTTAAATAGATTCAGTTAACCCACCACCTGAACATTATCCCCCCCGAGTTCCCCTCTCTGTCAACACAGCCGCACTCACCCCACTGGTTAGCACCCTAAGCACACATCGGGAGGTCCCGGGTTCGAGTCCCCCCCCCCCCCCCGCACAATTAACCAAACTTTTTATTTCTATTTGTTTTGACACAACACCTTCACAGAAATCACCAATAGGTCCTTGCCAGTTATTTTCTAGCCCCTGTAATATTTTTTCCTAAGTCCCTAGTTAATAAAAAATGGCAGATTTGCACCTTAAACTTGTAAAATGCATAACTAAATCATTTTAACTCCAAATGCAACTTTTTAAATATGTTTTCTGTCCCAAATTGAATGCTCTACCCAAATATAAAATTTGTTTACTGTTTTGAATATTTTAAATTGGTGAAATATTTGAAAACTTGTTTAATTCACTTAAACTTGCAAAAATCATAACTTGGGCATAAAAATTCCAAATCCAACAAACTAAATATGTTTTCCATCCCATTTTTCATGTACTTTCCAAATATCAACTTTATTTGCTGTTTTGAATAATTTAAATTGCTGAAAACAACTGTTTCCTATTTAATGCATTTAAAATTGCCAAATTAATAACTTGCTCATTTTAAATCCAATTTCAACAAATGAAATATGTTTTCCATGCAAAATTAAACCATCTTTCCAAATATAATTTTTTTCCATGTTTTGAATAATTAAAATTGGTTAAATAGTTTAAACCTTGTTTAAATCATTTAATATTGCTAAATTCATAACTTGGTCAAATTAATTTCTTTTGGGACATATAAAATATGTTTTCCAACCCTAAAAGTATAAAATTTCAAATATGAAATTCATCTAATGTTTTGCACAAATAAAAATTCAAATAAGTTCATGTTTGAATTAAATTCATTTAATTCTTGCTTAAACTTGTTTAATTCATAAATAATTTATTTGAAATCCTTTTTCAACAAGTGAAACATGTATTCCACCTAAAATTGTGTGTTCTTATCAAATATGAACGTTGTTATCTATTTGAAACAATTTAAGTTGATGAAAACAACAAATGCTTGTGTAACACCCTTTAAGTAACCAAAATCCCTTAACTTAATAGCTAAAATTTCAAAATGGGTAAACCTTATTTCCAATTGGTTCTATTGTTGTTATTTTGTTGTTGTCCTAATCCATGCATCATACTAATCTACTTTCACCTATTGGTTAGTTGTAAAACAATTAATTCAACCATAATTCATGGGCTTTCCATATGCAATCCAAATTGCATATGTGTCCATTTAAACATGGTATCTTGTCAACTAGTTTATTTTGATGCATCAATTAAATGGTCATGCATCATGCCATGTTTGTGCACTATGCCATGTTATTGATTGTTTGTTCTCTGCGTTGTTTGTTTGCTTCTTCTCGGATAAACGACGACGTTGAGACCGACGATACTTACGACACCCCTTCTAAGGAGTTAGCTCAGTACTAGGCTACTGGGTTTGCAGGCAAGTATTCACTCACATGAACCACTGTGTTCCTTTCAACATTGGTTACCGATACTTTCCGTTGTCTATTCTGCTAGCCCTATGAATCGTTGCTTTTGTTACGAACCTATCACATGTTATCCTGTAACCCTGATATAACCTCACCTCCATACCTATCACCCGGTTGCTTGTTGCCCGTGTCTTACTAGCATGCTTAGGGTTGTTTTGCTCGAGTCTGTTACCCGTTACTTTCTGTTGCTATATTTTATTATGTTCTGGGGCTCGATGTTAAACAACAACCTGTTAATTTTGAGGTAATGCTAAATTGATGATAAGGCACCGGAAGGAGGCCCGGCGTGGTTTTGAGGCCTGCTAGTGTCGACCCTAATTAGGAAAAGGGTCTTGTCTACTGATCCATGATGAGCGCACTAACCGCATGTGGGAAGCGTGTATGGGCGCCCCCCTCAATTTGATTCGATTCGCATCTCGTCCAAATCGCCACACTTAGGTCGGGCTTTCCATTTGATGCATGCATGTGCAGGTGCGAACCCTTGGCGCCAGGGTGGAACTTTTGTAGTCGGCATTTAGGGCGGCGTGGTCTTAGAGTGCTATGAGGGTCCCCTTTTCTTCGTGGGGCTCGATTAGCCGCGCACGCACAGCATGTGGTTCTTTGGGCTTGATGCGAAGAAGAGTTGAGTTGTGTTGAGTGCCCCGCTTGGTGGGAGGCATTCCATCTGGCGGGTTATTCTTACGTGTACGGCCAAATTGGTGCACCCCTGCAGGGTTAAATCTTATCGAGAAGCCATGTTTTCCGCGGGTATGGTTGACTTGGTGAAAGTACTGGCTAACAAGTACTCAGAACAACTTACACCTAACTAATGATAACTTGACTAGTAATAGTCTTATTGACACAATAACGTGAACCATCATTAATTCAACTGTGTGAGTTATCCTCGGATTGCTTCTTTGGATAAGGGGCGAGGTCCAGGATGGGTTTGTTTGGTGGTTAGTTATAGTTGGTTCCGATACGCTATCTTATCTTGTTTCTGTTAGCCGGAAGTGGTAGTAACTCTGTAGTTGGTTAGAGCAGCCAGTTGCAGCATCTTTGATATCCCCTTCCTTCCGTTGAACCCAAAGCATCTGTGCTTGGTGTTGACGGGTTACACTTTGGTGAACTGTGAGTCTTGCTTGCCAGTACGTTTATGTACTGACCCCTTTGGAGCTGTGGTTTCCGCAGACTACGTTTCCGAGGATCCCCATGGTGGCTACTACGTGGAGTTTGACGAGAATGCTGACGAGTAGATAGCGGACCCGGGCAGGATCCGAGACTTCGTGGATGGGCTCCGTCTTTTCGTTTCCGGCCTCTTAGGCCTATTTGGTTCTTGTCTGTACTCAGACATGTTGAATGCTTCCGCTGTGTTGTAATGATGTTATGTTGGGACATGTGTCCTCTGGATGATTGTATTTGCTATTCTCTGCCCTAGTGAGGGCCAGTTGCAACTTATTTCCATCTTTTGTGTCTTAGAGATATGTTGTGGTATCATTCCGTTTAACGCCGTTGACGTACCATGTGTGAATGGTATGAAGTACGTCAATGGTAGTATCTTGATTTCTATGGGATAGTTTACATCGATGGTGGATAGTAGAGTTTGGTTGTCGCACATAAGTGCTGGCCTACTCGTAAGAGGATGCGGGAGCAGTTAGGCCCCGTAATCCAAGCATCTACTATCCAGTTCGGCCCGGTGAGTATCCCCTAGAAGTCAGGGTGCGACAAACCAAATCTTGATTCCTATTTCTATTTACAATAGTTTCAGGAGCCTTAAGCATGGCGAGGAGCTTATTTTGCATTTAATCCATCCCATTCATGATGTAATTCATGACAATACCGTTGTAACACGGGGGAGTGAAGCCAACACCAAATCTGTACTTAGCTCAGCAAGGATCGGAAACCCCAAGGTTTGAAGCCTAGTTTCATAAAAAAAATATCTTGATTACATACTCGCTCACTTTGCTTCCTTCTGCATGTGACTGATACGTCATAAACGTATCCTTAATTTTTTATGTTCCATGTTGTTTTCATGCCTTATGCTACATGTTTCCTTTACACTTTTTTTCATTTTTTAGATTTCCTAGGTCTAACCTATTTACAAGATGTCATAGAGCCAGTTCCTGTTTTTAGCTTCAGAAAAGTTGTTCTGGAAATATTCTCGGAATTGTAAAATTTGAACCCCGAAAGTCTTAGAATTCCAGAAGGTTCCACGGAGTCCTGAAGAGACCCGGAGAGGGGCCACACCATAGGGCGGCACCCCCTAGCCGTGCCATGGGGTGGTGTGGGCCCCTCGAGTGCCCACCGCCATCGCCCTTTCGCCTATTTATTCCCCGAGGTGTAAACCCTAAATAGATAGCACTTTTCCACGATGAAGACCCGAGGTCGCCGTCATCGTCAACCCGAGTTTGGGAGAGTTCTGGAGTTCTCCCCGACACCCTGTCGGGAGGGGAAATCAGCACCGGAGGGCTCTACACCACCATGCCCACCTCCGGAGTGATGTGTGAGTAGTTCATGTTTGGACTATGGGTCCATAGCAGTAGCTAGATTGTTGTTCTCTCCTCTTTATGCCTCATGTTTAGATCTCATGAGCTGCCCTACATGATAGAGATCATCTTATTGTAATGCTACATGTTGTGTTTGGTGGGATCTAATGATTATTGAATATTATGTCTCTTGATTATCAATCTACCATGTTGTCTTCATGTGTATGTTATTTATGATCTTCCATGCTCTCCGTTGTTACTAGATGCTCTGGCCAAGTAGATACTAGTAACTCCAAGAGGGAGTATTTATGCTCGATAGTGGGTTCATGCCTCCTTTGCATCTGTGCTCGAGTGACAGAAACATGACGGATGGAGAATGTGTTGTTGCCATTAGGGAGAAAACAACGATGTTTACATTGTTTATATTACACACTTTGCTTACTGTGATTATCAGTTTCTTGCAACTTAATACCCAAAGTTTGTTCGGATGATATTCTGAGGGTGGATTATTAGTCATAGGTGCAGTTGGATAAGGGCCTATGAGTCTTGTTTTAATGCTCGCATGAATCACATAGTAATCATCATGTCATGCATGTTTCATTGTCTATCAATTGCCCATTTGTAATTTGTTCACCATAGATGTTATCTATCTTTTATGGAGAGACACCACTAGTGAACTGTGGACCCGGTCCATTTTTTCATACTGATAATACAACCACTCCAATTACTGTTTTCACACTGCTACTGTTGTTTTCACATTGTTCTCAACTGTTTTCCACACTATACATTTAACCTCTTTGTTATCAGCAAAACCGGTGTGATTGACAACCTCACCGCTTCGTTGGGGAAAAGTGAATTGATTGTGTTGTGTAGCTTCCACGTTGCTGCTAAAATAGTAGTGCGCCCTACCACATCAACTACATAAACCTTCATAAGTTGCTTGTCTTCCTACTAGTCGATTCAACCTTGGTTTCTTTTCTGAGGGAAAACTTGATGTTGTGCTCTCCACACCTTGCACTTGGGGTTTACCAACGAGGGTGTCAATTATACCATCAACCTTTTTATGGCATCGTTGTCGGGGAGGAAGAGAATTTTCGCAAGGGGGGTCTCTCACTTTCAATCTCCTTACTTTGTTTTAGTTTTTCTTAGTTTATTTTATTTTGTCTTGGTTGCTTCTGTTTATCAAAACCACACAAAAATTAGTTCTTATTCTAGTTGGTATTCTTTGTTACCTTGTTGTTACTCTTCATCATGTTGCTCCCTAAGTTTACCCTGAAAGATCTACTAGTAGGTAGTGGTTCTATACTTGGAAAGGATACCATTAAAGAATTCTTTAATCATGTTAGTAAGCATGATAATTTTGAGGAAAATCCATAGTAGAACTTGCTCCAAATTATGAAACTACTGCAACTTCTTTAATTCACATGTTAGAAGCTAGGTTTATTAACCTTCACCCCATACTACAGCAAATGTTCCTCAACTTGAATAATATTGAATATATTGAAAAAAGAAATTTTATCTTAGAAACCATGCTTAAAGAATTTGGAGATGTTGCTATAGAAGCTAGAAAAGTTTTTGATCGTTTCAATATGCTAGGATCATGTGTACATGTTGTTGGTGCTCTTGAAAAATCTTAACCTAAAGTGAAAATGAGATGAAAATACAAATCCCCTTTAAATTTGTATTACTCCATGAAGCCCAAGAAAAGAATTTTGATTGGATTGTTCCTGAGAATTTATTTGATGAGAGTAGTAAACCTAAAAGTTCTAAGAGAGGAACATCTGAAACTCATTTAGATAAAATAGAATGCATTATTGAGGAATTGCCTTATCTTGATTTGAATGCCTCTTCTTTTGAAAACACTTGATTCCATTTTTCTGAGCCTAGCTAAAAGGAGTTAAAGAAAAGCATTTCTTGGAAAATAACCCATGGTTTTATTTTTGTTTTGATTTTCTCTATTTTCTTTGAGTCAAGGGGTTGTATACTTCTGTAGAAATTCCTTTGAATCTCTATTTTCATGTATTAGTTGTGCCAAGTAAAGTTTCTAGCGAAAGTTGGAGTTGGTTTTGGATTTCTGCGCAGAAAACAGATTTCTGCTGTCCACCGTAAAAAATCGTATAAATCACAGAAATATCAAAATGACATGAAACTTTTTGTGCTTATTCCTAATTAAACTAATTCCTAAAAAAAATGTCCTTTATGTTTTTCGATCTCAGCAACTTAAGTGCCCCCAAAAAAATCGTCATTATAGACTATTCTGGTTTTGGCAGATTCTGCCATTTTTCTTGCATTTGTTCTTTTACTATCTCAAGTGGATTTCTTTGCTTCACGACACATTAGTGGCTTAGCTAATGTTTAAAAGTATAATGTGATCGAGAAGAGTGTAAATTCAAAGCTTGGGGATGCGCATGTGGTTCATCCCAGCAAATTCTATGAAGACTCAGGCGTCTAATCTTGGGGATGCCCAAGGCATCCCCTTCTTCATCAACAATTTATCAGGTCACTTCTAGTGAAACTATATTTTTATTCGGTCACATCATATGAAATTTACTTGGAGCGTCGTTTTTGTTTTTGTTTTTTTTTTGTTTTCCTTGCTGAAATCATATTGTTGGAACCTAGCATACTTTCTGTGGGAGAGAGACACGCTTCGCTTTTCTTATCAAAACTCGTTATGCTCGTATTCTTAGTTTTTCTTCTAGTTGCTGCAAAGTTCCTTTTTAGCTCCTGTTTTTCTTGCATCTCTTATTCAGAGCTGTTAGTTTTAGTAGAGTTGTGTTAGTAATCTCTTGTATCCTTGCTATATCTCTTAGAGAATTTTTGTTTAGTATAAATTGCTTGGTGTTGGAAAGCAGTAGTACAGTTTTCGTGCTTATAACGGTGCAAGTAGAAGCTTGTATAGATTGTGGCTAGACTTTTTCATGTCATGCTAGATGTTATTTTAAGTCTAAAGCTTAGTGGTTATTTTTGTAGCGTGACTTGTCTCAAATAGCTGAGAGTGTTTAATGTGCCATTGAAAGAATCATGAGTTGTTGTTATCATATTGAAGCATGAACTTGTGGTGTTCTCCTTTGAATGTTTCATTTGGTTGACTTGGCGCATGCTTAGACCATGTTTAGGACTAAAAACCAGTCACTTATAACCTCTATGATCATTTAGTTTTAGAACTTGTAATACCCTTTATGCTTTGATTAATGATGTTTTTGTCGCTATGCATGATTATGGCCATTATTGGTTTCTTGATTTGTTGCTCCCAGTCTTTTGCTAGCCTCCACCTGTACTGAGTATGAGCTCTACTTGTGCATCCAATTCCCAAAAACCAAAGTTTTCCCAACGTGTCCACCATACCTACCTACATGTGGTATTTAACCGCCACTCCAAACTAAATTGCTCATGTGTTACCTTTAAAACTTTCAAAATTAGTCTTGTTTTGTGCTCCCGTTTTAGCTCATGAGGATGTAAATAGAGAAACTGTATCTCACTTGTTGATTGGACTATCACCTCCTGGACTAGTGGCTTCATCCACTTATCCAATTTATAGAAGATCTGGAACCGGGGTGCCCAGCCCCAAACTTAATACAACAAATTCGCTTCATTATTTTTTCCCCTGATTTATCAGTCAAGGAATAATTGTGTAAACAAAAGAGAAAGAGGGATGAACTTCAAACATATCCGTCCTTCTATGGGAGCCGCTCTTGTGAAGTCTAGTTGGCTTGTGACGTACTGTATTTTCTGTTTACCATTCGTGGATATAAGCATACACACCTCTCTAAAAAATGTTTTCAATACCTCAGTTTAACAAAATAAAAAGATCTAGCACATGAGTGATCCCTACTTCCCTCTGCGAAGGGCCTCTCTTTTACTTTTATTTTGAGTCTCCATCTTCTAACTTTATGCACAGTTGAGAGAGCATAGATGCCATTCTGAGTTTAATGTGCATTTGTCCCAAAAACATTATTAATTGATTCATGATGTGTTACTATTTTCTCTCAAATTATTTGTTCTAGTCTTCCTCTTAAACTTTGAAGGTGTCATGGCATTTATGTTTTGCCCCACTCTTAAGGACAAGCGAAATATCACTTTGCTATATTTTATCTATGCTTGAAACAAGCGTATAACTTTCAAGTGCATTATTATTCATGATCTTTTATTTGTGTTAATTTTCATGATGCAAGGTGATTCCTAAGGTTCATTGTTAAAATTATATCTATCATGCTTGTGTTTAAAGTACTATGATCTCAGCTATACTTATGCTTTTACAATTTAGATGATCAAGTTTATGTTGGTAGCATGTCACCTCAGAAATTATGTGTTTTCATCGTTTGCCTGCTCGAGGATGAGTAGGAACTAAGCTTGGGGACGTTGATACGTCATAAACATATCATTAACTTCTGATGTTCCATGTTGTTTTTATGCCATATGCTACATGTTTTCCTTACACTTTGTGCCATTTTTTACCGATTTTCTGGGACTAACCTATTGAAAATATGCCACAGAGTCAGTTCCTGTTTTTTGTTGTTTTTAGTTTGAGAAAAGTTGTTCTGGAAATATTCTCAGAATTGGAACATTTGAAGCCAAGAAGTCTTAGAATTTCTGAAGGTTCCACGGAGTCCCAAAGAGGCCCGGAGGGGGGCACACCATAGGGCGGCGCCCCCTGGACGCGCCATGGGGTGGTGTGCGCCCCTCGGGCGCCCACCGCCATCGCCCTTTCGCCTATTTATCCCCCCCCTAGGCGTAAACCCTAAAGATATACCACTTTTCCATGAAAAACGCCCGAGGCCGCCATCATCGTCAACCCGAGTTCGGGAGGGTTCTTGAGTTCTCCCCGGCACCCTGCCGAGAGGGGAAATCATCACCGGAGGGCTCTATACCACCATGCCCAACTCCTGAGTGATGCGTGAGTAGTTCATCTTTGGACTACGGGTCCATAGAAGTAAGTAGATGGTTGTTCTCTCCTCTTTATGCCTCATGTTTAGATCTCGTGAGTTTCCCTACATGATCGAGATCATCTTATTGTAATGCTACATGTTGTGTTTGCTGGGATCCGGTGATTATTGAATGATATGTCTCTTGATTATAAATCTATCATGTTGTCATCATGTGTATGTTTTCTATGATCTTGCATGCTCTCCGTTGTTAGTAGATGCTCTGGCCACGTAGATACTAGTAACTCCAAGAGGGAGTATTTATGCTTGATAGTCGGTTCATGACTCCTTTGCTTCTGTGCTCTAGTGAAAGAAACGTGATGGATGGAGGATGTGTTGTTGCCATTAGGGAGAAAACAACGATGTTTAGATTGTTTACATTACACACTTTTCTTACTACGATTATCTGTTTCTTGCAACTTAATACCCAAAGTTTGTTCGGATGATATTATGAGGGTGGAATATTAGTCATAGATGCCGTTGGATAATGGTCTATGAGTCTTGTTGTAATGCCCGCATGAATCACATTGTAATCATCTTGTCATGCATGTTTCTCTATCTATCAATTTCCCAGCTATAATTTTTTCACCACACATGTTATCTATCTTTTATGGAGAGACACCACTAGTGAACTGTGGACCCCAGTCCATTTTCTCATACTGATAATACAACCATTGCAATTACTGTTTTCACACTGCTACTGTTGTTTTCACATTGTTCATGTGTTGTTTTCCACACCATACATTTACCCTCTTTGTTATTAGAAAAACCGGTGTGATTGACAACCTCGCTGCTTCGTTGGGGAAAAGTTAATTGATTGTGTTTTGTAGGTTCCACGTTGTTGCTGAAGCGGTAGTGCGCCCTACCACATCAACTTCATCAACCTTCAGAAGTTGCTTTTCCTCCTACTGGTCGATTCAACCTTGGTTTCTTTTCTGAGGGAAAACTTGCTGTTGTGCTCTTCACACTGTGCACTTGCAGTTTACCAATGAGGGTGTCAATTACGCCATCAGTGACATGACAACAACGCCTGTTTTATTTCATAATGTTTAGTCTTGGCTTGAGTTTGGTACATTGTCATGGGTGAAACGATCATATCATACGTGTGCGTACATTTAAATCATTTATGCAACTCAGGAACCATACATGTCAATATGAGACATTGAACATCTATTGCATCATCACTCTTCAAGGTGTGAGCATCCTTTTTGCATCAGAAGAGTTTTCATCGATATCCTTTGGAGGAGGGGTATCGAGGACATACTCTTTCTTGATACCCATGAGAACGATTCTCATGGAACGGACCCAACGCATAGTTATTTCCATTGGCAGCAAGTGCTTTCTTATCAAGTAGTGGACCAAGATTAATAGCGGGTGCATTACGAGCCATTGGTATACAAAAATTTAATAGTTCACTTAGACATGTTCATATTATTTACCAAGCACTGGTTAAACTAAATTAACTATATGCTCCCACTAAAAGTAATATTCCTCGTGGTCGGAATTCAGTGTATTACGGAATCCATGCTCAACTCATAACCAAAGGTTGTATCCACCTCAATGATTACAAGCTTACAAACAGGTAGGCCAAATCGCCAATCACTTCCATCGTGATTTCCACTTCACGTTTCGGTGTATGTGCTCCGAGAACATGATTAACATGCCTGAATGACAAGACAACTAACTGATCCTACTACAACAAGTGATGACATGCTGACCCTGTATAAAGTTGATGAGCATGGACCAGTTTGATACCTGCTATCTGATCATAAGAACATGTTGACCCCTGTATCAATTGATGAACACGAACCCCAATCAACTTGACGATGCTATAGTTGGAAGAGCACGAACTACCTTGATATTTTAACAAGGAATCACCCTAATAATCGAGGCTAATACGCAATGAAAGACAGAAACAAAAGAGATATAACATGCATAAGTAAATTAACTAGTGATGTAGTATAGTCTTCCTTCATATCCAACGGATCCTGCGTTGGTGGTGCTATGTCGAGGTTCAAGACAAGTGCAATCCTTGTCCTTCCTATCATCGTCATGATCAGGTTTAGAATAATTTACTGTCCACAAAACACTGTTACTTAAAGCATCTCAAAATTCTAAACTTCAAGACTATACCACATCATGTTTCCTGCAAAACAGAGTTAGACGCCTCTAACGTTCGTTTGCAACTTTTAGCGTGGCTGTAGTTACTACGAAATGAACCATTAAGTAACCTACTCTTCCATAAGGAATGATTATTCACGCCGCTAGATTGACATTGCAGACTGATTGAAACACATACATTACAAAAACTTCTAGAGCCGCAATCTAAACTTATTTATAACTATTGACACCCGTGTGGATCCAATCCACATGCCCCTTCCAGGATGCTATTAACGAGACCAACTGTAAAGAGGACAAAAACTACTAAAGCAATTCTTCGGACTAGACGAGATATACCAAAGGGAACTCGAACATCCTAGTATTTCTGGAAGTTTGTAAAAATCTCGATATGCCTTCGGAAACATAACAACAAAGCTTATTGGGAAGAAATCATAAATAATCTGAACATTGGAAAACTTTTAAACGTACTTGCACAAACTTATGCAATGCCGGCACAAACTGGTGCTCTAGATCAAATGTTGTACCCAGTGGCGAAGCTTAGTACAAGTGAGCAGGGGCCACCGCCCCCCCCAGGTTTGGACAAATTAGTGAAGAAATTTTGTGTGGGGGGGGGGCTCATATAGGAATGTTTTTAGCACTTTGCCCCCCCTCCATACATTAGTAATTTGGCATTCGCCCCCCCCCCCTAAATTTCTGGCAAGCTCCTCCAGTGCTAGTACCTATGCATAGACCGCTCTGATACCACAGTTGGATTGTGCAACGGGCATTTAAAATTTTCTCCATGCATGCTACGCAATCATCAAGATGTATCTATGCAAATACAAGCAAATAAAGATTCCAATATCTAATTCTCGAGATCGTGTACCATAAACTGTAGTAGCGGAAGATATATCGGTGACGATGTCGATGAGGCATGTTGACGATCCTCACACACAAGCTTGTGGGCGAGGATGTTGCAGACTCTCCGTATCGAGCACCTTGATCCATCAGAGTGAGTGTCTCACGTGTTACCCCTTTGAGAGTATTTACACATACGTCGGGACCAGTCACTAGTAGTAAAAATCTTATAGGTGGATTTCCACTAGTGGCGAACAAACCATAAAGTGCGCTGCAAGTGAAGTTTGCATAGGCATGGCAACTTTGTTGGTGGCGAACACATTCCAGCGTGCGCCATGGCTATATAAATACTATTGGCGCACATGAAATTTGTTCGCCGCTGGTATATCGACCCCAGGAAGCCAAATAGATGGCACACTATTAACTACGCACTTCAACATTGTGCGCCACGTCTAAATGGCTTACCCTTGACGCAGAACATCACTTGTGCGCCTGATGCATGTAAAATGCATACATGAACTTTGCATGTTATTACTTGTTTTTCCTACATATTAGCAACTTATATTCATGTTTTATAATGATTTGGGGGATTTTCTGAACAATCCCCCTTCTTTTGGTTCTAACCCTGTTTTTCCAGAAAACGTACTTTTTAGTGTTTCAGACTTTCCGGGAGCTTCGGGACTCCAAAAATGGCAAGGCCAAAGAGCACGGTTCAGAATTTTCGAGACAAAGACCATGGGCCAAAGTAGAGGGCCAAAAGGCCAAGCAGGTGGAAAAGAGGACCCTCCACGAGGCCAGATTCCTTGGCCACGTGTGGGCCCCCTTTTTGCCCCCGTGGCTCCGATGCCGTCGATCTTTCTTCTCCCGAGTATATGGTGACCTAAAAATGACTATATAAAGGGTCCCCTGGCCTTTTCGAGTGGGAGGCAGCGCCGAGAGAAGAAACCACGAAACAGAGAGACAGAAGGCTGCCGCCGGAGAAGATCGGAGGGGGGAAACGCCACCGGGATCACCCCCGGAGGGCTCCACCCCCCTCCGGCGTGTTCATCATCAACATCTACAGCAAGATCAGCTCCATCTATCCACTGTAATATCTTGGCAAACACGATGTATGATGCAATACTATATTCCCTTGATGTATTGTGTCTCCCCGTCTATGTTTGAGTAGTGAATTGTTCTTGGCAATGGTGAAATAGTTCGTTGATTGGTTGCATACAAGTTTGTTATCTTCTATGATTGTCTTTATGTACAATATATGAGTGCACGCATATGTTGGGGAATGCATGTAAGGTGATCACCGGTAGCATAATGGAGTGGTGGTGACTTGGGAGTGACAGTAACCTGAGACCGAGCCACAAACTTAAGTTATTGAGGGATATATATAGGGGACCTTAGAACGTAAGGCTATGGTGGGACTTTATGTCTTAATCAATCTTGTGCAGTCATTTACTTGGCCACATGATCCATCATAAGGGGTTGTAGATCATTTACTTGACTGTACCTATTCATGGCTCCTTCCTAGAAGAAACAACTAAGACTAAAACATGTGCTTCACTAATTGTGACAACCACACGAACGAAACACCTATTGCTAGAACACTTGCTCCCTTGGGATACTTGAGATATTTGCTGCTTGCTATTGTGAAACTTGCTTAGAAACTTGCTTTAGTAACTTGCTTTAGGATTACTTGCATTTTAAACTTGCTTCACTAGTTACTAGACAAACCACACTCCACGTCACTTGCTTTTAATTAGTTAGTTCCTTTTAGTCAAACTTATTGCTTTGCATAAACAACCATATAAGAGGGTTATAGGGCTTTAGAGAATAGATAGCTTACCTTCAGCTCCTCGTGGGTTCGACACTCAAATACTTATCGAAAGGTACTACAATTGATCTCCTGCACTTGGGAGTCATCAAGAACTTTTCTGGCGCCGTTGCCGGGGAGCGTTGTGCTAAATTTTTATTCTTGTTTGCATTGCATACTAACATATAAACCTAAAACACAAAAAAAAATTATAAAATGGAAAACAACCAAACAATTTTAGAACTGTATAATATCTACCTTGAATTAGGACATGAAGTGTTTGAGGAAAAATTGAAAAATTATTTGCACAACAATCATATTTGTGGTAGTACTAATTCTTTGAACACCTTTATTGCTAAGGAAAATCTTGAGCTTGGGGAAGTTTGTCTTGATGAATATGATATTTTTAGTCCCCCTACTATTGAGGATAAAAATGATATATATACTTGCTGATTCTATGGAAAGTTTTAAGCTTGGGGAAGTTGGTTTTGATGAGCATGATATTTCTAGTTCCCCAAGCTTGGAGGAGAAAATTCACTTTGATGATACTATGCCTCCTATATATGATGATTGCAATGAAAATTATGAATGTTTAACTCCCACTATCACTAATGAGGATTTTACTTATGTGGAGAGTAGTGATTCTTTTATGCATGTAGCTCATGATAAGAATGTTTTATGTGATATTCATATTGTTGAATCTACTCATGATGCTACTGAAAATTATTATGAGAGAGCGAAACATGGTTACACATATTTCAACAATATTAAGTTTCCCCTATTTATGCTGAAAGTATTGAAGTTGCACTTGATATACCTTTCTATGATTGCTATTATGTGCTTCTTTTATTTGTTTCATTACAAAATGCCAATGCATAGGAAATGGGTTAGACTTAAAAATAAATTGTTTAATATTTTTTGGTGTGTTCGTTATGCTTTAATTTCCTATTCGGTTTGAGCACACATTTATGTTTTTTCAACATGTAAAATACATTTACCTACTGTTATCTATCATTTAGTTTAAGATTTTCATTTTATAAATTTTTTGGGAAAGTAAATGAGAAGGATGAGTAATGGAGAAGTTGGGGTCGACCTTGAACATGTGTTGTTCATGCCAATGAAACCATTGCAAAGTCTCTATCATTAAAACATTTTCCAAAGCTAAAAACAATAAAAATATTAGTTCACTACTGTAACATCACATTTTTGTCTTATTTCTCATCATAAATGGCAAGAATAATCTTATATGAGAGATAGGATTAAACAATAGTAATTAGCTGTCCAGAAAACGGATTCCTGAACTTCACTGCGAAAAATGTTTAAAATCACATAAGTGTAATTTTGAACTGGTAATTTACGACAGAAATATTGAGTTATCACTATATATTTCATTAGTTTTAAGTTTTCTGATTTGATCAACTTAAGTGCCTCTAAAAATTCACTCTTTACGGGCTGTTCAGTTTTTGGCAGATTATGTCTTTATTTTGCATTGCTCTCATTACTTGTGTTTTGTGTGGTTATTTTGATCAAGGAGCAATGCACAACTGTAGTAACAGTTGTTAATATTTAGAATCAACTCATGATGTGTCTTTGCTGTACCTATGTGGATTTTATTTATGGAGGCACTAACCCCTCTAATCAAGTTTTATGTTGAGATTTGTGTAAGAAGAATTTTTCAGGAGGAAGAGTTGAGTGAGATGAACAAAGATCAAGAGGGACAACCAATCAAGCTTGGGGATGTACCCCTGGGCTCACCCTACATGTATGAAATAAGTACAAGAATCCAAGCTTGGGGATGCCGAGCCACCTCGCTCCAACCATCATGATGTTAAGTAAGAAAAGCCTAGCTATACGGCTATCAATAAAGCGCTTTACGGGAGGCAACTCGGTTGTTCTTAGTTGGTTTTTCCTAGTGTCCTCTTGCTGTAAAAAGAGACTTAGTCTTTAATTTAGTTTCTGGAGTTTTCAATAAAGTGTCAAGTTTCACCCATTTGGATTTAAAAGTTGCTATCCTAGTGCTTGGAATTTCTGTTTCAGCACGATTCTGCTCACCGTACGATTTTTCATTTTTTTTCTGTAAGTTGGATTGAGCTAATTTTTTAGTATGTTCTGCAATGTTTCGTACTCTGTAAGCACAAAACTTGTATTAATTTTTTGATGAGTCTAGCTTAGGGAAAACGTTCGTTTTGCTGCTATTGCTTTTCTGGACAGATTTTGCCTTCTTTTGTTGGATGCACTCTTTGGGTTTGGGACTTGAATTTCCTTGATCTTTTCGAGCTAGAGAGTGAACATACAACATTATGAACCTTATTGTCTATCTTCTGGATCATTTGTTTTGGAATTTTGTGCAGAATGCATACGTTTTGTTTGTCCTTGCTAATCTCACCCCACAGAAAAAAAGAATGGGAGAAACATGTTTTGTAAAGTTTTTTTTCACAGGTAATAGAGGAGCTGCGCCAAGAGAGATCCAAGAGTGGTGAAAACCACAATCTTGGGGATGTGGTGAACACCCCCCTGGACCAACACTCTTTTGGTTAGCACACGTCTACTTTCTGTTTTTCTAAGCAAAGCATTTATCGCAGAAACTTGAAGCGTCTAGTTTTGTTTTTTTAGTTTATTTGTGAGACCACCACCACAATTATATTTATGAGAATCAGCTACTAGAATAATGGGTTGAATTAAGTTGGATGTTGTTATATTTATTGGGAAAGGGATGCTTTAGTTGATTATAAAAGCTACTTATAGTTGCATGATTTATATGCTGTTTTAGGTGTAGAAATTTGCAATAGTGTTGTCATGAGCTATCTCTTATTCATCTTTTTGATGTTAATTGTTAGTTTACTTAGTTTGTCATGAAATGAGTAGTTCTATGGACACTAATGCATGCATAGTAGCTGGTCAACTATCTCCCTCTTGCTAGCCAAAAAAGTAAAAATTCCAACAAGTATAAACTTGTTTCCAACACCCTTTAGCCAAGTATTTCGAGTGAGTCCACCATATCTACCTATTATCTTCAGAGCTATTCCAAGTATGTTCACCATGTTATAGTGTTATTTATGTTCTAAATTAAGATATTCACTTTATTAATTGTCATGAGCTGAATATGGGATAGGACTCTCACGAACTTTTGAATGCACACCTTTACTTTTCATTGCACTTAATAAACATGACCAAATAACGGGAGCTAAAAGTTTTGCGTTTGACAAGTGTTTGGTTGGGAGCTAGCTATAAACGTGTATCACTGGAAAGCTTTCAACATTGCACAAAAATTTACATTTGTTTGATATCATGTACTTTTGTTTTTGGACTCCTGCCATGCCGAAATGAAATAGAGGAATAGTAAGTTTTGATGAGTAAGTATATTTATGACTAGAGAAACGCATTGGGCCGCTAACCCAAGCCATGCTTGATCATGGTGGAAATTTACTTACAGCTAGAGTGGGCTCTACAAACACATCCTACAATAAAATAAGAAGATATGCATATAGTGAATGAAATAAAAAAGGATGATGAGTCTACTCCGTTTGTTCATCTTGTCATTGTGACATGGGCTGGTTTCCATGTCATGGGGCAAGAGGTACCTCTTTGCGGTTCTCTATGATGTCATTAATACTTATTATGATTGTACAAAGCTTATTAGGAATCTTAAGTTGAGTAATCATGGAGTAGGTTTTCACACTCACGGGGCATGAGGCATTCAACCAACACCTTGTCAATCACATTACTTCAACATTCACAATTTAAGATGCTAGTGATAAAGGGGCAATGAGATTCTTGGACCAATGGATGCCACATTTCAATTAGTAATTTTAGTTGAATAATTTAGAGGTTAAATAAGACTTGATCATGTTTTACCTCTACTCAATTTTCTCCAAAGTGTCCACCATATTTTCTATTTTCCATTATGCTATGCTTTGACCAATATAGGATTTTATTTTTCATTTTGTGTATGCATTTGGTCCATAGTGCTTTTATTTCATTATACACTTTGTGAACTTTCATGGAGCATCTTTGCTTGCATATTTGATATTTCTTATAACATGAATTGTATGTTGGTACTCATCTACATTATGAATCATTTGATTATATGTAGCATGAATAATCTTCTTTGATATTCCATGATTGTTTTAAAATGCAAAGTCCATGTTAGTTTTATCACCTTCATACTCGAGGACGAGTATGGGTTAAGCTTGGGGAGGTTGATGCATGTAAAATACATACATGAACTTTTCATGTTATTACTTGTTTTTCCTACATATTAGCAACTTATGTTCATGTTCTATAATGATTTGGGGGATTTTCTGAACAGTCCCCCTTCTTTTGGTTCTAACCCTGTTTTTCCAGAAAACGTACTTTTTAGTGTTTCAGACTTTCCGGGAGCTTCGGGACTCCAAAAAGGGCAAGACCAAAGAGCACAGTTAAGAATTTTCGAGACGAAGACGAGGGGCCAAAGTAGAGGGCCAAAAGGCCAACCAGGTGGAAAATAGGACCCTCCACACGGCCAGATTCCTTGGCCGCGTGTGGGGCCCCCTTTTTGCCCCCGTGGCGCCGATGCCGTCGATCTTTCTTCTCCAAAGTTTCTCGTGACCTAAAAAAGACTATATAAAGGGTCCCCTGGCCTTTTCGAGAGGGAGGCGGCGCCGAGAGACGAAACCACGAAACAGAGAGACAGAAGGCTGCCGCCGGAGAAGATCGGAGGGGGGAAACGCCGCCGGGATCACCCTCGGAGGGCTCCACCCCCCTCTGGCGTGTTCATCTTCAACATCTACAGCAATATCAGCTCCATCTCTCCACTGTAATCTCTTGGCAAACACGATGTATGATGCAATACTATATTCCCTTGATGTATTGTGTCTCCCCGTCTATGTTTGAGTAGTGAATTGTTCTTGGCAATGGTGAAATAGTTCGTTGATTGGTTGCATACAAGTTTGTTATCTTCTATGATTGTATTTATGTATAATATATGAGTGCACGCATATGTTGGGGAATGCATGTAAGGTGATCACCGGTAGCATAATGGAGTGGTGGTGACTTGGGAGTGACAGTAACCTGAGACCGAGCCACAAAGTTAAGTTATTGGGGGATATATATAGGGGACCTTAGAACGTAAGGCTATGGTGGGACTTTATGTCTTAATCAATCTTGTGCAGTCATTTACTTGGCCACATGATCCATCATAAGGGGTTGTGGATCACTTACTTGACTATACATATTCATGGCTCCTTCCGAGAAGAAACAACTAAGACTAAAACATGTGCTTCACTAATTGTGACAACCACACGAACGAAACACCTATTGCTTGAACACTTGCTCCCTTGAGATACTTGAGATATTTGCTGCTTGCTACTTGTGAAACTTGCTTAGAAACTTGCTTTAGAAATTGCTTTAGGATTACTTGCATTTTAAACTTGCTTCACTAGTTACTAGACAAACCACACTCCACGTCATTTGCTTTTAATTAGTTAGTTCCTTTTAGTCAAACTTATTGCTTTGCATAAACAGCCATATAAGAGGGTTATAGGGCTTTAGAGAATAGATAGCTTACCTTCAGCTCCTCGTGGGTTCGACACTCAAATACTTATCGAAAGGTACTACAATTGATCTCCTGCACTTGGGAGTCATCAGCGCCACGCTTAAATTTAACCATATTTATTAACCGTTGGGCGTGGCTCTTTGATGCATCATAAATGTATCCTTAATTTCTGATGTTCCATTTTTTTTCATGCCATATGCTACATGTTTTCCTTACACTTTATGCCATTTTTATCGATTTTCTAGGACTAACCTATTGACAAGATGACATAGAGCCGGATCCTGTTTTCTGTTGTTTTTAGTTTCAGAAAAGTTGTTTTGGAGATATTCTCAGAATTGTAAAATTCGAAGTCCAAAAGTCTTAGAAATCCCGAAGGTTCCACGGAGCCCCGAAGAGGCCCGGAGGGGGCCATAGGGGGGCCACACCATAGGGCGGCGCCCCCCCGGCCGCGCCATGGGGTGGTGTGGTCCCCTCGGGCGAGCACCGCCATCGCCCTTTCACCTATTTATCCCCCCCAGGCGTAAACCCTAAACATATACCACTTTTCCACGAAAAACACCCGAGGCCTCCGTCATCGTCAACCCGAGTTCGGGAGGTTTATGGAGTTCTCCCCGTCACCGTGCCAAGAGGGGAAATCATCGCCGGAGGGGTCTACACCACCATGCCCGCCTCCGGAGTGATGTGTGAGTAGTTCATGTTTGGACTACGGGTCCATGGGAGTAGCTAGATGGTTGTTCTCTCATCTTTATGCCTCATTTCTAGATCTCGTGAGCTGCCCTACATGATCGAGATCATCTTATTGTAATGCTGCATGTTGTGTTTGCTGGGATCTGATTATTATTGAATGTTATGTCTCTTTATTATCGATCTATAATGTTGTCTTCATGTCTATGTTATATATGATCTTGCATGCTCTCCGTTGTTAATAGCTGCTCTGGCCAAGTAGATACTAGTAACTCCAAGAGGGAGTATTTATGCTCGATAGTGGGTTCATGCCTCCTTTGCATATGTGCTTGAGTGACAGAAATGTGAAAGATGGAGGATATGTTGTTGCCATTACGGAGAAAGAAACGATGTTCACATTGTTTAGATTACACAATTTGCTTACTGCGATTATCTGTTTCTTTCAACTTAATACCCAAAGTTTGTTTGGATGATATTTTGAGGGTGGATTATTAGTCATAGATGTAGTTGGATAACGGTCTTCTTGTCTTGTTGTAATGCCCGCATGAATCACATAGTAATCATCATGTCATGCATGTTTCATTATCTATCAATTGCCTAGCTGTAATTTGTTCACCACACATGTTATCTATCTTTTATGGAGAGACACCACAAGTGAACTGTGGACCCCGGTCCATTTCTCATACTGATAATACTACCACTGCAATTACTGTTTTCACCCTGCTACTGTTGTTTTCACGTTGTTCCCATACTTTTTTCCACACCATACATTTAACCTCTTTATTATCAGCAAAACCAGTGAGATTGACAACCTCACTGCTTCGTTGGGGCAAAGTGAATTGGTTATGTTGTGTAGGTTCCACGTTACTGCTGAACCGGTAGTGCGCCCTACCACATCATATGCATTGACCTTCAGAAGTTGCTTGTCCTCCTACTGGTCAATTCAACCTTGGTTTCTTTTCTTAGGGAATACTTGTTGATGTGCTCTTCACACGTTGCACTTGGGGTTTACCAACGAGGGTTTCAATTACACCATCAAGCTTTTTCTAGCGATCTTCCCGGGGGAGAAAGAGAATTTATGCAAGTGGAGTCTCTCATCTCTAATCAGGTTTAGCTTGTTATTGGTTTGCTTGTTACTTGCTCTATCACGCTTGCTAGCAATGTTTGATGTATTTGAAAGTAGATCTTATTGGCTAGGTGGGTTCACGGATGAACAACAGAAATATTATAAGGAACACCGCTTGTCACAAAAAGGGATATACTTATGTGAGAAAATTAATAAATTGCATGACTGTGCTAAAAGTGTGTGCTCTACTTATAATGTTACTTATTGCTTTGATAAATCTTGTTGTTGTAGGAGGTATAAACACCTCCATTTTCATTGTGAGTATAATGATAATGTTACCTTATATTTTGATGTTAAGGTAAATTATGACTTTGATGTTGTGTAAAAAATTGAGGAATTTATTGCTTGGAAGGGTGCATTCGAAATTGCCTATTTGCTTGAAAGTATTGATGATGCACCTTAAAAATATGAGATTTATGCTATACTTGAATATTGCTTTGATAATTACAAGGATTGCAATTGCTACATTATCAAATATCTTAATATATTCTCTCGTCCAAAGGGAGAGACTAATGCCTTGCAGGAACCTATGGAAGAAGAAACTGCTGAATCTGGAAGCTCATTGGATGGAAAAGATTAGGAGAGTGATGATCAAGAGGAGGAAGAATGGAGTATCTACCCATGTATACCTCCCAATGAGAGCAAATCTTTAACTCATGCCTTATTTTATTTCCCTCCATGCTTACCAAAGGAGGATGAGTGTTATATTGATAATTGTGCTGATCCTATTGATTCTTTTGAAATATCCCTATTTGATGAAATTGATACTTGCTATACTTGTGACCTTGATACTACTATGGATTAAAATTGTGAGAATGATATTGCTATTGTTATTTATGATGACCCATGCCACTTTGATAAATCCTTTGATAATCCTCTATTTATTCCAACTATTGATATCCATGGTAATGAAGAAGTTTGTTTAGGAAATTTATATGATAATGCTCTGGATGATGGTCCTATGTTTCTTGATGTGATAAATTATGACGCTACTGAAAGTAGGATGTCTATAATGTGTCCCATACCTTTTAAGAGTGACCAATCATCTCGTTTTGATATTGCTAAAAGTGGGAAAAAAGAGGAGCTTATTTTAAATTTTGATCCCACTATTTTTGAGCTTGATATGAATTGTGTGCTTTTAGACCATGGCAAACATGCTTTATGTGATAATTATGTTTTTGATTTTGTTCATGATGCTACCAAAAATTATTATGAGAGAGGAAAATATGGTTGTAGAATTTTCATGTTACTAAAACACCTCTCTTTTTATGAAAGTTTTGAAATTGCTCTTGTTCTACCTTCCCATGATTTCTAGTTTGAGCTTCTTTAATTTATTTCTTTACAAGATTCCTATGCATAGGAAGTGGGTTAGACTTAAGTTTATTTTATACTTGCTTCTTGATGCTCTCTTTTTCTTAATTCACATTTCTTATGTGAGCATCTTCTTGCTTTATGTGCCTAGCTAAAAGGCGTTAAAGAAAAGCACTTCTTGGAAGATAACCCATGGTTTTATTTTTTCTTTGTTTTTCTCTGTTTTCTTTGAGTCAAGGTGTTGTATAGTTCTTTAGCAACTCCTTTGTATCTTTATTTTCATGTATTAGCTATGCCAATTAAAGTTTCTAGCGAAAGTAAGAGTTGGTTTTTGGATTTCTGCGTGGAAAACAGATTTCTGCTGTCCACAATAAAAAATTGTATAAGCCACAGAAAGATCAAAATGACCTGAAACGTTTTGTACTTATTCCTCAGATAATTCTGGAACATTTTCGTTCTTTATGTTTTTCGATAAGAGCAACTTAAGGGCCCCGAATTTTTTTGGTTTTGGCAGATTCTGCCATTTTTCTTGCATTTGCTCTTATACTATGTCAAGTGGATTTCTTTGCTTCACAAAACATCAGTGGATGTAGACAATGTTTAAAAGTATCAATAGAACTTGTGCCCATTCAGAACCCATGGATTGTTTTATTGTTGCACTAACCCTCTAATGCGAATTGCTTTGAGTGTGGTATGAAGGAAGTTTTCAAGGGTCAAGAGAAGAGGGTCATAGAATGTGATCAAGAAGAGTGCAATGTTAAAGCTTGGGGATGCCCCCATTGTTCATCCCAAAAAATTCTAAGAAGATCAATAGCCTAAGCTTGGGGATGCCCAAGGCATCCCCTTCTTCATGAACTATTTATCAGGTCACTTCTATTGAAACTATATCTTTATTCGGTCACATCATAAGAAATTTACTTGGAGCGTCTTTTATTTTTAGTTTTGTTTTTCTTTTGTTTTCCTTTCTACAATAATATTGTTGGAACATATCATTCTTGTTTGGGAGAGAGACATGATCCGCTTTTCATTTGAATACTCGTTATACTCATTTTCTTAGTTTTTTCTAATAGTTGCTGCAAATTCCCTTTTAAGCTCTTGTTTTTCTTGCATCTCTTATTTAGAGTTGTTAGTTTTAGTAGAGTTGTGTTAGTTATCTCTTGTTTCATTGCTATAACTCTTGGAGAGTTTTTGTTTCGTATAAATTGGTTGGTGTTGGAAAGAAGTGGTACAATTTTCGTGGTTATAACAGTGCAAATAGAAGCTTGTATAGACTGTGGCTAGACTTTTTCATGTCATGCTAGATGTTATTTTAATTCTCAAGCCTAGTGGTTATTTTTTTAGCATGATTTTTCTCAAATATCTAAAAGTATTTAATATGCCATTTAAAGAATCATGAGTTGTTGTTGTCATATTGAAGCATAAATTTGTGGTGTTATCCTTTGAATGTTTTATTTGGTTGACTTGGCGCATGCTGACACCATGTTTATGACTACAAACCAGTCACTTATAGCCTCTATGATAATTTATTTTTTGAACTTTTAATACCCTTTATGCTTTGATTAATGATGTTTTTATCGCTATGCATGATTATGGCCATTATTGCTCTCGTGATTTGTCGCTCCCAGTCTTTTGCTAGCCTCCACCTGTACTGAGTATGAGCTCTACTCCTGCATCCAACTCCAAAAAACCAAAGTTTGCCAAATGTGTCCACCATACCTACCTACATGTGGTATTTAACCGTCACTCCAAAGTAAATTACTCATGTGTTACCTTTAATACTTTCAAAATTACTCATGTTTTGTGCTCCTGTTTTAGCTCATGAGAACATAAATAGAGAATCTTTATCTCACTTGTTGATTGGACTTTCACACCCTGGACTAGTGTCTTCATCCACTTATCCAATTGATGGTAGAGCTAGTAGCGGGGTACCCAGCCCCAAAATTAATACAACAAATTATCTTCACTATTTTTGCCCCTGATTTATCATTCAAAGCATAATTGTGTAAACAAAAGAGAAAGAGGGATGACCTTCTACCCAGATGCGTCTTTCTATGGGAGCCTCTCTTGTGAAGTCTAGTTGGCTTGTGACGTACTGTATTATCTGTTTACCATTCGTTGACATAAGCATACACACCTCTCAAAAAAATTGTTTTCAATACCTCTGTTTAAAAAAAAACTCTAGCACATGAGTTAATCCATGTTTCCCTCTGCGAAGGGACGTTCTTTTACTTTTATTTTGAGTCTCCATCTTATAACTTTATGCACAATGGGGAGAGCATAGTTGCCATTCTGAGTTTAATGTGCATTTGTCCCAGAAACATTATTAATTTATTCATGATGTGTTATTATTTGCTCTCAAATTATCTGTTATAGTCTTCCTGGCATTTATGTTTTTACCCACTCTTAAGGACAAGCGAGATATCACTTTGCTATGTTTTCTCTATGCTTGAAACAAATGTATAACTTTCGAGTGCATTATTATTCATGATTTTTTATTTGTGTTACTTTTCATGATGCAAAGTGATTGTTGTGTTTCATTGTTAAAATTATATTTATCATGATTGTGTTTATAGTACTATGATCTCAGCTATACTTATGATTTTAAAATTTAGATGATCAAGTTTATGTTGGTAGCATGTCACCTCAGAAATTATTTGTTTTGTCGTTTACCTACTCGATGACGAGTAGGAACTAAGCTTCAGGATGTTGATACATCATAAACGTATCCTTAATTTCCGATGTTCCATGTTTTTTTCATGCCATATGCTACATGTTTTCCTTACACTTCATGCCATTTTTATCCATTTTCTAGGACTAACCTATTGACTAGATGCCACAGATCCAGTTCTTGTTTTCTGATGTTTATAGTTTCAGAAAAGTTGTTCTGGAAACATTCTCGGAATTGGAAAATTCGAAACCCAAAAGTCTTAGAATTCCCGAAGGTTCTACAGAGTCCCGAAGAAGCCTTGAGGGGGGCCACATCATAGGGCGGTGCCCCCTGGCCGCTCCATGGGGTGGTGTGGGCCCCTCGGACGCCCACCGCCATCGCCATTTCGCCTATTTATTCCCCAGAGGCGTAAACCCTAATGGTATACCAATTTTCCACAAAAAACACCCGAGGTCGCCGTCATCGTCAACCAAGGTCGGGAGGGTTCTGGAGTTCTCCCCGGCAGCCTGTCGGGAGGGGAAATCGTCACCGGAGGGCTCTACACCACCATGCCCGCCTCCAGAGTGATGCGTGAGTAGTTCATCTTTGGACTACGGGTCCATAGTAGTAGCTAGATGGTTGCTCTCTCCTCTTTATGCCTCATGTTTAGATCTTGTGAGCTGCCCTACATGATCGAGATCATCTTATTGTAATGCTACATGTTGTGTTTGCTGAGATTCGATGATTATTGAATGCTATGTCTCTTGATTATCAATCTGTCATTTTGTCTTCATGTGTATGTTATTTATGATCTTTCATGATCTCCATGGTTAGTAGAGGCTTTGGCCAAGTAGATACTAGTAACTCCAAGAGGGAGTATTTATGCTCGATAGTGGGTTCATGCTGATGGTGCAGATCTTGCACTCGTTGGGAAACCCGAAGAGGAAGGTATGATGAGCACAGTAGCAGTTTACCCTGAGTAAGAAACCAAGGTTTAATCGAGCAGTAGGAGGAAGGAGTAACTTCAGAAGGTTGAACCAGCTGAGATGGAAGGGCACACTACCGGTTCAGAAGCAACGTGGAACCTACACAACAGAATTAAATCACTTTGCCCCAATGAAGCAGTGAGGAAGTCAATCTCACCGGTTTTGCTGAACACAAAGAGGTTAAACGTATGGTGTGGAAAACAGTAGGAGAACAATATGAAAGCAGTAGCAGTAGTATGAAAACAGTGTGAAAGCAGTGTGTATATTATCAGAATGAGAAAACGGACCGGTGTCCACGGTTCACTAGTGGTGTCTCTCCATGAAATATAAATAACATGTGTGGTGAACAAAGTACAATTGGGCAATTGACAGAAATGAAGGTTGCACCATAGTGCATATGCAATATAGCAAGATTACTATGTGATTCATGCGGGCATTACAACAAAATACATAGACCGTCATCCAACTGCATCTATGACTAATAATCCACCCTCCGAATATCATCCGAACAAACGTTGGGTATTAAGTTGCAAGCAACAGATTATCGCAGTAAGCAAAGTGTGTAATGTAAACAATGTAAACTAAGTAAACACTGTTGTTTTCTCCCTAATGGAAATAGCACATCCTCCATCCGTCATGTTTCTGTCACTCGAGCACAAATGCAAAGGAGGCATTGATGACCCACAAGTATAGGGGTGTACCGTAGTAATTTCGATAAATAAGAGCGTCGAACCCAACGAGGAGCAGAAGGTGTTGACAAGCAGGTTCGATGAAGGAATAATTGTAAATACTAGAAAATAGATTTGTAGGGGTTTTTGATATTGCAGATAAATAAAGTGCGAGTAAATAAAATACAGTAGTAATAATTGCAGCAAGTGGCCCAATTCTTTCTTCAACAAAGGACAAGCCGGTGAATTTACTTATGATTAACAAACGTTCTCGAGGACACACGCGAGGTTTCTGTCAAGTGCTTTTGTTCCATGCAACTGAATAATGTTCGGTGTTTTGATAAGTGTTGTGTGGGTGAACCTATGCTAATGTACCGTCCCATCCAAGACTAATACATAATTGTGATTATACCCCTTGCAAGGATCCGCAACTACAAGAAAGTAATTAAGAAATAAATCTAACCACAGCTTTAAACTCCGGGATCCTACGCTCCCTCGTGTAATGGTTTCCTAACGGGGGTTTAGGTTTCTGTCACTCCGGCAACCCCACGATTAGTAGCCAAATACACGATGCATTCTCCTAGTCCTATAAATGGTGAAGTATCATGTAGTCGACGTTCACATGAAACCACTAGAAGAATAACACCACAACTTAAATATCAAACATTAAATATTACTCAACATTACTTCACTACTAACAACTTGACTTCTCCCATGTCCTCAGAAACAACACGAACTACTCACAACACATCATATGGATCATGATCAGAGGTGATATAATGGATGATAAAAATCTGGTCATAAATTGGAAACACTGATAAATCTCACAAGAATCAACTACTAACAAGTAATCCACACCGGGAGAGAGATCTAGTGCAAAACCACGATAGAGACCCCTAATTGTTACAGCGGGATGAAGGTGGATGATGAGGGTGATGGTGCTGGTGGTGAGGACAATGATGATGACGATCTTGATGATGCCCGGAGTGATGACGGTGACGATGGCGGTGATTTCCCCTCTCCGGAGAGGAATTTCCCCAGCAGATTTCTCCCTGCCAGAGACCTTTTCTCTCTCGGGTGTTTTCCGCCCCGCAGCGGCGGCGGAATTATTCTTCGAGGATGGAATGAGGCTTAGGGTTCCCTCAGGGCCAGGGGAGCCAAATATGACCCCTGGAGGTGGGCCAGGGTGGCCACACCCCTAGGTGGCGCGGCCAGGGGCGCGCCACCCCTAGGTCACTAGTGGAAAACGAGGCTTTTGCTCACTGGCGAGCACCCCTTTCGCCCCGGCTCATCCACCACCCGGTGCAAAATACTGCAGATGTGGGGCCGGGGCAAGCAAGGCGGGTGGTGGGAGGGTGGTCTTTTGCCCCGGTTGGAGCCACAAACCGGCGCTAACGGCCCTCAATGAGCAGGGCGCGTGCGAGCGCATCGTGGAGGGGTCTTTTGCCCTGGTTTGTGGCTCCAACCGGGGCAAATGAGCCCCACCTAGATGAAAAGTTGTTTCTTTATTTCTATATTGCTCCTTAGTTAATAATTTCACTTTTTATTAAGAAAAACTAACCAAATAGATGGAAAATGAAAATTAATAGAATTCTTTTTTTCTTGAAATCCAATTTTTTCTATTTTTTATAAATAGTACCCATGCCAGCGTTCTCCACTCCTTATGTCACTCACTTTTTGGTGTGGTGTGCTCACTTGTTTTTCCCTCATATGCATAAGAGGTGTTCGATGAAATGCCCGAGAGCATAATGCCATCTAAGCTCGCAGATACAAACATGTAATACTGCCAGACTATTGTGTAGTAATGTATCAAACCTGCATGGTTCATGTAGTTGGATTAGTCCACCTCTGTTTTCCACATGTCGGGCATGTGAACTGGAGGATTTGTAGAAATATAGAAGAAAACAAACGGTGTCGCCATCATAAGCCCGACTGTGGCTCATGAGTGCATATATGCATATCGAAAGCAGGGTCGGATGTATGATTGCGAATCCGGATGATTTGTAGTTGGTCGATGAACTGAATGATGTATCAAACCTTTTGTCAAACCTTGAATGGGGGATGTAGAACAAAACAATCGGTATCGCTAGCATACAGCACCACCGTGGCTCTTGGAGTGCATATATGCATATCAAATGCACGGTAGGAAGTATGCTGTCGAATCCGAATGATTTGTATTCGGTGGATGAACTAAATGATGTATGAAGGGACCCCGAGAGGTGGGCTATATATAGGGTCCTATGGCTCACAAAGTTTTGTGCTAGGGTTTCAATCCAACGGTTAAGAAGCGCTCGAAAGAAACACCCCTGATCCAACGGCTAACAAACGCTCGAAACAAACACACCGTACCCTTGATCGAACGGCTGACAAGATTTTTAAAGAAACACACCTCTGATACAACGACTCACAAGCGCTTGAAAGAAGCACACGATCTGTGTGATTCTTCGTGATTGGTCCCAATGAAACCGTAACCCTTTAGTCCCGGTTGGTAAAACGGGCCGGGACTAAAGGGGTATGTTTCTTCTCACTAGATATATATGTTTGCATGCATTGCCACCATTGGCATAAACACATATAAACTCACCACTCTCCCATGGCTTCTACCGTACCCACTCTAACCTTCCTGCAGGCAGAGGCACTTTCCTCCTCGAACTACCCCTGCCCGCCCGGCTACAGCGTCCCCGCCGGCTGGATGCTGAGCGCCGGAGGAGTGACGGTCCCTCCTGTTCCTCAAGGTGTGGCGCGTCGGACGGCCATCACGAACCACTACTACCACGAGCTCACGCCGGAGCAGCAGAGGAATCCCAGTTGGAATCCCGACTACCGCCATACTTGGGACACCTTCTTCATTAATCGGCGTGAGAGTGCGCTCGCCAGGTACGAGGAGAACGGCCCGCCTCCTTCGAACTTCAACGAGGCCGGTCGTCAGCTGTGGTGGGGCGGCGGACGGACTCTTCGGAGCATCATGAACTACATGATGGCCGGCGATAACCCCCGCCTGCGCTACCCTCACGCCCTGTCCTGGAGTCGTGATCCTCCGAGGGAGTCTAGAGCACCGTCCGACGATAGTGACGACGATGGCAGCGACTAAACGACTACGAGTCGGAGTATTATAGGCCTAGGAAGGAGTATGACTAGTAGATCAGATGCACTCTTGCCATTATGTACTGCCTTGTTTATTTAGATCTATGCTCTCCATTTAGGGTTAGATCCACTCTTGCCATTATGTATTGTGCCTTGTTTATCTATCGAAATGTACCCCCCCCCTCCCTAATGTGAGTCTTTGGATGAGGGGTGTGTTTTCACACATGATATGAATAATCTGGGATGCTACATCTGTTATGTCCCGTTCGAGTCGCAACTTTACTCGGCAAGACTCGATCTGATCTGCTAGTCATACTCCTTACTAAAGTGTACTGTTGTGATGATTATTTAGTCGAATATTATTTTTTCAAGAGAATTTATAACTTACTAAAGTATTTTATCTTCCATTTGTGTTAGTTGAGCTATGGACGGCAGAGAGGGTGAAGAATAGGTGTTCGCGATAATAGAAGAAGGTACACTCCCCGGTGGACCCAATGACGGTGGAGGTGATGAAGACGACCGTTCACAGTACCTGAATGAATCAGGTCAGGGAATGGAGGAAGACGAGCAATTGAAAGGAACAGATGTGGAACCGGAGAAAACAAGCGATGAACAAGCCTTAGTGAAGGTTGCATCGACATCGTCTAGCAAGAGGTTGAAATGAGGCCCAGCTCAAGAGATGAGCTCGAAAGTGCATATGTTAATCGAGCAAGTCTATCGAACAGGCAAACCTGCTTGGCCCATCAAGACAGCAACTAAGTTTACAAGCCAATGTGGACTTATTGTTAGGGACATGATCCCAATAAGTATTGAAGAATGGAATGAGCCAACAAAGGACAAAGACGATCCTAGACGAATGGCAGTTTCTTTTGTCTCAGACCGGTCCAAACAACTCATGTTCGACAAGCTGATGAGCCATTTGAGGCTTCCAGAATGTGATGAAGAGGACGAGACGACACAACAGGAACTACGCGACACAGTGAAGCACAAGGCTCTGAAGAAGATGGCCGAGGATTTCAATGCTTACAAGAAACGATTATGGAAGGAATATCAGAAGAAAAAAAGTATCAAAATTCAAGGGGCCGCTTGAGAAGCAGAAGGTACACTGGCGAGCATTTCTGGCGTACAAGTAATCATAAAAGGGGAAGCTGAGGTCAGCCAAGAATGCGGCAAATGCCAAGAGGAAGGTATATCACCATAAGATGGGTTCAGCTGGCTACAGAGTTGCAGTGGCTAAGTTTGACGCACTCGAGGCAGAGCTGCGAGACAAGGGGATCATTCCAGGTACTCAGGATTTTCCGCGGAGGTCAAGGAATTGGTTGCTTGGGCATGGGGTGACGTTTGACGAAGAAGTTGCAGTCCCCTTTGCGGCACTTGAGAAAGTGTTCAATGAGGTTAAAGAGGGAGAGTTCAAGCCAGATCGAGAGAATGACGAGCTTACAAAGGCCCTGGGGAATGCAGAACATGGTGGATGGACACGAGGCAAAGGACGATATATGTGGTGCTTTGGCTTCAAGCCGGAAGATTGTCTCTTTCCATATAGAAGCCGAGCGAGAGGACAGATAAAGAAGGATGCAGCGGTCGTAGAACGGGTTGGTGCCTTGGAAGCTGTAGTGATGAAGCAGCAACTACAGATTAATGAGCTTACTGGCCGGCCCTCCCAGACGCAAGACACTAGTACATTCAACAAAACAGAACCATCTCAATGCCGGAGCAGCGTGGCTTCAACGGAGGTACCGGCTTCTGCTGCAGTTATGCTTGTTGATGCCCCTGCACAGACAGAGGTCGTGGATGCAATCAAGGAGAAGACAAGCTATGCGCTATACATGTCGGTCTCAAACATATCCATCAAGGTGGCGGACGGCTACGCTTTACCTTGTGTAGAGGGAGCGACCTCGCATGGCCGTCCGGTTACACCTGGCTATGCTCATGTCAGCGTTGATGATGTTCAGCCGGATTGGAGGATATTGCGGCTTGACATCCCCGGAGGTGACGGGGTAGAGACACTTGGAGAGGCCGTCAATTCCATCATTCAATGAAAAAAGAGTGGCATAGTGTTTCCCCCACGCAGTCCACCGCCGCCACTACCGCCACCTTCTCCTAGACGCAGTCCACCGCCAACACAGGCAGCTACTTCTCTGAGACGCAGTTCACCGCCGCCACGACCGCCACCTTCTCCGAGACGCAGTCCACCGCTGCCATCACCGCCACCTACTTCTCCGAGACACAACCCAGCTCAATCATCGGCAGCACACGTCGACGCCATGGACGTCAGCAGCCCGAGTCCAGATCGACATCCGATGCATGAGCCGACTCTACCGCCCACTAAGTCCTCTAAGCGGAAGGTTGTTGCCTCTAAGTCTTCCCTGAAGAAGAAACCTCCTACGAAGAAAAAAACCAAGAAGCTGCCAGAAGTGTTGCCTTACCATAAGACTGACCAGGAGTTAGACGAATGGGTGACTGCGGACACGAAACGTCAGATGGCTTCGTGGGGAAAGAGAACCCAAGAGCCACCAAAGGAACCAATAGATCCGGCTATAAAGAAGCACTCCAGAATATGCTGGAGATGTCGTCCCAAGTTAAGATGAATCTGCCCATCTGACTATGATCGCGGAGTAACGACGAGTTATTCCAAAGCCAAGAAGGCGGGGAGAACAATTCCCCAGCTCGGGAAGCAGTCAAAACAATCGGTCCCCCCGCTCAAGGTGTCGGACACTGTACAGGCTCAAGTTGATGAGGAAGCTGCTGAGAGGTTTGCCAGAGACTGTGGTATAACAGTTGACCAACTCCTAGGCCAATCCGACAACTTTGAAAAGGCTGAATTGGCATGGAAATATGAGTGTGGGAAGTCTCTTGTCAAACCTAATCAGCTCAACTCTATGACAACATTGAAGCGCCAACTGCATACGTGGTATATCCAAACCGCAAAAGATGGGGTAGACACCATCATGCTGAAAGTTAGAGAACAGGATCACTTCCGCGATGACTTGATATTTATTGATTTTCAAGATCTTTTTTCTTCTATAATCTAGACGCCCTCGACAAATCTATCATCAACAGCTATTGCCTGTAAGTATCTACCTCAGCTAGTTTGATCATTGCTTCTTATATATATTATATCCTCACTACACGATATATATTATGCAGGATGAAGATTCTGGAATGTAATGGAAACGGTGGCATTGGGTTCGTTGACCCATATATCGTCAATGATATCCTTGTAAAGAAACACGCTGAAGAGACGGAGGATAACATAATTATGTTTTTGAGGAATCAATTTCACTATAGTGAAATACTATTTCCTTACAGACAAAAGTGAGTGTTACTGTCTTATGCATATTCCTTCATATTTCTATTTTGCTAAGTCGGTGTTAAGTGTAATTTATGATTTATGCATGACTATGTATATGATCGCGTGTGCAGTTTTCACTGGATTATTTTCGACATTCACGTTGACAGCGGAATAGTTGATCTCCTGGACTCTATGGATAAAGGCCAAGAGGAGTACGAGCCCATTATGTCAATGCTCACAAAGTAAGTTCAATCTTTGTCGCACTACACCGTCCCCTTTTGTTCAATCATTATCGTACGATGACCCATATATTCTTTTTTTTGGATAGGGCTTGGAATCGGTTCAGGAAGCAACAACCCGGTTTAATGGAGTTGAATATGAGATTTGACACACTCATCGTAAGTAGTACTTGCTACATTCACGCATCTCTCTTTAATTCCTTGAGCATTATTTGACTCAATTATATTTCTCGTAAAGTGCCCTCAGCATCCACAGGGAACAAATTTATGTGGCTTCTATGTCATGGAGAACATAAGGATAACCGTGAATGAGAGGTTAAGAAGAAGAGTAAATATTCACCTCCACGATCTCCAGAGGAAGATCCTACCGGCAGACTGCTTACAAGCACTTCAAGAGGAATTTGCGGGCTTTGTGCTGAAGGAGGTCATATCTGGAAATGGAAGATTGCATTGTTAAGTATAAACAATGATCTGCATGTAATGATCTCAATGTGTATAACTCTATTCGGATGTAATGATCTAACTGAGATCAGTGTAATTATATTTTGATGATATCAATGCATGCAATGATTTTTATGATGATTACTATCAATGTGCAAAAAATATGTTATTTACAGCCTCACCGAAAAAGAACAGCACAGAAAAACAGCCCCAAAAGAAACATGCCAAAGCTCTGCCGCGGCTAGGAAACTCCCAAAACTCTGTCGCGGCAGGGAACCTTTTGCCCCAGTTGGTGTTACCAACCGGGGTAAAAGGGGGATGCCTGCACGCTACGCTGAGCACACGTGGACGCTCCTTTTACCCCTGTTAGTATCAACCACCGGGTCATTAGGGGGGCTTTAGCCCGGGTTTGCGAAACCCAGATGGGCAGCCGGTGCGTATGCCGCCCCCTCCCAACCGGGGCAAAAGAGCTGCCCACCACTAGTGTGTGTGGCCCCCTGGTGGCCCCCCTCCGACTCTCCGTCTGGCTGAGTTCCTCCTCTGAACTTTTAGGAACCCACGGATGTCCCCTTTCTTCTTCTGATCTTCAGAAATATGGTATCTCGCCGGTGCTTTTTCCATCAGATTTCTGGTCCCGGTGTTTATTCTCCAAAAATTATAAAACATGCAAAATAATATAAAAAACATAAGAGATGCATCATAACATGAAATATATCGATGAATAACAGAAAATTAAGATATAAAATAGTGATGCAAAATGGACGTATCAACTCCCCCCAAGCTTAGACCTCGCTTGTCTCCAAGCGAAACTGAACTCAGAAAACATGACCACAGGTTTATGGAGTGAAGAGTCGATAAATAAAATACCGACAAGAAACATCACATTTACATATGCACCAATCATTACAGACAGCAACTTCCTCTCATATAACTTAACTTGAAACAAGTAAAGGGAGTCACAAACAAAGATGCAAAAGAGAGAATCAAAATTGGTAATGGCAAACTTCGTTCTTGGTCCGAGAACATTAAAGAAATTATACGTGTCTTAGATGAAGTCTTTATAACAAGGTTTATATTGTAGAGCTTAACATGTTTAATTATAACAACTCTTTTACAGTGATTCATAGCTTTCAAAGTAATATTCATTCAGATAATAAAGCATGTGCTAAACAAAGAAGGATAGAAAACATGATTGAATAAATCAACATATAGATGATGAGAACACAACAACTCAAATGCTTGCTGGAGACAGAGAGAAATGGGTTTACTGACTCAACATAAAAGTAAAAGATATTCCCTTCGCAGAGGGAAGCATTGACCACTCATGTGCTAGAGCTTTTATTTTAATAAACAGAGGTATAAAATGCATGACACTCCTCCCATCCATCTTACACAAACCATGGCTAACTGAATCCTCGGTGCCTGCTAACAATCACAAACCGTGGAGGAGTGTCTAAATTTTGAGAGGTGTATATTTATGTCAACGAATGGCAAACAGAAAATACAGTACGCCACAAGCCAACTAGACTCACAAGAGCGGCTCGCATAGAAGGACGCAACTGGTATAGAAGGTCATCCATCTTTCTCTTTTTCTTACACAATTATGCTTTGACTGATAAATCAGGGGCAGAAAGAGTGAAGAGAATTTGTATTATTATTTGGGGCTGGGAACCCCGCTACCAGCTCTTCTAGAATTTGGATAAGCGGATGAAGCCACTAGTCCAGGTGTGTGAGTCCAATCAACAAGTGAGATAAAGATTCTCTATTTGCGTCCTCATGAGCTAAAACAGGAACACAAAACAGGAGTAATTTGAAAGTTTTAAAGGTAGCACATGAGCAATTTACTTGGAGTGGCGGTGAAATACCACATGTAGGTAGGTATGGTGCACACAATGGGAAAGGTTTTGGGGTTTAAGGTTTGGATGCACGAGAAGCATTCCCTCTCAGTACAGCGTTTTTGGCTAGCAAGGCTGGGTAGCAAGCATAAGAGTTGAAGGAAAACAAACAAATATACATATGATGAAACCAATCATGCAATCTTCATTGATAGCACAAGCCATCTTAACTTGTGAATACTAAGTTTATGAGCTAATAGGAAAATTCCTATTTCTTACGCTAGCAACTCAAATTATTATTTCTGCTAACCCAAGCTAAGTTTGCCAAAACCAACTAGATTAACTTGATGATCTCTAGAGCGATACCAAATACTAATAGCAAGCTCAATCATATGACAGAAATTGAAAACTGAAATAATGTGCATAGAAAGTAAATGATGAAACTTCTCATTAATATTCCAAACCGACAACTCACACCAACGGATACAACGATAACCAACTAGGGAGAGACACTTCCATACTGCAAACCATCCTATATGATAACATCTCTACTCATGATATGACTCTACTGAAAAAGCAAAAAGAGGAAAGATAGTGATGTGATACCGCGACACTCCCCCCAAGCTTGGAACAAACTAGAGGGATGCCAAAACCAATGAAGAATCAATTCTTTGGTCGTGGTGGTGAATCCTTCTCGATGAGCCTATCAACTGATTTCTTCAAATCTTCAATAGCGAACATAAGCATACGCATCACCTCCGTATTGCGATCAACACAGTTTGCATGCCTGTCAGATTTTGAATCCCGAGCCACCAAGATTTTTCCCCCACTCTTCCTTAGGTTGTGAGCTTCCTTCACCTGCACGGTTAGAACGATTCATATCCCAGTTAGACGGCAAATCTCTATTGGACACCTTTTTGTACTGATAATCATGAATTAATGAGTGGAAGTAGTTCTTGACTCCCGTAGTAGGTGTCTTCGAAACTAGGGAGTAACGTGGAACCTTTCCTCCAGTGCTCATCGACGCGTTTCTCCTAACCTCAAGGGATTAGCCACTACTCCAATGCTTGCGATGGTGGCGCGTGGATGCACTTGAGGGTTTTCTTCTACATCTCCTTCAGCTCCACTCTCGATCTCCTCCTCTGGCTTTAGGTCTTGGACATCATCTTCCTTTGTTCCTTTCCCCTTGTGGTCGTTGGCGGAGATCATGATGCTTCTAAAACCGAAAATAGATCCTGGCAGAAATAGCTCTAAATAGAAACACGACGATAAAACAATATACGGACCTCGGGGGGTCCGGGGGATTATATAGCGAAAAGTTTCATAACGAAAGGAAAGTCCAGGTCGAAAACGAGTTGGAGAGGGGCTCCGAGGCGCCCACACCATGGGCTAGCGCAGCCAGAGGTGGGCCCGCGCCACCCTATGGTGTGGAGCCTCCGGGCTCCGTCTCCGTGTCGTTTCCGGCTCATAATTTTTCATATTTTCTAAAAACAGTAAAAATATAAGTTGAAATATGTTTCAGGAACATTTTCTTACCAAAACTGTTACCTATTCAAAAACTGACTCTGCAGCTTCTGAAATATGCTTCTTAATAAACTCCTCCGGGATCATGGCTTGAATACAATCAACATTTTCATTATAAGGATCTCCGGAGATATAATGCTTGAGTATTTGGCCATTCACCACTTGTGAAGAGTTGTCTTCAAGGGAAACAATTTTAATTGCCCCTGAACGATATACCTCTTCGATAACAAAATGTCCTTCCCATCTCGAGAGTAATTTTCCTGCAAAAAATCTGAGAAGAGACCTATACAATAACACTTTCTCACTAACATGAAATTCTCTTTTAATAATTCTCTTATCATGCCACCTTTTAACTTTCTCTTTAAAGAGCTTAGCATTTTCATATGCTTCACTCCTCCATTCATCTAAAGAACTTAAGTCAAGTAGTCTTTTTTCACCAGCAAGTTTAAAATCTCTATTTAGGTCTTTCACTGCCCAATAAGCTTTGTGTTCTAATTCTATGGGCAAGTGACAGCTTTTCCATAAACCATTTTATAAGGAGACATGCCCATGGGATTTTTGTAAGCAGTTCTATAAGCCCGCAGAGCATCATTTCATTTCTTAGCCCAATTTTTCCTAGATTTGTTAACAGTCTTTTGCAAGATAGATTTGATTTCTCTATTTGACAATTATAATTGCCCACTAGTTTGAGGATGATAGGATGAAGCAATTCTATGACTAACATCATATTTAGCAAGAGTTTTTCTAAAACCACCATGAATTAAATGAGAACCTCCATCAGTCATAAGATATCTAGGTACATCAAACCTAGGGAATATAATGTCCTTAAGCATTTTTAAAGAGGTTTCACCATCAGCACTTTTAGTAGGTATAGCTTCTACCCATTTAGTAACATAATCAACAGCAACAAGAATATGAGTGTGGCCTTGTGAAGGAGGGAAAGGACCCATAAAGTCAAAACCCCAACAATCAAACGGTTTAATAACAAGAGAATAATTCATAGGCATTTCATTACGTCTAGAAATATTTCCAACCCTTTGACATTGATCACAAGATAAAACGAATTTTCTAGCATCTTTAAAGAGAGTAGGCCAATAAAAACCTGATTGTAGAACTTTATGTGCAGTTCTATCTCCAGCGTGATGTCCTCCATAAGCACTACTATGACATTTTCTCAATATCTCTCGTTGTTCATTTTCAGGAACACATCTTCTCATAATACCATCAACACCTTGTTTATATAAGTGTGGGTCATCCCAAAAATAATGCCTCAAATCATAGAAGAATTTTCTTCTTTGCTGAGCTGTAAAGGTAGGAGGCAAATACTTCAAAACAATAAAGTTAGCATAATCAGCATACCATGGACTCTGTTGAGAGCTCACTTTTATTTCAGCTAACTGTTCATTAGGAAAACTATCATTAACAGGAATAGGGTCATCAGGGATATTTTCTAATCTAGACAAATTATCAGCAACGTGATTTTCAGCACCCTTCCTATCCACAATATGTAAATCAAACTCTTGTAAAATAAGAACCCATCTAATAAGCCTAGGCTTAGCATCTTTATTTTCCATAAGGTACTTAATAGCAGCATGATCAGTATGAATAGTAACTTTAAAATCAACAATATACTGCCTAAATTTAGCACAAGCAAAAACTACATCTAGGAATTCTTTCTCAGTGGTAGCATAATTCTTTTGAGCTGCATCAATAGTTTTACTAGCATAATGAATAACATTTAAGTTCTTATCTATCCGCTATCCAAGAACAACACCTACAACATAATCACTAACATTACACATAATTTCAAATGGTAAATTCCAATCAGGTGGTTGAACAATAGGGGCAGATATTAAAGCCTTCTTTAAAATTTCAAAAGCTTCTTTACAATCTTCATCAAAAACAAATGGTACATCTTTTTGAAGAAGATTAGTAAGAGGTTTTGATATTTTAGAGAAATCTTTAATGAACCTTCTATAGAAACCAGCATGACCAAGAATACTACGAGTACCTTTGACATCCCTGGGACAGGGTATTTTCTCAATAGCTTCAACTTTAGCTCTATCAACTTCAATACCTCTTTCAGAGATTTTATGTCCAAGAACAATTCCTTCATTAACCATAAAATGGCATTTCTCCCAGTTAATAACAAGATTAGTCTCCTCACATCTCTGCAAAACTTTATCAAGATTCTGCAAACAATTATCAAAAGAAGTTCCATAGACAGAGAAATCATCCATGAAAACTTCCACAACTTTTTCACAAAAACCATGAAAGATAGCAGACATGCATCTTTGAAAAGTAGCAGGAGAATTACATAACCAAAAGACATACGTCTATAAGCATAGGTTCCATAAAGACAGGTGAAAGTTGTTTTCTCTTGATCAAGCTTTTTATTAACAGCAATTTGAGAAAACCCAGAATAACCATCAAGAAAGCAGAAATGAGTTTTCTTAGACAACCTTTCTAACATTTGAATCAATAAAAGTCAAAGGATAATGATCTTTCTTGTTGACTTTGTTAACCTTCCTAAAATCAATGCACATCCTATAACGAACTACTACTCTTTGAGGAATGATTTCATTATTTTCATTTGGTACAACAGTCATCCCTCCCTTCTTAGGGACACAATGCACAGGACTAACCCATCTACTCTCAGCGATAGGATAAATAATACCAGCATCAACGAGTTTCAGTACCTGATTTCTTACCACATCCTTCATTTTAGGATTTAAACGCGTTGATGCTCAACAACTGGCTTTCAATCAGGCTCACTATTAATAGCATGCTGACAAATAGCAGGATAAATCTCTTTCAAATCATCAAGAGTGTAACCAATAGCACCTCTCCGTGTCTTCAATATCCCCAATAATTTCTCCTCTTCTTTATCAGAAAGTTGAGACCTAATAATAACAGGATATAATTTCTTATCATCAATGTGAGCATATTTAAGATTATCTGGCAAAGGCTTTAAATCAAAAACAGGATCCTCCTTGGGTGGTAATGTTGTACCCAAGTCTTCCATGGGTAAATTATATTTCAGCATTGCTGGCTGATGTAGGAAAATCTCATCAATTTCATTCCTTTCTTCCATAAAGACATCACTTTGGTGGTCTTCCATGTATTGCTGCAAAGGATTGTTAGGATCAAGAGCAATAGCAACCAACTGTTCAACTCTATAGTTCCCACTAGGCAATTCAGCTTCATAAGGTGCTTTAGCAAATTTGGAGAAATTAAATTCATAAGACTCTCCATCAAACTTTGTAACAATTTTCTCCGTTTTACAATCAATAACAGCACCACAAGTGTTTAAGAAAGGTCTATCAAATATAATAGGACAAGTATCACTAGCAATCCTTTGGAGAAATAGTTTCTCTATTAGCAGGATAGTTAGTTTTACCACACAAGACCTCCACATCTCTAACAATACCAATTGGAGAAATAGTTTCTCTATTAGCAGGTTGAGTAATCACATCAATGTCTTCAAGTTCCCAAGAACCAATTTCATGCATAATTTCTTTATAAAGCTCATAAGGAATAGCACTAGAACTGCACCAATATCACATAAACCATAGTAACAATGTTCACCTATCCTAACAGATAGCACATGAACACTAGGTTTCCTAGATTTACTAGGATGAGAGAAAATATTAGAAGCATCTTCACAAAATATAATGTGTCCCTCTTCTACATTTTCAGAAACAAGGTCCTTTACTATTGCTACTGTAGGTTCTACAGGTTTCCTTGCACTTTTATTAACCACACTAGCTAACATAGAGTGTTCTTTTACCTTAGCAGGGAAAGGCATTTTATCAATATAAGGTTCAGGCACAATAGAATCAACAGTATGAACTTCTATATCTCTAGGAGGAACACAATTAACAGTATATTTATAAGGTGCATGGTACTTATCCCATTCCTTTTTAGGAATATCAATGTAAGAAGCAAAAGCCTTATATAAGTTTGCAGCAACTTGAGAATCAAGACAATAAACAATACTAACATTATGAAAATCCTCAGATGACATAAAGGTTGTAATGCATTCATAGTCATAATTTATACCTGACTTTCTACCTTTGTTATTCTCCCATAATTTAGTGTTTTCTTGAATACGGTCAAGAAGATCCCATTTAGCTTCATCCTTCATACGTGTAAATGATCCAGAACAAGAAGCATCCAATAAATCCTTATCATGAAGAGGAAGCCTTGCATAGAAATTATTAATAACAATATTACTGGGAAGCTCATGAATGGGGCATTTGAGCATTAGTAACTTCAGTCTCCCTCATGCTTGGGCAATACTCTCTCCGTATTGAGGCAAAAAATTATATATATAATTCGATCTCTATGGATTTCACTTGGAGGATAGAATTTAGAATAAAAGAGAGGTACAATTTCCTCCCATTCAATAGTCTGGCTATTTTTCAGCAGTTTGAACCATTCAGAGGCTCGACCTGTCCATGATATAGAGAATAATTCCCTCTTCACTTGGCTCATTGTAGTACCTGCATACTTGAGAAACTCGCATAATTCGTGTAAAACGAGCAAATGATCACCAGGATGGACATTTCCATCACCTGAATAGCAGTTATCCGTAACATGTTTAACAATCTTTATATGTATTTTATAAGGATCCAAATCATCAGGCGGTAGGTCACTTACTACCCTAGCAGTGGCAGCAGTGCCCGCAAATAAGGACTCAAAAGGAGTTCCAAACAAAGTGTAATAAAGCAGTAGACAGAAATAAAAACAGCACTTACAGCAGAAGCTTCCTTTATCAATTCCACTTCCCAATAGCGCTTCACTCCCCGGCAACGGCGCCAGAAAATAGTCTTGATGACCGAAAAATATAGGGGGTGTATCGTAGTACTTTCGATAAATAAGAGTGTCGAACCCAACGAGGAGCAGAAGGTGTTGACAAGCAGTTTCGATGAAGGAATAACTGTAAATACTGGAAAATAGATTTGTAGGGGTTTTTGATATTGCAGATAAATAAAGTGCGAGTAAATAAATGCAGTAGTAATAATTGCAGCCAGTGGCCCAATCCTTTCTTCAGCAAAGCACAAGCCGATGAGTTTACTTATGATTAACAAACGTTCTCGAGGACACACGGGAGGTTTCTGTCAAGTGCTTTTGTTCCATGCTGCTGAATAATGTTCGGTGTTTTGATAAGTGTTGTGTGGCTGAACCTATGCAATGTACCGTCCCATCCAATACTAATACATACTTGTGATTATACCCCTTGCAAGCATCCGAACTACAAGAAAGTAATTAAGAAATAAATCTAACCACAGCTTTAAACTCCGGGATCCTACGCTCCCTCGTGTAATGGTTACCTAACGGGGGTTTAGGTTTGTGTCACTCCGGCAACCCCACGATTAGTAGACAAATACACGATGCATTACCCTAGGCCCATAAATGGTGAAGTATCATGTAGTCGACGTTCACATGACATCACTAGAAGAATAACACCACAACTTAAATATCAAACATTAAATATTACTCAACATTACTTCACTACTAACAACTTGACTTCTCCCATGTCCTCAAGAACAACACGAACTACTCACAACACATCATATGGATCATGATCATAGGTGATATAATCGATGATAACAATCTGGTCATAAAGTGCAAACACCGATAAATCTCACAAGCATCAACTACTAACAAGTAATCCACACCGGGAGAGAGATCTAGTGCAAAACAACGATAGAGACCCCTAATTGTTACAGCGGGATGAAGGTGGATGATGAGGGTGATGGTTCTGGTGGTGATGACGATGATGATGACGATCTTGATGATGCCCGGAGTGATGACGGTGACTATGGCGGTGATTTCCCCTCTCCGGAGAGGAATTTCCTCGACAGATTTCTCCCTGCCAGAGAGCTTTTCTCTCTCGGGTGTTTTCCGCCCCGCAGCAGCAGCGGAATAATTCTTCGAGGATGGAATGAGGCTTAGGGTTCCCTCGGGGCCAGGGGAGCCAAAGATGACCCCGGGAGGTGGGTCAGGGTAGCCACACCCCTAGGTGGCGCGGCCAGGGGCGCGCCACCCCTAGGTGTGGGCCCCTGGTGGCCCCCCTCCGGCTCTCCTTCTGGCTGAGTTCCTCCTATGAACTTTTAGGAACCCCCGGATGTCCCCCTTCTTCTTTTGATCTTCAGAAATATGGTATCTCGACAGTGCTTTTTCCATCAGATTTCTGGTCTCGGTGTTTATTCTCCAAAAATTATAAAACATGCAAAATAAGATAAAACAACATAAGAGATGAATCATAACATGAATATATCAATGAATAACAGAAAATTTTGATATAAAATAGTGATGTAAAATGGACGTATCAGGCATGAACCCACTTGGAGTTATTAGCATCTACTTGGCCAGAGCATCTAATAATAACGTAGAGCATAGAAGATCATAAATAACTTATGCTACTTCTACGGATCCGTGGTCTAGGGATAACATTCAACATTCATCAGATCCCAGCAAACACAACATGTAGCATTACATAAAGATGATTTCGATCATGTATGGCAGCTCACGAGATCTAAACATGAGGTACAAAGTGGATACGACAACCATCTAGCTACTATCCGTGGTCCAGGGATGAGCTAATCACACATCACTTAGGAGGAGGGAATGGTGGTGTAGACCCCTCCGGTGATGAATTCCCCTCCCGGCAGGGTGCCGGGGAGAGCTCTAGAACCCGCCCGATCTCGGGATGACGATGACAGCGGCCTCGGGTGTTTCTCGGGACGAAGTGGTATATTTTTAGGGTTGACGTATCGGGGGGTATAAATAGTCCAGGGGCACGCCGCCTATGGTGTTGCCCCCTCCGGGCCTCTTCAGGACTCCGTGGAAACTTCGGGAATTCTAAGACATCCGGACTTCGAATTTTCCAGTTCCGAGAATATTTCCAGAACAACTTTCCTGAAACTAAAAAGGAACAAAACAGGGAACTGGCTCTCTAGCATCTTGTCAATAGGTTAGTCCATAAAATCGATAAAAATGACATAAAGTGCATAGCAAACATGTAGAAAACAACATGAAAAAAACATGGAACATCAGAAATTAAGGATACGTTTATGACGTATCAACATCCCCAAGATTAGTTCCTACTCGTCCTCGAGTAGGTAAACGATAAAAACACATAATTTCTGAGGTGACATGCTACAAACATTAACTTGATCATCAATAATGTAAAAGCATAAGTAAGATGAGATCATAGAACTTCAACACAAACATGATAAATAAAATTTTAACAATAATCGATAGCAATCACCTTGCATCATGAGAAGTAACACAAATAAAAGATCATGACTAACAATGCACACAAAGTTATACGTTTGTTTCAAGTATAGAGAAAACATGGAAAAGTGATATTTCGCTAGTCATTAATAGTGGGGCAAAACATAAATGCCAGGACACCTTCAAAGTTCATGAGGAAGACTAGAACAAATAATTAGAGAACATCATGAATCAATTAATAATGTTTCTGGGACAAATTCACATTAAACTCAGAATGGAAACTATTCTCTCTCAACTGTGCATATAGTTAGAAGATGGAGACTCAACATAAAAGTAAAAGAAAGGCCCATCGCAGAGGGAAGCAGGGATCAACTCATGTGCTCGAGCTTTTATTTTATTTAACAGATGTATCGAAACCATTTTTATGAGAGGTGTATGCTTATGTCAACGAATGGTAAACAGAAAATACAGTACGTCACAACCAACTATACTTCACAAGAGCGGATCCTATAGAAGGAGGCATCTGGGTAGAAGGTCATCCCTCTTTCTCTTTTGTTTACACAATTATGCTTTGATTGATAAATCAGGGGAAAAATAGTGAAGATAATTTGTTGTTATTAATTTGGGGCTGGGCACCCTGCTGCTAGATCTTCTATCAATTGGATAAGCGAATGAAGCCACTAGTCCAGGGTGTGAAAGTCCAATCAACAAGTGAGATAAATATTCTTTATTTACGTCCACATGAGCTAAAACAGGAGCACAAAACAGGAGTAATTTTGAAAGTTTTAAAGGTAAGACATGAGCAATTTAGTTTAGAGTGGCGGTTAAATACCACATGTAGGTAGGTACGGTGGACACATTGGGAAAACTTTTGAAGGGAATATGCCTGAGAGGCAATAATAAAGTGGTTATTATCTTATTCCTTGTTTATGATGAATATTTATTTCTCATGGTAGAATTGTATTAACCGGAAACATTGATACATGTGTGTTTAATAAACAAACAAAGGTTCCTGTTTTGGGAAAGTTTTAAAGGTAAAACATGAGCAATTTACTTTGGAGTGGCGGTTAAATACCACATGTAGTTAGGTATGGTGGACACATTTTGCAAACTTTAAGTTTTGGGAGTTGGGTGCACGAGTAGAGCTCATACTCAGTATAGGTGGAGGCTAGCAAAAGACTGGGAGCAAAAAATCAAGAGAGCATAAGAGCCATAATCATGCATAGCGACATAAACATAATTATCAAAGCATAAGTGGTACCACAAGTTAAAAACTAAATGATCATAGAGACTATAAGTGACTGGTTCATAGTCATAAACATGGTGTGAGCATGCGCCAAGTCAACCAAATAAAACATTCAAAGGAGAACACCACAAACTTATGCTTCAATATGACAAGAACAACTCATGATTATTTCAATGGCACATTAAACACTCTCAGCCTATTTGAGACTAATCATGCTAATAAATAACCACTAGGATTTAGAACTAAAATAACATCTAGCATGACATGAAAAATTCTAGCCACAGTCTATATAAGCTTCTACTTGCAGAGTTATAAATTCTACTTCAAGCAACAGTTTCTTTTTGCAGCAAGCACCATACAAAATATGTTGAAACAATAAATCTCTAAATGATACAGCAAGAAAACATGAGAGTACTTTCACAACACTACTAAAATTAACAGCTCGTAATAAAAGATGCAAAGAAAACAAGAACTAAGAATACGAGCATAACTAGTATTCAAACGAAAAAAGCGAAGCATGTCTCTCTCCCAAACAAGGAATGATAGGGCCCAACTATATTATTGAAGCAAGGAAAACAAAATAAAACAAGAGAAAACAAAAGAAAAACAAACAGACGCTCCAAGTAAACTTCATACGATGTGACCGAATAAAAATATAGTTTCACTAGAAGTGACCTGATAGATTGTTGATGAAGAAGGGGATGTCTTGGGCATCGCCAAGCTTAGATGCTTGAGTCTTCTTATAATTTGCTTGGATGAAACACAGGGGCATCCCCAAGCTTTGACCTTGCACTCTTCTTGATCACATATATCACCCTCTTCTCTTGACCCTTGAAAACTTCCTTCACACTACACTCAAAGAGTAATTCACATTAGAGGGTTAGTGCAACAATAAAAAATCCATGTATTTTGTATGGGCACAAGTTCTATTGATACTTTTAAACATTATCTACAACCACTGATGTTTCGTGAAGCAAAGAAATCCACTTGACATCGTAAAAGAGCAAATGCAAGAAAAATGGCAGAACCTATCAAAACCAAAACAGTCTATAAAGACGATTTTTTTTGATCACTTCTGTTTCTCAGATCAAAAAACTTAAATAACAAAAAAGTTGCGCAATTAGCTAAGAAATAAGCACAAGAAATTTCAGGTCATTCTGATTTTCCTGTGAATTACACGATTTTTTACGGTGGACAGCGGAAATCTGTTTCCTGCGTAGAAATCCAAAACCAACTCCAACCCTCGTCAGAAACTTTACTTGGCAGAACTAAAACATGAAAATAAAGATACAAAAGAGTTGCTACAGAAGTATACAACCCCTTGACTCAAAGAAAATAGAGAAAAACAAAGCAAAAATAAAACCATGGGCTATATCCTAAGAAGTGCTTTTCTTTAACGCCTTTTAGCTAGGCCCAGAAAAGTGGAATCAAGTGTTTTCAAGTGAAGAATTATCCAAATAAATAATTTTCTCCAAGACCCCAATTGTAGCAATGGGTACCTTAGACACCCCTGAAGATGATTCAACATGCAAATCACTTTTAGTTTCACTAAAAGTTCTATTAATTTTAAGCACATTAGGGGATTTCGGTTTAGGTACCTTAGGGACATACATAATTGTTTTCCCTTTTCCCACAGAAGGTTTTTCCCTTTTAAACTTAAGAGAAGAAAAGGTTGAGCTTAAAGTTTCCATAGCCTCCTCTAATTTACCAATCCTCGTATTTTGACTATCATGGATATTGCTAGATTCTAAAACAATGAGTTTCTTGTTGATACTTACTATTGATTCATTAACTTTGCTAGCATTATTAAGGAACTTTGGAAAAAAATTCTCCATAGAGTTTAGCTTTTAAATAACATCGTCTAAAGTGATCTCAGTTTTAACAACCTTAGTAGGTGGTGTTCCAACTAAACTTTCAATTAAATTACACGCCTCCAAAGCACGTGTTCCCAGGAAAATTACCGCATGTAAGAGTGACTAGAACATACCTATACCAGCTAGTAATACCAACATAAAAATTCCTAAGAAGGATTAAAGTGGAATATTTCTTAGTGCATCTATTATGAGCATCACTTATCCTATACCAAGCATCTTTCAAACTTTATCCACCTTGTTGCTTAAGGTTACGAACTTCAACCTCAGGAACACTCATTTTAGCAAGACTAAAAACAGGAATAAAACTACAGCTAGAATAAGAACTAATTTTTTGTGTTTTTGATAAATAGAAGCAAACAAGACAATAAAATAAACTAAGCAAAACTAAAACAAAGTAAAGAAATTGGAAGTGAGAGACTCACCTTGCAGAAATTCTCTTCCTCCCCGGCAACGGCGCTAGAAAAGTAGCTTGATGGTGCAGATCTTGCACTCGTTGGGAAACCCCAAGAGGAAGGTATGACGAGAACAGCAGCATTTTTCCCTCAGTAAGAAACCAAAGATTAATCGACCAGTAGGAGGAAGGAGTAACTTCAGAAGGTTGAAGCAGCTGAGATGGCAGGGCGCACTACCGGTTCAGAAGCAACGTGGAACCTACACAACACAATCAAATCACTTTTCCCCGACGAAGCAGTGAGGTTGTCAATCTCACCGGTTTTGCTGAACACAAAGAGGTTAAACGTATCGTGTGGAAAACATTAGGATAACAGTATGAAAGTAGTAGCAGCAGTCTGAAAACAGTGTGAAAGCAGTGTGTGTATTATCAAAATGAGAAAATGGACCGGGGTCCACAGTCCAATAGTGGTGTCTCTCTGTGAAAGATAAATAACATTTGTGTTGAACAAATTACAGTTGGGAAATTGACAGAAATGAAGGTTGCACCGTAGTGCATATGCAAGATATAAAGATTACTATGTGATTCATGCGGGCATTACAACAAAATACATAGTTTGTCATTCAACTGCATATGTGACTAATAATGTACCCTCTGAATATCATCCGAACAAACGTTGGGTATTAAGTTGCAAGCAACAGATTATCGCAGTAAGCAAAGTGTGTAATGTAAACTAAGTAAACACCATTGTTTTCTCCCTAATGGCAACAACACATCCTCCATCCGTCACGTTTCTGTCACTCGAGCACAGATGCAAAGGAGGCATGAACCCACTATCGAGCATAAATACTCCCTCTTGGAGTTACTAGCATCTACTTCGACAGAGCATCTACTAATAATGGAGAGCGTGCAAGATCATAAATAACATATGCATGAAGTTAACATGATAGATTGATAATCAGAAGACAAAGCATTCAACATTCATCAGATCCCAGCAAACACAACATCTGGCATTACATAAAGATGATCTCGATCATGTAGGGCATCTCACGAGATCTAAACATGAGGTACAAATTGGAAAGACAACCATCTAGCTACTGCTATGGACCCGTAGTCCAGGGATGAACTACTCACGCATCACTTCGGAGGAGGGCATGGTTGAGTACACCCCTCCGGTGATGAATTCCCCTCCCGGCAGGGTGCCGGGGAGAGCTCCAGAACCCTCCCAATGTCGAGATGACGATGACGACGGCCTCGGGTGTTTCTCGGGACGAAGTGGTATAATTTTAGGGTTGACGTATCGGGGGTACAAATAGGCGATAGGGCGATGGCGGTGAAGGGCCCGAGGGGCCCACACCACCCTAGGCACGGCCAGCGGGGGGGCGTGCCGCCCTATGGTGTGGCCCACCTGTGAGCCCCTCCCCCTTCCGGGCCTCTTCGGGACTCCGTGAAACCCTCGGGAATTCTAAGACTTACAGACTTCGAATTTTCCAATTCCGAGAATATTTCCAGAACAACTTTTCTGAAACTAAAAATAGCAGAAAACAGGGAACTGGCCTCTGCGGCATCTTGTCAATAGGTTAGTCCGTAAAATCGATAAAATGACATAAAGTCCATAGCAAACATGTAGGAAACAACATGGAACATCATAAATTAAGGAAACATTTATGAAGTATCACATGCCTCCTTTGCATCTGTGCTCGAGTGACAGAAACGTGACGGATGATGTGTTGTTGCCATTAGGGAGAGAACAACGATGTTTACATTGTTTACATTACACACTTTCCTTACTGCGATTATCTGTTGCTTGCAACTTAATACCCAAAGTTTGTTTGGATGATATTTCGAGGGTGGATTATTAGTCATAGATGTAGTTGGAAAACGGTCTATGAGTCTTATTGTAATGCCCGCATGAATCACATAGTAATCATCATGTCATGCATGTTCAATTATCTATAAATTGTCCAGCTGTAATTTTTTCACCACACATGTTATCTATCTTTTATGGAGAGACACCACTAGTGAACTGTGGACCCCGGTCCAATTTGTCATACTGATAATACAACCACTGTAATTACTATTTTCACACTGCAACTTTTGTTTTCACATTGTTCTCATACTGTTTTCCACACCATACATTTAACCTCTTTCTTATCAGCAAAACCGGTGAGATTGACAACCTCACTGCTTTGTTGGGGCAAAGTGAATTGATTGTGTGGTGTAGGTTCCACGTTGCTGCTGAATCAGGTAGTGCGCCCTACCACATCAACTGCATCAACCTTCATAAGTTTCTTGTCCTCCTACTGGTCGATTCAACCTTAGTTTCCTTTATGAAGGGAAAACTTGCTATTGTGCTCTTCACACCTTGCACTTGGGGTTTCCAACAAGGGTGTCAATTACACCATCACTCCTCTCTCCCCCTTCTCCAATTTCTAATCTCAGCCCCCACACATGCACCGCGACCACGCCACGGAGGGGGACGCCAAGTCCACACCACCGCCTGAGGACGCCAAGTCCACACCACCGCCTGAGGACGCCGCCGCCCGCACCACCGCCCATAGGATGCCGTTGCGCATGTCGCCTTGATGCCTCCACCACTCCTTGTATCAGGGTGAGCTTCCTGTCCTCTTCCTCTCCTCGTATAGATACTGCTAATCCTCGATGTCGCATTGTGTTAGAATTAGAAACCTTAGACTTAGGAGACCTAAAATTTGTTAGATCCCTAGAACTCATGAACCCTAGATTTATTTGTTCGATCCTAGAACTTCTCATGTCGAGACATCGTAGTAAGGATCATGGACGGGGGTGCCATAATCCTACAGGTAGAACCGCGGGGGGGCGTTGAAAAACTGTAAACGAGAACACATGTGTTACACAGGTTTGGTACGTCGTAACTAGGCGGTGTTCCTACTCCTGCAATCTCACTAAAATCAGGGCTAAAGCCTGAAGTATACAAAGTACAATTGTGTGTATAGTTTCGCTAACTCGGCAAGGATGAACTTCCCGGCGAGTTGGCTTCTAGCTAACTTGTTCTTTTCCTTGCTTCCGTCCGGCTTTATATAGATAGCCATACTAAGGCTTACAAGAAGGAAACCTAGAAGACTACGGAAAGTATCTAACTTGAAAAGTAGGGAATCCTGCTTCTCCTCCAAGTCGCACCATGTTGGACCGTGGTCCGGGTTCTTCTAGAATCCGGCTTCCTGCGCGTCAGCTTATTGGGCCACCAATGGACTTTGTTCCATTACCTGTGGGCCACCCTGGTAATCCGGCCTTCGTCCAATGCCGGATATACCCCTATTTAGCATATATCTGACAGTAGCCCCCAAGAAGTATTAAGACTATATTTTGCCTCCCTTCGTGGACTTGTATTCTTTTCAAAAATGTCGGCATTTTTTCTTGATTGTTCTTTCAACAAAAATCTTCAATGCCAAACTCGGATTTACCGAATCCGTCTTTTCTTCCACGAATCTTCGCGGAGAAGGAAACTGTAACACAAGCGGTGAAATCTTGCTCACGTCACAAACTTCTGGGTTCAGTCAAAAGACTGAAACCGTATCCCTGACAGGTTCTCGCGCGAGAAACGAGGAGATACCAATTATCACCCCTGTCCCCTCGTTTCCCAGATTTCTCGGCGATACATGCGTCAATCATCCAACGGCTAAAAGAGTCGTTGGAACTATGTTAGCGTAATCCTGGCTATAAATAGCTGTCTTGGGGCCTCCGGCTCTCCTTCCGCACCAACTTCCTTCTCGTGCCCCTAGAGCACAAACAACTCACAGCCTCGAGCGAAGGAACACATAGAACGAGCCCGGCCTAGAACCTCACCGGAATCCTATCATCGGTGGAGTTTGCTTGATTCCACTGTTGTGCCGCCCGAAAAATGACCACTGGAAGCCCTGCTCACGCATCCGAGATCGCCTCCAACGTCGACGCCGCCATACAGGACATCATTAAAGACCTCGACCCTGCCGCCGGAACTCCTCTGAGCTCTTCTACAGCCGCGCCGGAATATCCCGAGAGCGCACCGGTGGGCGTGGATCTTAATCCCGCCGCCGAAACCATGCCTCCACCATCGTTTTAGTGACCCGAGCATACCACTTCATGTTGTAGTACGCCAGTCGTTGATATAACACTCACAGAACACCGTTCCGCAAATATTACATCCCTCAGGGTGGTACAGCAGAAACATTGCGGGACTTGATTGTCATACAACAAATATATTACAAAACAAAATGTGCTGACAAGAGAATGAGCTCATGATGAGGTAATCTCATTATTGAAGTTAGAACGACAACTGAAAAAGTAAAGCAGATGCATACACGGGAACTCAACAGCCAATTATAGAGTCCATGGCTTCTCGATTCGACCGTGTTAGGTATTTGTTTCAGACTAGGCTAAACCTAGTCAGACTCAGCCCCCTCAGGGTCAGCTCCGTACTGGATGGTGTAGTCGAGCCCTTCCACTCCTCCGGAGAGATCCTGCTCCTCGTAGTAGATATCGTCTTGGCCTCCGAGGATATTGAAGGATGTTTCGTCTAAGTTCTCATAGCCTAAACATGGGGTCAAACGGGATTGAATGATTAACGAGCGTTACTCAACAAGTTCATCAAGTACGGAAGTAATTGATGCACTAACTACGGTCCTCGACTCTAGAGAGTCTAGACAGATGCAATGTTTTGTCAAACTTTCTTCAAGAGATTGCTTTTAATACTGAAAACTATGCCCGCCAGTCTTCACAGGACTAGAACTTCATGGAGTTACCTTTCCTGCAGCGTTCGCAGTTCCATCCTGGAACAAGGGGTAACATTCCACATCCTTTTACACTCTGCAAAGGTGCGTTACTTTACCCATGGGCGACCAAGACCATGTTTCACAACCAGGCGCGCGATCCTGTCCACTCCCACTCAGGTGTGGGGCCCGGTTGTTAGTCCAAGCCAAACTGTGCTTCTCCACACAACGCATGCCCACCCATTTCCACCAGCAGGTTGAACCCCTGAATCCACCCCACACGATAGAGATCTAGGCGCCCCTGGCAGACACTCATAGACCCTAGAGTCCGCAGGAATTAAGGGATCCCACCCATGTGCATGTAGTCTCGCAAGACCTACAGCGTACGTCTCTGGCAGCCCGTTGAAATACGAACGAGAGAAGATCACAGCTGACTTACTCCCCCATAGAAGACCCATGGTTAACGCGGTATTTACAGCGCAAGAATTCTGACGGCGGTGGTGATTAATCCTAGGTAATACTTTCCTATGCAGATGGAACCTTCCTTTGACATATTCATCTTACCATGGTTCCATCCGCCCACCAAACAGAACACTACCAGTCTGGTAGTCATTCAATTAGTCATATTATTATAAAAGTATGATCATGCATTCTTTTGAGCGGAGGTGGTATTACGATAAGGTTTTTAAAATTAGTTGTTATGAAATATTTCAAAGGACATGAGCAAGTGATGAACTTGCCTCGATATGGACAGGTAATGAAATCGGATGCTTGGCAGCAGATCCTAACTTCCTTGTTCTACAAAACACCATCATTGTCTGGTAAAGACAATGTTTAAAGAAGCAAATGATGCTATTATGCATAATGATGATATGTATGCGTTTTTAACTAAATGATTATTTGGGTGTACTAAGTCTTTTGTGGTAGTCTATTGTTTGTGAAATTAATGATTATTATTATTAATTTTTTATTATTTTTATTTATTTTACTGATTTAGTAATTTTTTTCTAAGAAAACATTTATTTTGGAGTGTTTTGAAATGATCAAATTATTGAAATAAGTTTGAGAGAATATATTTATATTTGATTAAATAGATTTGAATTCTTCTATATTTTCTAATCAAGGTTTTATTATTAAAATATTAATTTTAACCATAAATTTAAGACTATAAGTATTATTGAATTATTTTCCTTAATTTTAGTATACAAATTCTTTACTGGATTTAAAATTAACTTTATTGTAATTTTTTTGGAAATTTATAGGAATTTTATTTATCATTTGTTATTATTTTTAATTCTTTATTAAGGAATTGGTCAAATGACCAATATGCTCTTCAGGCTGACAGGTGGGTCAACCCGTTCGGCTGGCCGAGCCACACCATAAGCACACTCGCGCGCCCCCTCTCCTCTCACCTCCACCTCGCCCCCGGGCGACTCCCAGGCGATTGGGTCGCCTCCGCCTCCGGCGATTTTCCCCGACTCACTCCGGCCACCCCCGCCGCCGTGGATGGACGCAAACCATGTGCCACCTCGCCCTCTACCTCTTCCTCCATCTTGATCTTCTTTTTGCTTGTTATGCCTCTCGTGCAAATGCAAACCTAACCCTAGGGTTCGGGAGCCCGAGGCGCCCACCCCTCTCCAGTGTGTGCCTGCTCCTCGAGGTATCCAGGGTGCTCCTGTGCTGCTCTGGCGTTGCTGCTGCTTTCCCATGGTCACTGATGGTTGCAGTGACGAAGCGCTGCCAGGACGGCCTCCTGGAGTTTAACCGCGGGCCTCGTCGCTGTTCTGCGCTTCTCCAACTAGCTGTGGTCACCACGATGGTGACCACCTGTGAGTGCCTCCTCTCCTTCTTCTCTCTCTGTCCCCTTCCCCCACTCTCTCTGCCTCCTCCCTCCTTTGCTCCGGAGCATGGCCCTCGTGCTAGTGTTCATGCCATAATTCCATGAGGTACCTCTGTGAGGTTGTTGCTGGATTGTTTAGGTCTTAGAAATTTTTCCAATGGAACCCTTCGTAGAGAGGCTATGAAGGAATTGTTCCATTCTAGGATAAAATGGAAACACAGATGCTTTAGGTGGAATGACTTAGCACTTAGGAATTATCTTTCTGACACAAATCTGCTGTGGACATTATTTTGGGATTATTCGAGGATGCTTGTGATGGAAAATTTATCAGGGATTTATTCCCTGTGCCTTTGCTGTGAAGAGATCCCTTAGGATATCTCCCTGTGGTTAGGTACTGCGGCTTGCAGTCAGTTGGACATAGCTCACAAATATGTGTTGCTTCAATACTTTCTATGGGTGTATTTTATTTTGATAGGTGTTACTCTGAATCATAAGTTCAGAGAATATGCCATCATCCCTGATTTTCTTTTTCTGCTTACATGCCCTTATGAAGTTGTGTTGAGGTATCAGATCCTTGGATCTAATGCCCAGCAACTATATTGATGACGTGTGATGTGATACAGTAGCTCTTTGGCTTAAAGCTTGATTCGGGATCCTATTTACTGATAAGATCTATGCTCTATTGATCTGTTGTCCTTGTGCATCACTTGATAAGAACAAGTTGTTACACTCCATGGTTTTTTTCTCTGAAATTTACTTACGAAGAACAGATTTCTTGCACTTGCTTATTTTGCCCCTAAGCCTATGATGCATAGCCTGAGGCCCCTCTTTAATAATAACAGATAACTAACTTGATGCTTTTATCCCCTATGATGAGTTATAGCATAGCACTTCTATGCCCCTCTGAGGGTACTAAACCCCCAACCCATCCCTGTGCAACTAGCCAGTGAATGGCTTAGATGGTACATAGATATTCACCTTATGTGATGAGCAAAAGGTTCGTGTCTTTTGGTGCTTTGTGGCTTGCTTGATTTACTCATGCTACTTCACTGTGCCTTAGCCTTGTGATCTTGGTTGTTGGTTTGTAATCGGATGCTCCAGTACCTGTGGGAGCTTATGGGTGGATGATTTGGTGGTGTTGCTTCTTCCTGTTCTTGGTTGCTTTGACAACCCGAGCAATAACTAGGGAAAGTGTGATGCGATCCCCTCCCCTTGCGGCTGATGTGGTATATATACCACAACAGTGGTCTTGACAGCACCAAAGTGTGCTGATGAATGTGATGTTTGCTTGTGTGCTAGGCTGAGAAGATCTTTTGACTAGGCAGTGCGGCTGGTCTTATCCTAGTCTGCTTTTTTTCCTATGCCGCCAGTTGTATTTCCTGACCCTTCGTGTGATGCTGGTATGAGGCCATCTCTATTAGAAAAGAGACTACACATATTTATTAACCCAATCATGAGCCCATCAGTGCAACACACTAACAATCTGAGGGTACTAATCCCTCCTAATCTTTCTGTTTTTGTTTTTTGTTTTATTTTGTAGGTGAAGAAGATATCAGATACTAAGGATTAGATAGGTCTTAGTTTTAGTAACAAATCCCTCTAATGAGACACATGTAATATTGTTGTAATATTTCTATTATGGAAATCAATTGTAAAGACTTTGTATCCTGTGTTGTAATTAATAAAATTTAATTGTTTTCTGTTTTTTCTATACTTATTCATATAGGAAATATTCAATATTTGTTATCTCATGTATGTGTCCATTGAATTATATTTAGGATATAATCCTGTTTATCTAATTTGAATTCCAAATTCAAATACAACTCAAATTTAAACTCCAACGTTCCTAAATTTAAATAATTCAAACTTTTAACTCCAAATTCAAAATATAACCTAAAGGTCATGTCAAAATTCCATCAACTTCCAGTGTCTACCTCTATGTAAGAATCAGAATATTGATGAAACCTCAATCACTCCAGGGTTTTGGTTTTGCGAAAAAATTATTCGGGTTTTACAAACACATGCATGCAGATGCACAAATTAATATTCTACCCTCCCCCCCATGAGTTCCTAAACACTGGGACATTACAGTCTTCCCTCCTTAACGAGAACTTTGTCCCGAAGTTGTAACAACAATACCTGAAGAGCTCGGGGTAGTTTTGTCGTAACTCCTCTTCTTTCTCCCAGGTAGCTTCACGTTCAGGGTGATGTTTCCATTGTACTTTGCAGTACTTTATTGCTCGATTCCGGAGTCTCTTCCAGTCTTCTGCTAGAATCTTTTCTGGTTCCTCCACATATGTGAGGTCTGATTCCAATTCTAGCTCCTCCTGATTAATAGAATCTTCCGGTTCCTTCAAACACTTACGGAGTTGTGATACGTGGAAAACATTATGGACTTGCTTCAATCTCTCGGGTAGCTGTAGAGTATAAGCTACATTCCTATTCTGTGCCAGAATCTTGTAAGGTCCTATGTATCGAGGACTTAACTTTCCTTTAACTCTGAACCTCATAAACCCTTTCATCGACTAACTCGGAGATAGACCATATCTCCAATTTTTGGTTCCCATGTTCTTCTCTTCTGATCAGCATAACTTTTCTGATGACTTTGAGCTATTTTCAGACGGTCTCTGATGATATCAACAATGTTCTATTGATCCTTGACATAGTCTGGTTCAAACTCAGACTTGCCTCCGGTCTCGAACCAACATATTGGTGAAATACATTTCCGTCCATTAAGTACTTCAAAGGGTGCAGCTTTCAAACTGCTTTGATAACTTCTATTGTATGAGAATTCTGATAATTGCAGATGTTCATCCCACGATCCACCAAAATCAAGAGCACATGCTCGAAGCATGTACTCCAAGATCTGATTAGTTCTTTCAGTTTGCCCTCTGGTCTGAGGATCCAATTCTGATAAGCAGTACTGAAATCCAATTCTCAACCTAAAGCTTCCTGTAGTTTTCTCCAGAATACTGAAGTAAACACAGATCCTCGATTCGAAACTATTCTTTTTGGTACTCCATGTTTACTGACTATCTCCTTGACATATATATCTACCAGTTTCTCAGCGTTATCCTTCTGATTTACTGCTAGAAAATGTGCACTTTTGGTCAATCTATCCACAACAACCCAGATCATATATTTATTTGTTTTCGTCATTGGTAGACCAGTAATGAAATCTATACCAACCTCCTCCCACTTCCATTCTGGAATATCTAATGGTTGTAATGGTCCTGCTGGACTTTTATGTTCAGCATTTACTCTCTGACATGTGTGACATTCAGAAACATACTTGGCAATATCTCTCTTCATATTGTTCCACCAAAATATGTCTCTGAGATCCACGTACATCTTGGTACTCCCAGGGTGAATAGAGTACGGTGTCTCATGTGCCTCCGGAAGTATCACCTTTTGATCTCCGGAATATCAGGTACACAAAGCCTCTTGTTGAACCATAATGAGCTATATTCACCTAATTGAAATACGGAAGGTCTTCCCTCATTAATTCTACGGAGTTCTTCTTTTATGAAAGGATCTTCGTCTTGCCGCCGAATTATCTCATTTCTGAGATCACTTTTTCTTTCCTCCATGATCTTCACGGTATACAAGCCCCCCAAAGACTGTACCTCCAGTATCTCAATCTCTGCTTGTTCTATTTCTCTCTTCAGCTCTTTTGGCAATTCACATTGAATTGGTTGACTATCAGTACTCTTCCGGCGTAAAGCATTAGCTACCACATTGGCTTTTCCCGGTGTATAGTTGATGGTAAGATCGTAATCTTTGATCAATTCTAACCATCTTCTTTGCCTCATATTCAATTCTTTCTGAGTGAAGAAATATTTGAGACTCTTATGATCCGTGTAAAGCTCACACTTTGCTCCATAAAGAAATGACCTCCATCTTTTCAAAGCAAACACTACAGCTGTCAATTCCAGGTCATGAGTTGGGTAGTTAACTTCATGTGGTTTGAGCTGTCTTGAACCATAAGCTATTACCTTACGATCCTGCATGAGTACACATCCCAATCCATTCTTGGATGCATCACAATATACGATGTAATCCTTGCCTGGTTCAGGTACTGCTAGGATTGGAGCTGTTGTTACTCGTTTCTTCAACTCCTGAAAACTGGCTTCACACTTATCTGACCATACGAAAGGAGTATTCTTCCTTAACAAATTGGTCATAGGCCCAACTATTTTAGAAAATCCTTCAATGAATCGTCTGTAATACCCGGCCATTCCGAGGAATCCTCGAACTTTCTTGACATTGGTTGGTGCCTTCCAATCCAGAACTGACTGTACTTTGTCAGGATTTACTGCAATACCTTCCTTGTTGATGACATGTCCAAGGAATTCTACTTGATCTAACCAAAACTCGCACTTACTGAATTTGGCATATAACTGATTTTCCCTCAGAACTTGTAATGCTATCCTTAAGTGCTTGGCATGATCTTCTTTGTTCTTCGAATATATCAGAATATCATCGACGAACACAATCACGAACTTATCCAAGTATGGCATGAAGATCTTGTTCATCAAATTCATGAAAATAGCTGGTGCACTGGTCAGTCCAGAAGGAACAACCAAATATTCATGATGTCCATACCTTGAAACAAAAGATGTTTTGGGTACATCTTCTGGTTTAATTTTCATCTGATGGTACCCTGATCTAAGATCAATTTTGGAGAACACACCCGCTCCATGGACTTGATCAAACAAATCTTGAATTCTTGGTAATGGATACTTGTTCTTGATAGTGACATTGTTCAGATTTCTGAAATCACCACACATTCTTCTACCTCCATCTCTCTTGTCCACAAATATCACTGGTGATCCCCACTGGTGATACACTTTCTCTGATGAATCCCTTGCTTTCCAGTTCATCCAGCTGTTCTTTAAGTTCCTTTAATTCCTTAGGACCCATCTTGTATGGTGCTTGAGCAATAGGTGATGTACCTGGTATCAAGTCAATGGTAAACTCGATCTCCCTATCTGCTGGCATTCCCGGTAATTCTGCTGGAAAAACATCCGGAAACTCATTGACAACTGGTATATCTTCTAACTTAGCTTCATTGAGTGAGTTGAGTTGGAGTTCAGCCTCCACATGAGTATGCTTATCTACCGTATAAGTAACTCTTCCTCCTCCAGGACTCCTAAGAGAAACTGTCTTCTCCTTACAGTCAACTAAAGCTCCATTCTCCGTCATCCAGTCCATTCCCAGAACGGCATCAATGTTCTTCAAAGGAATAAAAAATACATCCGCGTAATACGTACAACCACAGATCATGATGACTTGATCTGGTTTTGCACGCGTAACTAAGAGCGCACCTCCCGCCGTCATAACGGTAAGAGGACATTCTAAACGTGAGCACCTTACCCTATACTTATCCACAAAATAACTAGAGATGAACGATGTGGTGGCACCGGTATCAAATAAAACTTTTCCATATTGTGTAAGAAGACTGAGCGTACCTACTACGGTTGTGTCCGAGTTGTCAGCCTCCTCCAGAGATGTGCAGTTCAGTTCCCAAAGGGTTTTGCTCATTTGCCATAATTGTTCTTCCCTCTTCCGCCACCTCCAGCTGAGAATCCACTTGCTCCTCCGGGCCTTGCTCCACCTTTGTTAAACCCACCTCTTGTTGTCTTGTTAGGACAGTCTGGCTTAATGTGTCCTTCTTTTCCACACCCGAAGCATACAACCTTGGGCTGTTTACACTCATTTTTAAAGTTTCCAGGAAGTCCACAGTTGTGACAGATGATCTTATTCCTCGGATTAAACGGTCCATGATTGATCGGGGCTCCTCCCGACTTTATTCTGGGCTTAAAACTCAAAGTTGAAGTAGGTCTACTTGGCTGAAACTTTTTAGGCTCAAACTTGGCCTTCTTCTGTCGGTTCTACTAAACCAACTTATAGTCATTCTCCCAGGTAACTGCAGAGTTCATCAACTCTTGGAAGTTAGCTGGTTTGGACGTCCTTAACTGCATAGCAGCATAGGTATCTAACCCTCTCAAGAACCGCTTGATCCTTTTCTTGTCAGTGTCAACTTCATCAGCAGCATAACGAGAAAGTCTGCTGAACTCATTGACATACCATATCATATGGTGTGTCCCCTACTGAAGATCCTCGAACTCCCTCCTCTTGAGCTCCATGACACTGTCAGGGACATGATACTCCCTGAATTTTACCTTGAATTCATCCCATGTAAATACCTTCTCGGGTGGCTTCAGGATAATATGATTATCACACCATGTTGCTGTGGCACCATTCAGAAGATGTGTAGCAAAGCGCACCTTCTCTGCATCATTCGCATTGATAGCCTTGATATTTCTTTCAGTATCGACTAACCAGTCTTCAGCATCCATAGGATCTATGGCCGTGGTAAATGGTGCTGGTTTAGTCTTCAGGAAATCCGACAGTGTTAACATCCTTGGTTGAGCTGCTCTCCCAGGCCACACCTGGTTAAGCAATTCCTGCATGAACTTGTTTTGATTCTCTTGTACAAACTTCGTGTATTCCATGAAATTCTGCTCTGCCAGTGGCCTGAGTGGTGGTGGTGGTGGTAACTCTGCTCTTGCACCATCCTCATCAGCCTTCGCCTTGTTTTCTTGCTCCAGACGCTGTGCGTCAGCCTCACTGGTTCCGCCACTCTCCATATTCCCCTAGTCCTGCAATGTGAAGCGAACAAACTCATAGTTACATCACGCTCATGCTTTCTGAGCCTCACTTAACATGCAACACTAGTCACACAAGAGAAACAAAATCCAAATCCAGATACAACAACATATTTCACATAATATACAGATACGTATAAGTTGGTTACAAGCCTTCACCGTAGTGAATTACAGAAAGTAAAGCAGTACAAAGCACCACTGGGTCGCTCACACACTCCGACCCTTATTTATGGTACATGGCTCGAAACTCCTAAACTACTACCTAACTGGAGCCCTCACTCCATCTCCATGGATGTCACTGTACTAGTCAGAGTACATACCAGGAGTCCACCTTGTGTAGCGTGAAGTCTTGCGGACCACCTCAGGAATAAACGTCCTCCCAGATGGAACATAGTCTGTATCAGAAGTGTCCATAGACTGGGTATCGCTCAAAGAAAGCCCGTCCATGTCCAGATAATCATCAAGGTAAGACACAAACTCCTCAGTACTGGTGTACTGCGAGGCTTCCCCTTCTGCGAAACAAGTGGTACTAGTGCAGTAGTTGTGATCAAATGGTACCACCTACATCGGTTGGGTCTCTACCTGCTCCTCCTCATCAGATGATATATTCATGACAACAATGTCCGCTTCCTCAGCTGTGACTTCCTCCACATTATCCTGATCCTCATCCTCTGACATATCATCGCATGGGATATGATGTTGACTAGTACCTGGATACCAGTCAAACCTCCAACCATCAGGGTTCTCAATAAAAGAATCTGATTCTGGGACCCCACCAAAGGTATTTGGCTTTAGGTCACTAGGTTCATCCGAAATGTCCTACAGATCGTATGGTTCCGGCTCACTAGGTGGTATAACAGGATAATGGATAGGTTTTGGGGTAGTGGAATACCTGGACTGCCTATCTTGGATTGATTTCTTGGATGACTCCGCTCCTGGGGTATAGTACGGTTCATCCATCTCCTGAGACTTCTTCTTCCCCTTTTGTTCTGGGCTAGGTGGTTTGGTCAGATCTTTCAACATACCATCTTTGTCATCAACAATGACCTGATGCGTCATGTAGAAAGATCCTACCAACTTCCTATAACGATCTAACAGGCTAGTGGCTAGCTTAGGCTTGGTTTTTATCAACACAGAATGGTCGAGTGCCAACTATGTGCTTAGGCGGTCATGTGGAATGGCTGTGAAGCTAGTACCTGATAGCTGATTAGCCTTATACTCTTTGATGGTTGCTAAGCCTTGTACTAAAGCATGTTGGTATGCCGCCATCTGACTTGTTCCTTCACCACTAGGTGTGGTCATATGTGGTGTTAATTCCCGGGGTATTATAATTAATACCCGGTATTTCAAAACCATCTCCCCATCCTTGTAAGTGTAGGTGTTGACTTTGAGGTTGGTGTCAAACTCGAAAGCTCGACGCAAAGCTCGTAGCTGCTCAGTCAACTCCCCTTTGTAGTGCTCAAGCCTCTCATGTTTCCGTTCTCCCGGAACTCCCGCCTTTCATGGTCACTGTTCACAAGTAACATAGATGTTATTAATAGATCATCATAAAGATTCAACATTCTGGAAATATGACCAGAATATCCCCAAGTGAATACCCATCATACTTCCAGCGAATTCTTTATTGTTACGTTCTAAAACCCTACAGGGTATATCCCTTTACTAGGTTTCCAACCTAAGGTCAAACAAATTGCTCTGATACCAGCTGTGGTGATCCAGCATACCACTACATGTTGTAGTACACCAGTCGTTGATATAACACTCACAGAACACCGTTCTGCAAGTATTATGTAACATCCCAAGTACGAAAAATAGCCATTAGAATGTTTGCTCTCTGTTATTTTATGTTTTGCATCATGGCATCATGTTGATTGCAATTGTTTTGTTTGTTTTCCATTTGTTATTCTCTGTTTTGCTTTGTTTTCCAACTGTTTTCACTTGTTTTCCTTTGTTTTCTATTTGAATTTCAAACCAAAATTCAAACCTTTTGTTTCATCCTTGTGATGTTACAATTTCCAAAATCATATTTCAAAATAAAACAATCAATTGTTTCCATTAAAGTGTGATTTCAAAACTGTTGTGTTGTTTCTATAAAAATGCATCCAATAACCAAACCCTTTTCAAATTCAATTATGATTTTTCCTCCAAACAACAACCATGTTGATCTTATAAAAATTGCAACACAATTAGTAATCATTTGTTTCCAAATAAATCATTTGTTCACCCTATTTAAATTATTGTTTTTAATAAGTCACTTAATCCAAAAATCATTCAAATTTGAATTAATTTGCAAACCACAAGTTCTTTTGAAAATCAAAGTTAACAAGTGGTTGATGTTAACCTAAATAGCTATAACAAAATTTCTCCCTAAAATGTTCTACCCCAGATATACCTCCTTTTCTTCCTATTACATTTCAGCACAAAAAAAAAATAGAGGGACAACATAAAAATAAAAGCCAACAACTAACAAGAGAGGAGAGAGGCAGCCCAGCCCTTTATTTTCTCCCCCCAAGCCCACTTCCCTATCTAGCCCGATACCGTTTCAGTCATCTTCCCCCTTGTCGTCTTCTTCCCCCTGTACGAACAGCAGCCACACCACACGATCCTCCTCCCCCACCCTCTGATGCTTGCCGTACCACCTCCTCCCCCTCCATAAAACTCTGGCCTCCTCCCCTCTGCCTAACCTAAACCCTAACCCTAGCCTAGCGCTGCCATCCTCTTCCTCCCTCATCTCCTCTCTCTCTCCCTGAAACCTCCTCTGTATCTTCTGTAACTGAAACACACCCAAAAGCCCTTCCTCCCCTCCGGCGATCGCCGAGGTTTGAGCCTCCCTCCGGCCGGGTTGTGCCCGGGAATGGAATCTCCCGGGTACCCTCTACCTCTCCACCCCCTCGGCTCGGGCCGGGAGGCCCCCCGTCGCCGGCGCCATCCCCTCCGTCGCCGGCCTTCCCTGCGCCCGACTCCCTGCCTCGTCCGCCACCCTCTGCCCGCTCGAAGGTGAGCCCTTCCCCCTCGGTTCCCCTCTCGCTCGCCTCCCTCTACTCCCTCTATCTCCCTCCCCTCGCAGCTCCCCCACGCTGCAGCACCCCTCCGGGCACAGCGAGCGATCAACCTCCCCCGCTGCCGTTCGCTGCTTCCTTTTCCCTGTCAGCGATGCGATCGGTTTCAGTTTCAGAAAATAGCACCCCGTCGCTATACCTTATCCACCCCCCGTATCCCCTTTCTACCAACAAACCGCGTCCAGCCGCACTGGCAGCAGCGCGCGCAGCGAGCCAACAGATCGCGGGGTCGAATCCCCCAACCCCACCTTTTTCGGTTTATTCCGAATTGTTCAGTGCAATTTCTTGAACCTTATCCTCACCGCTGCTCCCTCTCTATCACAACTCGAGTCACCACCCTACTGGTTCTGTCCCTCTGTGCGCTAGCAGAGGGCTTGGGTTCGAGTCCCCCCTCTCCCAAATAAAACAAACTTTTATTTTTGCATTGTTTTGGTCACAGAACTTCTCAGAATCACACATAGGCCCCTGGTAATTAATTCTAGCCCCTGTAAAAATATTTTCCAAGTCCCTAGATTCATAAAAATGGCAGATTTGCACCAAATCTTGTAAATTGCATAAGAAAATCATTTTAACTCCAAATCCAACATTTTTAATATGTTTTCTGTCCCAAATTGAATGTTCTATCCAAATATAAAATTTGTTTACTGTTTTCAATTTTTTAAATTGGTGCAATATTTGAAAACTTGTTAAATTCACTTAAATTTGCAAAATTCATAACTTGGTCATAAAAATTCCAAATTCCACAAACTAAATATGTTTTCCAATCAACTTTTCATGTACTTTCCAAATATAAATTTTGTTTTCCGTTTTGAATAATTTAAATTGCTGAAAACAACTGTTTCTTGTTTATTGCATTTAAAATTGCCAAAATAATAACTTGCTCATTTTAAATCCAATTTCCACAAATGAAATATGTTTTCCATGCAAAATTAAACCACATTTTCAAATATAAAATTTGTTTCGTGTTTTGAATAATTAAAATTGGTTAAATAATTTAAACCTTGTTTAAATCATTTAATATTGCTAAATTTATAACTTGATCAAAACAAATTCTTTTGGGACATATAAAATATGTTTTCAAACCACAAAAGTATAAACTTTTCAAATATGAATCTCACCCAATGTTTTGCACAAATAAAAATACAAATAAGTTCATGTTTGAATTAAATTCATTTAATTCTTGTTTAACCTTGTTTAATTCCTAAATAATTTATTTGAAATCCTTTTTCAACAAGTGAAACATGTATTCCAACTAAAATCTTGTTTTCTTTTCAAATATGAACTTTGTTATCTATTTTGAACAATTAAAATTGGTGAAAACAACAAATGCTTGTGTGACACCTTTAAGGAATCAAAATTTCCTAACTTAATGAATGAATTTCCAAACTTGGTAAACCTTATTTCCATTTGGTTCTATTGTTGTTATTTTGCTGTTTTCCTCATCCATGCATCATGCTAATCCACTTTCACATGTTGCCTAGTTGTAAAACAATTAATTCAACCAAAATTCATGGGCCTTCCATATGCAATCCACATTGCATGAGGGTCCATTTAATCATGTTGTTATCTTGTCAACTAGTTTATTTTTGGATGCATCAATTAAACCATCATGCATAATCCCATGTTTGTGCACCTATGCCATGTTATTGATTGTTTATCTTTCTGCATTGTTTGTTTGCTTCTTCTCGGATAAACGACGACGTTGAGACCGACGATCCTTACGACACCCCTTCTAAGGAGTTAGCTCAGTACCAGGCTACTGGGTTTGCAGGCAAGTTATCACTCACATGAAACACTGTGTTCCTTTCAACGTTGGTTACCGATACTTTCCGTTGTCTATTTTCCTAGCCCTATGTATAGTTGTTTCTGTTACGAACCTATCACATGTATCCTTTAACCCTGATATTGCCTCACCTCCATACCTATAACCATTGCTTGTTGCCCGTGTCTTACTAGCATGCTTAGGTTGTTTTGCTCGAGTCTGTTACCCGTTACTTTCTGTTATCTATTCCTATTATGTTCTGGGGGCTCGATGTTCAATCAATCAATCATGCTAATGTTATTATCAATAATAAATTTGATGATAAGGCACCAGCAGGAGGCCCTTTGTGGTTTTGAGGCCTGCTAGTGTCGACCCTAATAGGAAAAGGGCCTTGTCTACTGATCCATGATGAGCGCACTACCCGCATGTGGGAAGCGAGTATGGGCGCCCCCCTCAATTTGATTCGATTCGCATCTCATCCAAATCGCCTCATTTAGTTCGGGTTTTCCATTTGCTGCATGCATGATCTTGCGAGCCCTTGGTACCCGGGTGGAACTTTCGTAGTCGGCATATAGGGGGACACGTTCTTAGAGTGCTATGAGGGTCCATTTTCTTCTGGGCTCGATTAGCCGTGCGCCCAAGGTTCTTTGGGCTTGATGCGAAGAAGAGTTGAGTTGTGTTGAGTGCCCCGCTTGGTGGGAGGCATCCCATCTGGCGGGTTATTCATACGTGTACGGCCAAATTGGTGCAACCCTGCAGGGATAATCTTCTTGAGAAGCCGTGTTTTCCGCGGTTATGGATTACTTGGTGAAAGTACTGGCTAACAAGTACTCATGACAACTTAAACCTAATGATTAACAACCTTACACCCAATGATTAACAATTTGATTAGTAATAGGCTTATTGACACAATAACCTGAACCATCATTAATTCAACTGTGTGAGTTATCCTCGGATTGCTTCTTTGGATAAGGGGCGAGATCCAGGATGGGTTTGTTTGAAGTTATCTTTCAGTTGGTTACAATACTCGATCTTATCTTCTTTCTGTTAGCCGGAAGTGGTAGAATCTCTGTAGTTGGTTAGAGCAGCCAGTTGCAGCATCTTTTATATCCCCTCCTTTTCGTTGAACCCAAAGCATCTGTGCTTGGTGTTGACGGGTTACACTTTGGTGAACTGTGAGTCTTGCTTGCCAGTACGTTTATGTACTGACCCCTTTGGGGCTATGGTTTCCGCAGACCTACGTTTCCGAGGATCTCCATGGTGGCTACTACGTGGATTATGACGAGACTGTTGACGAGTAGATAGCGGACCCGGGCAGGATCCGAGACTTCGTGGATGGGCTCCGTCTGTTCGTTTCCGGCCTCTTAGGCCTATTTGGTTCTTGTCTGTACTCAGACATGTTGAATGCTTCCGCTGTGATGTAATGATGATATGTTGGGACATGTGTCCTCTGAATGATTGTATTGGCTATCTCTGCTCTAATGAGAGCTATTTGCAACTTATTTCAATCTTTTGTGTCGTAGAGATCTGTTGTGATATCACTTGTTCCAATGCCGTTGACGTACCATGTGTGTATGTTTTGAAGTACGTCAATGAAAGTATCCTGATTTCTATGGGATAGTTTACGTCGACGCTGAACAGATAGGGGTTGCTTGTCACACATACGTGTGTTGGCCTACTCGTAAGAGGACGCGGGTGCCGGTAAGCCCCGTAATCCAATCATCTACTGTTCAACGGAACGGCGAGTATCCTTTAGAAGTCCGGGTGCGACATATTACATCCCTCAGGGTGGTACAGCAAAAACATTGCGGGACTTGATTGTCATACAACAAATATATTACAAAAAAAATGTGCTGACAAGAGAATGAGCTCATCATGAGGTCATCTCATTATTGAAGTTAGAACGACAACTGAAAAGTAAAGCAGATGCATACACGGGAACTCAACAGCCAATTATAGAGTCCATGGCTGCTCGATTCGACCGTGTTAGGTATTTGTTTCATACTAGGCTAAACCTAGTCAGACTCAGCCCCCTAAGGGTCAGCTCCATACTAGATGGTGTAGTCGACCCCTTCCACTCCTCCGGAGAGATCCGGCTCCTCGTAGTAGATATCGTCTTGGCTTCCGAGAATATTGAAGGATGCTTCCTCTAAGTTCTCATAGCCTAAGCAGGGGGTCAAACGGGATTGAATGAATAATGAGCGTTACTCAATAAGTTAATTAAGTACGGAAGTAATTGATGCACTAAGTACGGTCCTCGACTCTAGAGAGTCTAGAGAGATGCAATGTTTTGTCAAACTTTCTTCAAGAGATTGCTTTTAATACTGAAACCTATGCCCGCCAGTCTTCACAGGACTAGAACTTCATGGAGTTACCTTTCCTGCGGCGTTCGCAGTTCCATCCCGGAACAAGGGGTCACATGCCACATCCTTTACACTCTTCATAGCTGCGTTACTTTACCCATGGGCGACCAAGACCATGTTGCACAACCAAGCGCGCGATCCTGTCCACTCCCACTCAGGTGTGGGGCCCGGTTGTTGGTCCAAGCCAAACCGTGCTTCTCCGCACAACGCATGCCCACCCATTTCGACCAGCAGGTTAGACCCCTGATTCCACCCCTCACGATGGAGATCTAGGCGCCCCTGGCAGACACTCATAGACCCCAGAGTCCACGGGAATTAAGGGATCCCACCCATGTGCATGTAGTCTCGCAAGACCTATAGCGTACGTCTCTGGCAGCCCGTTTAGATGCGAACGAGAGAATATCACAGCTGACTTACTCCCCCCATAGAAGACCCATGGTCAACGCGGTATTTACGGCGCAAGAATGCTGACGGCAGTGGTGATTAATCCTAGGTAATACTTTCCCATGCAGATGGAACCTTCCTTTGACCTACTCATCTTACCATGGTTCCATCCGTCCACCAAACAGAACACTACCACTCGGGTAGTCATTCAATTAGTCATATTATTATAAAAGTAGGATCATGCATTCATTTGAGCGGAGGTGGTATTACGATAGGGTTTTTGAAATTATTTGTTATGAAATATTTCAAAGGACATGAGCAAGTGATGAACTTGCCTCGATATGGACATGTAATGAAGTCTGATGCTTGGAGCAGATCTTGACTTCCTTGTTCTACAAAACACCATCATTGTCTGGTAAAGACAATGTTTAAAGAAGCAAATGATGTTATTATGCATAATGATGATATGTATCAATTTTTAACTAAATGATTATTTGGGTGTACTAAGTCTTTTGTGGTAATCAATTGTTTGTGAAATTAATGATTATTATTATTATTAATTTTTATTTTATTATTATTTATATTACTGATTTGGTAATTTTTTTTGAAATGATCAAATTATTTAAATAAGTTTGAGAGAATGTATTTATATTTGATTAAATAGATTTGAATTCTTCTATATTTTCTTATCAAGGTTTTATTATTAAAATATTATTTTTAACCATAAATTTAAGACTATAAGTATTATTGAATTATTTTCCTTAATTTTAGTATACAAATTCTTTACTGGATTTAAAATTAATTTTATTGTAATTTTTTTAGAAATTTATAGGATTTTTATTTATCATTTATTATTATTTTAATTCTTTATTAAAGAATTGGTCAAATGACCAATATGCCCTTCGGGCTGACAGGTGGGTCAACCCTTTAGGGTTGAACCCAACACATTCGGCTGGCCGAGCCACGCCATACGCACACTCGCGCGCCCCCTCTCCTCTCGCCTCCACCTCTCCCCCGGGCGACTCCCAGGCGATTGGGTTGCCTCCGCCTCCGGTGATTTTCCTCGACTCACTCCGGCCACCCCCGCCGTCGTGGATGGACGCAAACGATACGCCACCTCGCCCTCTACCGCTTCCTCCATCTCGATGTGCCTCTCGTGCACATGCAAACCCTAACCCTAGGGTTCGGGATCCCGAGGCGCCCACCCCTCTCCGGTGTGTGCCTCCTCCTCGAGGTGATCCAGGGAGCTCCCGTGCTTCTCTAGCGTTGCTGCTGCTTCCCCGTGGTCACTGATGGTTGCGGTAATGAGGCGCCGCCGGGACGGCCTCCTGGAGTGCAGCCGCGGGCCTCGTCGCCATTCTGCGCTTCTCCAACTGGTTGTGGTCACCAGGATGGTGACCACCTGTGAGTGCCTCCTCTCCCTCTTCTCTCTCTGTCCCCTTCCCCACTCTCTCTGCCTCCTCCATCCTTTGCTCTGGAGCCTGGCCCTCGTGCCAGTGTTCATGCCATGATTCCATGAGGTACCTCTGTGAGGTTGTTGCTGGATTGTTTAGGTTTTGGAAATTTATCCAATGGAATCCTTGGTACAGAGGCTATGAAGGAATTGTTCCATTCTAGGATGAAATGGAAACACAGATGCTTTAGGTGGAATGATTTGCACTTAGGAATTATCTTTCTGATACAAATCTGTTGTGGAAATTATTTTGGGATTATTCCTGGTGCTTGTGATGGAAAATTTATCAGGGATTTATTCCCTGTGCCTTTGCTGTGAAGAGATCCCTTAGGATATCTCCCTGTGGTTAGACACTACGGCTTGCTGTCAGTTGGACAGAGCTCACCAATATGTGGTGCTTCAATACTTTCTATGGGTGTATTTTATTTTGATAGGTGTTACTCTGAATCATAAATTCAGAGAATATGCCATCATCCCTGATTTCCTTTTTCTGCTTACATTCCCTTATGAAGTTGTGTTGAGGTATCATATCCTTGGATCTGATGCCCAGCAACTATATTGAGGATGTGTGATGTTATACACCAGCTCTTTGGCTTAAAGCTTGATTCAGGATCCTATTTACTGATAAGATCTATGCTCTATTGATCTGTTGTCCTTGTGCATCACTTGGTAAGAACAGATTTTTACACTTGATGGTTTTATTTCTCTGAAATTTACTTACTAAGAACAGATTGCTTGCACTTGCTTCTTTTTCCCCTAAGCCTATGATGCATAGCCTGAGGCCCCTCATTAATAAGAACAGATAACTAACTTGATGCTTTTATCCCCTATGATGAGTTATAGCATAGCACTTCTATGCCTCTCTCAGGGTACTAAACCCCAACCCATCCCTGTGTGCAAATAGCTAGTGAATGGCTTAGATGGTACATAGATATTCACCTTATGTGATGAGCAAAAGGTTGGTGGCTTTTGGTGCTTGTGGCTTGGTTGATTTACTCCTGCTGCTTCACTATACCTTGGCCTTGTGATCTTGGTTGTTGTTTTGCAATCAGATGCTCCAGTACCTGTGGGAGCTTATGGGTGGATGATTTGGTGGTGTTGCTTCTTCCTGTTCTTGGTTGCTTTCACAACTTGAGCAGTAACAGGGGAAAGTGTGATATGATCCCCTCCCCTTGCGGCTGATGTGGTATTTATACCACAACAGTGGTCTTGACAGCACCAAAGTGTGCTGATGAGTGTGTTGTTTGCTTGTGTGCTAGGCTGAGAAGATCTTTTGACTAGGCAGTGCGGCTGGTCTTATCCTAGTCTGCTATTTTTCTTATGCTGCCATTTGTATTTCCTGACCCTGCCTGTGATGCTAGTCTGAGGCCATCTTATTAGAACAGATACTACACATGTTTATTAACCCAATGATGAGTTCATCAGTGCAACACACTGACAAACTAAGGGTACTAATCCCTCCTAATCTTTCTGTTTTTGTTTTGTGTTTTATTTTGAAGGTGAAGAAGATACCAGATACTAAGGATTAGATAGGGCTTAGTTTTAGGAACAAATTCCTATAATGAGACTCATGTAATATTGTTGTAATATTTCTATTATGGGAATCAATTGTAAAGACTTTGTATCTTGTGTTATTATTAATAAAATTTAATTTTTTTCCTTTTCTATACTTATTAATATTGAGAATATTCAATATTTGTTATCTCATGTATGTGTCCATTGAACTATATTTACGATATAATCCTGTTTATTCAATTTGAATTCCAAATTCAAATACAACTCAAATTTAAACTCCCAACATTCCTAAATTTAAAAATTCAAACTTTTAACTCCCAGATTCAAAATATAACCTAAAGGACATGTCAAAATCCCTTCAACTTCCAGTGTCTACCTCTATGTAAGAATCAGAATATTGATGAAACCTCAATCACTCCAGGGTTTTGGTTTTGCGAAAAATTTATTCAGGTTTTGCAAACACATGCATGCAGATGCACAAATTAATATTCTACCCCCCCCCCCCGTGAGTTCCTAAATGCTGGGATATTACACTCTTCCCTCCTTAACGAGAACTTCGCCCCGAAGTTGTAACAACAATACCTGAAGAGCTCGATGTAGTTTTGTCGTAACTCCTCTTCCTTTTCCCAGGTAGCTTCATGTTCAGGGTGATGTTTCCATTGTAATTTGCAGTACTTTATTGCTCAGTTCCGGAGTCTCTTCCAGTCTTCTGCTAGAATATTTTCTGGTTTCTCCACATATGTGAGGTCTGATTCCATTTCTAGCTCCTCCTGATTAACGGAATCTTCCGGTTCCTTCAAATACTTCCGGAGTTGTGATACGTGGAAAACATTATGGACTTTCTTCAATCTCTCGGGTAGATGTAGAGTATAAGCTACATTCCTATTCTGTGCCAGAATCTTGTAAGGTCCTATGTATCGAGGACTTAACTTTCCTTTAACTCCGAACCTCATAAACCCTTTCATCGGACTAACTCGGAGATAGACCATATCCCCGATTCTTGGTTCCCATGTTCTTCTCTTCTGATCAGCATAACTTTTCTGACGACTTTGAGCTATTTCAGACGGTCTCTGATGATATCAACAATGTTTTGTTGATCCTTGACATAGTCTGGTTCAAACTCAGACTTGTCTCCTTGACATATTGGTGATCCACATTTCCGTCCATAAAGTACTTCAAAGGGTGTAGCTTTCAAACTGCTTTGATAACTGTTATTGTATGAGAATTCTGCTAATGGTAGATGTTCATACCATGATCCACCAAAATCAAGAGCACATGCTTGAAGCATGTCCTCCAAGATCTGATTAGTTCTTTCAGTTTGCCCTCCGGTCTGAGGATGGTAAGCAGTACGGAAATCCAATTGTGAACAAAAAGCTTCTTGTAGTTTTCTCCAGAATACTGAAGTAAACACAGATCCTCGATCTGAAACTATTCTCTTCGGTACACCATGTTTACTGACTATCTCCTTGATATAAATATCCACCAGTTTCTCGGCGTTATCCTTCTGATTTACTGCTAGAAAATGTGCACTTTTGGTCAATCTATCCACAATAACCCAGATCATATCCTTATGGTTCTTAGTCATTGGTAGACCAGTAATGAAATACATGCCAATCTCCTCCCACTTCCTTTCCGGAATATCTAAGGGTTGTAATGGTCCTGCTGGACTTTGATGTTCAGCCTTTACTCTTTGACATGTGTGACATTCAGAAACATACTTGGCAATATCTCTCTTCATATTGTTCCACCAAAATATGTCTCTGAGATCCATGTACATCTTGGTACTCCCATGGTGAATAGAGTACGGTGTCTCATGTGCCTCCCGAAGTATCGACTTTTTTATCTCTGGAATATCAGGTACACAAAGCCTCTTGTTGAACCATAATGATCTATATTCACCTAAATGAAATACGGAAGGTCTTCCCTCATTAATTCTTTGGAGTTCTTATTTTATGAAAGGATCTTCGTCTTGCCGCCGAATTATATCATTTCTGAGATCACTTTTTCTTTCCTCCATGACCTTAATGGTATACAAGCCCCCCCCAAAGACTGTACCTCCAGTATCTCAATCTCTGCTTGTTCTATTTCTCTCTTCAGCTCTTTTGGCAATTCACATTGAATTGGTTGACTATCAGTACTCTTCCGGCTTAAAGCATCAGCTACCACATTGGCCTTTCCCAGTGTATAGTTGATAGTAAGATCATAATCTTTGATTAATTCTAACCATCTTTTTTGCTTCATATTCAATTCTTTCTGAGTGAAGAAATATTTGAGACTCTTATGATCCGTGTAAAGCTCACACTTTGCTCCATAAAGAAATGACCTCCATCTTTCCAAAGCAAACACTAAATCTACCAATTCCAGATCATGAGTTGGGTAGTTAACTTCATGTGGTTTGAGTTGTCTTGAACCATAAGCTATTACCTTACGATCCTGCATGAGTAAACATCCCAATCCATTCTTGGATGCATCACAATATACGATGTAATCCTTGCCTAGTTTAGGTACTGCTAGGATTCGAGTTGTTGTTAATCGTTTCTTCAACTCCTGAAAACTGGCTTCACACTTATCTGACCATACAAAAGGAGTATTCTTCCTTAACAAATTGGTCATAGGCCTAGCTATTTTAGAAAATCCCTCAATGAATCTTCTATAATACCCGGCCATTCCAAGGAATCCTCGAACTTCCTTGACATTGGTTGGTGCCTTCCAATCAAGAATTGACTGTACTTTGTCAGGATTTACTGCAATACCTTCCTTGCTGATGACATGTCCAAGGAATTGTACTTGATCTAACAAAAACTCGCACTTTCTGAATTTGCCATATAACTGATGTTCCCTCAGAACTTGTAATGCTATCCTTCAGTGCTTGGTATGATCTTCTTTGTTCTTCGAATATATCAGAATTTCATCGATAAACACAATCAAGAATTTATCCAAATATGGCATGAAGATCTTGTTCATCAAATTCATGAAAATAGCTGGTGCATTGTTCAGTCCAAAAGGAACAACCAAATATTCATGATGTCCATACCTTGAAACAAAATCTTTTTTGGATACATCTTCTGGTTTAATTTTGATCTGATGGTACCCTGATCTGAGATCAATTTTGGAGAACACTCCAGCTCCATGGACTTGATCAAACAAATCTTTAATTCTTGGTAATGGATACTTGTTCTTGATAGTGACATTGCTCAGATTTCTGAAATCATCACACTTTCTTCTACCTCCATCTCTCATGTCCACAAATATCACTGGTGATCCCCATGGTGATACACTTTCTTTGATGAATCCCTTGCTTTCCAGTTCATCCAGCTGTTCTTTAAGTTCCTTTAATTCCTTAGGACCCATCTTGTATGGTGCCTGAGCAATAGGTGATGTACCTTGTATCAAGTCAATGGTAAACTCGATCTCCCTATCTGGTAGCATTCCCCGTAATTCTGCTCGAAAAACATCCGGAAACTCATTGACTACTGGTATATCTTCTAACTTAGCTTCATTGAGTGAGTTGAGTTGGAGTTCAACCTCCACATGAGTATACTTATCTGCTTGATAAGTAACTCTTCCTCCTCCAGGCCTCCTAAGAGAAACTGTCTTCTCCTCATAGCCAATTATAGCTTCATTCTCCGTCATCCAGTCCATTCCCAGAACGGCATCAATGTTCTTCAAAGGAATATCAAATAGATCCGCGTAGTACGTGCAACCACAGATCATGATGACTTGATCTGGTCTTGCACGCGTAACTAAGAGCGTGCCTCCCGCCATCATAACGGTAAGAGGACATTCTTAATGAGAGCACCTTACCCCATACTTATCCACAAAATAACTGGAGATGAACGATGTGGTGGCACCGGTATCAAATAAAACATTGCCATATTGTGTAAGAAGACTGAGCGTACCTAGTACGGTTGTGTCCGAGTTGTCAGCCTCCTCCAGAGATGTGCAGTTCAGTTTCCCGAAGGGTTTTGCTCATTTTACATTATTATTCTTCCCGCTGCCACCACCTTCAGCTGAGAATCCACTTGCTCCTCCGGGCCTTGCTCCACCTTTGTTAAACCCACCTCCTGTTGTCTTGTTAGGACAATCTGGCTTAATGTGTCCTTCTTTTCCACACCCGAAGCATACAACCTTGGGCTGTTTACACTCATTCTTAAAGAGTCCAGGAAGTCTACAGTTGTGACAGATGATCTTATTCCTCAGATTAAACGGTCCACGATTGATCGGGTCTCCTCCCGACTTTATTCTAGGCTTGAAACTCAAAGTTGAAGTAGGTCTACTTGGCTGAAACTTTTTAGGCTCAAACTTGGCCTTCTTCTGTCGGTTCTGCTGAACTAACTTGTAGTCATTCTCCCAGGTAACTTCAGAGTTCATCAACTCTTGGAAGTTAGCTGGTTTGGACGTCCTTAACTACATAGCAACATAGGGATCTAGCCCTCTCAAGAACCTCTTGATCCTTTTCTTGTAAGTGTCAACTTCATCAGCAGCATAACGAGAAAGTCTGCTGAACTCATTGACATACCATATCATATGGTGTGTCCCCTACTGAAGATCCTCGTACTCCCTCCTCTTGAGCTCCATGACACTGTCAGGGACATGATACTCCCTGAATTTTACCTTGAATTAATTCCATGTAAATACCTTCTCGGGTGGCTTCAGGATAATCTGATTATCCCACCATGCTGCTGCTGGACAATTCAGAAGATGTGTAGCAAAGCGCACCTTCTCTGCATCATTCGCATTGATAGCCTTGAGATTTCTTTCATTATCGACTAACCAGTCTTCAGCATCCATAGGATCTCTGGTCGTGGCAAATGGTGCTGGTTTAGTCTTCAGGAACACCGACAGTGTTAACATCCTTGGTTCAGCTGCTCTCCCAGGCCCCACCTGGTTAAGCAATTGCTGCATGAACTTGTTTTGATTATCTTGTACAAACTTCATGTATTCCTTGAAATTCTGCTCTGCCAGTGGCCTGAGTGGTGGTGGTGGTGGTAACTCTGCTCTTGCAGCATCCTCATCAGCCTTCGCCTTGTTTTCTCGCTCCAGACGTTGTGCGTCAGCCTCACTTGTTCCGCCACTCTCCATATTCACCTAGTCCTACAATGTGAAGCGAACAAACTCATACTTACATAATGATCATGCTTTCTGAGCCTCACTTCACATGTAACACTAGTCACACAAGAGAAACAAAATCCAAATCCAGATACAACAACATATTTCACATAATATACAGATACGTATAAGTTGGTTACAAGCCATCACCATAGTGAATTACAGAAACTAAAGCAGTACAAAGCACCACTAGGTCGCTCACACACTCCGACCCTTATTTATGGTACATGGCTCGAAACTCCTAAACTACTACCTCACTCGAGCCCTCACTCCATCTCCATGGATGTGACTGTACTACTAAGAGTACATACCAGGAGTCCACCTTGTGTAGCGTGAAGTCCTACGCACCACCTCAGGAATAAACGTCCTCCCAGATGGAACATATTCTGTATCAGAAGTGTCCATAGACTGGGTATCGCTCAAAGAAAGCCCGTCCATGTCCAGATAATCATCAAGGTAAGACACAAACTCCTCAGTACTGGTGTACTGCGAGGCTTCCCCTTCTGCGAAACAAGTGGTACTAGTGTAGTAGATGTGATCAAATGGTACCTCCTACATCGGTTCGGTCTCTACCTGATCCTCCTCATCGTATGATATATTCATGATAACAATGTCCGCTCCTCAGCTGCGACTTCCTCCACACTATCCTGGTCCTCATCCTCTGACATATCGTCGCATGAGATAGGATGTTGACTAGTACCAGGATACCAGTCAAACCTCCAGCCATCAGAGTTCTCAATAAAAGAATCTGATTCTTGGACCCCCACCAAAGGTATTTGGCTTTTGGTCACTAGGTTCATCCGAAATGTCATACGGATCGTATGGTTCCGGCTCACTAAGTGGTATAAAAGGATAATGGATAGGTTCGGGGGTAGTGGAATACATGGACTGCCTATCTTGTGTTGATTTCTTGGATGACTCCTCTCCTGGGGTATAGTACGGTTCATCCATCTCCTGAGCCTTCTTCTTCCCCTTTTGTTCCGGGCTAGGTGGTTTGGTCAGATTTTCAACATACCATCTTTGTCATCAACAATGACCTGATGCGTTCTGTAGAAATATCCTACCAACTTCCTATAACAATCTAACAGGCTAGTGGCTAGCTTAGGCTTGGTTTTTATCAACACGGAATGGTCGAGTGCCAACTCTGTTCTTAGGCGGTCATGTGGAATGGCTGTGAAGCTAGTACCTGACAACTGATTAGCCTTATACTCTCTGATGGTTGTTAAGGCTTGTACTAAAGCCTGTTGGTATGTTGCCATCTGACTTCTTCCTTCACCACTAGGTGTGGTCTTATGTGGTGTTAATTCCCGGGGTATTAGAATTAATAATCGGTATTTCAAAACCATCTCCCCATCCTTGTAAGTGTAGGTGTTGACTTTGAGGTTGGTGTCAAACTCGAAAGCTCGAAGCTGCTCACTCAACTCCCCTTTGTAGTGCTCAAGCCTCTCATGTTTTACCCATTCCGTTCTCCCGGAACTCCCACCTTTCATGGTCACTGTTCACAAGTAACATAGATGTTATTAATAGATCATCATAAAGATTCAACATTCTGGAAATATGACCAGAATATGCCCAAGTGAATACCTATCATACTTTCAGCGAATTCTTTATTGTTACGTTCTAAAACCCTACAGGGTATTATCCCTTTACTAAGTTTCCAACCTAAGGTCAAAGCAATTGCTCAGATACCAGCTGTGGTGACCCAGCATACCACTGCATGTTGTAGTACACCAGTCGTTGATATAACACTCACAGAACACCGTTCCGCAAATATTACATCCCTCAGGGTGGTACAGCAAAAACATTGTGGGACTTGATTGTCATACAACAAATATATTACAAAACAAAATGTGATGACAAGAGAATGAGCTCATGATGAGGTCATCTCATTATTGAAGTTAGAACGACAACTGAAAAGTAAAGCAGACGCATACACGGGAACTCAACAACCAATTATAGAGTCCATGGCTGCTCAATTCGACCGTGTTAGGTATCTGTTTCAGACTAGGCTACACCTAGTCAGACTCAGCCCCCTCAGGGCCAGCTCCGTACTGGATGGTGTAGTCGCCCCCTTCCACTCTTCCGGAGAGATCCGGCTCCTCGTAGTAGATATTGTCTTGGCCTCCAAGGATATTGAAGGATGCTTCCTCTAAGTTCTCATAGCCTAAGCATGGGGGTCAAACAGAATTGAATGAGTAACGAGCGTTACTCAACAAGTTCATTAAATCCGAAAGTAATTGATGCACTAACTATGGTCCTCGACTCTAGAGAGTCTAGACAGATGCAATGTTTTGTCAAACTTTCTTCAAGAGATTGTTTTTAATACTGAAAACTATGCCCGCCAGTCTTCACAGGACAAGAACTTCATGGAGTTATTTTTCCTGCGGTGTTCGCAGTTCCATCCCGGAACAAAGGGTAACATGCCGCATCCTTTTACACTCTTCAGAAGTGCGTTACTTTACCCATGGGCGACCAAGACCATGTTGCACAACCAGGCACACGATCCTGTCCACTCCCACTCAGGTGTGGGGCCTGGTTGTTGGTCCAAGCCAAACCGTGCTTCTCCGCACAACGCATGCCCACCCATTTCCACCAGTAGGTTGAACCCCTGATTCCACCCCTCACGATGAAGATCTAGGCGCCCCTAACAAACACTCATAGACCCCAGAGTCCGCGGGAATTAAGAGATCCCACCCATGTGCATGTAGTCTCGCAAGACCTACAACATGCGTCTCTGGTAGCCGTTGACATGCGAACGAGAGAAGATCACAGCTGATTTACTCCCCCCATAAAAGACACATGGTCAACGCGGTATTTACGGCGCAAGAATTCTGACGGTTGTGGTGATTAATCCTAGGTAATACTTTCCCGTGCAGATGGAACCTTCCTTTGACCTATTCATCTTACCATGGTTCCATCCGCCCACCAAACAGAACACTACCACTCGGGTAGTCATTCAATTACTCATATTATTATAAAAGTAGGATCATCCATTCTTTTGAGCGGAGGTGGTATTACGATAGGGTTTTTGAAATTAGTTGTTATGAAATATTTCAAAGGACATGAGCAAGTGATGAACTTGCCTCGATATGGACAGGTAATGAAGTCCGATGCTTGGAGCAGATCCTGACTTCCTTGTTCTACAAAACACCATTATTGTCTGTTAAAGACAATGTTTAAAGAAGCAAATGATGCTATTATGCGTAATGATGATATGTATGCATTTTTAAATAAATGATTATTTGGGTGTACTTAGTCTTTTGTGGTAATCAATTGTTAGTGAAATTAATGATTATTATTATTAATTTTTATTTTATTATTATTTATTTTACGGTTTAGTAATTTTTGTTTTCTAAGAAAACATTTAGTTTGGAGTGTTTTGAAATGATCAAATTATTGAAATAAGTTTGAGAGAATATATTTATATTTGATTAAATAGATTTGAATTCTTCTATATTTTCTTATCAAGGTTTTATTATTAAAATATTATTTTTAACCATAAATTTAAGACTATAAGTATTATTGAATTATTTTACTTAATTTTAGTATAAAAATTCTTTACTGGATTTAAAATTAATTTTATTGTAATTTTTTTGAAATTTATAGAATTTCTATTTATTATTATTTTTAATTCTTTATTAAAGAATTGGTCAAATGACCAATATGCCCTTCGGGCTGACAGGTGGGTCAACCCTTTAGGGTTGAACCCAACCCGTTCGGCTGGCCGAGCCACGCCATACGCACACTCGCGCGCCCCCTCTCCTCTCACCTCCACCTCGCCCCCGGGCGACTCCCAGGCGATTGAGTCGCCTCCGCCTCCAGCGATTTTCCCTAACTCACTCCGGCCACCCCCGCCGCAGTGGATGGACGCAAACGTTGCGCCACCTCGCCCTCTACCTCTTCCTCCATCTCGATCTGCTTTCTGCTCGCTGTGCCTCTCGTGCACATGCAAACCCTAACCCTGGGGTTCGGGAGCCCGAGGCGCCCACCCCTCTCCAGTGTGTGCCTGCTCCTCGAGGTGATCCACGGTTCTCCCATGCTGCTCTGGCGTTGCAGCTGCTTCCCCATGGTCACTGATGATTGTGTTGACGAGCCGCCGCCGGGACGGCCTCCTGGAGTGCAACCGCGGGCCTCGCCACCGTTCTGCGCTTCTCCAACTGGCTGCGGTCACCACGATGGTGACCACCTGTGAGTGCCTCCTCTCCCTCTTCTATCCCTCTCCCCTTCCGCACTCTCTCTGCCTCCTCCCTCCTTTGCTCTGGAGCCTGGCCCTCGTGCCAGTTGAAAGTGCACTATGGTCAACTAGAGGGGGGGTGAATAGGTTGACAACCAATTTTTCTTTTCTTTTCTTTTTTAAGGGGCCTAGTAAGATAAGATACGATTCTCTAGATGTGCAACTAGGTGAACAACCTATGTGAAGAGAGTAGTATGCGCAACGGAAGTAAAGCGTAAGGTAGTAAAGCAAACAACAAGTGTAAACAAGGAGACAAGGATATGATTCACCATAGTTCCTTCTCAAAGAGAAGTACGTCTACGTTGGAGAGGTGGGGAGCCACCTAGGCGCTCCTCAATAGCACGGTTGTGCACACCTTGTTCTCCTTGAGCTTCTCCGGTGAGGGAGATGCTCGTTTCCACTATGAGGTCGACTTGAAGGCGTTGACCAAACCTTTACAAGGGCTTGAGGTCACTCCACAAGATGGATGGAGGCTCTCAAGCAATCCGTAGCTTCTTGCAACAAGGTGGAAACTACAAGCACGAGATGTACTAAGGTTTCTAGGCCTCAAGTAGGATTCTAGATCTACTAGGTTGTGGTGGATGGATTTGAGATTCCTTTGGTGGAAGTGTGGATCTAGGTCTCCTCTAGCTCTCCACCAAGTTTGGGAGTGATTGGGTGGACGGAGTGGGAGATCTAGGTGGTTGAAGCTTTCATTAATGGCAAGGAGAGAGAATGGGAAAAGCTTAGCATTTATGAGGTAGGTGAAGGGGTATTTATACTCTTGGCGCTCAAGTGGCCGTTTGCAGTCCAGGGCACCGGAGGCTCCGGTGGTTTCACCGGAGGCTCCGGTGGGTCTTCTGTGCACTGCGCAGTTGCGCAGTGCCTTATCCTTTGCGCGCTGCTGAGGAGGCCGGAGGCTCCGGTGGATTGAGCGGAGGTTCCGCCCACCGGACCCGCACCGGAGGCTCCGGTGGAACCTCCGCCACTTTCCAACAGAAGGGGTATCTTGCGGAGCCACCACCGGACCCTCCACCGGAGTCCGTTTGCACTTGGACCAGGGGGCCACCGGATGTCCACCGGAGCCTCCGGTGGAACCTCCGCCACTTTCCAACAGAAGGGTATTTTGGCGGAGGAACCACCGGATGCGCACCGGAGCCTATTTGCGCACAGGCTGAGTGGCAGCAGAGGGCTGAGCCTCCGGTGGATTCACCGGAGCCTCCGGTGGATTTACCGGAGCCTCCGGTGGGTTCACCGGAGCTTCCGCCCCTGCACATTTTGGTTCCCTGGCTTTCTTTCTCTTAGCACTTTTTGAATATCTCAAGCATTAGCCCCATAAATATAGTGAACCTAATAACCTGGGCATTTTCATCATTTGAACAAACATTAGATCAAACAGTTATGTTGTCATATAATTACCAAAACGGACGATGATCTTTCAATCTCCCCCTTTTTGGTAATTGATGACAACATAATTATTTGCATGATTACGGACTCAATATGAACGGAGCTCCCCCTAAAGATATGCTCTTTTCATATTGAAATTACTAAGGCATGATATATAATAGCAATATGACAATGATAGCACATAACACACACAATACATAGATAATATGAAACGAGGTTCACACATGATCATAATATAACGAGGTTCACGAAAGATACGAATAACGTAAACAAACGAAGTTCCAAATAGTTCAAATCAAACTCCCTCAAGCAAAAGAGAGATGCAAATCAAAGAAAGCTTGAGGGACCATGCAAATGCCCGTTTCCTAATATATCGTTCTCTCCCCCTTTGGCATCAAGATACCAAAAAGAGAGAGACCAAGATACAAACGTCCCAAATCACTCGGAGGATGAGGAAGAGGCTTCCGGAGCCGGGGAGGGATCACGGTGGCGAGATCTAGTGGCTTCGTCTCCTTCTTCCTCGGACCATTCAATGAGCTTGCCCTTGGAGTCCTTAGCTTGCCAAGCATCCCAATCTGTGATGCTATCAAGAACCGGGGATTCAATGGAGAGACCCTCTTCACGGAGACGTTCACGAGATGCTTGAGCCTTTTTGCGTGCCTTGAGTTCCGCATCATAATGTGCTTCCCATTGATGTTGCTCAATCTTCTTGTTCAAGCAAAACACTTTCTTGAGAGCCCGTGCCATCCATTTGAAAGCATTGCTAGAGGGAGGGGGTTGAGATGGACCCTCGGCTTCTTCCTCATCCACAATGATGCGAGGCCTAGCCTTGTGCTTGCGGACAGCTGGAGTGGGATGCACAACGGGCTCAGTGTGATTCTTTATGAGAAGCCGCTTTTCCGTGTGAGAGATCCAAAGAGCATCATCCAAAGGATCATCCGGAAACTTATCATTCCACACGTGCAATATGATCTTCATGATGAAAGGCCCAAAACAAGCATTCTTGCGGTTGGCAATGGCATGCCACAACTCGTTCCAAATGTAGTCAAGCACATCAAGCTTGCGAGGAGTGGCATCCATACGGTGTTGATGAGTAAGAAGCATCAAGTTCTTCATGTAACCTTGAATCTCATCCACATTGCCCGCCTTTGGATTGATAGTCTCTCTATAGATCCGTAACATGATGTCATAAGTGGGAAAGAGACCCTTGACGAACCCCACGGCATATTTCTTCCAATGATAGAGGGGAGTGAGGTCATCCTTCGAACGAGATTGAGCGGAGTGAACTCGAAACCATCCATTAGCAAATTCTTCTCCGTTGGCAAAAGGGCCAAAATCTGGGTAGCCACCAAGAATAGTTCCAACATCCTTCCAAGTGATGTCAAGTTGTTTTCCCTTGGTCATCCAAATGAGGTGGCGGTTGGTCTCATTGCCAAGATGAACTGTGGCAAGGAACTGACAGACGAGCTCTTCATCAAAGTCTTGTTGAAGAGTGATAATGGGACCGAGACCAAACTTCTCAATGAGCTCGAGGGCCTCCCCAAAGTACTTGTGATTGCGTTCCATGTGTCCAATACTTATAGCATGTTGGGGAACAACATTCTCCTTCGACTTCCTCATTAAGACCTCATGATAAATTTGCCCTTGGAAGACGGTGTGAAAGCGCGGATCTTTGCCCCGGAATTGGGGAATTAGGCGGTCACGAGCAATCACATACGGATTTTCCCTTCTTTCCTTCACAAATGCCGCATCGGACATCTTGGATGCGGTTGGTGTGGTGTTCTTCCTTGGCAAAGTCTTCTCGGGAGCCGGAAAAACGCTTGCGCTTGCCATGAGTGCTGTCAAGTTCGGCTTGAACCTCATCCACGGGTGGAGGTTTGCGGCGGCCGGTGGACTTGTACCGTAGCCCTTTTCCCTTGGAACCGGAAGCATCTAAAGAGAGAAAGCAAGGAGAATATGAAGAACGAGTAAAGCTCGAGAGGACAAAGCACGCACAAAACCAAGAACCCAACATACTCATGGTGTTAGGAAGGAATAATCTAGGGTTAGGGTAATGGAGCCCATATACCCACAATGATTCAAACCTAACATACACTTCTAGGTTACTAGGGTTTGTACTAGGGAAATTCCACTCCTAACACCAAATCCACAAATCTAGAAGGCTAGAACATGAGCTCTTATGCATCTCATCTATCAACTAGATGAGAGAGAGAGAGCACGTACCGGCGGCATCCATGGTGAAAAAGGGAGGAGGGAAGAGTCCCGGGGCGTCCTGAGGCAGGGAGGAGGTCTCCCCGCGGTGGAGCGCCCGAATCCGGCGGCGGTGAGCTTGGGGGCGGCGGCGGTTTGAGAGGAGGAAGATGGGGGCGGGTGGGGGAAAATGAGATTGGATCTCACTTACCCCCGCGCCCCCACAACTTATCCGCTGTAATTTTTCCGCCGGCGGAGCCTCCGCTCCCGCCAGCGGAGCCTCCGGTGGATTCCACCGGAGTGTCCGCCCCTGTCCCAAAACGTTAAGTTTTGGCCCGCTGAGCCGCAGGGACCCAGCGGAGCCTCCGGTGAGGTTCCGGTGGACAGGCCCAGCGGAGCCTCCGGTGGTTTCACCGGAGGTTCCGCCCAGATGATATTTCAGCGCGCCAAGATTAGAAAAACTTGAGCAATACTATAAGAGCGAGGGTTTGGGCAAGTGGGGCTTGGGTTGGAAAAACGTTACTGTCATACGAGAGACATTGCTCGACGGGGTTCGCAAGAACCATAAAACGAGTGAAAAACCGAACCCGTACGAGTTGTCAAGATGAGGATATAAAGTGAGAAAATGATCAAAAACACCTCAAGGGTTGGTGGCCGAGGCCACCATGTTTGAGTGTGTAACTTGGCACCGCGAAGATATATCTTGGGTCCAAAATTACTACTCACAATTAAGCACAATGAGTCACAAATTGACTAGATATGCAATGATTGATTGATTTTCGCAAAATAAAAGGAGTGCATACTCATGAGTTGAGTAGCGCTCCCCCTATATCCATGCCTACACCTAGACTAGATAGCAAGTATAATGAGGGTAGATATGCAAGGTTTCAAGTGAAGTTGGAGGAATCGATGACATTTAGTTCATTCCTCAAAGCTCGAAATCTTGGTTCATCAAGGGCCTTCGTGAAAATATCGGCAAGTTGATCCGTGGTGGAGACATAAGAGAGATCAATATCACCTTTCTCAACATGATCCCGAATAAAGTGATGACGAATCTCAATATGCTTCGTCTTGGAGTGAAGAACCGGGTTGTAGGCGATCTTGATAGCACTCTCATTGTCACAAAGAAGAGGCACCTTGTCAAAATGAATACCATAATCCTTCAAGGTTTGCCTCATCCATAGCAATTGGGCACAACAACTTGCCGCGGAGATATACTCGGCCTCGGTGGTGGAGAGAGCAATACAATTTTGCTTCTTGGAAGACCAACAAACCAAGGAGCGGCCAAGAAATTGGCAACCCCCGGATGTGGACTTCCTATCCGTCTTCTCTCCAGCATAATCCGCATCCGAGTAACCAATGAGCTGAAAGCTTGAACCCTTGGGGTACCAAAGACCGAAGTTTGGGGTATGAACTAGATATCGAAAGATTCGTTTCACGGCTTCCAAATGACTTTGCCTCGGAGAGGCTTGAAACCTTGCACATTTACCTACGCTATACATGATATCGGGTCTAGATGCACAAACGTAAAGCAAAGAGCCAATCATGGAGCGGTATACCTTTTGATCTACCTCTTTCCCATTAGGGTCGGGTTTCAAGTCGGTGGTTGTGGACATAGGGGTCTTCATAGGTTTGGCATCATTCATATTAAATCTCTTGAGCATGTCTTGAGTATATTTGGCTTGTTTGATGAAGGTTCCTTCATAATATTGATTCACTTCGAAGCCAAGAAATAACTCCAACTCTCCCATCATAGACATCTCAAACCTATCGGTCATAAGCTTGCAAAACTCCTCATTGAACAAGGTGTTAGTAGACCCAAAAATGATGTCATCCACATAGAGTTGGCATATGAACAAGTCACCTCCAACCGTCTTGGTAAAGAGGGTGGGATCGATTAAACCAACATTAAACCCGCGATCTACTAGAAACTCTTTAAGGTGCTCATACCACGCACGTGGAGCTTGTTTAAGTCCATAGAGCGCCTTATCAAGTTTATAGACATGATCGGGGTGGTTGGGATCCTCGAAACCCGGAGGTTGCTTGACATATACTAACTCATTAATGGGACCATTAAGAAAAGCACTTTTGACATCCATTTGTTGTAATTTGAAGTTATGATGAGATGCATAGGCAAGTAAGATACGAATGGATTCAAGGCGAGCTACGGGGGCAAAGGTTTCACCGAAATCGATACCTTCGACTTGAGAAAAACCTTGGGCCACCAATCTTGCCTTGTTGCGAATGACAATACCATCTTTGTCTTGCTTGTTCTTGAACACCCATTTGGTGCCAATGACATTTTTGCAATCCTTGGGTCTTGGCACTAATTTCCACACCTTGTTGCGCTCGAAGTTATTGAGTTCATCATGCATGGCTTCAAGCCAATCTTGATCTTCGAGAGCTTCATATACCTTCTTGGGTTCAATGAAGGATACAAATGCATGAGCCTTGCTAAAATCCGCCAATTGCCTTCTAGTGACCACTCTTCCACGAACTTGACCAAGAATCATGTCCTCCGTATGACCCGCTCGTTCAAGATTCTCTAGCCTTCTCTTTGCTCTTCGAGCCAGTATCTCCTCCAAAGATTCCTTGGATATTGATTGAGAATCACCTTCTTCATCGGAGACATGTCCATCTTCATTTCGTCCTTGATCAAAGATGGGTGACGAATCACCACTAGGTTGAGCATTCTCAACAATAATAGAATCTTGATCAAGATTTAGGTGTGTTGCTTGGCCTTGTTCATTAGCTTGGCCTTGATCATTAGCTTGGCCTTGATCGTTAGCTTGAGGGCTTGGTGCATCTTGTTGGAATGCTTGATCATCAATGGGTGTAGTCAATGGCTCCACTTGAGTGGGGCATAGTCCTTCTCCCTCCGTCATCCGGTGTCCCTCAATGGGGATTATTTCACCAATCCCCATTCTTCTTATGACGATGGGAGGAATTGCATCTCCTACAACACCATGATCTATACGCCCCCCTTGGGAGCCATTATCCTCATCAAACACCACGTCTATAGCTTCTTCAACTTGTCCGGTGGACTTGTTGTAGACTCTATAGGCGTGAGCGTTTGTGGCATAACCAACAAAAATGCCCTCATAAGATCTAGTCTCAAATTTTGACAACCGTTTACCTTTCTTGCGAATGAAGCACTTGCAACCGAAGACCTTGAAGTAAGATACATCCGGTTTCTTACCCGTGAGAATCTCATAGGGGGTCTTGTTCAAGATCTTGCGAAGATATAACCGGTTGGTGGCGTGACATGCGGTGGAGACGGCTTCGGCCCAAAAGTTATAGGGAGAAGAGAACTCCGCAATCATAGTTCTAGCCGCATCCATCAAAGTCCGGTTCTTTCTCTCCGCAACACCATTTTGTTGAGGGGTATATGGAATGGAGTATTGATGAGCAATGCCCTCTTCACTAAGAAAACCCTCAACGGTGTAGTTCTTGAACTCCGAGCCATTATCACTCCGGATTGCCAATATGGTAGCATTGTGTTGGCGCTCAACAAGAGTGATGAACTCGATGACTCTACTTTGAGTTTCACTTTTCCTCTTGAAGAAATACACCCAACAATATCTTGAATAGTCATCCACAATCACCAAACAATACTTCTTTCCTCCGAGACTATCATAGGATAGTGGACCAAAGAGATCTAAGTGAATGAGCTCGAGAATTCTTGTAGTGGAGATTGTTGTCTTGGTTGGGTGTTGTTCTCCATGTTGCTTCCCAAAGGTGCAAGAGCTACACACACGATCTTTAGCAAATTTAGCTTTGGTTAGTCCTAGAACGTGATTGCCACTTTGGAGATCATGTAACATTCTCATATTGGTGTGGGCTAGTCGGCGATGCCAAAGCCACCCCACATCAACTTTAGCCATTAGGCATGTCGCGGCACACGTGTCTTCTTTAGAGAAGTCCACTACATACATGCCGTTCTCGACAAACCCAACAAAGGCTACTTTAAGAGATGTCTCCCAAGTGACAATCACACTCTCTCTATTAAAGAACGAGGTGAAACCACAATTCGCAAGTTGAAGAACGGACATCAAATTATAGCCAAGGGACTCAACAAGGAGAACATTCTCAATTGATAAATCGTTTGAGATTGCTACCTTGCCTCGTCCCAATACCTTAAGCTCGGACTTATCACCAATAGTGACGCAATTGAGATGAGGTAGAGGAGGTTCAAGATTGCTTATTGCGTCATGGCTTCCGGTCATATGTTGGGATGCACCACTATCCACTGTCCATTTGTTAGACCCGGAAGCTTTTCCCTACAAGAGATCAATTTCTTGATTTAGGTACCCATCCTTCAATGGGTCCTCTTTTGTTAGTAACAAGGGTCTTAGGAACCCAAATAGTCCAATGATAATCATCACCATACGAAGTACCAACGTATTTAGCATAAACATGTCCATCCCTAGATTTCATAAGAACATAAGATGGATTATATTTTCCGGCGAAATCATTATGAGTGATGCTCCCCCTAGAGGTATCACCACCCGTAATGGCGTTGGTCTCCTTTTCTTTGGTCACCTCACCCTCTTTCACAAAAACAACCTTTTGAGGGGGAGTAGTGACATTCTTGGATATCTTCTTTGACTTGGAAATAAACCCAAGTCCCTCTTTTCCTTTCTTGGCACCTTGAGAGCTTATTGCATCGTTGAGAATTCTTTCCTTCCCTACATTGTTAGTCGTAGTAGAAGAGGTAGGTGCAATAACAATGCTATTTGATGAAGATGCAACATGCTTATTTGATTGTTGAGCTAAAAGCTTGATTCGAGACTTGGCAAGTTTGTCGTGAATTTCCTTAAGAGATTTAAATTCTTCTTTTAGTTTGTCATGCTCCTCGTCAAGTTTTTGATGAGCTATTCCTAGCTTCAACTCTTCCTCTTCAAATTCTTTAAGCAAAACAAGAGATTTAGCATGTTCTTTCTTAAGTTTGGCAAGAGATTTTTCATTATCTTTCCTAAGCTTAGAAACACTAATAGCATAAGAGTCTTGTAAACTAGATAGTCTTTCCTCAAGAGAGGCTCTCATGGATCTCTCCTTTTCGAGAGCCTTAATTAGTTCACCATCATGATTCTCATTGGTACCACCATGATTCTCCAAGGTCATGATGATTTCCTCTTTCTCATCAATGAGAGAGTTGGCATCATCAAGTTGCCTTAGGAGAGTTTTTACTTTTTCTTTAGTTTCACCTTCAAGACTACTCAACCAAGACCCTAGGTTCTTGGCCTCCTCATCGTCACCAATGTTTTCAACACAATCCAATAATGAGGGAGAGGTAGTGGTAATAGACTTGGAGGTGGAAGTTATTACCGCGGTGGCTTTTGCCATGAGACATGTAGGTCGGATCGATGTCTTCTCATTGGGAGATTCAAATAGAGAGACCGATGAAGAGGAAGTGGTAGCTATGGCGACGTGGGCAACACCTACGACTTCATCTTCTCCTTCATCTCCGGAGTAGTATGTCTCCAATGTGGGGCCTTCTTGAACATATAGAGCCCTTGGAACCCTTCTAGCGAGGTTCTTGTTTTGTGGAGCTTTGTTCTTGTCCTTGCGAACAAGCTTCCCTTCATTCTCTTCTCTTGGCTCAAAGGGACACTCTTTGACGAAGTGGTTTGCACTTCCACAATTATAACATGTCCTTGGCCGTTCCCCTTTCTTCCTAAAGATCTTGTTCCTTGAAGGTCTTGGGGCACCGGCTTTGTGAGCCTCCCATCTCTTCCAATACCCTTGCATGGCAAGAGCAATACATTTATGGGCACCCTTGTATGTATCCTCATAGTCCTCATCATCATCATCATCATCATCATCAACTTCTTCAATCTTGGCCATTGCTCTAGACTTCAAGGCAAGGTTGGGAGACTTTCCATGTCCTCTAGAGCGAGCAAGAGCATCATCCGCACTTTTGTGAGATAAGGATATGGCAATGAACTCACTTAGCACTCCAATGGAGTTGAGGGAGTTGTAGTCGGATCTTGTTCGAATGCTAGTGGAGAGGTTCTTCTCAAATGGAGTTATGGCCTTGACAAACTTCCTCTTGATCCATTCATCCGAGATTTCCTCTTTCCCAAAATCTCTTAGTTGATTGCCAAGAGTGACAACTCTTCTATATAGCTCCTCGGGACTCTCGTCTTCAAGCATGACGAAGTTCTCGGACTTGTCGAGAGCAACATCATATTTTGATGATTGAATGCTAGCATTTCCTTGGAACAAGGAGTCAAGTTTATCCCATGCTTCCTTGGCGGTCTTCAAGCCGCGAATGTGCTCAAGATGTTCTCTGGGGAGAGCCTTTTGGATAGTCACAATAGCGGTCTTGTTGAGTTGGAACTCCACGTCCTCTCTTGGGGTCAAGTTGTTTGGATCATGAGGATGGAATCCATGAACAACGCTTCTCCATAGAGCGGTGCAACAACCTGAAATATGAGACTCCATATCGAACTTCCATGATGAGAATTCGTTAGTGTTAAGCATGGGAGGATTTCCAACATTAACCATGTGTGGTATTGTAGCAATAGGGTGGATAGAATCGTAATTGGGAGGCGGTGGAACTTTAGAGTTAGACCCCGAACCGTTAGCCGATTGAGACTTGGAGCCCTCGGAGTTCCCACTACCCTTAGCCTTTTTATCGGCTTTTGCTTTGGCTTTCGCCTTAGCTAAAGCGATGTTAGCTTCCATTTCATCAATGTCCGGAATGGATTCTTCATCCGAGCTAACATCGTTTGGGGTGGGAGGTGTTTCCTCGGACTCCTTGGTTCTCCCCATCAATACCTCCATCATTTTCTTGATGCTAGAAACCTCCATACTGACAGTAGAGCTAACCTTAGACATTTCGGTTTGGAGGATTCCAACCGAGTCTTGTAGGTTAGCTATACTGTCGGACATCTTGGAGATCTCCACACTAGAACTACCGGGGGTATTTTCATCGACCATTGTACTCTTAGGCGGTTAAGCCCTTAGTAAGAGCCGAGGCTCTGATACCAATTGAAAGTGCACTATGGTCAACTAGAGGGGGGGTGAATAGGTTGACAACCAATTTTTCTTTTCTTTTCTTTTTTAAGGGGCCTAGTAAGATAAGATACGATTCTCTAGATGTGCAACTAGGTGAACAACCTATGTGAAGAGAGTAGTATGCGCAACGGAAGTAAAGCGTAAGGTAGTAAAGCAAATAACAAGTGTAAACAAGGAGACAAGGATATGATTCACCGTAGTTCCTTCTCAAAGAGAAGTACGTCTACGTTGGAGAGGTGGGGAGCCACCTAGGCGCTCCTCAATAGCACGGTTGTGCACACCTTGTTCTCCTTGAGCTTCTCCGGTGAGGGAGATGCTCGTTTCCACTATGAGGTCGACTTGAAGGCGTTGACCAAACCTTTACAAGGGCTTGAGGTCACTCCACAAGATGGATGGAGGCTCTCAAGCAATCTGTAGCTTCTTGCAACAAGGTGGAAACTACAAGCACGAGATCTACTAAGGTTTCTAGGCCTCAAGTAGGATTCTAGATCTACTAGGTTGTGGTGGATGGATTTGAGATTCCTTTGGTGGAAGTGTGGATCTAGGTCTCCTCTAGCTCTCCACCAAGTTTGGGAGTGATTGGGTGGACGGAGTGGGAGATCTAGGTGGTTGAAGCTTTCATTAATGGCAAGGAGAGAGAATGGGAAAAGCTTAGCATTTATGAGGTAGGTGAAGGGGTATTTATACTCTTGGCGCTCAAGTGGCCGTTTGCAGTCCAGGGCACCGGAGGCTCCGGTGGTTTCACCGGAGGCTCCGGTGGGTCTTCTGTGCACTGCGCAGTTGCGCAGTGCCTTATCCTTTGCGCGCTGCTGAGGAGGCCGGAGGCTCCGGTGGATTGAGCGGAGGTTCCGCCCACCGGACCCGCACCGGAGGCTCCGGTGGAACCTCCGCCACTTTCCAACAGAAGGGGTATCTTGCGGAGCCACCACCGGACCCTCCACCGGAGTCCGTTTGCACTTGGACCAGGGGGCCACCGGATGTCCACCGGAGCCTCCGGTGGAACCTCCGCCACTTTCCAACAGAAGGGTATTTTGGCGGAGGAACCACCGGATGCGCACCGGAGCCTATTTGCGCACAGGCTTAGTGGCAGCAGAGGGCTGAGCCTCCGGTGGATTCACCGGAGCCTCCGGTGGATTTATCGGAGCCTCCGGTGGGTTCACCGGAGCTTCCGCCCCTGCACATTTTGGTTCCCTGGCTTTCTTTCTCTTAGCACTTTTCGAATATCTCAAGCATTAGCCCCATAAATATAGTGAACCTAATAACCTGGGCATTTTCACCATTTGAACAAACATTAGATCAAACAGTTATGTTGTCATATAATTACCAAAACGGACGATGATCTTTCACCAGTGTTCCTGCCATGATTACATGAGGTGCCTCTGTGAGGTTATTGCTAGATTGTTTAGGTTTTGGAAATTTTTCTAATGGAACCCTTGGTACAGAGGCTATGAAGGAATTGTTCCATTCTAGGATGAAATGGAAACACAGATGCTTTAGGTGGAATGATTTTCACTTAGGAATTATCTTTCTGATACAAATGTGTTGTGGAAATTATTTTGGGATTATTCCTGGTGCTTGTGATGGAAAATTTATCATGGATTTATTCCCTGTGCCTTTGCTGTGAAGAGATCCCTTAGGATATCTCCCTGTGGTTAGACACGGCGGCTTGCTGTCAGTTGGACAGAGCTCACCAATATGTGTTGCTTCAATACTTTCTATGGGTTTATTTTATTTTGATAGGTGTTACTCTGAATCATAAGTTCAGAGAATATGCCATCATCCCTGATTTCCTTTTTCTGCTTACATGCCCTTATGAAGTTGTGTTGAGGTATCAGATCCTTGGATCTGATGCCCAGCAACTATATTGAGGATGTGTGATGTGATACAGTAGCTCTTTGGCTTAAAGCTTGATTCAGGATCCTATTTACTGATAAGATCTATGCTCTATTGATATACAATCCTTGTGCATCACTTGATAAGAACAGATTGTTACACTTGATGGTTTTATTTCTCTGAAATTTACTTACTAAGAACAGATTGCTTGCACTTGCTTCTTTTGCCCCCAATCCTATGATGCATAGCCCAAGGCCCCTCTTTAATAAGAACAGATAACTAACTTCATTCTTTTATCCCCTATGATGAGTTATAGCATAGCACTTCTATGCCTCTCTGAGGGTACTAAACCCCCAACCCATCCCTGTGTGCAACTAGCCAGTGAATGGCTTAGATGGTACATAGGTATTCACCTTATGTGATGAGAAAAAGGTGGGTGGCTTTTGGTTCTTGTGGCTTGCTTGATTTACTCATGCTGCTTCACTGTGCCTTGGCCTTGTGATCTTGGTTGCTGGTTTGCAATCAGATGCTCCAGTACCTATGGGAGCTTATGGTTGGATGGTATGGTGGTGTTGCTTCTTCCTGTTCTTGGTTGCTTTCACAACCTGAGAAGTAACAGGGGAAAGTGTGATGTGATCCCCTCCCCTTGTGGCTGATGTTGTATTTATACCACAACAGTGGTCTTCACAGCACCAAAGTGTGCTGGTGAGTGTGTTGTTTGCTTGTGTGCTAGGCTGAGAAGATCTTTTGACTAGGCAGTGCGACTGGTCTTATCCTAGTATGCTATTTTTCTTATGCTGCCAGTTGTATTTCCTGACCCTTTCTGTGATGCTGGTCTGAGGCCATCTTATTAGAACGGATACTACCCATGTTTATTAACCCAATGATGAGTTCATCAGTGCAAGACACTAACAAACTGAGGGTACTAATCCCTCCTAATCTTTCTGTTTTTTTTGTGTTTTATTTTGCAGGTGAAGAAGATACCATATACTAAGGACTAGATAGGGCTTAGTTTTAGGAACAAATTCCTGTAATGAGACTCATGTAATATTGTTGTAATATTTCTATTATGGGAATCAATTGTAAAGACTTTGGATCTTGTGTTATTATTGATAAAATTTAATTGTTTTCCTTTTTCTATACTTATTGATATTGGCAATATTCAATATTTTTTATCTCATGTATGTGTCCATTGAATTATATTTAGGATATAATCCTGTTTATCCGATTTGAATTCCAAATTCAAATACAACTCAAATTTAAACTCCCAACATTCCTAAATTTAAATAATTCAAACTTTTAACTCCCAAATTCAAAACATAACCTAAAGGTCATGTCAAAATTCCATCAACTTCCAGTGTCTACCTCTATGTAAGAATCAGAATATTGATGAAACCTCAATCACTCCATGGTTTTGGTTTTGCGAAAAAATTATTCAGGTTTTGCAAACACATGCATGTAGATGCACAAATTAATATTCTACCCCCCCTGTGAGTTCCTAAACGCTGGGACATTACATAATACTTCTTTTTTGCCTCCCTGTTTTTTGTTTAACAAACCTTTTCCTTTCTATGCTTTTTTAGCAAACTGCCGAAAACATAAACGTTGAAGTTTTCGGGAAGCTGACCATCAAAAACCAAGTGGTGAACTCTCTTCTAGGTATTCTTAATGAGAAGGACTCGGAAATGTCCGAGATCCAAAAGTAGCTGAAGGAGACTGCTGGTAAGCATACTTTTTTCTTTCCTTGATTCTGATTCTGAATTTTTCCTAAGGACTTTTCCGGGTTTTTATCCTTTGCCTCCTTTTCTTCTCAGCCTCTTTGGCCAAAGCCTGCTGAGGATGCTGGCAACGCCGAGAACCTCTGCAAGCAGAACTCTGAGCTTTACAAAATGACTGTAAAGCTTCAGAAGGACCTAGACGAGAGCCAGCTGGTCCTAGGTTTGTCCAGGTCTCATGCTTCCTGACAAGCCGAGAAAGACCGGAGGACCATGCAGGACCTGGAGACTGCCCTTCACTAATGCCTTAAGGAAGGTGCTAAGAGGGACAAGATCCTTGGTAAGTTTCCTAACTTTTACCAAGTTTTCTTTCACTTTGTACAATGCATTCTTTTTCTTCCCTCTATTTGTCTAATCTCGTATGATTTTCATTTAACAGAAGGGAATCCTCTAATTACTCAGATTGATCGCATCCGGGCTTTCGGGGCGTTCGTCACCGAGCTGAAGAATGTCGGAATGCTGCTTATTAATAAGTGCATTCCGGACAAAGCTGGCAAATTCTAGGAAGCCAGCAGGCTCCCGGAGGCTATTGCGGAGGTGGCGAACCAACGTGAATCCTGACTCCAGTCTACCGCCCGCGGTGGTGTACGCATGGCCCTAGGGCTGATGCGGATGCATTACACCACCGCCAAGTCCGTGCGTATCGCCACCGGTGCCCCGCAAGGATACACCGAAGCGCAAAGGGCGAAAATTTTCGAGTCTATCAAGGGCCATGCCTCCAAGATAGCTTGGATGGTCTCTACCTCGATGTTCTACCGGAGTAATAAATTCCAGCAACTTCAGAGAATCCGAGTGATAGAGATGAGGACGCCGAGGAGGAGTTCGTGGACGCCGAATGATCCTGCGTAATCATTAGCCAAATAGGGTACATTAATATTCTTACAATGTAAACTCAATTGTAATGCATTCTATCTTTTGTATGAACAAGTTTCTATCCTTTGCAGTAAATTTAAACTTTGCAAGTTTTTCAGAGTTTTAATATCTTTTCTTCTAAGTTCTCTGGTTTGCGTGTTTTAACTTTCCTCAGTGTTAAAGTGGTTCCAAAAGTATGCAATCTTCATGCCAAGTGACTGGGTTAAGAAACCAATCAGTCAAAACTCGGAATCATGGATTATACTTTGGCACTTTTACTTACTAAATCAAGTGACCCAACACAACAAACAATCAGATAATACTTAGGAACAATAAGGAATTTGAAAAGTATGAACTCCAGGCACACAGGCACAATTTGGTGTTCTGAAGCTTACTTAGGCCAAAAAAGCATTCAGTTTTATAACTCCGAGCACGCAAGAAAAATTCGGGTTAACATTGAAGCAAATTGAAATAACATTGGGAAACAGATAAGACGGAAAACATGCTTTGAATAGAGAATACAGAACAAAAAAATGCATGAATTTCCAACAACTTTATTTCATGATCTCAATGATATTTACATAGAATTGAACTAAGTGTAGAAGGGACGTAACTGCTGGATCCTCCAGGGCCTATTTGTCTCTCCAAGTTCTACATCTATGCTTCTTTTCCTCTTGCGAATCGGATTTTTTGGGTCATCTTCCGTGTTTTGAATATCTACAAGGTAATATGATCCATTTTTCATAGTTTTGCTAATGACAAATGGTCCTTCCCAGATTGGGGCTAACTTGGGCTTCCTATCCTGTACCAATCTTAGCACCAAATCATCTTCTTTAAAAGATCAGTGTTTGCTATTCCGACTATGATATCGCCGTAGTCCTTGCTGATAAATGGAGGATCTTTGCAACACAAGTTCTCGTTCTTATTCTAAGATATTGGCGGCATCCTGACGTGCACTTTCAGCATCCGAGTCATCGTACGCTTGCACTCTTGGGCTATCATGGATCATGTCCATAGGATGCACTGCTTCTGCATCATAAACCAAGAAAAAAGGTGTTTACCCTGTTGATCTATTTGGCGTCGGTCGAATACTCCAAAGCACGGAACGCAATTCTTCTACCCATGCTCCAGCTGCTCTGTGAAGAGGAGTTTCGAGTCTTTGGCATATTCCTTGCAGGATTGAACTATTCATTTGTTCAACCTGGCCATTGGATTGTGGGTGTACCACAGATGCAAGATATAGGAGAATTCCCGTTTGTCGGCAATATTTTGCCAACTCTCCAATTGAGAAATTTGTCCAACGTCAATGAAGAAATTTCTGGCGGTCCCACCGTCAAGTTTTTTGATGGGTTTTTCCTCCACCCACTTGGTATACTTATCCACTTCAACGAGTAGATGCGTAAGTCCGCCTCTTGCAGTTTTGAATGGCCCCATCATATCTAGCCCAGAGACCGCAAATGGCCATGTTATGGGGATAGTCTTGAGTGCTTGAGCCGGCATATTTGTCAGCTTGGCGTAATACTGGCATTTCGGCACATGTGTTCACTATGTGCTCTGCATCTATCTTGGATGTGAGCCAGAAAAACCCAGCACCAAATGCTTTTTTAACTATGCTTTTAGACTGAGCATGATGTCCGCAATCTCCGGCATGAATTTCTTGCAGAATTTCTCGTCCTTCTTCAGGCGAAATGCATCGCTGAAAAATTCTGATGGTACTACGTTTATATAAACAACCATTGATTATTGTGTATCCTTTACATCAGTGTTTTATCTGCCTTTGTAATACTTCGTCTGCTCCATCCGGGAACTTCTGATCAACTAAGAAATTTATGTATGGTATTTGTCCAATCCGGGTTAATGAGCTACACTTCTATTGACTCGGAAACTAGGGGGTAGTCAACATCTCCGCCTTTTATTGATGGTTCATGCAATTGCTGGACAAACACACTAGGTGGTAGTGTTTTCACCCTTTCCGAGCCCATGCGGGCTAAAGCATCTGTGTTCCAGTTTTCTTCCCTTTTGACGTGATGTACCTCAAATCCTAGGAAGCAAATGGCGAACTCGTCGACTGTCCTCCGATATTCAGCCATGATGGGGCTTTTGGCATCTCATGTCTGGTTCAGCTGATGCTGTACTAAGTCTGATTCACCATAGCAAACTATGCGTTTGACACCAATTTCTTTTGCAATATGCAAGCCATGAAGCAATGCTTCGTATTCTGCCACATTGTTGCTAGCGTTGAAGTGTATTTGTAATACATGCTTCATTGTGTCGCCTTTTAGAGATTTGAGCACCACACTAGCACCAGAGCCTTCTTTCATTTTGGATCCGCCAAAATGCATGATCCAATATTCCGACTCCAACATTGGTGTGTTTTCCATTACTTCTGTGCAATCAGCCACGAAATCTGCCAACATCTGGGGTTTAATTGCCTTCCGGGGTTGGTACTTAATGTAGAACGCAGCAAGTTCAATGCCCCATTTGGCTACTCTGCCTGTTGCGTCCGCATTGTTTATAATAACGCCTAGTGGTGCTCTGCTTACCATTGTTATGGAATTTCCTTGGAAATAATGGCGGAGTTTTTGAGATGCGAAAATACGCCATATGCCAGCTTTTGATAATGCGGATGCCTTTGTTTTGACTCGGAAAATACCTCGCTGACGTAGTACACCGGATATTGATCTGGAATACTTTGCTTGTCTTTCCGTCTTTCCACAATTATCACTATGCTAATAACCCTATTAGTTGCTGTAAGATGCATTAACATGGGTTCTTCGTCTTTTGGGGATGCCAAAATCGGAGCTTTCATCAAAGTTTCTTTCAACTGGGTTAATGCTTTGTATGCCTCTTCTGTCATTCAAATTTGTCGGATTTCTTCAAAAATTTGTATAATGGTATAGATTTGTCGCCAAGCCAGCTTATGAACCTGCTTATGACGGATGCTGAACCCGTTAGTGTTTGGACATCTTTTAGACACGTATGCCTTTTTATGTTTAAGATTGCTTTGATCTTTTTCGAGTTTACCTCTATTCCTCTGTAAGAAACGATATAAAACAGAAGCTTTCCCGAGGGAACCCCGAATAAGCACTTTAATGGATTCAACTTCATCTTGTAAGTGGGAGATTGTCGAAGGTTTCTCGTAGATCTTCAAGGAGTGTATGTTTTTTCTTGGAAACGACGGCAATATCATCCACGTAAACATGGACATTTTTGCCAATTTGACTGTGCAAGCATCTTTGCATGCAACGCTTGTATGTTGCACCAGCATTCTTCAAGCCAAAAGGCATGGTTATTGTAACATCCCAAGTATGAAAAACCATCCCTAGAATGTTTGTTCCTTGTTTTATTAAGTTTTGCATCATGTCATCATACTCATTGAATTGTTTGCATTTGTTTTACTTTGTTTTCATTTGGTTTGCATCTGTTTTTCTCTGTTTTCACAATTGAAATTCAAACAATTTCAAATGCTTTGTTTCATACTTGTTATGTTACAACCTTTTAAATAAAAAGTTCAAATAAAAACAACCAATTGTTTCCATTTATTTTCCATAAGGTTCAACTATTAAAATGGTGGCTTTTAATCAATCATTTAATTCAAATGATTATTCAAATTCAAAAAAAAAAATCCACACAGCACCCTTTTGGAATTAGTGATAATTACACAACAATTATAATCTTTTGCTTCCAATTGAAATTATATGCTCACCCCATTTAAATTTGGTTTGCAATAATCATTTAATCTTAAAATCATTTAAATTGGAATCAAATTTCAAACAGCACCCTATTTGAAAATTATGAAAATTACCAAACATTTCTAATCCCTTGTTTCCATTTAAACCATATGCTCACCCTAATTAAATTCTTGTTTTTAATAAATCAATCAATAATCAAATTAATTCAAATTTGAACCCATATGCAAACAGCAAGTTATTTTTGAAATTTTGGAAAACAGAAAGTGGCAAGTGTTTGTTGATGACCTAAATAACTCACCCTAATTTTTCTAAAAAATTTACTAACTTAAAAACCCCATTTTTCTTCCTATTCCATTTTCTGCAAAAAAAAAACAGAGGAGAAAAAAATTTAAAAAAAAAAACGAGCGCCAGGGGCAGTGGGCAGCCCAGCCCACTTCTTTTCCTTCCGCGCTGGCCCGGTACCGGTTCGATCTCCTCCCCCTCCTTCTGTTTCGCGTACGGCAAGCCATCCGGCTATGCCACGGCGGCAGCAGCCCGCGCCGACGGCCGATGCGCCACCCTAGCCTCTATATAAGCACCCTAGGCTCCCCTGGCGTAGCCCCAGACCACCTCTACCCTATCCCCTCGAGCGCCGCCGTCAATTTCCCTCTCCCTCGCCGGATCCCCTCTCTCTGTAACCACCTTACCTCACCGGCGAGCTCCCTCTGAATCCGCCATGACCACCGCCACCTCGCAGCGTCACCTACCCACCTAGCCACTGGAATCAGACCACCACCTCTCCCTCGAGCCTTTGGACACCCCAGCAGCCGCGGAGGGGGTCCACACCGTCGCCGCCATCTTCCACGTCGCCGCCGTCGTGTCTGCACCGGGCCTCTGCCACTTCTACATCGCCGGTGAGCCACCGTGCCTCCACCTCCTCCTCTCTGCCCTCTCTGAAACGCGAGCACGCACACGAGCACGTCCAACACCCACAGCGGCGCATCCACGGCGGCAATCGCTGCTGCAGCTCGCCGGCGACCACGGCTGCTGTCAGCAAATTTCAGTTCGTCAGTTTCAGTTAACAAAAAGGAAGCATATCCTGTGTGCGCGTGTTATACTGACAAACACCGATTTGCTACCGCAGTGGTAGCAGGCAGTGCGCGCGTGCGAGAGATCCAGGGTTCGAGTCCTGGCTCCGCGGGGAAAAACCCCAATCTTTTTGGCGCAGCGCGCTGACAGGGTGGCCCCCTGTCAGCCACTGTTGTTGCCACGCAAGCACACGTTGGCCCTAGGCGCACTGGCAGTGCCTAGGGTAGATATTTGCGTTGTATAAAAAGAATTTCAGCACTTTTCTTTTTCAAAAACCAGTCCTTTTATTTACAGAATGGTCCTCTAATTTGAAATGCTAATAACTTTCATTTTATAAATCCAATTAATAAAAGTAAAATATGTTTGTTGATCCAAATTAAATTATCTATCTAATTAAACCAATTGTTTTCTGTTTTGAATTTTCCAAATGCAATCAAAATTCAAATTCAAACAATTCATTTGTAATTTTATAAATTGCATAACTAATTCATACTTAATCCAAATAATGCAAATAAAATATGTTTTCCATGCCATTTTGAACCATCTTTTCAAATATAAATTTTTTTCATGGTTTGAATAATTAAAATTGCTTAAATAATTTAAACCTTGTTTAAATCATTTAAATTTGCTAAATTCATAACTTGCTCAAATTAAATTATTTTTGAACATGCAAAATATTTTTTCAAACTAGAAAAGTATAAACTTTTCAAATATGAATTTGAATTTATGTTTTGAACAAATAAAATTCAAATAATATTCATACTTGAATTTAATTCATTTAAATCTTGTTTAAACTTGTTTAATTCATAATTAAATCATTGTAATTCCTTTTTCAATATTTGAAACATGTAATCCACCTAAAATTTTGTGTTCTTTTCAAATATGAATTTTGTTATTTGTTTTTAACAATTTAAATTGCTGGAAACAACAATTGCTTGTGTGACACCTTTAAGGAACCAAAAATTCCTTAACTTCATACATAAATTTCTAAACTTGGTAAACCCTATTTTAAATTGTTTCTATTGTTGTTATTTTTCTGTTTTCCTCATCCATGCATCATACTAATCCACTTTCACCTGTTGATTAGTTGGAAAACAATTATCCCAACCATAATTCATGGGCTTTTCATATGCAACCCCAAATTGCATGCGGGTCCATTTAATCATGTTGTTACCATGTCAACTAGTTTATTTTGATGCATCAATTAAATGGTCATGCATCATCCCATGATTGTGCACTATGCCATGTTATTGATTGTTTATCTTTCTGCATTGTTTGCTTGCTTCTTCTCGGATAGACGACGACGTTGAGAGAGACGATTCTTACGACACCCCTTCTGAGGATCTAGCCCAGTACCAGGCTACTGAGTTTGCAGGCAAGTTATCACTCACATGAACCACTGTGTTCCTTTCAACATTGGTTACCGATACTTTCCGTTGTCTATTTCTGCTAGCCATATGTATCGTTGCTTCTGTTACGAACCTATCACATGATACCCTGAACCCTGATATTGCCTCACCTCCACTCCTATAACCCCGTTGCTTGGGCCCGTGTCTTACTAGCATGCTTAGGGTTGTTTTGCTCGAGTCTGTTACCCGTTACTTTCTGTTACTATATTTCTATTATGTTCTGGGGCTCGATGTTAAACAACAACCTGTTAATTCTGGGGTAATAATAATTTGCTGATAAGGCACCGGCAGGAGGCCCGGCGTGGTTTTGAGGCCTGCTAGTGTCGACCCTAATTAGGAAAAGGGTATTGTCTACTGATCCATGATGAGCGCACTATCCGCATGTGGGAAGCGTGTATGGGCGCCCCCCTCAATTTGATTCGATTCGCATCTCGTCCAAATCACCACCCTTAGTTCGGGCTTTCCATTTGATGCACGCATATGCAGGTACGAACCCGAGGCCAGGGTGGAACTTTTGTAGTCGGCATTTAGGGCGGCGTGGTCTTCCAGTGCTATGAGGGTCCCCTTTTCTTCGTGGGGCTCGATTAGCCGCGCACGCACAGCACGTGGTGCTTTGGGCTTGATGCGAAGAAGAGTTGAGTTGTGTTGAGTGCCCCGCTTGGTGGGAGGCATTCCATCTGGCGGGTTATTCTTACGTGTACGGCTAAATTGGTGCACCCCTGCAGGGATAAATCTTCTCGAGAAGCCGTGTTTTCCGCGGTTATGGTTAACTTGGTGAAAGTACTGGCTAACAAGTACTCAGAACAACTTACATCTAACTAATGATAACTTGACTAGTAATAGTCTTATTGACACAATAACTTGAACCATCACTAATCCAAATGTGTGAGTTATCCTCGGATTGCTTCTTTGGATAAGGGGCGAGATCCAGGATGGGTTTGTTTTGGTGGTTAGTTATAGTTGGTTACGATATGCTATTTTATCCCCTTTCTGTTAGCCGGAAGTTGTATCATGTTCTATAATTGGTTAGTGCAGCCAGCTGCCGCATCTTTTATATCACCCTTCCTTTCCGTTGAACCCAAAGCATCTGTGCTTGATGTTGACGGGTTACACTTTGGTGAACTGTGAGTCTTGCTTGCCAGTACGTTTATGTACTAACCCCTTTGGGGCTGTGGTTTCCGCAGACTACGCTTACGAGGATCCCCGTGACGGCTACTACGTGGAGTTTGACGAGGCTGCTGACGAGTAGGTAGCGGACCCGGGAAGGATCCGAGACATCGTGGATGGGCTCCGTCTTCTTTTCATTCCTGGCTTATTAAGCCTATTTGGATTTGTCTGTACTCAGACCCTTTGAATGCTTCCGCTGAGATGTAATGATGTTATGTTGGGACATGTGTCCTCTGGATGATTGTATTTGCTATCTCTGCTCTAGTGAGAGCTATTTGCAACTTATTGCTATTTATTTGTGTCTTAGAGATATGTTGTGTTATCATTCTGTTAAACTCCGTTGACGTACCATGTGTGTATGGTATGAAGTACGTCAATGGTAGTATCCTGATTTCTATGGGATGGTTTACGTAGACGCTGAACAGATAGGGGTTGGTTGTCACACATACGTGTGTTGGCCTACTCGTAAGAGATGCGGGTGCCGGTAAGCCCCGTAATCCAATCCACTACTGTTCAACGGAACTGCGAGTATCATCTAGAAGTCCGGGTGCGACAGTTATGTAATAGTATGTTCCATAGGGTGTTATGAAAGAGGTTTTTATTTTGTCTTCTTCTTTCATGCGTATTTGATGATACCCGGAATAAGCGTCCAAAAAGCATAAAAGTTTAGAGCCAGAAGTGGCATCTATTATTTGATCAATTCGCGGTGATGCGAACCTATCTTTTGGGCACAATTTGTTCAAACCAGTGTAATCTATACACATCCTAAGAATAATACTATCCTTCTTCGGGAGTAATACTGGGTTCGCAGACCAATCAGTATGTATAACTTCCCGGATAAAGTCATCTGCTAAAACCCGGATAATTTGCTTGCCAATAGCCTTCCGCCTTCTTCCATAAAAATTATGGAGACCTTGTTTGACGGATTTTGATCCTGGAATAACCTTCAGTTGGTGCTCAGCAAGTTCCCCAGGAACACCTGGCATATCAGCAGGACACCAGGCGAATATGTCCCAGTTCTTACGTAGGAACTTGATGAGCGTGCTTTCCCATTTGTCAGTCATTCCTGTTCCCACTACGACGAACTTTGTCGGATCTTTGGGGTCCAGGATGAACTGCTTTGTATTCTCCGAGGCTTTCTTTTCCCACCGACATTTCTATCGGCGATACTTCTTTAGCCAGCTCCTTCAGCTCTTCCTTCTAGAATCACTTGTTCGGCACAAAGGGAAATTCCTTTCTCCAGCTCGTTCGCCAATTTGAAATCTCCAGATATGGTGATTACTCCTCCTTGTGGCCCTGGCATCTTTAGCTTGTTGTACATATAGCATGACCTTGCCATGAATTTGGTGAAAGCCGGACGTCTGATTATTGCGTGATACACAATTTTGAACGGCACTACCTCGAATGAGATCATCTCCTGACGCAAGTGTTCCCTCTTTCCAAAGGTTACTTCTAGGGAAATTTATCCTAGGTAGTGTGCTTGTCTACCAGGAACAATACCGTGAAAACGTACATTGATGTGTTTGAGCTGGGTCTCAGAGAGGTGTAACTGCTTCAATGTACTTAAGTGCATGATATTGATAAGCCTAGTGTTTTGAACAATAGGGCTTACGACCAAAGCATGTGTGTCGGGTTCTGGGATGTCACCGGGATGATCAGACTGATCCAAGATAATTGGCGTATTTGAATACTTCAAGTACTTTGGGGTGTGAGGTACAACCGCATTGATTTCTCAAGTGTTCGTTTTGCCTGTTTGGCTGAAGGAGTTTCCAGGAGAGTTAAGTTATAATCTCCTTCAACTCTCAGGAATTTAGGTTCTCCTTTCTGCTGCTGCTCCTAGATTTTATTATCAGTGGCAGACTCGCTTTCTTCTTTGTCAGCTTCTGGCTTTTGCTTGTTGAATTTCCTTTTGGAATTCTTTCCTTTATTCCCGGATCCTGCATTGCCTTTCATGTGCTTATTAAGCCGGCACTGCTTATTTATGTGGGTAGGCTTCCCGAATTGCGAATGGTGGACATAGTTTTCCGACTTAATCTTTTCCCACTCTTCTTTCGAGTATGAGATGGGTTATGTGCTTTTGCCCTTCCATCTGCTGCCATTATCCTTTCCAAACCCTATATTTACTTCTTTGGGTTTTGGTTGTGCTTCTGGAGTAGCCTTCTTTTCAGAATGAGACGCCTTTTTGGCTTAACCCAAAGCATCAATGTTTTCGCCTCTCGCCCTGATGTCATCTTTAGCCGTTGCCTGCTCATTGGCGGTGGTAAGCATAGATCCAAGATCTTTGTGCTATTTTGAACCAACCATGAATGGTACGAGGCCAGGTTTCAGGTCGTTGATGAAAGCATGCATTGCTTGTATATCACTTACTCTAGAGAAACTATTCTTCATTGCAGTTCATCTTGAGATAAAGTCGACGTACGACTCATCTTCATATTGTACGCAACGATTCAGCTGGTTAATGCTTTTAGGGCGTTTATACGCACCCCAAAAGTGCTGAGAAAATACTCTAGCCATATCTTCCCAGCTGTCTACTGTTCTTGACGGAAGTCCGTTGATCCAATCTCTGGCTCCATCCAGCAACATTAGGGTAAGAAACTTCACAGCCTCTAATGTTGTCCCTTTGTTTATCTGGGCGGCAGTATAGTAATCTGAAAGTCATGTATCCGGGTTTGTACTTATGGTATAGTTTTGGTAAGTTGGACCGACTTTGGCAAAGCCAGAGTGTAGACTGATTCTCCGGATCCTATCAGTAAAACACTTTGGTCCGAAGTATAAATCGTCTCTTTCCTCCTTATCGACGTGCGCGGAATACCTTCCAGCTAAATGGACCGAAGGGGATCTACTCCGTTATGGTCCATTGTTGCGCGAGTGCGCTCTTCTGGGATCATCCCTATTTCTTTCAGCGTCCCGTCCTTTGGAATAAGGTGGAGTTTTGCTCCCTTGGCCTTTGTTTGTTCCTTGGAGGAGTTCGGGATCTCTCACCCCTATGAGGATTCTTGTATCTTCCGGCTTTATCACCTGGGTGTCTCGGAGGCGGCATTACTTTTCCGTCTTTCGATTTTGATCCTCCCGTTCCTTGTTTTCACGGGGATTATTTCCACCTTTCGGCAGATGGGATCATGTTCTGGACGCTGCATCCTTGTTATCCAGGATTTTCTTGTCCTTCTTAGGATCTCCCATCTTTTTCTTAGAATCGCCTGAATCTCCGGGTTTGCCAGGGTCAGGTGCTCCAGTGGCGCACGTGGCAGTTTTGCATAAGACTGAATCAGCATGTAGGTTGCCTGAATGTGCTTGTCCTCGTTGTTCCTGTTGTAATACTTTTCCTAAGAAAGCATACACTCCCTGCAGCTTTTTGTCATTGGAGTATAGATCATCCTTAAGAATGGCGAACGCGGCTTCTGTGTTTTCGGCTGCAGTTTTGTAGATGCGTTCACCCTTAGCATTAGTGTTGTTAACATGCCTTTCCCAAGATGGGTTTTCGAACCTCTTTATTGCTGGCAGTTCATCCGGCTTTGAAATTCCGGGTAACCGCGTAGGTTTAATTCCACATCTATTCCTTCTTTCGTATTCCTCTATTTCTTACTGCTGTATTTTAATGCCAGCCTGGGTTTTGAGGAGATTTTCCCGAGTTCGGAACAGATGTTGCTGCTGCCGCATTATGGCTTGTCTCCTGGCTTCCAGCACTTCCGGGGGCTCATCTCGTGCAACCGGGGTTTGAATCAGATCAATCTCCTTCTGTTCCCACATTTGAGGAACAGGGATTTCGGCCTTTTTCTTCTCCACAACTTTTACACCACTGCCTCCTCCAACTTCCAGGTTTTGGTTGGCAATTTCTGCCAAGTTTTCCACCTTTTTCTTCTGTAGTTTGGATAGCAGCTTCTTAGAGGACTTCCTTTTCTTCCTGGAAGATGGAGAATTTTTGTTACTTTCATCTTCCGTCAATTCTTTGACATCGGGGTAGGTCGGACTAACTTCTCCTTCCTCTTCCTCTTCATCTGACGGAGGTGTTTTGGGGTCTTCGTCTTCCTTGGCATCCGAATTTCTAGTTGGTTTTTCCATGAGTACTTCATGGAAGCTCCCCTGCATGGATTTGACCTTTCTTTCGAAAGTGTCTTCATTTTTATCTTTGGAATCTGTGTCAGTAGATCCGGTTTCCGAGTCTAGCTTTGCCTCTATGGCTGCTAATACAGACTCAGCTTCCGAATTCGTCGCTTGATCGACGAAAATCGGATCTTCCACCTTTTCTATGGGATCATGATATTCTGCCTTTTCCACGGGATTTTCGTCTTCCGGGTTTACATCTATCTCAGACTGCACCATACCAATAAAGTGGGATCTGCTGCGGGCATCTCCGGAGAGGTGGAAAATCCAGATGTGTTTTGGCGATATGCAACTATGGAAGCTTGATCTGCCCCTATGTATGCATATGGCAAATCTGAGCAGAATCCGGCATTGAAGCCTTCATCAATTGGGCATAGGGCGGGTGGGAAAAAATTACTTCCACCGCGGAATCCCATTGCATCTGTTGTTAAACCGATAAAAACATTAGCAGATCCAATCGGTAAAACGCAGGCACTTACCAGATGATTCCGTGCCGGCATATACGATCTGTTGTCGAGGAAGCGTCTGGTGTTTCCGTCGAATTCTAGGCTTCCGATAGTGATTGTGCTGCCGATTCCGCCGAGTATTCCCGCTCGGAACATAACTCCCGACGCCGCTGGCCCCACGGTGGGCGCCAACTGCCGAGACATCGTAGTAAGGATCATGGACGGGGGTTCCATAAGCCTACTGGTAGAACCGTGGGGGGGACGTGGAAGAACTGTAAACGAGAACACAGGTTTTACCCAGGTTCGGTACGTCACAACTAGGCGGCGTTCCTACTCCTGCAATCTCACTAAAATCAGGGTTGAAGTCTGAAGTATACAGAGTACAATTCTGTATATGGTTTCGCTAACTCGGCGAAGATGAACTTTCCGGCGAGTTAGCTTCTAGCTAACTTGTGAACTTGTTCTTTTCCTTGCTCCCGTCCGGGTTTATATAGATAGCCGGACTAGGGTTTACAAGAAGAAAACCTAGAAGACTACGGAAAGTATCTAACTTGGAAAGTAAGGAACCCGACTTCTCGTCCAAGTCGCACCACGTTAGGCCATGGTCCTGGGTTCTTCTAAAATTCGGCTTCCTGCGCGTCAGCTTACTGGACCGCCCAATGGACTTCGTTCCATTACCTGTGGGCCACCCTGGTAATCTGGTCTTCGGCCAATGCTGTATATACCCCTATTTGGCATATATCCGACACCTCACATAGCTGAAAGTGATCATTAGACAAGAGAAAGTCCTATAATCAAAGCTATACAAGGAGTAGTGATTGCCACACAATGGATGTACATAGAGCTATAAGTGTATGAAAGCTCTCCAATAGAACTAGCTGGGATGCATCCAATTTACTTGCTCATGAAGACCTAGATAACTTTTGAGGAGCCTCATCATTGGAAAATACAAGTCAAGTTCTATAATGTAAGGATCCCCGCATAGTTATACAAGTCATAATATAAAAATTCTCTCAAAGCTGAAGTATAGAAACTAAATATAAGCACAAGTGTGGAATAAAGGATAGTAATGCTCCCCTCTCTCTTTTTATATATTTTTTATTTTTCTAGTGGCCTCCGTGGCTCTTTTTTTTCTCATTTGTCCTCTTTGGGATCTTTCTTTTGCGGCCTCTTCAAACTCTTTTTGGATGTCTCTTTGTACTCGTTTAAATCCTCACCGGTAGGGCAACATTCTATATTACAATAATGGTAGTATAAGTGGTTTTGAGAATGTTCGGAGTAATTCCAATGTCAGAGGAAAAATTCTGGAGTCGTTCGGAGGTGTTCCTGTGAAGTTACTATGAGAGAGAAATAATGCCGAGAGAGGGAAGAATTATTTCAGAGAGATATGGAGTATATAAGATGTCCCAGGATGTTAGAAATGTGTGAATATTAGTACACAAGGTCTATGATTTTATCTATATGGTTCACAGGCTTCCAGAAAATTTTCAGACAAAACCCTAATGCAGGAGGGGGTGTCGGCGGGGGCAGAATTGACCCAGGGCAGCACCCAAGTGTTGGCTAGCTGAAATGTGGATCCAACGGCCACACATGAGGCGCAACACCTCCCCAAAAATATTCCTTGTTTAATTTTTTGAGAGAAAATAAAATGCCAAAAATTAATTAATGGAACAAATAAGGAAATAAAGAAGTGGGAAGGGAGAGGACTCCCAATTGGGAGTCCAATCCGAGTTGGGGTAGGGGATGGGGTGCGGCCAACTAAGGGAAGCCTCCAACCCGACATCCCCCCTATGGAAGGTGTCCCTAGCCTCCCACTATATATACCCCCACCTAATGGGAGAAAACACTCCAAGTGGCCGTCATGACAATTCTCTCTCTCTCTAGTAAAATTAGAGACTCTTCTAATTGGGTTTTTGAGATGTCCTGTCGTAATTAGAACCTGCTCTAACCTCTAGTTCTCTCTCATGTGTTGAGAACACACGTCTCATATAGCCCTAATCAAATTGGTTAGATCTACCACCAAAGCTACGCCGAAAGGATGATCACTCCTTGTTAGCGTCGAGTTCTGGACAACGGAGCGCTGTCGGGTTGACGCAAGTGGACGCATGGATACTATAAGAAGGATTACACGTGTGATCCTCGACGAGAGAGCTTAGCGACATCCTTGCAGCTAGGTCTAGGTTTGATGATTTGTGATTGTTCAAATTCTACTATGACTACACATCTCTTCCACTAACAGTAATCGTAAGTGCTAGAGCATCGCATGTATGGGCAATGTCTTATTATCTTCATATCTAATCTTGGCGGTTACGTTGGACGAAAAATTTAAATTCTACAACATACACTAGTATATTGCTTCTAATCTAGCTATTAATTAAGTTCCATCAGACAGTGATTGTCTGATATTTGTATACATAGCTAGATGGTTGTGATAAATTTTGGCATACTTGAGAAATATACTAGTTGTGATATTTTTAGTTTCTGTCCGAAATAGTTCTTGAATATTGTGTTCAATAAATATCTATTGCTTATAATATGTTTAGATACAATTTGATAATCCATGGATAGGATTTGCTTCCGTAATGACAGAATTTGTAAGTTGTGATAGTATCATTTATGAAGGCCTATTGACTTTTGTTTCTAGTCTTATCCTAATATTAATGTATAACGAATCAAGTTGATAATTTGTAGACTACGTATACATCGACGTGGTAATATTTAGCACTTTTTTTTAATAATCGGTACGCCCATATGGACCCGATGCTTAAAATACACAAAGTACATCATCAGGTAGGTATTCGTTGTTTTTCTATTAAATATGCAAAGAGAAAGACATTCCAATGTTCTGCGGTATGTTTTAGTAAACCGAGTTCCGGAATTCGGTATCATTTTTTTTGTACTCACAATTGGCGTACACATAGGCGTCTTCTAGCTATATTTTTTTAACTCTACCATGCACATGTATACTCAACTATCGTATGGGTCCTTTATACTCATTCCGTCTCATATTAATTGTCTCGAAGTTGGACAAAAATGGATGTATCTAGACATACTTTAGTTTTGGATATATCTAATTTTGTCCAACTTCGAGACAATTCATATGAGACGGAGGGAGTACTTTGTTATAAGTTTTATATCTTGGCTCATCTTTCCACCAGGAAGCACTTTCAGCATTCAAGCTAATTAAGTGCATGTATTCTTTTCTGAACGGACTTGGGAGCTCGCTAGCTAGTGTAGTCTTTTTTATCAAGAAAAAAGAAGTTATGGTACTCTTTTTTTTCATTTGGGAACAGAAACCGGCTAGCGCACGTTTTTTTTGGGGGGGGTGCGGAGCTCGCCGGTAGCTGAGGGTTAGGGTTCAGGGCATTGTCATCGTTGGAGGAAGAAGGGCGGGGGTAGAAGGATGTCTAGGGCGGCGGTGGGCGACGAATGGAGAAGGGTGGGGCATCCAGGCGGAGCTCGAGCCATCGGCCACAGGTGGCGGAAGCAGGCGGTCTGGCAGCCGAGGTGGTGCAGTCTTGCAGGGATATGGATCGAGGGCAGCGACATCAAAATGCTAATGAGAGGTCAAAGACAACGTGGTCCGGGCTTGGCCCATATACGACTTCTTCTATGTGCTTTTGCGCCAACCTACCGTGCAGCCCCTATTTGTCGCTCTTTGCGAGTCCTTGTAGGAATCGCGTGTTTCACTCGCACAGGGGTTCCGAGTGGGCTGGCCCATTAGACGTTGTCCGAGAAAGTCGTACGAAAAATAGGGGGAGCAGGATTCGAACCCGGGTTGTGGGCGTGGGGGAACAAAGGGTGCAACCACTGGGCTAGTGTGCGTTTTATGTATAACATTTGTTCCTAATTTTTTTTATTGTCTCATTTCTCATTTTTTCTTTTTTATTTTCCGTTGTATTTCTTTCTTTTCTGTTTTATTTTTTTGTTTTTATTTTCCTTTTTTATTCTAAAATATCCGTTTTGAAATATGTTCTAATAAAAAAGGTCAGATTTATAATCTGTTCACGCTTAAATCCGTTTAAATTTGAGAACTGTTCAAAATAAAAAAATCGTTTAGTTTTTAAAAATTCACATTTGAAATTTTTTCACACTTAAAATCTGTTCAAAAAATAGAATTGTTCAAAATATATAAAAAAAAAACTTTTAGATTTGGCGTTTTCTGTTCACCGGTATTTTCTGTCAGGTCACCGGCATTCTCGGATATTATTTGTTGGTTCACATGCATTTTTTGTTCACTATTATTTTTGGTTCAGCGTTATTCTTAACTCACTTTTATTTTCGGTTCACATGCATTTTTTGTTTTCGGTTTACCGATAGTTTCTATTCACTGGTCATTTTGGGTTTACTATTATTTTTGTGTTCACATACAATTTTAGTTCACTATTATTTTTTATTCATTGACAATTTATGTTCACCAGCATTTTCTGTTCATCATCATTTTTGGTTCACTATAATTTTTTTGTTCAATGCATGTATTTTTAGTTCACTATTATTTTTGGACCACATGTATATACTGTTCATCGGCATGATTTGTTTACCGTTATTTTTAGTTCACCCGACTTTTAGTTTCTTTTTCATCTTTGTTAATTTTATTTTTTTAGCTCATTGTTGTTACACTTCACCCGATTAGTTTAGACCATTTTTTTTCAAATTTGGTTCATATGTTATTTAGAAATGGCGCGCGAGCTATTTGACGAGCTGCGTACGCGCGCGAGCACCTGGGCGAGCTGCATACGCGCGCCAGCTGTGTACGTACGAGCAGCTGGGCCTGTTCCAGGCCCATATAGAAGGAGGGCATGCATTCGTGTGGGCGAGTCCGTTCCCCGACTTGCTACAAGCGAGGTATAGGGCGACCCAACCTACCGTTAACGCGTTGGATAGGAGCACTTGATCTAGGGAGCTCCATTCAGCATGTGTTGCATCACCTGAATAGCGATCCATGTTGGGCGGCCTAGTAAGGATCTCTAGATCCTTACGATCACTAGCTTTGTTTTTTTTCTCTTGCCTCATCGTTAACTCACCATCGTCCGGATTTTTTTTTAAATCTAAAAATGAAAAGTTCCAAAATTTGAACAACTAAAAACAATTGTTATTTACAAAAGTGTTCATGTATTTCAAAAAAAAAATGTTCATGAATTTAAAAAAGTGTTCATGGATTAAAATATTCAAGAATTTGAAAAAAAAATGTTCACAAATTTTAAAAAAGGTCAGGTATTTGAAAAACTTTTAGAAAACATGAAAATAGTATGTTCACAAATTTTGAATACTTTTGTAGATTTGAAGAAATTTTCATGGATTTAAAAATGAATTTGAGGGTTTTCACAAAAAGAGTAAAATAATAAAGAAACAGAAAAACAGAAAAGAAAAAAGTAACAAAAAGCCGAAATACTCGTTAAAAGAACAGAAAGAACCATAAAAGCATATTAAACAAGTTAACCGGAAAAACCGAAATAGAGAGTTCTAAATGTTCCGAAAACGAGAAAAAACTACACAATAGAGGTGTTGTACTGCACCGACTCGTTTACCAAACAAAAAAATTGATGGAAAGGCCCACGCGCTGCGTCAAATAGGATTCACATTCACCCTTGTTTTTCTGAAATCACTAGAAAAAGGTCGGTCTTCCGGAAGGACACCGCACGCGCGCCCACAGTGCGACACTTGTCACCTTCTCTTTCCTCCTAGCCTCTACAGAGTGTTCGCATGCGTGACAAGTGTCGCCACCAAAGAGTTTTGGGGGGTTTTCCCTTTCCCACGCCGGACGCAGAATGGATTGGCACGCATTTATTTCGAGATCTGTTTCTTAAAAATAAAATATATCACGAATCGTTTTTCAAAATTACAAACCTTTTTCATATTTGAGATCCACGCGTCGAGATCTTCAAAACTAGATCCCATGTTGATAGGTTTCGAGAAACTTTTTTTTGTACACCCAGAATCAACACGGATGTACGACCAGTTACACACGGTTGTACGTCCACGTGCAGTGAACGAAGTACGTCCTAGGTGCATGTGCTGACGTACAAACACGTGCACCACGGGTGTACGCCCAGACGGTTGTACACCCAGTTACAGGCGGATGTACACCCATGCAGATGTACACCCAGGAGTTACACCCACGCGTTTTGTACACCCAGACGAGTGTACACCCAGTGAAGGGCTGGCATATACCCAGGCGGTTGTACGCCCAGACGGATGTGTACACCCACGCGGTTGTACACCCAGGTACACCGTGCGTATATTCTCCAGAACAGTTTTTTTTTTACTTTGAGTAACATTTTTTTTATATTTTTCAGAATAGTTTTTTTATACTTTCAGTAACATTTCTTTTATACTTTTCAGAACCCTTTTTTTATACTTTCAGTAACATTTTTTTATACTTTCAGAACAACGTTTGTATACTTTTCAGTAGCAATTTTTTTATACTTTCACATACAACGTTTGTATATTTTTAGTAACTATTTTTTTATACTTTTTAGATACAACATGTATGTACTTTTTAGATGGACGCCGTAGACGTTTTGTTCGAGGTGAAACCAAGCGGTAGTACGAGGCAACGCCGAGCCGTAGCACGCACTACGACCAATGCACGCTTCGACCAATGCACACAACGACCTATGTGGCCCCTTCAAGATTTTCATAAATGGTTACCGAGACGAAGCCGAGCCGTAAAAAAATATCGAGACGAAACCGAGCATCGTGCTACTAGATATACATGGTGTACATGGTGTACACACGCGCGTGCGTGCTACCGAAAGTATAAAGTATAAACAACAGAGTGTATAAAGTTCGAAAAAAAAATCTCGAAACCTATCAACATGGGATCTAGTTTTGAATATCTCGACGCGAGGAGATCAAATATGAAAACGGTTCATAATTCCGAATTACGGTTCTAGACATATTTCGTTTTGAAAAACATATCTGAAAAGAAAACGCGTGTACTCACTCCGTCCGGTTCCTCGCACATGCGCCAGCCACGTGTCGTGTTCACCTGCGCTCGTTTTGTCCACCCGTTTGCTTCCGAGAGGACTTGCTTTTTCTAGTGGCACCCTGGTTTTCACGCTCTGCGCACCGCGACGTCACATGGCCCGTTCCGAGCCGGAAACAACCGAACTGCGCACCAGGCACGTTGCCGCGCTGCCTCCGCGTATTTGGCCCAGTTCCTCCTCGACCTTCTCAGCAGCGCAGCTTCTGCATGGGCCACAACCACTCTCGTGTAGGCTAGCTGCGCACCTGGACTGAGCTGCCATAAATAGGATCGACACTGCCTACCAGCGCGTGAGCAACCAGCTAGCTGCTTTCCCCTCCCCTCAAAAAAAAAAAACTGCTTTCCCTTCTCAAAAAAAAAAAAAACTAGCTGTTTGGGGCTTTGTGTTGTCTCACGTGACACATAACTAATCCTACTCCCCAAACAAGAGTCACTCTATAATTGATTCCAAGTCATTTAAAAGATAGCTCTAATTGCTCGAGCGGCTCCGGAGGCGAAAGCCCTAGGAATAAAAACGAGCCAGATTGAGATCTCCGGCCGCTAGCCAGGAGACACGGCTACCCAGGTTCGAGCCTCTCGTAGAGATAAAACACTTACTCCCACTTGTCTGGATTATATTGATGGTGATTACGATGGTGCGACAATGGCTGCGGCTGAGAGATTGGATCTCGCGTAGTTCAAAGTGCTATGGTGGTAGAATAATAGTTGCCCTGCCCGGGGGTCCTACCAGCCCTTATATAGGAGGCTGTGGAAGGCTGGGTCGAGCCCTAGCTGGACCTTCTAGAAGCTGGACGGTGGTCCCTTTTGCTGGGCTTTAGTGCAAAGCTGCAACCAGTAGGCCCCTCCGAGGGACTCGAAAAGTATCCATACGTCAACGAAAGCCCTAGGAAAAAATAGCCAGATTGACATCTCCGGCTGCTACCATCACTGGCATCGGCGGTGGTTGTGGTGCCCTCATCGTCAAAGACGGAGGACCTGGTTGGCACATCGGTCGGATCTTCTGTGAGCGGAGCAGTGGAGTTGGCTCGGGGGAGCATGGCATGGAGGCGGTTGCTGGCGGAGCTGGTTTTCGAGGACGGCGCGGCCTGCTCCGGCCCTTGGAGCCGGATAAGGTGGGGCTCCCGGCGGCGGGGGGGAGGGGGGCGATGTGTGCGAGGTCGGGCGCTTGGAGCCGGCTGTGGTGGGGTTCCCGACATTGGGTCGATGTGATTTGGTTCTCGTCGGTGCTTCGATGTTAAGGCAGATGTGACATTCGGGGATCCCCTGCCTCGATCTGGACCTTTAGGCTTCCAATTTGGATTAGTGAAGGCCGACCAGGGCCGGTGATGCGGTAGTCTGGCTGTGGCCTGGCCAAGACGGGGACGTCCTAGTTGTGCGCTGGTTTCCCCCTTCTATTCAGCCATTCCTGTTGGGAGGGGTCTCGCGGCGTCGGGGCTGCGAGGATTGAATAATGGCGATGGTCCTAGGGTTCATCTTCCGCCAAAACAAAGATCTTCCTGACGTCTGTCTTCCTTAATCTGGCCATAGTGTCGGGTTCCGGAAGGCTTCGCCGTCAAACTCCCATGGGCGCGTTATGCCTGGAGATTGCCTGATCGGGTTAGATTCGGTTGTGCCCACTGGGTTCTCCGTTAAGGAGGGAGTGGCTCAAAGCTATGCTATATGTTGCCATCATGCGAGTTTAGCTACATGGTGAAGTCACAAGCGGAGAATGTCATCGAGGCCGAGATTGGAGTACTAATACGGGTGATTGGAGTCTGCGGCAATGAGGAACTTGCTTTGAGTTTTTGTCTTCCTAGCAATGGTATGTAAGTGGAGGGAGCCAAAATAGGCGAAGTTCAAAATTCTACCTTTCATGATGAAAATCCAATGTCTGTTTTTAATTTCTTGTGCCTGGCAATGGGCGTGTTGAAGATATTTGTTTTGAGAGTGAGGACTTCTCCCGAGTGAAAAGCCAAGATCTACGATTAGGCGATGACGATGTTGGCGTATTGTTTCCTTCTTTGAGGCGTCGCTTTTGAGAACTTGGATATTAGGCGTCTCACTAATTGGGACTAAAGCCCGTTTAACAGGATTACAATATGAGGGTGTAGATCTAGCTACTCGGCGAGGTTGAGCTTCTCGGCGAGTTGCGTAGAGCTTCTCTGTTGTGCCTAACTTGTTCTAATCTATCTCCCGTCCGGCTTTATATAATAGCCGGGTTAGGGCTTACAGAATCAGAAACCTAGAAGACTACGTTCAACTCGTAACTTGGAAAGCAAGGAATCCGTCTTCTCCTCCAAGCCAGATCACGCGGGCCGTGATCCGGTTTCTTCTAGAATCCGGCTTCTGCGCGTCGGACTACTGGGCCGCCCAATGGACCTAAGCCCATTACCATGTAGGCCACCCTGGCAGTCCGGCTCTTTGTCTACCATCTTCTATACCCCTATTCAGTATATATCCGACAGTAGCCCCCAGGAAGGATCAAAACTCTGATTCTCCGTCTTTCGTCAAATACACTTTGTCCGGGAAATCTTGATTCAGCAGTCTTGATTCTTTCTACTTTCCTTTTAAAGGAGATGGTAACATAAAACTCGGAACTCTGAAAATCCGGATTTTCTTCTCGCGATCCTTCGCGGAAAAGGAACTTCTAACGTCAGCGCTTTAATCATGCTGACGCAGGAGACGCTTGGTTTCACGCGGGAAACCCTGCAACGTATCTCTGACAGATTCTCACGGGAAACGAGGAGATAGCCATCATTCCCCTGTCGTTATAGTTCCCAGATTTTCCGGCGAGCGACACGCGTCAAACATCCAACGGTCGAAAGAGCCGTTGGCACGTATCTAAACGGTTTTCCGGCTATAAATAGCCGTCCTCGTCCTCGGCGAATCCTTTCCTCACTCCCTCACTGTCCACGCCATTGCTGCGAACGCGAGCTCGAGAGCAAGCCCTGTCCCAACGCACGCATCCTCCTCGCACGCCAAAACGCAACGCGCCACCAACGAGATGGCCTCCTCGCTGTCATCGCCGACCCGCGCCGCCATCAACGAGCTGATCAGCGATCTGGATCCGCAGCCGGGATCGCCCAAGCTCACCGGCGACGTGCCGGAGAAGAGCACGGCCTCCGCGGCGGGCGGAGAAAACACTTCCGCCGCCGCGGACATAGCGACATCGAGTGCCGCGACAACCCCGCCGTTTTCACCTGAAACGGCGGAGGAAAAGATCGAGCTCCTCGGCGACGAACTCGCCGCCGCGGAGGCCGCCGCCAGCGCCGGAGCAGACGAGGAAGCGGAATCTGCAGGCAACTGGAGTGCCTGCAGTATTCCCCCGGCTCTCCTTCCAAACTTGGAAAAGGAGGGCCTGGTGCTTAAGAAGAAATGGCGGCTGCCAGAAGAAGAGACCGAACCAACGCCACGGAATGGTGAAAGGGTACTTCTCACTTCCCACCTTTTGCGAGGTATGGGGCTTCCGCCTTCTTCCTTCTTCCTCCAGATTCTCTCTCATTACCACATCCAGCCCCATAACCTTCCTCCCAATTCCATCCTCTACATGGCCGGCTTCCAGGCTTTGTTTGAGGGCTACTTAGGGCTAGAACCTAGGCTAGATTTCTGGACTTACTGCTTCGGGGTTAAGCGGAACTCTTCGGAGGGCGCACTCCCGACTTGCGGGACCATATCTTTCACTCTTCGGAGATTCCGAGAAGATTGGTTCCCCAAGATAAAAACTTCGGAATCCGTCAAATTTTGGACGGGTTCCTTCTTTTATCACCCCGACGTTCCTTTCCCTAAGGAAGCTGTCGGGGTTCCACCTTTCGTGAACTCTGCCGCAGTTCCCCAGGATAACTGGGGAACAGAAGCCGTCCAGGTTCTGCCGCCAGATCTACTAAAGATCAAGCGGCGCATCGCCAAGCTCACCTCCATGGATCCGCCTCTAACCGGCATGGACACGGTTCTATGCTGGCTGATTAGGCGAATCCAGCCACTAGCCAACCACAGCGGCCGTCTCCTGTGCGAATACACGGGAGTCAAGGATCCGATGCGGACAACCACCAAGGATTGGCCCGCAAAGGAGCTTCGCCGGCGCATCAACCAATTGGTCGCATCACGCGACCAATACGAGGCGAGTCGGCCAATGTACACGGCCAAAAATCCGGTTCCCAAGGTAATTTTTCAGTCATTTGGGTACAGTTTTGTTTTTTCTCGGATTTCCTAGCTTCTGATTTTGATCTTGCTTGTCCGACAGTTCGTGGATCTTTCAGATTCGGACTTGGTATCCGAGGCTGAGCTGGACGCGCTGCGCACCGCCGCTACAGGTGGACGCAAGCGCAAGAAGATAACTTCCTCGGAAGAAATTATCGATCTTGACGGAATCCCCGTCGCCACTTCCAGGTTCTTTCTTCTGGGTTCTGTTTTCTTTCATGGGAACTTTTCATCCATCTTCAGTTTTTTGACTATTCCGGGTTTTTTGTTTTTAGCCTGCAGCCTTCCACCCTGAAGCCGAAGAAGCTGAAGAAACACAAGGTTTCTTCCAGCCGAGGCAGCCAACCTTCTCCCGCCGTCGCCCCGGACACGCCACGCACAATGGCGGAAGAACCTACTGCAGCCCCCACCACCAAGCCCCCGGAGCCCAGCCAGCCCGTTGTGTCCGATACGGACACGAGGGAAAGGGCGGCCCCAGAGGTGGGAAAATTTTCTCGGACTTTCGACGAGGAAATTCCCACCTTTGACAAGGATTTCAAAGCTATCAACGACGGCCTGGACGCAGCCGGGAATCTCTTCGCGGAATACGCGAAAGAGTTTAAAGAAAACTTGGCAGGTTTGCAGCGCATGAGCCAGGTATATAACTCTAGCCCCCAAGCATTAAACAAAATGCGTGCTTTTTGCTTTGATGTTTTTTGTACTCATTCTTCTCCTTGCTATGTTTCAGCAAACCTCTGAAGCCATCAACATGGAAGTTTTCAAGAAACTCACCATCAAGAATAAAGAAGTTAGAAGTCTTCTTTCTATTCTTGAAGAAAGGGAGGCAGAGCTGGAATCATCTAAGCTCGCACTGTCGGAAACACAAGGTAAGCATTTTCCTTCTGAATTTTCCGATTCAATCATTTGCCTAAGTTTTTTCTGAGGAGCTGGCTAACCCGGATTTTTTTTCTTGCTTTTCAGCTGCATTAGCTCAGGCTAAACAAGCAGCGGAAGATTCTGGCAATGCCGAAATTCTCCGCAAGGAGAATGTTGAGCTTCACAATAACCTTGTGAAAGCACAACAAGACCTGGAAGCCAGCAACATGGCCCTTGGAATTTCCAATTCCAAGGCTTCCGAACAGGCGGAGAAGGACAAATCCACCATTAAGGATTTGACTGACGCTCTGAACCTTCGCCTGGAGGAAGTTTCCGAGATCGACAAGCTCATCGGTAAATCTCTGACTCATTTATCCTCTGTCCATGTTTTGCTTTCTCTGTTTTTCCGTCTAACCCTTTTAGGTGTTTTATTGGAAAAAACAGGAGATACCCCAGATGGCACTCGGGTTGCAGGCATCCGAGCTTTCGGGGAGACATGGACTTTGCTCAAGGCTGCTGCCACGCAGCTGGTAGACAGATTTCTTCCCGAAAAATCTGGGGAATGCTCGGAGGTTGAAAAACTTCCGGGTGCCATCATGGAGGTGGCGGAGTCCAAGGAGTCCCTTCTTCGCTCCGCTGCACGGGGTGGTGCTCGCATGGCTCTCGGCCTTATGCGCATGCACTACCCCTCTGCCAAATCCTGGCGCGTGGCGTCCGGTGTCCCTCAAGGATACACGGATATTCAGCGAAACACCATCTTTGGTGAAGTCAAAGGCCACGCCACCCAGATTGCCTCCATGGTGAATATCTCCGTCAACTATCTAGAAGAGGAGATCCCTCCGATCCCCGAAGATGAAAGCAGCGAGGAGGAGTCAGATGCTTGAAGGGTTATCTTGAACCTGGATAGCAAAAGTAGACAATAGGAGCATTACCATTCTTTCAATGTAATCCAAAATGTAATGCTTCTTTTTGTATGAATGAAACTTCCGTCTTTTGCAGTTTAAATTATGAAATTCTTTGCAAGTTTTTTGGATTTTATCATTCCTTTATCTTCTAAGTTCTCTGGTGTATATGCTTTAACTGTCCTTAGTGTTTGAAATGGCTCAAATAGCAATATGGATCTTCATGCCGAGTAACTGGGGACGAACCAAGCAGTTTTGAAACTCGGAAACATGGACCATGCTAAAGTCATTTTTACTAACTAGTTCCAATAACCCAACACACACACAATCAGATAAGACTTAGAGAAAACAAGGAAAGTTTTAAGTGAAACTTGGGCACGCAGGCAATTCAAGTTTCCCTTAGCCGTTATCAGGCTGAAAAATCATTCAGTTTTGTAACGCCGAGTACGCAAGCACAATTCGGGTTAACGTTGAGAAATTTGTAAGATCATTGGGAAATAGATGAGGCGGAAACGCTTTGAACTTATAAAGAATATGGATGACCGCATTCCGACAACTTTATTTCATGATCTCAAAAGATGTTTACATAGAATTGAACTAAGTACGAAAAGGTACATAACTTGCTAGACGTTCCCAGGCTTCCGCAATCCTCTTGGCTTTGTCGAATTTTTTCAGCAGCTTGTAGAGTGGTAAGGTTTTAGCCCCCAGCCGACTAATAAATCTGCTGACGGCTGCAGCGGAACCCGTCAATCTTTGGACATCTTTTACACATGTAGGTTTTGAGATGTTCAAGATTGCCTTGATCTTTTCCGGGTTAACTTCTATTCCTCTGTGGGAGACAATGAAACCCAAAAGTTTTCCTGAGGGAACCCCGAATACGCACTTAGATGGATTCAACTTCATCTTGTAAGTGCGCAAGTTTTCGGAAGTTTCTCGCAAATCCTCAAGGAGTGTATCTTTTTCCTTGGTTACGACAGCGATATCGTCCACATAAACATGGACGTTTCTGCCAATCTGACTATGCAAGCAGCGTTGCATGCAACACTGATAGGTTGCACCTGCGTTCTTCAGGCCAAAGGGCATGGTTACGTAATAGTACGTCCCATACGGGGTTATAAAAGAAGTCTTGATTTGATCTTCCTTTTTCATGCGTATTTGGTGGTACCCGGAGTATGCATCCAAAAAGCATAAAAGCTCGGAGCCTGCAGTGGCATCTATTATTTGATCGATTCGCGGTAATGCGAACCTATCTTTCGGACACAACTTGTTCAATCCTGTGTAATCTATACACATTCTAAGAGCAGTGGTGTCTTTCTTCGGTACTAGGACCGGATTTGCGGACCAATCAGTATGGATTACTTCCTTGATGAAATCCGCTGCTAAAAGCCGGATAATTTCCTTGCCAATAGCCTTCCTGTTGGGTCGCGTATAGATAAACGAAAAACTTTTCCTACGCGATACTCCCAAGATCTAGCCGAGGTAGAAGGCCACGAGTATTACCACTAGACGCGCAGGTGCGGATTATCGATGTAGCGCGTCTGGTCGGGGCAGTGCAGTCCCACGATCCGGTCCGGCCGATCCAATCTCTCGAACGTCGAAGTGCTGAACGTACAGCACCTCTGCCGGTATCCACACGTACGAGGAGGAGCTCCGACGGCGGACTGCTAGGTCCGGTGCGGCGGCTGGACTGAGTGGGGCTAGGGTTCCCAACGCATGGGAGAGTGGACTAACGTGCCCGCTGGGCAACCTGCGCCCCTCTTTATATAGCGTACGGTAATGGGCTGCACAACACTTGTGGCTCATTCCCTCTGTGAGTCCGACTCACTAACTCAGTCCATTTCCGGTTCGGGTCCAACCCAACCAATACTTGCTCCCGCTCTTAAGTGTGCGACCCTGCAGGCTCATGGCGACATGGACACGATTGGAGTCCAACTCCCAATCGATCAATCGGTAGCGGCTCCTAGCAGAACGTGCCGACTCCCAAGTCCCATTGAGTCATGACGACATACCTTTCAATGTGATATTCATCTTAGTCCTTTTTGCCTCACGATATACCTTGTCGAGCTATGGGCGATTTATCGTCATCCCTTAAATAGCTCAACTCTCTTCTCGATTCGTGATAGGTGATTCACCTGACTAACACTTAGTCAACAGACACAGTTAACACTAAACTGAGTTGCGCATGGCCATGCTTCCTGAATCATATCACTCGAGAGGGCCCAGAGAATATCTCTCCATTCGGAGGGGCAAAATCCCATCTTGATTATCCACATCACGCAGCTTGCTTCTCATTCGACCCGAACTCTGCCTTTATAGTTGCCTTGTCACAGAACAACGTTTGACAGAACCTAAGTCGGTGATCCACAACTCGGATTGTGCGACAACCTCAGGTCTAAGGATTACATTGATTGAGACGTGCAAATGACGACTTGATCGTTGCATCTCAATATGGGTCAGTCCGACTTGCTAAACTCTTTAGCCAAGTCCGTGAACGTTGGAATGGCATCACCATGCCCATGACAAGTGGAACTGTGTCATCAGCCAACACTTACATTAGTCTAGGGTGTGTGTCCAGCACAACCTAAATGACCAAGGACAATCTAGTATGAACAACATGAATACATGGTTCCACAATCGAATCACATATTCAATGACATGTATCAGATGTTCAAAACAAGGACAACTTAATAACTTTATGAATACAGTGGGAATTACATCATACATGATTGCCTCTAGGGCATATTCCCAACAGTCTCCCACTTGCACTAGAGTCAATCATCCTGGCATCATATGCCTAGGCATCTAATGCCCATACCTCTCGTGTGCGCCTCATGCTTAGGCTGTGGTAGCGCCTTTGTCAACGGATCTGCAATGTTTGCATCCGTGTGTACTTTGCATAACTTGATATCACCTTGTTCGACAAACTGGCGAATGAGTTGGTACCGCATGAGTATATGTTTGTTCTTCTGGTGTTGTCTAGGTTCCTTGGCTTGTGCGATAGCACCATTGTTGTCACAATATACGTCCAATGGATTGGACGCGCCCTGAACCACACCAAGATCAATCAGGAGGTTCCTGATCCAAACAGCTTCCTTTGCCGCCTCTGAGGCAGCAATATACTCAGCCTCTGTTGTAGATGCAGACACCGTATCTTGCTTGGAACTCTTCCAGCTCACAGCTCCTCCGTTCATTACGAACACGTATCCCGATTGCGAACGAGAATCATCTGAGTCGGTGAGATAACTCGCATCCGTGTAACCCTTTACACTGAATTCCTCATCACCTCCATAAACCAGGAACATTTCCTTAGTATTTCTCAAATACTTAAGGATGTTTTTAACCGCTGCCCAGTGGGCTTCGCCAGGGTCAGCCTGGTATCTGCTCGTAACACTTAGAGCATAGGAAACATCTGGCCTAGTACAAATCATGGCATACATGATGGATCTGATTGCCGAAGCATACGGGATCACACTCATCCGACTTCGCTCATCAGTTGTCGAAGGACACTGAGTCTTGCTAAGTTTTATGCCATGGGACATCGGTAAGAATCCCTTCTTGGACTCTTCCATTTTGAATTTCTTCAAAACCTTGTCCAGATAAGTACTCTGACTCAATCCAATGAGCCGCCTGGATCTATCTCTATAGATCCTGATTCCTAATATGTAAGTTGCCTCACCCAAATCCTTCATTGAGAAACTCCTTTCCAATGACTCCTTGGTTTCTTGCAACATCATGACATCATTTCCAATCAGCAATATGTCATCCACATATAAGATTAGAAAGTTTACTTTGCTCCCACTAAACTTCTTGTATAAACAAGAATCATGATCGCTCTTGATGAAGCCAAACGATTTGACTACCTCATCAAAGCGAATGTTCCAACTCCGAGATGCTTGCTTCAACCCATAAATGGATTTCTGAAGTTTGCATACCTTGTCAGCATTAGCTGGATCGACAAAACCTTCGGGCTGTATCATATACACGTCCTCAGTTAAATTTCCATTAAGGAAAGCCGTCTTGACATCCATCTGCCATATCTCATAGTCGAAATAGGCTGCTATGGCTAACATGATCCGAATTGATTTAAGCATCGCTACAGGCGAGAATGTCTCGTCATAGTCAACTCCTTGAACCTGTCGGAACCCCTTCGCGACAAGTCGTGCTTTATAGACGGAAATATTTCCATCCATATCAATTTTCTTCTTAAAGACCCATTTGCACTCGACGGGTCTTGCACCGTCAGGCAGATCAACCAAATTCCAAACTTGGTTTTCATCCATGGACTTTAACTCGGATCTCATGGCTCCAAGCCATGACTCGGAATCAGATCCCACCATCGCTTCCGAATAAGTTGCCGGCTCATTACTGTCTAACAGTAAAACATCACGAGCACTCTGTAATCTGGCAGATCTCCGTGGTTCAGGTGCTATTACCGGTGTAGGTACCACGACCGGCTCAGCCTCCAAGGCGTTCGCCGACTCGCCCCTAGCGGGTTCCTCTCGAATTTCTTCGAGTTGCACCGTGCTCCCACTGACTTCCCGACTGAGAAACTCTTTCTCAAGGAAGACACCATTCCGAGCGACAAACACTTTGCCCTCTTCCCGGTTGTAGAAGTAGTACCCCAAGGTTTCCCTCGGATACCCCACGAAAATACACTTATCCGACTTGGGCGTGAGCTTGTCCGACTGAAGTCGCTTGACAAATGCTTCACAACCCCAAATCTTTAGAAAAGACAAACTTGGCTTTTTACCAGTCCACATCTCATGTGGTGTCTTCTCTACTGACTTTGATGGTACTCTGTTTAGTGTAAAAGCTGCAGTTTCTAGACAATAACCCCAAAATGATAAAGGTAGATCTGTCCGACTCATCATTGATCGTACCATGTCCAACAAGGTCCGATTTCTCTGTTCCGATACACCGTTTCTCTGCGGTGTACCCGGCGGAGTGAGTTGAGGAACTATTCCACAACTCTTTAGATGGTCATCAAACTCATGGCTCATGTACTCGCCTCCACGGTCCGACCGTAGAAACTTTATTTTCTTGCCGAGCTGATTTTGTACCTCACTCTGGAATTCCTTGAACTTTTCAAAGGCTTCCGACTTGTGTTTCATTAAATAGATATATCCATACCTACTCAAATCATCAGTGAAGGTAATGAAGTACTCATAACCACCTCTGGCTGTCGTGCTCATTGGACCACATACATCACTATGTATTAGTTCCAACAAGTCGGACGCCCTTTCACAACTCCTTGCAAAAGGTGTCTTGGTCATTTTGCCTAGTAGGCATGATTCGCATGTCTCGAATGACTCTAAGTCAAACGAAGTTAGAAGTCCATCATCATGGAGCTTCTTCATGCGCTTCCAACTTATATGACCAAGCCGACAGTGCCAAAAGTAAGTCATATTCAGATCATTTGGTTTTAACCTTTTAACATTTATGTTATAGACCGATTTACTATCAAGATTTAAAATAAATAACCCGTTCTGAACGGGTGCAAAGCCATGAAACATATCTTTCAAATATAAAGAACAACCATTATTCTTAATATTCGACTCATAACCTTGTCTCATCAAACATGAGGCGGAAATAATGTTTCGACTAAGTGCTGGAACATAATAACAATTATTCAGTTCCAAAATAAATCCTGAAGGTAAATGAAGTTGCATCGTGCCGACTTCCAACGCAGCGACTCTCGCCTTGTTGCCGACCCGAATATCAACCTCTCCTCTTGCCACGCTCCTAGTTCTTACCAGCCCCTGCAACGAGTTGCAAATGTGAATGACTGATCCGGTATCATATACCCAAGAACTATTAGGTGCATCAGCAAGATAAATGTCTATAACATTACACACAAGTGTACCTGAGTCGGAAGTCATACCTCCACTCTTGGCCTTGTCAGCCAAATACTTGGTGCAGTTCCTCTTCCAGTGGCCATCCTGCTTGCAATAGAAGCAATTGGCTCCGGCTGTAGGAGAAGGCTTAGTCTTTGAGGAAGCACTCTGGACAGGGCCATGGGCGCTACCTCCTGACTTATCCTTCTTCTTCTTAGTCCAAGAACTCTTCTTGAACTTAGCCTTATTCTGCACCATCAACACTTGACTGGCGCCTTTCTTGATATCAGCCTCTGCCGTTTTGAGCATCCCATGTAATTCAGTGATACTCTTATCCATACCATGCATATGGTAGTTCGAGATGAACGGACCATACGCACTAGGAAGAGAGTTCAGAATTATATCAGTGGCGATCTCTTCTTTAATTGAGAAGCCCAAGCGATCCAAAGACTGTATGTAACCAATCATCTTGATTACATGCGGACTCAGTGGATCGCCGTCTTTCAGCTTACAGCCAAGCAAAGCTTGAGAGACTTGATACCTCTCAGTCCTTGCTTGAGCCTGGAACATACTTTTGAGGCTTTCGATCATATCGTAGGCCTCAACATTTTCGAACTGCTGCTGCAAGTCCGGTTCCATGTGTGCAAGCATAAGACAGCTAATCTCCGTAGACTCATCTCTAGTCTTACGGTAGGCATTTGTGACAGCGACAGTCGCATCATCATCAGGCTCTTCTGGAAGTGGAGTTTCTAGAACATGTTCTTTCTTGTCATGCTTGAGGACTATCCTCAGATTACGATACCAGTTGGTGAAATTAATTCCATTAAGCTTATCTTTCTCTAGGATTGACCTCAACGCAAAAGTGGACAACTGAGGAAGGTTGCTAGGTGCCATTGATCTACAACAGAAAATACGCAAAAACACTTAAGACATGTATTCATAAAAGAGCAGGCATATTAAACGATTTAATACTTATGCTCCCACTAGAACCAACATCCCTCCGATGGTTGCTAAGTGATTCAAGATCCTAAATAAGCAAGTCGACTAGTGAGCTTTAGCATCACCGCTAGCCGTCAAGTGATCTAGGTAGGCAACACCTTCCCAATCGTATCTCTATACGACTCCTGTTATTTGGGTGACATCACATGCCCCGGCTCCCAATCTACCTCGCCCCGAGCCCCACAACCGTTGTGATGGACTCGTCTAGATTACCAAGTGCTTATGCTTGTAAGAGTCCGACTCAAACCCACCTAACCGGAAAGAATTGGAAGCACCTCAATTTTATGAGCCTACTACCAAGAATGTCCGACTAGTGATGGTGCAGCACTGGCGGGGCGACCGACTAGACCTTCTTTGAGGGATTAAAGAATCTACCAACTATCTAAATAGAGGTAAATAGAGGCATAACAATAACACAAATAAAGCAATTATAATGTGAAATGGTATGGCTCTCTTCATGGTGATCTCCATCTCCACGAAGCTTGTAAGTCGACTCGTGCCAACTCTTGTCACGTGCCATCTTACTCCATGTAGCCGACTTGTACATCGACTTGCATGCCTTCCGGGTTCTCCAACAAGCTACACTAGCTAAGTAAATGAAATTTACATAGAGAATCCGACGCGCAGGCCGGTATACAATAAAATGACAGCACCTAGGCTCCAGCCGGCTGACAAAAACATGATACGCAGATCATGTATGGATTACACACATCACATGCACATAAGCCATACCATTCACAACTTCCTGCAAAAACAAGTTATGCATAGATACGATATCTACCGGCGTTGTGAAACTCGCAACGACATCTAAGGCGCTACGACAGGACGACGGCGGGTGCGGGCAGCGCCCGTTGATTTCGGAAAACGCAGATCTCATCTGCATTCCGATCATGGATTTCTTCATCGGATAAAACGATTTTACCCGAATCTGATCCGTATTCCGATTCGACCAAACTCTTTGATCTTCGATCACCGCAACTGGATTTATGTGTCACGGTATACCCCGATGGCGGAAACCGACCGGTAGGGGTAATTTGTTCCACGACCTTAGCGGTATGATCACGGAAACCAGATCATCCATTAACCCCGAGTACGATTGATCCAATCAACCTTGTACAAAACCGATCTATCTCATAGACCGACCACCAAAACAGCAATTAGATCACATCTAACGCTAACTACATATCACATATGTACGGATCTCGGGCCTAATACCAGAAGCTACCGCTCTGATACCATTGTTGGGTCGCGTATAGATAAACGAAAAACTTTTCCTACGCGGTACTCCCAAGATCTAGCCGAGGTAGAAGGCCACGAGTATTACCACTAGACGCGCAGGTGCGGATTATCGATGTAGCGCGTCTGGTCGGGGCAGTGCAGTCCCACGATCCGGTCCGGCCGATCCAATCCCTCGAACGTCGAAGTGCTGAACGTACAGCACCTCTGCCGGTATCCACACGTACGAGGAGGAGCTCCGACGGCGGACTGCTAGGTCCGGTGCGGCGGCTGGACTGAGTGGGGCTAGGGTTCCCAACGCATGGGAGAGTGGACTAACGTGCCCGCTGGGCAACCTGCGCCCCTCTTTATATAGCGTACGGTAATGGGCTGCACAACACTTGTGGCCCATTCCCTCTGTGAGTCCGACTCACTAACTCAGTCCATTTCCGGTTCGGGTCCAACCCAACCAATACTTGCTCCCGCTCTTAAGTGTGCGACCCTGCAGGCTCATGGCGACATGGACACGATTGGAGTCCAACTCCCAATCGATCAATCGGTAGCGGCTCCTAGCAGAACGTGCCGACTCCCAAGTCCCATTGAGTCATGACGACATACCTTTCAATGTGATATTCATCTTAGTCCTTTTTGCCTCACGATATACCTTGTCGAGCTATGGGCGATTTATCTTCATCCCTTAAATAGCTCAACTCTCTTCTCGATTCGTGATATGTGATTCACCTGACTAACACTTAGTCAACAGACACAGTTAACACTTAACTGAGTTGCGCATGGCCATGCTTCCTGAATCATATCACTCGAGAGGGCCCAGAGAATATCTCTCCATTCGGAGGGGCAAAATCCCATCTTGATTATCCACATCACGCAGCTTGCTTCTCATTCGACCCGAACTCTGCCTTTATAGTTGCCTTGTCACAGAACAACGTTTGACAGAACCTAAGTCGGTGATCCACAACTCGGATTGTGCGACAACCTCAGGTCTAAGGATTACATTGATTGAGACGTGCAAATGACGACTTGATCGTTGCATCTCAATATGGGTCAGTCCGACTTGCTAAACTCTTTAGCCAAGTCCGTGAACGTTGGAATGGCATCACCATGCCCATGACAAGTGGAACTGTGTCATCAGCCAACACTTACATTAGTCTAGGGTGTGTGTCCAGCACAACCTAAATGACCAAGGACAATCTAGTATGAACAACATGAATACATGGTTCCACAATCGAATCACATATTCAATGACATGTATCAGATGTTCAAAACAAGGACAACTTAATAACTTTATGAATACAGTGAGAATTACATCATACATGATTGCCTCTAGAGCATATTCCCAACACTTCCGTCTTCTTCCGTCAAATCGACGGAGACCTTGTTTGACGGGTTTTGATCCGGGAATAACCTTGAGCTGGTGCTCAGCAAGTTCCCTGGGTACGCCTGGCATGTCAGCTGGACACCAGGCAAAAATATCCCAGTTCTCACGGAGGAACTTGATGAGCTCGCCTTCCTATTTGTCGGTCATCCCAGTCCCTACGATGACAAATTTTGTCGGATCTTTGGGATCTAGGATTACCTGTCTTGTATTCTCGGACGCCTTGAAGCTATCTGTTGGCTTCCGAGTTTCTTTTCCTGCCGGCATTTCTTTCGGCGATACCTCCTTGGCTAATTCCTTCAGTTCCTCCTTTGCTATAACTCTTTGAGCACAAAGGGCGTTTTCTTTCTCCAACTCGTTTGCCAGCTTGAAATCACCAGCTATGGTGATTACTCCTCCTTTGGGTCCTGGCATTTTCAGCTTGTTGTAGATATAACAGGATCTTGCCATGAATTTGGCGAAAGCCGGACGTCCGAGTATTGCGTGATACACACTTTCGAACGGCACTACTTCGAAGGATACTTTTTCCTGCCGGAAGTGATCTTTATCTCCGAAGGTGACATCTAGGGAAATTTCTCCTAGGGATCGTGCTTGCCTGCCAGGAACGATGCCGTGGAAGCGTATATTGCTGTAATTGAGCTGGGACTCGGAGATCTTCAAGTGCTTCAGTGTATCCAGGTACATTATATTAATGCTGGATCCTCCGTCCATCAGTACTCTTCTTAGCCTAGTGTTTTGAACAATAGGGCTGACAACAAGAGCTTGTGTGCCGGGTTCAGGGATATTTCTGGGATGATCAGACTGATCCCAGATTATCGGTGTGTTGGAGTACTTCAAGAATTTCGGGGTTGCCGGAACAACCGCGTTTATTTCTCGAAGTGTTCTTTTGGCCACCTTTGCTGACGGGGTTGCTAAGAAAGTTAGCATTGCTTCTCCGTCAACTCTCGGAAATTTGGGTTCGCCCTTTCGCTGTTGTTCCTGGATTTTGTCATCAGTGTCCGATTCACTGTCTTCTTTGTCAGCTTCTGGCTTTTGTTTGGCAGGTTTCCTTTTGGAACCCTTCCCTTTATTTCCGGATCCTGCATTGCCTTTCATGTGCTTGTTTAGCCGGCATTGCGCATTTGTGTGGGTTGGTTTCCCAAATTGCGAGTGGTGGACGCAGGGTTCCGACTTAATTCTCTCCCATTCTTCGGGAGTGTAATTGATTGGATCTGGGTTGCGACCTTTCCACTTATTTCCCTTATCTCCTCCAAAGGCTATGTTGACCTCCTTGGGCTTTGTCGTTGACTCTGGAGTTCCTTTTTTGTCAGAACGAGGGGTTTTCTTGGCGAGTATTAGTGACTCAATATTGCCTCCTCTTGCTCTGATATCATCTTCGGCTGCAGCGTGCTCATTAGCGGTTGTAAGCATAGATCCGAGATCTTTGTGCTGTTTAGAACCAACCATGAACGGTACGAGTCCGGGTTTTAGGCCATTGACGAAAGCATGCATTGCTTGTACGTCAGTTACTCCAGAACAACTATTCTTCATTGCAGTCCATCTGGAGATGAAATCCACGTATGGTTCGTCCTCAAATTGGGTGCAACGGTTCAGCTGGTTGATGCTATTTGGGCGTTTGTATGTTCCTCGAAAATGCTGAGTGAATACTCTAGCCATATCATCCCAGCTGTCGACAGTTGTTGATGGTAAACCATTGATCCAATCTCTGGCTCCGTCTAGCAACATTAGGGGAAGAAACTTGACAGCTTCCAGGTCTGTCCCATTGTTGATTTGGACGGCTGTATAATAATCTGAGAGCCAGGTATCCGGGTTTGTACTGCCGGTATATTTTTGGTAGGTTGGACCAACTTTGGCGAAGCCAGAATGCAGGGCTATCCTTCGGATCCTGTCAGTAAAACACTTAGGACCAAAGTATAGATCATCCTTTTCTGCTCTATCAATGTGTGCAGAATATCTTCCGGCTGAATGGACAGAAGGGGATCTGCTCCTTTCTTTTCCATTGTTGCGCGGACGCGCTTTTCCGAGGTTATCTCTATCTCTTCCGTGTTCACGTCCTTTTGGGTTAGGCGGAGTTCTGCTTCTGTGCCTTTCCTTATCCTTAGGAGGTGTCCGGGATCTTTCACGTCTGTGAGGTATATCATATCTTCCAGCTTTTTCAGCTGGGTTTCTCGGAGGTGGCATTATTTTGCCGTCATTCCGGTGTTTGTCTTCCCGATCATGTGGTTTATATCCATCTTTCGGGAGATGAGGTCCGGTTCTAGACGCTGCGTACCGGTTATCTGGGTTTTTCCTGTCTTTTCTCGGATCCTCTTTTTTATCCGAGTCTCCGGGTTCTTCCGGTCCAGGTGCTCCAGCAGCGCAAGTAGCTGTTTTGCAGAGGGCGGAATTATCATGCAGCCTCCCTGATCGTTCTTGGCCTCGCTGTTGCTGCTGTAATGCTTTTCCTAGGAAAGCATACACCCCTTGGAGTTTTTCCCCGTTGGAGTACAGATCGTTGTTTAGGATGGCGAACACTGCTTCCGCGTTTTCCGCTGCGGTTTTGTATATTGGTTCGCCCTTGGCATCTTTGCCGTTTAACTGCTTTTGCCAAGATGGGTTATAGAACCTTTCTTTTGGCGGAAGTTCTTCCGGTCTTGCGATTCCGGGTAACCTAGTAGGTTTTAATGCAGATCTATTCTTTCTCTCGTACTCCTCTATTTCCTCCTTCATGATTTTGATATCATGCTGGGTTTGTTGGAGATGTTGCCGAGATCGGAGTAACTGTTGCTGTTGCCGTTGGAAAGCTTGTCTCCTGGCTTCCAGCATCTCAGGGGGTTCATCTGGTCCCACTGGTGTTTGCAATAGCTCTTGCTCTTCCTGTTCCGTCATTGGCGGAGCAGTGATTTCCTTAGATTTCTTCTCCGCAGGCTTTGTGCCGCTAACATCTCCAACTTCCAGGTTTTCATCAGCGAGATCGGCTGATTTTTTCTTCCGGATTTTGTATTGGAGTTTTTTAGAAGCACAATGCTTTTTCTTGGAAGAGGGAGGTTTTTTGGCAGGCTCATCTTCTGTCATCTCCTTGACATTAGGGAATATCGGAGAAGTTTCTCCGTCTTCTCTCTCTTCCTCTGGCGGAGGGGTTTTAGGGCTTTCCTGGCTGCCGGCGCCCGTTGTATCAGCTGGTTTTGCCATTAGCACTTCATGGAATCCCTCTTGAAAGGACTTAACCTTTCTTACAAAGGCATCCTCGTCTTCGTCTTCGGAGTCGAAGTTATCCGATCCGGTTTCCGACTCCAACCTCGCCTCAATGGCGGCAAGCACGGACTCTGCTTCCGAGTTCATCGTCTGGTTGACGGATGTCGGATCTTCCGCCTCTGTGACGGGTATTTGTTCTTCCGTCTCTATGACGGGTAGGTTGTTATCTGCCTCTTGCACGGGATTTCCGTCATCCGTGTTTTCAGCGATTTCGGATTGCACCATGCCGATAAAGTGTGTATCACTTTTGATCTGAGCAGAATCCGGCATCATAGTCGTTTTCGACTGGGTATAGGGCGGGTGGGATAAATTTGCTTCCGCCGCAAAACCCCATTGCCTCTGCAGTTAGTCCGATAAAGATGTTAGCAGATCCGATCGGTAACACGCAGGCACTTACCAGGTGGTTTTGCGCCGGTATGTAGGATCCGTTGTCGAGGAAGCGCCCGACGTCGTCGTCGAACTCCAGGCTTCCGACAGTGATCGATCTTCCAATTCCGCCGAGTATCCCAGATCGGAATTTCACGCCTGACGTCGTTTGCCCCACGGTGGGCGCCAACTGTCGAGACATCGTAGTAGTTTTCATAGACGGGGGTGCCATGAGACTACGGTAGAGACGTGGGGTAACGGGATAGCGTAGTAACACAGAACACGGGATTTTACCCAGGTTCGGTACGTCGCGACAGTACGGCGTACCTACTCCTGCACTTCTCACTAATTGGGACTAAAGCCCGTTTAACAGGATTACAATGTGAGGGTGTAGATCTAGCTACTCGGCGAGGTTGAGCTTCTCGGCGAGTTGCGTAGAGCTTCTCTGTTGTGCCTAACTTGTTCTAATCTATCTCCCGTCCGGCTTTATATAATAGCCGGGTTAGGGCTTACAGAATCAGAAACCTAGAAGACTACGTTCAACTCGTAACTTGGAAAGCAAGGAATCCGTCTTCTCCTCCAAGCCAGATCACGCGGGCCGTGATCCGGGTTCTTCTAGAATCCGGCTTCTGCGCGTCGGACTACTGGGCCGCCCAATGGACCTAAGCCCATTACCATGTAGGCCACCCTGGCAGTCCGGCTCTTTGTCTACCATCTTCTATACCCCTATTCAGTATATATCCGACAGTTGTATTGGTGGTAGTTGTGCTGCTGCAAGTCCTAAAACTCTGTAGCGGGACTTTTATTTTTGTAGTTTCTTCTTCTTTTTTCGACGGTGTGCATCTGTAATGCCTTTAGGCTATTGAGTTGATTCAGAGACGGTGTCTAATTGGTACCACTACGATAGTAATATATGATCTTATAAAAAAATCATTTATGATAAAGATTTTTTTAAAGAAATGGAAGCTTTTATTATGTTTTTGCCACACATGTAGTGTGTCTAGGTGAAGAAAACAACGAAAGAACAGGGGTGACGCTTTGGCACCCGAAAGCATATGCCCCTTTTTAAATACATTTTTAGAAACATTCGAATATTAAAAATATTGGGTAAAAAATTGTTGGTGTACACCTCGACGTTCTATGTGTTCATGGAGTCGTTTCGTGGAAAAACGATATTTTCTGTGCCGTGTGTAAAAAGATAAAAACACGTTGCTAAATAAGCTTTTCACGGGATTTTTTTTAGAGAGGTCATAAAAAACATCGCGAGATGTACATGTAATTTTCCTTTCACAATATTAACATGTCTTTCCGGAAGCGAGCAGCATATGCTGCCATATGCCAAATTGAATTTCTCGAAAGAGACCTGCTTTTGTTCAGTGAGTTTATACTTACCAAAGACTTCAGCAAGCTTGTTGCAGAAAGTGGGTATGTAGTTGAGGAAAAGAATTTGATTCCACTAGATAATCTTACATATTGAATACGTGTGCAGATCTGAATGTAAGTGATGGAATAGCATCGCACGCAAAATCTATCAAAAAAAACTGCAGTTGCCTTGATCGAAGGAAAGAAGATGTCCTGGGTGCATGGAAATGGCAATGCTAACTAGTTCTGTTAGATCCTTTGTGCAACCAAAAACAGGCATGATATACAAGCAATGTCCTGAGTTAGCATACACTTTTCCTAAAACAAAAAGGAACTTGTTGCTGAATTATTCCATCTTATTAATTCTCTCCGTGTTGCTCACTTCTCTGTCTTTTTACTACTTCCTGACCAATCCCGGCATGTATGAAGAGATGCCTAGATCGCCCGAATCTCTGCTGAGGGATTTCTCAGCAAATGGTTACCGGAGGACATGAAATCGAGAAGCGACTATATATACCCATCGAGGCTTCCAAATTGTAAGGAACTTTCATACAAATTCCTACAATTCCCTCCGTTCCTAAATATAAGATGTTGTAGCTATTGTTCATGTTGTCTAGATACATACTAGTATGAGTGAACATATACACTAAAAGTTGTCCAGATACATGTAGACATGTGTGAATGTGGAAAATGGGTAAAACATTTTACATTTAGGAACGGAGGGAGTAGTTTATAAAGTTCTCTGTCGCTTCCATAAGATAAATAGCTGCGATTATTGGTTAATGCTAACAGGATCACTCGGTGTTTTGCTAGCTAGCTACGAAAAGGCTACAGCTGGAGCAGATTTGATCGAAGTATCTGCAAAAGCGATCTCCCAGCTTTGACCTTGTACTCCCTACTCCATCACTCCATCCAGTGAAGAAAAGATAGATGCGAAAGATATATGAGAGCACAACGACCGATCGATGGATCGACCCATTCGTTTCGTAGCTACCACTGCAGTGTAGATCGTGGTGGTCGGTGGAATAACGCGAAAGCGAAAAAAGATCAAACGATTTGATTTGATGCAAAGACGATGGATCCGGCATGTTCTTTCAGTCCAATCACCTGCAAAGTTCCATCCTCCCGCTTTAATTTTGTGATCACTAATCTGTTTCAGCAATTATGCTAGGTAAAGATTGATTTATTCACGTTATAGAGATGCTCTGTTCTTCAGTTGTTGTCCGTTTGTAGGATTTGCAATTTGGAATATGAGATGTCACTAGATAATTTAGCAGTGTAATATTTTCTCGTTGCCTTCATTTTTTTGGATCCATCAGACCGATAAGATCTGAATATGTCTATTGATTTCCAAACACAAAATTTACAGATGCATGCTTGAAGATACAATTTTTGATCGGATGAGATTAGCTATCATCACTAGTAATCGATCTTGATCTCGTGTCCATGACACGGTAGCTGCTTCTCGTCGCGCTCCAGCATGCCGTTGCCGGCCATGGCGCCGCCGGCCGTCTCTGCCAGTACGCTGGGATCAATGGGGTTGCAGCAGTAATGCTCGAACTTGTCGGCGGCAGCCTGCGGGACTGAGACGAGCACAGTGACGCCGCCGGGGTCGCCGGTGACGGGGACAAACACACAGTATATCTCGCTGGTGAGCGGGCCCATGTGCGCCGCCACGCCGGCGCCGAAGTCGAGGTCCTCCAGCCCCAGCCGCGTCCACGCCGATATCACCAGGCTCGTCGATAGGTCAGGCTTCGCACCGCCGCCGCGACGCTGCTCCTCGAGGAGGTCCACCATGGACCGCACGTAGGCGTCGTCCACGCGATCCTTGGCCTCTTGCACCAGCCTGACCACCGTCGCCATGGGCGACGCCGTGGCCACCTGCGCCGCCGTGGACTCGGCGCACCCGAGCAGGAACCCGTTGCCGTAGTAGCCCTCGGGGAGCTGCGGCGTGAGGCGCCGCCGGGCGTTCACCGAGAAGAGGAGCTTCACGCGGAGCGGCGCCGGCGGGTCCAGCGCGCGCACCCACGCGCGCCACACCGTCGCCGCCAGCGCCTCGAACGACGTGCAGCGCTTCAGCGCCGGAGACGACGACGAAAGCAGCTGCTTCTTGAGGTGCTCGAGGTGCGCGGCCGTGAAGGTGAGCGACACCGGCGCCAGCGGCTGGCCGAGCAGGTGCGCAAGGAGGGTGGACGAGTCGTCGTCTGCCGGGGCGTCGTGGCGGTGGTACTCCAGGTGCGCGAACTCGACGCGGGGTGGGCATCTCGGGCGCAGGGCGCGACGGTCGTGCACGACGGGGTAGTCGCCTCCGCCGTCAGTGACGTGCAGGCTCCGGGCGGCGCACGCCCAGGCATGGAGGAACTGCGCCGTGCCGATGCCGTCGCAGAGGCAGTGGTTGATGGCCGTGCACAGCACCATGCCGCCGCATCCGAGGTGCGTCACCTGCATGCCACGGCAGCCATCACTAGCAAAGTTTGTACTAGCAGATCGCTAGACCAAATCAGAGTTGCAACTTTTACTTCATCCAAATCAAAATCATGATGTACAAATTGAAAACAGTGGTACTAGAAGAAAATATCTGGAGCTAATTACTTCTGTCCATGACAATTCAATTTTGGCCAGGACAGTCGGGCCACAGTGGAAGAAAGCATCAGTGCCTCAGTGGAGTTTAGTACTAGGAGATTCTTTGTACGAGAAGAAACAGTTTAATTAGATGCTACTTTCATTTTCAACTGTCCTAGCTAGCAGGAACACACATGAAGGATGCTTGCTCAAGGTCTACATATATACTAGCAATATCATGAGGTTTGAAAGTGAGAAGATTTCCTCTGAAGATTTCATTCTGAAGGAGCATAAGCATATTTTGAGAAAATCAGATCGTGCATGCATGGATATCTACCACCACTAATCATGATAAACTTGACAAAATGCAAGTGGATTTGAAAGTGCCAACAGCGAAAATAAAGATGAGAGCTTTTGAGAAAAGTTGGGCTCTCCTAACCCTATCCTCCCCTGCTTTTCTGCTAACTTTGCTGTCCCTCAAGCTCTTGCCTGATCACATATCTAGTGACGCGATAAGATAATTTGGCAACAGTCTCAATTGCTCCCACTCGATTAAAAAACAATCTCCTTTAATGGTTGCTCTTGGAGTATTATTTTCCAACACGACTAAATACAATCAAGGTGTCCCTCAAGGTAGTGCTAATCATTTCTGCCTCAAGTAATAAGCTGTTCTTTCTCAAATCATGGAGGAGTAACTAAAAGCCTACAACAAAAATTAATCTTGTACTCCTACATACTACGAGTATATGATACTACCTCCGATCCATATTAATAGGTGGTAAAGTGGATGTATCTAGACATGTTTTATTGCTAGATACATCCACTTCACCACCTATTAATATGGATCGGAGGGAGTATGTCAATCGATGCATGCGAAGATAAAATCCGATGAGTATTAGTGTAGGAAAGAACCGATTTTTGCTCCAAGAGAAATTGATTTGTAAAGTAAAATAAATAATATTAATTAATAAATCGATCGAGAGCAGAGCAGAGTGGCAATAACACTGACGACTGACCTGGACGACGAGCGGCGGCACGGCGACGAAGCTGTGGGCGTCGACCCTGTACAGAAGCTTCCGCCACGACCTATGCGGCCTCGCGCCACCACCTCTCATAAAGTCCGCGGCGGCGAGGCCCGGCAGGGAGCCCTCGGCGAAGAGCGCCCCCTCGGCATTGCACTCGACCACCAGCTTCCCTTCCTCATCGCCGTGCCGGAGTCTCCCCGCGAGCGGATAGTACTCCACGAGCGCTTCGGCGAGCGCGGCCCGGAGCGCGGCGGCGGGGACGGCGGCGGCGGCCGGGAAGACGTAAAGGTACTTAATGGAGAACCGGAGGAAGCGCTGGTCGTCGAGGTTAGAGAGGTAGAGAGTGCGGCGCGGCGTGGAGCGGACTGGGGGGACGAGGACGGGGGAGCTCGGGTACTGCACCTCGCCGGGGATCTCCAGCCCCGTGTCCATGGCCAATGGCTCTGTTATGTGTCGGTAGTCTTTTTTGGAACGGCCATGGCTGATGGGTCTGCACGGGTTATATATACCGTGTATGTGTACGTCGGCGATTGATATCGTGACCGTGCACTTTAATCTATTCCAATTTTATTGGCTTGTACAAATCGAAGTAATTAGGGTGTATTGATTTTCTACCTTTTCCTGTATCTCTCCTTTATTTCGGGGTAACTGAACAACCCACCGTCAGGTAGGAATTGATCGCCCAAATCCAATCAATTTAATGTGAAATAGGTACATGTGTTCCACCTCACATCTCAAGAGAATTTACTAACTTAGGGCAGTGATGAGCGTCGTCCAGACAATCTGGGAGGAATTAGGCCCTCTTTCTTACTGTCCGGCCTTTATAAAACGCAAAATCTCGGCCATCCGTCCTTTGCAGCACACCCTCAACAATGTATCATATATTCTGTACTATTGTAATATCATTGCATCATTTCTTACTCCAGAGTGGGGCAGTGTCGTATGGAAAATGACACACACAACTTTTTTAGAATAACAACGAGGCAAAAAGTACTCATATGCAACAAATTCCCATATGTCGTATCAGAATGCCCCAAGAGACCATAGTTTGCAACGTCCTATGAAAATATTTGCAGCATCCAATCAATATCTGCAGTAAACACTCTGAGAACCATCAACATCTCGCTCTTGTTATCGCAATAAAACAAGCACAATTTGTAGCATTTGAAAAACACTAATGCAACATTAAAAAAATCCATGAAAATTAACATTGACTTCGCTGAATTGGGCTGGTCGTCGATAAATCCGGGTAGCCGGAGCCTTGCTAGCATCTGATCTGGTGACCTTGGTTCCATTCCCATTGGTCCATCGTTCCTTCGGGTTCGACGTGGTTGGAGTCTCAGATTCGAAGCTCCACCATTGCCATGATCATGGAAGTTATATCCTCTATGGCCTCCCATCCACGGGAAAGGAAGGAAAAGGGAAAAGGGAGCGGAGGGGACGGGAGAGGATCATCAACAGAGAAGGCAGTGGTGGTCGTTGGGGAGGGATGATCAGGGATCCACCGTAGCCTTTTCGATGAGTTTAAGTGTCGAACCCAACGAGGAGCATAAGGTATTGATAAATAGTTTTGAGCAAGGTTTCATTGTAAACACTAGAGAGCTAATGTTTAGCAATTTTTTAATAGTAAATAAAGCAATAATAAATAAATTACGATAAAATTAAATAGTAGCTGCAAGTGGCTCAATCCTTTTTAGCACAAAGAACAAACCGGTGGTGTTTCTTATAATGACAAAAAAAACGTTCCTGAGGACACGCGGGAGGATTCATCAAGTTATTTTTATCACACGCCCTTGATTATTCTTTATCGTTTTGGTAAGTGTTATGTGGGTAGACCTATATATGCTAGTGCACCGTACCTTCCGAGACAAATGCACACTTAGGATTATACTACTTGAAAGCGCAACTAAAAGATAGTAATTAATAAATAAATCTAACTGTAGTAATAAAATACTGGTATCTACTACTCCCTTATGTAAAGTCTTGCGAACTGGGGTTCAGGTTTCTGTCACTCTGGCAAGCAATCAAATACACAATGAATTCCTCTAGGCCCATAAAGGTGAAGTTCTATATAGTCGACGTTCGCATAACACAAGTAGAGAAATAGCAAAATAACTTAAATATCAAACTGGTAAATATTACTCAAAGAATCATGATTACTATTAACGAAACTTCTCCCATGTTCTCAAGAACAAAATGAACTATTCACAACACATCATATGGATCATAATCAGAGGTGATATAATGATGAATAACAATCCGGTCATAAAGAGAAATCACCGATAATTCACACAAGCATCAACTACAAAGGTGTAGTCAATATCGGTAGAGAGATCTAATGAAAAAACACAAGATATAAACCTAACTATTATAGCGAGATGAGATGGGATGATAATGGTGATAGTGTTGATGGTAATGATGATGTTGATGATGATCCCGATGATGCCCGGAGTGATGACGATGACGGCGGTGACGATTTCCTCCTCCGGGGGGAATTTTCCCGGTGGAATCTCCCCACCGGGAAGGTCTTTTCTTCTCTATCTCGTTTCCATCGCGAAGAGCGATGGAAAATTTCTACAAAGTGGCTCACCGATATATAGGTACACCAGATGGCATGTAGGCTGACGTGGTCACACATTTGTTGGGAGACCCCAAGCGGAAGGTATGATGTAGTCTAGCGGAAATTCCCCCCCAGTGTGGAACCAAAGTTTATCGAACCAGTAGGACTTCGTAGTCTTTAATAAGGTTGCTTCTATCAACGAAGTTGACCAAGCGTCGAACCTGCACACAAATACAAACTCTGTCTTGCCCCAACTTTCCGGAAGGTTGTCAATTTTCTGGTCTTGCTGAAAACAGGAGAATTAAACGTATAGTCTTGAAAAGCAATAAAAGTAAAAATGGAACAACGAGTAAACAATGATGAAAAGTTCTTAAAATAAGGTTGCAATTATGTGGAAAATAGTACCAAGGTCCATATGTTAACTAGTGGCGTCTCTCCAAAGAAAACAAACATGCTGGGTGAACAAATTACAACTGGATAATTGACAAATCATGAACATATAACAATACTATTATGACGAGATATAGTTCACAGGTTCTAACATTGTAGGCATTACGTCAAGGCATATGGACCGTTATCCAGCATGCACCATATCTAAAAGTCCACCTCAAGAAAGCTATCCAGCAAATCTTTCTGGTATTAAGTTGTAGCAACGAAGTGATTGCTTTGTGTGCAACAAACAAATGCATTAAAAATAATACGTAATGCAAGCACTAGTCCTCGTCCGTAGACAAGAGCACCGTTGTCTTCTCCCTAGTGGCAACAACACATCCTCTCGCGCATGTTTCTGTCACTCAAGCGCAAGCAACAAGGAGGCATGAACCAGCTATCTAGCATACAAACTCTCTCTTGGAGGTGAAAATAACTACGTGGCCAAGGTAATCATAAACACCGGAGAGCATTGCAAGATAAGATTAAAATTCTCTACGAATATAAGTGAATCATCTCAGATTGACATGAACAAAATAATCGTAATCTCATGGTTCATCGGATCCCAGCAAACACAAAATGCACAATGAAATAACGGTGGTCTCGATCATGTGAGACAGCCCGCGAGACTCTAAACATGGAGGCATAGGGGAGAGAACAACCATCTATCTACTTCTATGGACTTGTAGTTCCAAGATGAACTACTCACGCATTTGTCCGGAGGCGATCATGGGGAGGTAAGATGCATATGGTCACCCATCATCAGGATGGAACTCGACGACTGAAATATTTCAAGGATGGTACGGTTCACTATGATCCCCGGTGTCGTGCATTTTTTTCCACGTCTGTCTCTCATCGTGATGCACTCATTCAGCCGGCTTGGTGCACGGCTATGAACGATGAGTTTGAAGCTCTTCATCGGACAAACACTTGGGTGCTCATTCCTCGGCCTCCCGGAGTGAATAGTTTGGGCAGTAAATGGGTCTTTAAGAACAAGCAACGTCCAGATGGTTCAATTGAGAAACATAAAGCCCGCCTTGTCGCTCTTGGATTCACCCAGCAGCAAGGTATTGATTATGGTGACACGTTTAATCCAGTTGTGAAGCATGTCATTGTTAGTCTGGTTCTTTCTCTTGCGGTTTCTTGTGGCTGGAGTTTGAGATAGATTGATGTTAGCAATGCTTTTGTTCATGGCTTTATGTCCAAGGATGTCTATATGCCGCATCGCCATGTATGCAAGTTGCAGAAGACACTTTATGGCTTGAAGCGGTCTCCTCGCGCATGGTATGCTCGCTTGAGTGCTGATGGCTGACGTTGGTAAACCCCAAGAGAAAGGTTGTGAAGAGTGCAGCGGGAAGTTTTCCCTCAGAAAAAAACCAAGGTTGAATCGACCAGTAGGAGGACAAGCAATCTCTGAAGGTTGATGCAGCTGAGGTGGCAGGGCACACTACCGGTTTAGCAGCAACGTGGAACCTACACAACACAATCAAATCACTTTGCCCCAACGAAGGAGTGAGGTTGTCAATCTCACCGATTTTGCTGAACACAAAGAGGTTAAATGTATGGTGTGGAAAACAATATGAAAGCAGTGGAAGCAGTGTGAAAACAGTAGAAGCAGTATGTGTATTATCAGTATGAGGAAATGGACCGGGGTCCACAGTTCACTAGTGGTGTCCCTCCATGAAAGATAAATAACATGTGTGGTGAACAAATTACAGCTGGGCAATTGACAGAAATGAAGGCTGCACCATAGTGCATATGCAAGACATAAGGATTACTATGTGATTCATGCGGGAATTACAACAAAATACATAGACCGTCATCCAACTGGATCTATGACTAATAATCCACCCTCCAAATATCATCCGAACAAAAGTTGGGTTTTAAATTGCAAGCAATAGATTATCGCAGTAAGCAAGGTGTGTTTACAATATAAACTAAGTAAACAACGTTGTTTCCTCCCTAATGGCAACATCACATCCTCCATCCGTCACGTTTCTGTCACTCGAGCACAGATGTAAAGGAGGCATGAACCCATTATCGAGCATAAATACTCCCTCTTGCAGTTACTAGCATCTACTTGGCCAGAGAATCTACTAATAACGGAGAGTATGCAAGATCATAAATAACATATGCATGAACATAACATGATAAATTGATAATTAGAAGACATGGCATTCAACATTCATCAGATCCCAGCAAACACAACATGTAGCATTACATAAAGATGATCTCGATCATTTAGGGCAGCTCAGGAGATCTAAACATGAGGTACAAAGTGGAGAAGACAACCATCTAGCTACTGCTATGGACCCGTAGTCCAGGGATGAACTACTCGCGCATCACTTCGGAGGAGGGCATGGTGGTGTAGACCCCTCCGGTGATGAATTCCCCTCCCAGGAGGGTGCCGGGGAGAGCTCCAGAACCCTCCTGATCTCGGGATGACGATGACGGCGGCCTCAGGTGTTTCTCGGGAAAAAGTGGCATATCTTTAGGGTTCACGTATCGGGGGGAGATTATATAGGTGAAAGGGCGATGGCGGTGGACTCTCGAGGGGCCCACACCAACCCCAGGCGCGGCCAGGGGCACCGCCCTATGGTGTGGCCCCCCTCCGGGCCTCTTAGGGACTCCGTGGAACCTTCGGGAATTCTAAGATTTCCGGGCTTCAAATTTTCCAATTCCGAGAATATTTCTAGAACAACTTTTCTGAAACTAAAAACAACAGAAAACATGGAACTGACTTTGTGGCATCTTGTCAATAGGTTAGTCCGTAAAATCGATAAAAATGATGTGAAGTGTACATCAAACATGTAGGAAACAACATGGAACATCAGAAATTAAGGATACGTTTATGACGTATCAACATCCCCAAGCTATAATTTCTGAGGTTACATGCTTCCAACATAAACTTGATCATCAATAATGTAAAAGCATATGTAAACTGAGATCATAGAACTTCAACACAAGCATGATAAATAAAATTTTAACAATAAAGCATAGCAATCACCTTGCATCATGAGAAATAACACAAATAAGAGATCATGACTAATAATGCATCGAAATATATACATTTGTTTCAAGCATAGAGATAACATGGCAAAGTGATATTTCACTAGTTCTTAAGAGTGGGGCAAAACATAAATGCCAGGACACCTTAAAAGTTCATAAGGAAGACTAGAAAAAATAATTAGAGAACAAACAATAACACATCATGAATCAATTAATAATGTTTCTGGGACAAATGCACATTAAACTCAGAATGGCAACTATGCTCTCGCAACTGTGCATAAAGTTAGAAGATGGAGACTCAACATAAAAGTAAAAGAAAGGCCCTTCGCAGAGGGAAGCATGGATCACTCATGTGCTAGAGCTTTTATTTTATTAAACAGAGGTATTAAATATTTGACACTCCTCCCATCCATCTTACATAAACCATGGCTAACCGAATCCTCGGGTGCCTACCAACAATCACAGACCGTGGAGGAGTGTCTATTTTTAGCACTTTTCCAAATATCATCCGATATGCCGATTTATCGACCGATTTATCGCTTATCGGGTGGTGACCGATAAGATAAATGAATATCGGCGCAATTTATCAGGCCATTTCATAGGTCTTGCAAGCGATTTATCGGTCAATATGCCGATAAATCGTCTGATATATCAATTTTCCAGCACTAGAACATGTGATTAATGACAGCCATCATAGATTTTTTAGTATTATTGAATACAATATATCTATATAACATAATTTATAGTTTTTAGTACCGCTATAATATATTTCTATAGCATATTATAGATGTTTTGGTGCTACAATTTAGGATTTACAAGAAAAATGGCCGATAAACAATCGACCGATAAAATCGATTTATCGGCCGATAAGCCGATATATCTCTTATCATGTGTCGACCGATAAGTTAACGATAAGCAATAACCTGAACATTGATTTTTAGAGAGGTGTATGCTTATGTCAACGAATGGTAAACAAAAAATATAGTACGTCACAAGCCAACTAGACTTCACAAGAGCGGCTCCCATAGAAGGACACATCTGGGTAGAAAGTCATCCCTCTTTCTCCTTTGTTTACACAATTATGCTTTGACTGATAAATCAGGGGGGAAATAGTGAAGAGAATTTGTTGTTATTAATTTGGGGCTGGGCACCCCGCTGCCAGCTCTTCTATAAATTGGATAAGTGGATGAATCCACTAGTACAGGGTGTGAAAGTCCAATCAACAAGTGAGATAAAGATTCTCTATTTACTTCCTCGTGAGCTAAAATAGGAGCACAAAACAGGAGTAATTTCAAAAGTTTTAAAGGTAACACATGAGCAATTTACTTTGGAGTGGAGGTTAAATACCACATGTAGGTAGGTATGGTGGATACATTGGGGAAACTTTGGTTTTTGGGAGTTGGATGCATGAGTAGAGCTCATACTCAGTACAGGTGGAGGCTAGCAAAAGACTGGGAGCGACAAATCAAGAGAGCGTAAGAGCCATAATCATGCATAGAGACATAAACATCATTAATCAAAGCATAAGTGGTACCAAAAATTCAAAAATTATATGATCATAGAGGCTATAAGTGACTGGTTCGTAGTCATAAACATGGTGTGAGCATGCGCCAAGTCAACCAAATAAAACATTCAAAGGAGAACACCACAAATTTATTCTTCAATATGACAAGAACAACTCATGATTCTTTCAATGGCACATTAAACACTCTCAGCTATTTGAGACTAATCATGCTACGAAATAACTACTTGGATTTAGAATTAAAATAGCAGCTGGCATGATATGAAAAAGTATAGCCACAGTCTATACAAGCTTCTAGTTGCACCGTTACAAATTCTACTTCAAGCAACAGTTTCTTTTCCCAACAAGCACCATACAAAGTATGTTTTAACAAAAACTCTCTAAATGATACAGAAAGCAAATATGAGAGTAATCACATAACACTACTAAAACTAACATCTCTCAATAAGAGATGCAAAGAAAACAAGAGCTAAACAGGTATTTTGAAGCAGCTAGAAGAAAAACTAAGAATACGAGCATAGCAAGTATTCAAATGAAAAAGCGGAGCGTTTCTCTCCCAAACAAGGAATGCTAGGGTCGAACTATATTATTGCAGCAAGGAAAACAAAATAAAAACAAACAAACTCTCTAAGTAAACTTCATATGATGTGACCTAATAAAAATATAGCTTCACGAGAAGTGACCTGATAGATTGTTGATGGAGAAGGGGATGCCTTGGGAATCCCCAAGCTTAGATGCTTGAGTCTTCTTAGAATTTGCTGGGTTGAACCATGAGGGCATCCCCAAGCTTTGAACTTGCACTCTTCTTGATCACATATATCACCCTCTTCTCTTGACCCTTGAAAACTTCCTTCACACCACACTCAAAGAGTAATTCGCATTAGAGGGTTAGTGCAACAATAGAAAATCCATGGGTTCTGTATGGGCACAAGTTATATTGATACTTTTAAACATTAGCTACAACCACTGATGTTTCTTGAAGCAAAGAAATCCACTTGACATCGTAAAAGAGCAAATGCAAGAAAAATGGCAAAATCTATCAAAAACAGAACAGTCTGTAAAAACGAATTTTTTCGGGGCACTTAAGTTGCTCAGATCGAAAAACTTAAAATACGAAAAATTTCAGAATTATTCGAGGAATAAGCACAAAACAGTTGAGGTCATTATGATTTTCTTGTAAATTATACGATTTTTTACGGTGGAAAGCAGAAATCTGTTTCCTGCGCAAAAATCCAAAACCATCTGGAATCTCGTCAGAAGCTTTACTTGGCACAACTAAAACATGAAAATAAAGATACAAAGGATTTTATACAGAAGTATACAACACCTTGACTCAAAGAAAACCGAGAAAAACAAAGAAAAATAAAACCATGGGTTATCTCCCAAGAAGTGCCTTTTCTTTAACGCCTTTTAGCTAGGCCTAGAAAAGTGGAATCAAGTGTTTTCAAGTGTAGAAGCATCCAAATTGTAATTTGTTCGAATAATAGAATAAAAAGGCAACTTCATTATATTTCTAAGAAAGTGTTCCATACCTTTCTTGAGTGGGAATTGAAATTTAATATTTCCCTCTTTCATATCGATAACAACACCAACAGTTCTAAGAAAAGGTCTTCCCAAAAAAATTGGACAAGAAGAATTGCATTCAATATTCAAGACAACAAAATCAACGGGGACGAGATTATTATTAACCATGATAAGAACATCATCAACTCTCCCCAAAGGTTTCTTTCTAACATTATCAATAAGACGAACATCCAAATAACAGGGTTCCAGTGGTGGTAAATCAAGAATATCATAAAGTATCTTAGGCATAACAAAGATACTAGCACCAAGATCACATAGAGAATTGCAATCAAAATCATTCACTTTCAGTTTAATAATGGGTTCCCAACCATCATCTAGCTTCCTAGGGATAGAGGCTTCACAGCTTAATTGATCCTCCCTAATTTGCATGAGAGCATTTGTAATATGTTTTGTGAAATCTATATTCATAGCACTAGCATTAGGACAACTAGCACGATTTTGTAGGAACTTAATCACTTCAGTTATATTGCAATCATCAAAGTAAAGATCATTTCTTCAAAGGTAATGGGACCATTCTCTCCCATTTTTCTAAAAATTTCAGCACTTTTATCAGGAACATTTTTAGCAGTTTCAGGCAGTTTTGCATTTTAATAGTAGAAGAAACACCAATTACTTTACCGTTGATAGTAGAAGGTTTACTAGCATGAGAGACTTTAGTTTTACTAGTGGTGGTAATGGTGCAAACATTAGCTATATTATTCTTTCTAGCTATTTCATCTTCTCTTTCCCATCTATCATGCAATTCAGCTAACATCCTAACATTATCATCAATTAGAATTTGGATGTCATCAAAGTTTTGCTTTATTTATCATCATGAGGCATAACCTTTAGTTTCAGAAAATCAACATCAAGAGCAAGGCTATCAACTTTAGAAGTAAGAACATCAGTTTTTCCAAACTTTTCCTCAACAGAATTATTAAAAGCAGTTTGTGTACTAATAAAATTCTTAAGCATGTTCTCAAGATAAGAGGGTACACTTTTATTGTTGTTGTAGGAATTACCATAAGAATTACAATAATTATTATTATTGGAAGGATATGGCCTATAATGGTTGCTACCAAAATTATTCCTATAAGCATTGGTGTTGAAATTATTATTTTTAATCAAGTTCACATCAACATGCTCTTCTTGAGCAACCAAAGAGGCTAAAGGAACATTATTTGGATCAATAGGAGCATGGCTAGTCACAAGCATAGTCATAATAGAATCAAGTCTATCACTCAAAGAGGAGGTTTCTTCAACAGAATTTACCTTCTTACCAGTTGTAGCTCTCTCAGTGTGCCATTCAGAATAATTTACCATCATATCATCAAGAAGATTTGTTGCTGCTCCCAAGGTCATGGACATAAAGGTTCCTCCAGCACCTGAATCCAGAAGGTTTCTTGAAGAAAAATTCAGACCTGCATAAAAGGTTTGGATGATCATCCAAGTAGTCAGTCCATGAGTGGGACAATTCTTTACTAAAGATTTCATTCTTTCCCAAGCTTTAGCAACATGATCATTATCAAGTTGCTTAAAATTCATAATGCTACTTCTTAAATATATAATCTTAGCAGGAGGATAATATTTTCCAAGGAAAGCATCTTTACACTTAGTAAAGGAATCAATACTATTTCTAGGCAAAGATAGCAACCATTCTTTAGCTCTTCCTCTCAAAGAGAAAGGAAAACAATTTCATTTTAATAATATCTCCATCTACATCTTTATATTTTTGCATCTCACATAGTTCAACAAAATTATTAAGATGGGCAGCAGCATCATCAATACTAACACTAGAAAATTTCTCTCTCATAACAAGGTTTAATAGGGCAAGCTCTATCTCATAAAAATCAGCAGTAGGAGCAGGTGTAGAAATAGGTGTGCTAATGAAATCATTGTTGTTGGTGCTAGTAAAGTCACACAATTTAGTGTTCTCAGGAGTAGTCATTTTACCAAGACTAAAAACAGGAATAAAACTACATCTAGAATAAGAACTAATTTTTTGTGTGTGCTTTCGATATAGAGAAGCAATCAAGACAGCATAAACTAAACCAAGCAAAACTAAAACAAAGTAAAGATATTGGAAGTGAGAGACTCCCCTTGCAGAAATTCTCTTCCTCCCCGGCAACGGCGCCAGAAAACTTGTTGATGGCTGACGTTGGTAAACCCCAAGAGAAAGGTTGTGAAGAGTGCAGCGACAAGTTTTCCCTTAGAAAAAAGCCAAGGTTGAATCGACCAGTAGGAGGACAAGCAATCTCTAAAGGTTGATGCAGCTGAGGTGGCAGGGCGCACTACCGGTTCAACAACAATGTGGAACCTACACAACACAATCAAATCACTTTGCCCCCAACGAAGCAGTGAGGTTCTCAATCTCACCGATTTTGCTGAACACAGAGAGGTTAAACGTATGTTGTGGAAAAAAATATGAGAATAGTATAAAAGCAGTGGAAGAAGTGTGAAAACAGTAGAAGCAGTGTGTGTATTATCAGTATGAGAAAATGGACCGGGGTCCACAGTTCACTAGTGGTGTCTCTCCATGAAAGATAAATAACATGTGTGGTGAACAAATTACAGCTAGGCAATTGACAGAAATGAAGGCTGCACCATAGTGGATATGCAAGACATAAAGATTACTATGTGATTCATGCGGGCATTACAACAAAATACATAGACCGTCATCCAACTACATCTATGACTAATAATTCACCCTCCGAAAATTATCCGAACAAATGTTGGGTATTAAGTTGCAAGCAACAGATTATCACAGTAAGCAAGGTGTGTAATGTAAACAATGTAATCTAAGTAAACACCGTTGTTTTCTCCCTAATGGCAACAACACATCCTCCATCCGTCATGTTTCTATCACTAGAGCACAGATGCAAAGGAGGTAAGAACCCACTATCGAGCATAAATACCCCCTCTTGGAGTTACTAGCATCTACTTGGCGAGAGCATCTACTAATAACGGAGAGCATGCAAGATCATAAATAACATATGCATGAAGATAACATGATAGACTGATAATCAGAAGATATAGCATTCAACATTCATCAGATCCCAGCAAACACAACATTTAGCATTACATAAAGATGATCTCGATCAGGTAGGGCAGCTCACGAGATCTAAACATGAGGTACAAAGTGGAGAAGACAACCATCTAGCTACTGCTATGGACCCGTAGTCCAGGGATGAACTACTCACGCATCACTTAGGAGGAGGGCATGGTGGTGTAGACCCCTCCGGTGATGAATTCCCCTCCCGTCAGGGTGCAGGGGAGAACTCCAGAACCCTCTCAATCTCAGGATGACGATGATGGCGGCCTCGAGTGTTTATCGGGAAAAAGTGGCATCTCTTTAGGGTTCACGTATCGGGGGGGGGGGGTATATAGGCGAAAGGGCGATGGCGGTAGACGCCTGAGGGGCCCACACCACCCCCAAGCGCGGCCAGGGGGCGCACCGCCCTATGGTGTGGCCCCCCCTCCGGGCCTCTTTGGGACTCCGTGGAACCTTCGGTAATTCTAAGAATTCCGGGCTTCAAATTTTCCAATTCCGAGAATACTTCCAGAATAACTTTTGTGAGACTAAAAACAGCAGAAAACAGGGAACTGGCTCTATGGCATCTTGTCAATAGGTTAGTCCGGAAAATCGATAAAATGACATAAAGTGTATAGCAAACATGTAGGAAACAACATGCAAACAACATGAAACATCAGAAATTAAGGATACGTTTATGACGTATCAAGTGCTCGTTTTATTCAGCTTGGTTTTGTATCCTCCAAGGCCGATACATCCCTTTTCATTTTCTCTCAGGATGGTGTTCAAATTTACATGCTAGTCTACGTGGATGATATTGTGATTGCTGGTTCTACTCCTGCAGCGTTTGATCGCATGGTTACAACCCTTTCTGACAGTTTTCCTATTAAGGATCTTGGCGTTCTTGAGTACTTTCTCGGTCTTGAGGCGTCTTACAATTCAGGGGGCATGATATTATCTCAACAAAAGTATATGCTGGACCTGCTTCATCTTGTGAGTATGGAGAATTGTAAAGCCACTCCGACACTGTTATCTACCACGGAGCGCCTCGCTCGTGTGACTTGTATGCCATTGGGTGCAGAGGATTCTTCTCGATATCGCAGTATTGTTGGTGGGCTATAGTATTTGACACTCACTCGACCAGGCCTCTCATTTAATGTTAACAAAGTATGTCAGTTCCTCTCTCAGCCCACTGATGTGCATTGGGAAGCAGTCAAGCGCATATTACGATATGTTAAGGGAACGTTCGATATAGGACCGCAGATATGCAAGTCTTCTTTCACTGGTGTATTTCTGCGGATCCTGATTGGGCAGGATGTGTTGATGTACGCCGTTCCACCAGTGGTATGCTGTGTTCGTTGGATCCAACTTCATCTCATGGAGTTCCAAGAATCATCCTACTGTCCCGAGATCAAGCACCGAGGCAGAGTATAAAGCATTAGCTAATGGAGCTACTGAAGCAATCCTGGTAGAGTCTTTACTCAAGGAGCTAGGAGTATCTCAACAACCTAGTCGTCCACGCAAGAACCAAGCACATTGAGATTGATTTCCATTTTGTACGAGAGCACGTTGCTTTTGCACTACAAGAAATATGTCAACTAGTGACCTTCTGGTAGCAACCATGAAATAATTGGTCATGAATCTGCGACCATTTTGAATCGGTTGGTCGCGAGTTGCTTGGGAGGAGCCAGAGACATAAAAAATAGAGATTATTTGGGTCAGAAAGGTCGTGGTGTCAAGCGAATTGGTCACGATGCATACATCGCAGGTTTTCTTCCCTATTGATCGTCGACGATGACCAATTTAGATGGTCGTGGCCGCTAATTTGTGATGTGTGGAAATGATGGGACGGCCACCTCAGCACTTTTTCCTATGTGTCACGTCCATGTGTCATTTTTCTTCTATGTGGGGTATCCGCATGTCAATTTAAACTTAGCACTGCATATCCAATGACACGTGGGACCCATCAAGACAGACCCACCATGCTGTCATGTGGGACCCATCACGCCGGGCCCACGGGATGTGTGGAAATGATTGGACGGCCACCTCAGCAAGTTTGCCTATATGTCACGTCCCTCTGTCATTTTTCTCCTATGTGGCATATCCGCGTGTCAATTAAACTTAGCACTTCATATACAATGACATGTGGGAGTAAATGTGGCAAAAAAAATGAGCCCATGTGAGCTTGAACCCACACCCTACCTCTCCACCAAAGTGCACACAACCACCGAGGAAACTCTTTGTGTGTGTCGAATATGGGGTGCGGTATCTTTTTGACAACAAACATATACTCTATCAATATATATTCAAAACTCGAAGCTTATCCATTTTTTTAAATGAACATTTTATGCCTATTTCGAAATATAGTCAAAACGAGGGACATGACCGTTCGTAGCTAGATACTGAATATCGCAAAACAATCGATGTATTTCTGAAGGAATATGTACACTACTAAATTCCGGCGGTCTGGGATATTTCAATAACGTTGCGAATGAGCTCCAAAACATCGGTAAGGGCAATCCGCGATGGTTTACGGACGAAGTGAGAACGTGCCTGATCGACTGTCACGGACAATTCTGCGTCGTTAATTTGAACCGGAGAACGTCGAGACTATCCGCAACGTTTAGAAAATCGTCGCGAGCATCTGGGCCGTCCGGTCCCGGCCTATTAAGCGGCAACGTTTTTTTTTGTCGTTGTCGTCTGACACGTGGCAAAGGATTAACTGACGGTCGTTAGCATAATCATCTGACGTCACACTACACGTAGGTTACGTCATTACGATCGCAACGTTTTTTTCGTCAAGAATAGATTCTGTTAAGGCCTCGTTTATGACATCACCAATCCGTTCATGACGTCATAACCGCCAATCCCGTTCATGACCTTTTTTGTTGTCGCGGCCTCGACCAATCAAGTGAAACCATGTGGACGCCATCTGCAACGAACTGGTAGCGTCGTGGTATGAGATGACGCAACAAGATGAAGCCACGTGGAACAATCGTAGGTCGCCGCGTGGTTTTTTTCTGGGACGATCTCCGGTCGTCGTGGGCTATGCGGTGACGTATTTTTTTCCGACGCAAAGAGAGTGACAAAGCGACGCCACGTGGACCAAATGCACGGTGCCACGTGGCGCCCTTTCTACGGCGTTTCGTTTCGTTGTGGAACTGTGCAATCGTAAAACGACATATGGACCAAATGTACGGTTCCACGTGGCGCCCTTTCCGCGACGTTTTGTATTCGTTGTGGAACTGCCCAATCGTAAAACGACACGTGGGCATGGCATACGGCACCACGTGTCCTAATTCGGGTCTCTTTTTACGTTACGATACTACGAAGTTTTTCTTTTTATGCCAGATGGGTGCTTAAATCATCGTTCAAATTGACCTTTCCATGTTCCATATGAAAAAAAAGCAAACCACATAGCAGACATCAAATACAGAAATTCAAGCACTACTGGTTTATTTACAGAAAAGCAAACCAACATACATAAATTCAGTTTTCAGCAACACGACCATAGTTTAAATTACCACATATGCGCTGAACCTAACTGCTCAAGCAGGGCAACTCCTTCTTGTTGGCATGTTTTTAGCTCTTCTTGTTCCTTCCGCATTTCTTCCATGTCAAATACAAACTAGAGCCTCATTCGCTCAGATTCTGCATTCGCCACCCTCAAATCACCAATTGTGCTGCGCATATTGGCATGCCCCCCTCTCTCAACATCAGTTTGCACTTCAAGTTCAGACTTTGAAATACTTGTTTCCACACGAGATTTCTTCGACAAAGTATGCTTTCCACGATCCAGCATGACACCTAAAGTATCATCCTCACCATCTGAAGCTGATTTCGGCATCATCCTTTTCTTGCTTGCCTATCAAGTATGCAAAGAAAATAGATGTAAGTATGTACAGAAAACAAATGAAACTAGCAGGTGACCAGCAATGTACAGAATATAGATTGAACTAACAGATGGCCAGCAGTGTACAGAAAATATTTGAAAAATAGCAGATGACAATCAAACAAGCGTGTCTGTAATGACCAATGACCTAGCAGATGTGAAGCACGTCAGCATCATAGATGGAAACCATGTTAAAATGACAACCACAGCCTTAATTAGCTTGCCAAAACGTCTTATGGTATGGAATAGATGAAGTAGCACAAAATATATGACACAACCATAATCAAACTGTTCAACACAAGATAATTAAGCTGTGCCTTAGTTGTTGTTTTTTTTAACTAAAGGGAGTTTTTATTACTTAAAGAGTTTTAAGCATTACACCCTAGTTTTTGTGATATCATGGAAGAATGTTGAGCTGCCGAAATAGGAAATAACCTGCAACTCATTGTCCTCACTGAATAGTGACTGACATGACCAACTCCTTCAGTGGAATCTGATTCCTCTTCAACATCATCCTCAGGAATGTACTCAGATCCAGAGTCTTCCTTCTTGATATTTTTGGGTGTGAATACAGTAGGACATGAAAGAATACTTGCTAAAGACTTTACACCCAGTTGATGCATCTTTTCATTGTTTGCCTTGATAGTTCTAGCACGCTCTTCTTCCATGGGGTGTAGTGGTGATCCTAACATGAATAAATAACTCAAAGTAATCTCCAAATATAAACACTTGGTAAGAACCTAATACATCATCAAAAATTAAGGTACTCATCCTGTAAGAACAGTCCAGTGTAAGTAATATAAATTTTGATCGTAACTAAGACTGATAGGATCATAAGCAAAGTGAGCTTAAACCTAATAGTATATGATGGTGCAAATCTTGCACTCGTTGGGATACCCCAAGAGGAGGGTGTGATGACCACAACGGTAGGAAGTTTTCCCCTTAGTTAAGAACCAGGATTATCAATCCAGTACGAGAAAGAGAATCTTCGGAAGGTTGATGCCATCGACGGTGGTGCTGGCGCTTCATCGGTGTCAGCAACAACGTGGAACCTGCACACAACTCAACCAAAATACTTTGCCCCAACGGTACAGTGAGGTTGTCAATCTCACCGGTCTTGCTGAAAACAAAGATTAGACGTATAGTGTGGAAAAACAGTGTATGCTTGCAAAGAGTAAAGAGAGCAGTAAATTGTTGTGATTTGTTTAACAGTGTGGAAAAATGGACCAGGGTTCGTAGTTTCATTAGTAGTGTCTCTCCATAAAAGATAACATGTTGGGTGAACAAATTACAGCTGGGAAATTAACAAATAGAGGTTGGACCGTGGTGCACAATATGACATGAAGATTACTATGCTATTTAGTGCGGGCATTACAACAAGATACATAGACCGACATCCATCTACATCTATGACTAATATTCCACCCTCAGGTTATCATCCGAACCCCCTCAGGTATTAAGTTGCAAGCAACCGATAATTGCATTAAACAAAGTGTGTAATGTAAGCAATGATTATGCACGCGGGCACTCTCACCGATGTTTTCTCCCTAATGGCAACAGCACATCCTCCCCCTTCACATTTCTGTCACTCGAGCAAGGCAACAAGGAGGCATGAACCCACTATCGAGCATAAATACTCCCTCTTGGAGTCACTAGCATTTACTTGGCCAGAATAACTACTAGCAACGGAGAGCATGCAAGATCACAAATAACACATGCAAATAAAGACTATAATCAACTTGGCATAAGGTCACTATTCATCGGATCCCAGCAAACACAGCACAGAGAATTACATAAAATCAATCTCGATCATGATATGCAGCTCACGAGATCTAAACATGGAGCCATATGAGGAGAAGACAAACATCTAGCTACAGCTACGAACCCGTAGTCCAAGGATGAACTACTCACGCATCACTCCGGAGGCAGGCATGGTGATGAAGAGGCCTCCGGTGATGATCTCCTCTCCGGCAAGGTGCCGGAAACAACTGCAGAACCCCCTGATCTGGGGTTGAAGGTGACGGTGGCTGCGGAACTTTTTCGGGGATTTTGATCAGGTGTTTAGGGTTTTCCATCTAGGGGGCTTAAATAGGCGAAAGGGCGAAGGCGGTGGCGCTCCAGGGGGGCACATCTATAGAGAAAACAGGGAACTGGCTATGTGGCATCTTGTGAATAGGTTAGTCCGGAAACGTATAAAAATGCTATAAATGAGGGAGAAAACATGTAGCAATTGGCATAATATGATCACGGAGCATCAGAAATTAGGGATACGTTTATGAAGTATCAAGCATCCCCAAGCTTAGTTCCTACTCGTCCTCGAGTAGGTAAACGATAAAACAATAATTTCTGAGGTGACATGCTACTAACACAAACTTGATCAATCTAATGTAAAAGCATATGCACGCTGAGATCATAAGACTTTAAACACAGGCATGATAAATAAAACTTTAATAATAAAGCATAGCAATTACTTTGCATCACGAAAAGTAACTCAAATAAAGGATCATGAATAATAATGCAAAGAAAGGTAAACGTTTGTTTCAGGTATAAAGAAAGCATGGCAAAGTGATATTTCGATAGTCCTCAAGAGTGGGCAAAACATAAATGCCAAAACACCTTCAAAGTTCAAGAGGAAGACTAGAACAAATAATTTAAGAACAAATAATATCACATCATGAAGTAATTATTGATGCTTATGGGACAAATGCACATAGAACTCAGAATGGCAAAAATGCTCTCTCAACTGTGCATAAAGTTAGAAGATGGAGACTCAACATAAAAGTAAAAGAAAGACCCTTCGTAGAGGGAATCAGGGATCACTCATGTGCTAGAGCTTTTATTTTATTAAATAGAGGTATTAAAAGTTTGACACTCCTCCCATCCATCTTTCACAAACCATGGCTAACCGAATCCTCGGGTGCCTGCCAACAATCACATAGCGTGGAGGAGTGTCTAGATTTTGGGAGATGTATGCTAATGTCAACGAATAGTAAACAAAAAATACAGTACGTCATAAGTCAACTGGATTCACAAGAGTGGCTCCCATGGTGAAGGACGCAACTGGTATAGAAGGTCATCCCTCTTTCTCTTTTGTTTACACAATTATGCTTTGACTGATAAATCGGGGGCAAAAATAGTGAAGAGAATTTGTATGAATTAATTTGGAGCTGGGCACCCCGCTGCCAGCTCTTCTATCATTTGGATAATCGTATTAAGCCACTAGTCCAGGGTGTGAAATACACTCAACAAGTGAGATAAAGATTCTCTATTTATGTCCTCATGAGCAAAAACAGGAACATAAAGCAGGAGTAATTTTGGAGGTTTTAAAGGTAACACATGAGAAATTTACTTTGGAATGGCAGTTAAATACCACATGTAGGTAGGTATGGTGGACACAATGGAAAAAACTTTGGTTTAAGGGAGTTTGGATGCATTAGTAGAGCTCATACTCAGTATAGGTGGAGGCTAGCAAAAGACTGGGAGCGACAAATCAAGAGAGCATAAGAGCCATAATCATGCATAGCGACATAAGCATCATTAATTAAAACATAAGCAGTATCACAGGTTCAAAAACTAAGTCGTCATGGATGCTATTCGTGACTGGTTTGTAGTCATAAACATGGTGTGAGCATGCGCCAAGTCAACCAAATAAAACATTCGAAAGAGAATACCATATATTGATGCTTTACTATGACAAGAACAATTGGTGAATCTTTCAAGGCATATTAAACACTCTGAGCTATTTGAGGCTAATCATGCTACTCAATAACCACAAGGCTTTAAAACTAAAATAACATTTAGTATGGCATGAAAAAGTCCTATCCACAGTCTATACAAGCTTCTACTAGTACTGTCATAGATTCTACTTCAAGCAATAATTTTCTTTTGTTTCTCCCAACAAGCACCATACAAAACATGCTTTAACAAAATTACTCTTTATGATACAGAAATCAAACATGAGAGTACTAAAATAATACTACTAGAACTAACAGCTCTAACAAGAGATGCATGCAAAACAGGAGCTGAATAAATGCAGCAGTCAAACAGAGACTAAGAATACAATGTATTCTCAAGAAAAAGCGGAGCGTGTCACTCTCCAATAAAAGAATGCTCGGGTCCAACCAAGCTTACTGAAAAAGTAAAAACAAACTGAAATAAAAAGCAAAATAAAACTGAAAACAAAAATAAAGGTGCTCCAAGTAAAGCACATAAGATGCGACCGAATAAATATATAGTTTCACTAGAAGTGACCTGATAATTTGTTGATGAAGAAGGGGATGCATTGGGTATTCCCAAGCTTAGACGCTTGAGTCTTCTTGGAATTTTCTTGGATGTACCACCGGGCCATACCCAAGCTTAGGATTTTCACTCTTCTTGATCACATCATATCATCTTCTTCTCTTGACCCTTGAAAACTTCCTTCGCGTCAAAATTCTCACAATCTTCATTAGCAACGTTAGTGCAATTGAAATAATAAATCCACATGGTTCAATTCAACACAAGTCTAAGACTCAAAAACACATTATCTACTGTCACAACTTCTTTAAAAACTCTTTTTCTCAAAAGAACACCAAAAGAAAGAGATTAAGATGCAAATGCGATAAATGGCAGAAATCTGTCAAAAACAGAACAACAGGTAAAGATCGATTTTTTCAAAATATTCTGTTGCTCAAATCAAAAAGTGGTATTCTAAGAAACGTTGCATATATATCTCAGAATTAAGCACAAAAAAGCTAAGGTCATTTTGAATTTTCTGTGATTTTTAACGGAATTTACTGTGGACAGCAGAAATCTGTTTCCTGCGCAGAAATCCGAAATATAGGCTCAACTTTCCACTAGTGGATTTACTTGGATCAACAAAAACTCAAAAGAAAATATACAGCAGGGTTGCTAAGGAAATAGACAACACCCAGGTGCAAGCACACCAAAGAAAACAAAGGAAAATTGAAAGAAATCAGAGAAATAAAACGGGTTGTCTCCCGGTAGCACTTTTCTTTAACGCCTTTCAGCTAGGCATAGAAAAATCAACTCAAGTGTTTTCAAGTAAAGAAACATCATCTATACCTTCCTCTAAACCATTATTTGCAGAAATAGGCACTTTAGATGTTTTTGAATATTCAACATGAAGGCCATTCTTAGTCTCATTAATTGTTTTAGCAATTTTCAGCACATATTGAGATTTGGGTTTAACCATCTTAGGAGCATACATAAATCTTTGCTCCTTTCCCACAAAGGCTTTCTCTTTTTTGGATTTAAGAGATGAAAAGGTTGAACTTAAAGCTCCCATGGCATCCTCTAGTTTACCAATCCTAACATTTTTATTATCATGAGTGTTGCTAGCTTCTAGAGCAGTGATTCTTTTATCAATAGTAACTAGTAATTCATTAACTTTGCTAGCATAATCAAGGACGACTCATAAGTTTATTTCCAACGAGTTTAGTTTATCAATAACATCCTCCAAAGTGATCTCAGTTTTAAAAGTTGCAATGGGAGGTGCTCCTACTAAACTTTCAATCAAATTGCAGGCTTCCAAAGCAGGAGTTCCTAGAAAATTTCCACTCGTAAGAGTATCTAACACATGCCTATACCAGCTAGAAATACCAACACAAAAATTTCTCACGAGTATCAAGGTAGAATATTTTTTTTGTGCACCTCTTATGAGCATTATTTATTCTATACCAAGCATCTTTTAAACTTTCTCCCCCTTGTTGCCTAAAAGAACGAACCTCTACTTCAGGAATACTCATTTTAGCAGAATAAAAGCAAGCAAATAAATAACAACTATAAAGTAAACTATTTTTTTTGTGTTTTCAATATAGATAAATAAACTAATTTTTGTGTGTTTTTGATATAGAGAAATAAAAACAAGACAAAATTAAAAACAAGACAATAAACAAAATAAAGAGATTGAGAGTGAGAGACTCCCCTTGCCAGAAGACTTCCTTCTCCCCGGCAACGGCGCCACCAAAAGTTCTTGATGGTGCAGATCTTGCACTCGTTGGGATACCCCAAGAGGAGGGTGTGATGAGCACAGCGGTAGGAAGTTTTCCCCTTAGTTAAGAACCAGGGTTATCAATCCAGTAAGAGAAAGAAAATCTTCGGAAGGTTGATGCCACTGACGGTGGTTCCGGCGCTTCACCGGTGTCAGCAAGAACGTGGAACCTGCACACAACTCAACCAAAATACTTTGCCCCAACGGTACAGTGAGGTTGTCAATCTCACCGGTCTTGCTAAAAACAAAGATTAGACGTATAGTGTGGAAAAACAGTGTATGCTTGCAGAAAGTAAAGAGAGCATGAAATTGTTGTGGTTTGTTTAACAGTGTGGAAAAATGGACTGGGGTTCGCAGTTTCAATAGTGGTGTCTCTCCATAAAAGATAGCATGCTGGGTGAACAAATTACAGCTGGGCAATTGACAAATAGAGGTTGCACCGTAGTGCACAATATGATATGAAGATTACTATGCTATTTTGTGCGGGCATTACAAAAAGATACATAGACCGACAACCATCTGCATCTATGACTAATATTCCACCCTCAGGTTATCATCCGACCCCCCTCAGGTATTAAGTTGCAAGCAATGGATAATTGCATTAAACAAAGTGTGTAATGTAAGCAATGATTATGCACGCGGGCACTCTCACTGCTGTTTTCTCCCTAATGGTAACAACACATCCTCCCCCTTCACGTTTCTGTCACTCGAGCAAGACAACAAGGAGGCATGAACCCACTATCGAGCATAAATACTCCCTCTTGGAGCCCTACGGTGATGATCTCCTCTCCGGCAGGGTGCCGAAAACAGCTTCAGAACCCCCTGATCTAGGGTTGACGGTGACGGCGGTTGTGGAACTTTTTCGGGGATTTTGATCAGGTGTTTAGGGTTTTCCATCCGGGGGTTTAAATAGGCGAAAGGGCGAAGGCGGTGGCGCTCCAGGGGCCCACACCTACAGCTGGCGCCGCCAAGGGGCCGCGCCACCCTGGGGTGTGGCCCCCTGCTGCCCCTCTCCGGCTCCTCTTCGGTCTTCTCGATGCTTTCGGGGAAAATTGGACTTTCGGGCATCGAAATTTCCAATTCCGAGAATATTCGCAGAACAACTTTTCCGAAACTAAAAAACTACAGAAAACAAGGAACTGGCTCTATGGCGTCTTGTTAATAGATTAGTCCGAAAAAAGTATAAAAATGGTATAAATAAGGGAGAAAACATGTAGCAATTGGCATAATATGATCATGGAGCATTAGAAATCAGGGATACGTTTATGACGTATCAGTATACATGCTAGAACAAAGCAAACTTTTACCGTAGGAAAACAAAGCTGGATACTTCTATTTTTATTTTTATGCAAGATTAGCAAGAAGGTCCCCCTTCCGATTTCCATTAAAAGAAACCATGCAGTCTTTTCTATTACGAAAGAAAATAATTAAAAAAAGGAGCATCAAGAGGGCAAAACACCCATTTCCGCTATAGATTTGTCAAAATTAACACATGGACAAGCCTCTGTTTACCACTATACAAAGTTATAAATGCAAAGCCAAGAACAAAGACGGATATAAGGAACCATCAATCATACAACTAAACACAGAAACCGTTTAGAGAGATTTAGTACATGAAACATTAGCAGGATAATTAAGAAGCATCGATCAAACAATTTAGAGAGATTAATTGCATTGAACATAAGAAGGATCAAGTATACAATTAAAAAGACAACTAATTCAGAAAGATTAATTGCATCGAACATATGAAGAACCATCAATCTTACTGCGTCTCTCGCCTTCAACCTTTACCCGTCTCGGCGTGGTTGCAGACATTGACGATGAAATTGCGGCGAGGTTGGAGACGAGGTGGTAGATCTGGACGTACGGCGAGGTTAATGGCGAGGTGGCACACCAGCGAGCACACGAAGGCGAGGTTGGTGACGATGTGGCAGACCGGTGAGCACGATGGCGAGGTGGCACACCAGCGTGCACACGACGACGAGGTTGGTGACGATGTGGCAGACCGGTGAGGACGACGGCGAGGTGGTGGTCCTGGACGGTTACCTGGGCAGGCTGGGGGATCTCTACGGCGACGTGGGAGATCTGGCAAGCGAGCTATACGGCGATTCAAGGGAATATGCCCGAGAGGCAATAATAAAGTGGTTATTATCTTATTCCTTGTTTATGATAAATGTTTATTTCTCATGCTAGAATTGTATTAACCGGAAATATTGATACATGTGTGTTTAATAAAAAAACAATGGTTCCTAGTAAAACCTCTCTTTTAAATAGCTCATTGATTAATAGATGATCAAGGTTTCCTGATCATGAACATTGGATGTTGTTAATAACGAGGTCATGTCATTAGAAGAATGATGTGATGAACACATACCCAATATCAAGATAACAATATGATCAAGTCATTTAGTTTATATTGTTATATCTTGCGTACAAAGTAACTTATTCCTTAGACCATGAGACCATGTCAACCACTGATACCGAAAGGTGCTTTGATGTCATCAAATGTCACACCGTAACAGGGTGACTATAAAGGTGCCGTTAGGTATTCGGAAAGTATTAGTTGAGGCTCATGGATCAAGAGTGGGATTTGTCCATCCAAAATGACGGAGAGATATACTCTGGGACCTCTCGGTGATATCACATCGACACCGCTTGCAAGCACGTGATATGATCACAAGGATGTCAAATCACGGAAACGAGAAAAGAGTACTTGTCGGTAACGAGATCAAAACAAGGTATGGGTGATACCGATGATCGGATATCGGACAAGTAAAATATCGTGAGACAAAGGGAATAGTCACGAGGTTGATGGTTCTCACGATCACGAGAGTCATCGTTGAATACATAGGAGTCATCACGGATCTCCAAATCCCGCTGTTGATGATTGATCGGAGAGGAGTCTCGGTCATTTCTATGTTTTTCGCGAACCGTAGGGTGACGCACTTAAGGTTCGATGACGCATTTGAGAGGATACGGAATATCGGAGAAAAGTTTGGACAACACCGAAATTGTTTCAGGGAATATTGAAATAGTCATCGGAATTGTTTCGGGGAATATTGAAATAGTTCAAAGTGGTATATGTTAATGTTTGATTTACAAATAGTTCAAGGGGGTAAGTGTTAATGTTTGTTAATAGGATTAACAAATATTAAAATAAAGAATTTTTTTTATTTATTTATTAAAGAAAACCCTTGGAATTTTGGGTGGGAATTGATGAGAGAATCAGTGGGTTGAGTGGAGACTCCACCCACATGATGAGGGGAGAGGTGGAGGCACCAAAATTTCGTGGCTGCCTCCCCTCCTATAAATAGAGGGCATGCGATCCCTCTCCCTCACACATTTGGTGTCATCTCCATCTCCATCCTCCCGCTGATCCACCTCATGTTCATGCGCTTGGCGAAGACCTGAACGAAGTTTTCTCCATCACACCACGCCGTCGTGCTGCTGGTTTCCGAGGGATACTATACTTCCGCTTCCCCGCTGGATCGAGGGAAAAAGGTCTTCATCAACCGTACGTGTGACCGATCACGGAGGCACCGCCAGATTGCGGTGCACATCTTCTCGCTATCGGGATCAGAGATTTGATCTCGTAACGTTTTTTGTCTTCGAGGGTATGTGTTCTACTTAACCCTCTCTTTGCCCATTGCACTTCGTCTCCTAGATTAGATCTTGGCCTTTCGGGTGTCTCTCGCGTAGGAAATTTTTTATTTTCTATGCAACGACCCCTTCAGTTGTATCAGAGCCGAATCTATACGTAGATGTTTTGTACGGGTAGAACACATAGGTGTATGTGGGCGTTGATGATCATGTTATTACCTCCTTGATTATTTTATGATCTTAGTGACATAGTGGGATGAAGCGGCCCGAACTAACCTTACATGTCCACGTACATGAGACTTGTTCCACTACTGACATGCAACTTGTATTGAATAAGTGGCTTGCGGGTGTCTGTTTGTCCTACTATAGTTAAGATCTAATCTACGAAGGGTTGTTAAAAATGTGTTTATCAATGTTGTGGTTGATGTTCATAGGTATGAACGGTTCTATCCTCGAAACCCTAAGCCACGTAAAATATGCTAAAAATATATTAGAAGCGTCTAACTAGTTTTTGCTGGGCATGTGATGTGATATGGTCAATGTTACAAATTTGATTATAAGATGATCTATTTTGTAAATTATTGATATACCGGAAGGTATCCATATGGTTGTCTTATTATTGATGGACAATCAAGATTGGGGTGCCATGGTACTTGGTACCACGCCGGTGGAATGATGGAGATCATACCATGATGCACATGATGAGATCAAGTGCAAGAAGGACCATATCATATCACATTATCCTTACATGTGATGTCTGTGATGTTAATCCTTTTTATGCATCTTGTTTTGCTTAGATAGCATCGGTAGCATTATAAGATGATCCCTATCACTTAATATCAAGATAATAATGTGTTCTTCCTTAAGTATGCACCGTTAAGAAAGTTCGTTGTTTCGAGACACCACGTGATGATCGGGTGTGACAGACTCAACATTCGCATACAACGGGTGTTTTCAAGCCTAGAATGTACACACATGGCCTTGAAACACACGCAATACTACGTTTCTACTTGACGAGCCTAGCATGTAGAACACGTAACCGAAAGGTAAAGCATGAGTAATATGGACGATATGATGAACATGTCGATGTTCGCCTTTGAAGCTACATCATCTCACGTGATGATCGGTTTTGGTGTAGTGAATTTGGTTCATGTAATCACTAAAGATGACTAAGAGGGATGTTGTTTTTGAGTGGGAGTTCATGGCATAATTTTGAATTAACTTGAACTTATTTATCATGAACAACCAATCAACGTGAATTTGCATAAATTGTAGTATTCATTGTCATCCACATAACTATCTTACACTTAGATTGTTAATTGAGAAATAACTGTTATGATCTGGTAAAAATCATTTAAGATTGGTACCGTATTAGTGAAATTTAAAATTGAGTCCTATTGTAGATTTTTGGTATTTCCTACCTAGATCCATATGGTTAATGATTGATTGATCTAAAGAGCAACCAATTCCTACTTAGAATCCAGAGTCATGGTTGCTTCCATATTACTTTATCTTCAAAAGAATGTTTTGTTGATCAAGGTGATTTTGGAATTGAAAAGAGTTGTTTTCAGAAACAATCAAGTGAAAGATACAATGATATCTAGAAACTTATTTGTAGCAACATGACTGAGTATAATTTAGCGTGACAATGTATGCTTGTATTATTTGAATATATGCAATGATTGAAGACGCTAGGCGTTTGAATATTCCAAGAAGTTGGGCGCTAAAAATTATCCTCTAAATTCCTTCCTTCGAGCTATAGTAGCTTAATCATAATTTTTTTATGATGGGATGGATTAAAAGTATAGATAAACTCGTTTACCTTACTTGGAGATTGCTAAGAGTGGAATCTAGAAGAATACTATTAATATGGTGATATTAGTAGAACAATCAAACTCAAAGTATGACTCAATGGGTGATAGTATATGACTAACACGCCAAAGAAAATGAGCTAGTACGACTAGCATTGTTTGATGTTCAATGATTCTTCTATAAAGGAAAGGGAATATTGAAAATAGAATTACAAAAAGTTATATGACAGAAAAAGAAGATAACTGGAAAAGTCCAGCTCAGGAGTATATGCTTGATATACAAGTTATAGATGTATTACTAGTTAACAAAGTATTTTTGGGTATTTTGATACCACATTGGTTGGTATGAGTTGTCATACAAAGCAACGCAATGCAAGAAATACAAGGGCCTAAAAGGAACTAGTAATAGATGTGGAATCGATTATGACAAGAACATAAATAAAGTGTTATTGTGTTCATTGTCGTATTGAACCAAACATTCAAGATTTATTTTAAGAACTTAATAAGTTGTTATTTTGTTCTAGTATTTTGTGAGAACAAATGAGATTGCTCAAACTATGACCATATTCCATAATTGATGGATATGTCAATATAAATCATGTTGGTAGAGTAAACATCTATAAAACTAAATGTTTCACTTAAATTGTGACACCACCATTTTAGTTCATATAGGAAAGGGAAACATGAAGGAACTCCATATTGATGGACTTCCGGAGTCATTTTTTTTTTGAATAAATTGACGCTTGTGAGACCTCTTCCAAAAGATGACTAAAATTTCGTTCATAGGACAAAGTAGAATGGACGACTAATTTAGTGGATATTATACATATTGATGTATATAGTCCATTATGAATAGTCATGTATGGTGGATTAATTTTTCCTTGATAAAATTATGTCGATGATTTGAGTACATATGTGAGTATATCTATTTAAAGAGAACGAAGTTTGACTTTTGAATTGGTTCAAATAGTTGTTAATATGAAGTAAAAATCAATGTAACAAGATAATGAAGTATTTATGATTGCACTACAAGAAATATGTTGATACATGACCCTTTTTTATTGAACATGGATGAATTTGTCATAGATCCATGACCATGTTTAATTTGTTGGTCATGACATGTTTGGGAGGGACTAAACGCATGACTTTTTTGCAAAAAAATTCATGATTTTCTTTAACAAGATGGTCATAGCACATGATACATGGTGTATGACCCTTTTTTTTGCTTAACTAAGACCAAATTAATTGGTCATGCGTTTGTTGGCAGTAATTTGTGGCTATGTATCATGTCCACGTGTCAATTTTTGCCTATGTGTCATGTACACGTGTCAATTTTTGCCTATGTGTCATGGCCACGTGTCAATTTTCGCACCTATGTGTCAGTCCACGTGTGCGACCTGACACGTAGGCTCGGACAGATATCCACGAAAAACAAAGAAAATAAGCAAAATTAGGATTTGAACCCGCACCTCGCAATAGGTGTACATCCCACATAACCACTACGATAACAATTCTTTTGTGATACACTTGAAGCGGAAATTTATTTGACCCAAAGGGAGGCATCGGAACTGACACAAGAGAAAAGAAATACAAATTGGGGATGTGAGGGTTCGAACCCACAACCTCCCACAAGTCCTCCAGCGCTATAACCACAAGACCACGAATTGCTTTGTTGTCAAATTGCCCATTTACCCTTTTACTATCAATAACCCATCCAAGGGCAAACTGGACTGGGCCGGCCTTTGCTGCAGGGAGGGATGGGCCTCGCTGCTGGGCTGGGCCGGTCTCCCTGCTAGGCTTGGCTTGTCGTTTTGGCAGTTTTTTTTTCGCTTTTCACTTTTTTTTTCATTTTTGTCTTCTTTTATAACTTTTGCTTTTGAACTTCAATTTCAACCAAAGCAGTTTCAATTTTTTTAAAAAAATATGTATTATGTTATTATAAACTATTAGGGACCATTTTTAGTCGAAATAAAATAAAAATACCCCTAAGCTTTATATATTGCTCCATATAGGATTGTGAAGTTTCATAACTAATACTTTGGATTACTCTTTTAAATTCAAGTTTATTATTTTTGGTGGATACTAGGACATATATAACAACACCACGCGAAGGTCTTGCATCGTTTCGAGTTTTTTTGAATTTTCTGGAATTTTCTAAGCCGGTTTCGAAAAACGGTCAAAACGGGGGACATGGCCGTTGGTACCTAGGTGCTGAATCTTGATGAACTCTTGGTGTATCTCTATTGAAATAGGTACTTGGGTACCTAAAAATGATTTTTACAAAAAATCATGAGCAAATTATGAGGCACCTATAGTTCAAATTTGGCCCGGTTTCAGCGGAATCGGCAGAAATTTGTCTTTTTCGAAAGAGGTGTATTTTGAGCTATTGAGAGGTAGTAAGTTTGTTATTTTTAGATAAAACATGACATAATATATTTAGAATTTTAGTTTGCACATTTTTGCAACATATTTTGTGTATGTGCTTCACAAAAAAATCCGGTTTTGACACTCCGGGAAGGGAAGATGGTATTTTTATTCAACGAAAAATAAAACTTTCTTCGTGAACATTGTTAGTTGTACCAATATGCACCTTTGTGTGGAATATGATCACATTTAAACAAACTATACCATGGATGTGGCCAAAACATCCGTCATTTCGCCCGAAAGCCATGAATCTTCGTACGAGATAGCTCATTTCTGTGAACACATTTCCCACCAAATTGTCGTATTCCAAGTTTATTATTTTTGGTGGATACTAGGACATATATAACAACACCACGCGAAGGTCTTGCATCGTTTCGAGTTTTTTTGAATTTTCTGGAATTTTCTAAGCCGGTTTCGAAAAACGGTCAAAACGGGGGACATGACCGTTCGTACCTAGGTGTTGAATCTTGATGAAATCTTGGTGTATCTCTGTTGAAATAGGTACTTGGGTACCTAAAAATGATTTTTACAAAAAATCATGAGCAAACTATGAGGCACCTGTAGTTCAGATTTGGCCCGGTTTCAGCGGAATCGGCAGAAATTTGTCTTTTTCAAAAGTGGTGTATTTTGAGCTATTGAGAGGTAGTAAGTTTGTTATTTGTATATCAAATATGACTTAATATATTTAGAATTTTACTTTGTACATTTTTGCAACATTTTTTGTGTATGTGCTTCACAAAAAAACCCGGTTTTGACACTCCGGAAAGGGAAGATGGTATTTTTATTCAACGAAAAATAAAACTTTCTTCGTGAACATTGTTAGTTGTACCAATATGCACCTTTGTGTGGAATATGGTCACATTTAAACAAACTATGCCATGGATGTGGCCAAAACATCCGTCATTTCGCCCGAAAGCCACAAATCTTCGTACGAGATAGCTCATTTCTGTAAACACATTTTTCACCAAATTGTCGTATTCCAAGTTTATTATTTTTGGTGGATACTAGGACATATATAACAACACCACGCGAAGGTCTTGCATCGTTTCGAGTTTTTTTGAATTTTCTGGAATTTTCTAAGCCGGTTTCGAAAAACGGTCAAAACGGGGGACATGACCGTTCGTACCTAGGTGTTGAATCTTGATGAAATCTTGGTGTATCTCTGTTGAAATAGGTACTTGGGTACCTAAAAATGATTTTTACAAAAAATCATGAGCAAACTATGAGGCACCTATAGTTCAGATTTGGCCCGGTTTTAGCGGAATCGGCAGAAATTTGTCTTTTTCGAAAGAGGTGTATTTTGAGCTATTGAGAGGTAGTAAGTTTGTTATTTGTAGATCAAACATGACATAATATATTTAGAATTTTAGTTTGCACATTTTTGCAACATATTTTGTGTATGTGCTTCACAAAAAAACCCGGTTTTGGCACTCCGGGAAGGGAAGACGGTATTTTTATTCAACGAAAAATAAAACTTTCTTCGTGAACATTGTTAGTTGTACCAATATGCACCTTTGTGTGGAATATGATCACATTTAAACAAACTATGCCATGGATGTGGCCAAAACATCCGTCATTTCGCCCGAAAGCCATGAATCTTCGTACGAGATAGCTCATTTCTGTGAACACATTTCCCACCAAATTGTCGTATTCCAAGTTTATTATTTTTGGTGGATACTAGGACATATATAACAACACCACGCGAAGGTCTTGCATCGTTTCGAGTTTTTTTGAATTTTCTGGAATTTTCTAAGCCGGTTTCGAAAAACGGTCAAAACGGGGGACATGACCGTTCGTACCTAGGTGTTGAATCTTGATGAAATCTTGGTGTATCTCTGTTGAAATAGGTACTTGGGTACCTAAAAATGATTTTTACAAAAAATCATGAGCAAACTATGAGGCACCTGTAGTTCAGATTTGGCCCGGTTTCAGCGGAATCGGCTGAAATTTGTCTTTTTCAAAAGTGGTGTATTTTGAGCTATTGAGAGGTAGTAAGTTTGTTATTTGTAGATCAAATATGACTTAATATATTTAGAATTTTACTTTGTACATTTTTGCAACATTTTTTGTGTATGTGCTTCACAAAAAAACCCGGTTTTGACACTCCGGAAAGGGAAGATGGTATTTTTATTCAACGAAAAATAAAACTTTCTTCGTGAACATTGTTAGTTGTACCAATATGCACCTTTGTGTGGAATATGGTCACATTTAAACAAACTATGCCATGGATGTGGCCAAAACATCCGTCATTTCGCCCGAAAGCCACAAATCTTCGTACGAGATAGCTCATTTCTGTAAACACATTTTTCACCAAATTGTCGTATTCCAAGTTTATTATTTTTGGTGGATACTAGGACATATATAACAACACCACGCGAAGGTCTTGCATCGTTTCGAGTTTTTTTGAATTTTCTGGAATTTTCTAAGCCGGTTTCGAAAAACGGTCAAAACGGGGGACATGACCGTTCGTACCTAGGTGTTGAATCTTGATGAAATCTTGGTGTATCTCTGTTGAAATAGGTACTTGGGTACCTAAAAATGATTTTTACAAAAAATCATGAGCAAACTACGAGGCACCTGTAGTTCAGATTTCGACCGGTTTCAGCGGAATCGGCTGAAATTTGTCTTTTTCAAAAGTGGTGTATTTTGAGCTATTGAGAGGTAGTAAGTTTGTTATTTGTAGATCAAATATGACTTAATATATTTAGAATTTTACTTTGTACATTTTTGCAACATTTTTTGTGTATGTGCTTCACAAAAAAACCCGGTTTTGACACTCCGGAAAGGGAAGATGGTATTTTTATTCAACGAAAAATAAAACTTTCTTCGTGAACATTGTTAGTTGTACCAATATGCACCTTTGTGTGGAATATGGTCACATTTAAACAAACTATGCCATGGATGTGGCCAAAACATCCGTCATTTCGCCCGAAAGCAACAAATCTTCGTACGAGATAGCTCATTTCTGTAAACACATTTTTCACCAAATTGTCGTATTACAAGTTTATTATTTTTGGTGGATACTAGGACATATATAACAACACCACGCGAAGGTCTTGCATCGTTTCGAGTTTTTTTGAATTTTCTGGAATTTTCTAAGCCGGTTTCGAAAAACGGTCAAAACGGGGGACATGACCGTTCGTACCTAGGTGTTGAATCTTGATGAAATCTTGGTGTATCTCTGTTGAAATAGGTACTTGGGTACCCAAAAATGATTTTTACAAAAAATCATGAGCAAACTATGAGGCACCTGTAGTTCAGATTTGGCCCGGTTTCAGCGGAATCGGCTGAAATTTGTCTTTTTCAAAAGTGGTGTATTTTGAGCTATTGAGAGGTAGTAAGTTTGTTATTTGTAGATCAAATATGACTTAATATATTTAGAATTTTACTTTGTACATTTTTGCAACATTTTTTGTGTATGTGCTTCACAAAAAAACCCGGTTTTGACACTCCGGAAAGGGAAGATGGTATTTTTATTCAACGAAAAATAAAACTTTCTTCGTGAACATTGTTAGTTGTACCAATATGCACCTTTGTGTGGAATATGGTCACATTTAAACAAACTATGCCATGGATGTGGCCAAAACATCCGTCATTTCGCCCGAAAGCCACAAATCTTCGTACGAGATAGCTCATTTCTGTGAACACATTTTTCACCAAATTGTCGTATTCCAAGTTTATTATTTTTGGTGGATACTAGGACATATATAACAACACCACGCGAAGGTCTTGCATCGTTTTGAGTTTTTTTGAATTTTCTGGAATTTTTAAAGCCGGTTTCGGGAAACGGTCAAAACGGGGGACATGACCGTTCGTACCTAGGTGTTGAATCTTGATGAACTCTTGGTGTATCTCTGTTGAAATAGGTACTTGGCTACCTAAAAATGATTTTTTCAAAAAATAAAGAGAAAACTACGAGGCACCTGTAGTTCAAATTTCGACCGGTTTCAGCAGAATCGGCAGAAATTTGTCTTTTTCGAAAGAGGTGTATTTTGAGCTATTGAGAGGTAGGAATCTTGTTATTTGTAGATAAAATATGACATAACATATTTATAATTTTACTTTGTAAAATTTTGGAACATATTTTGTGTATGTGCTTCACAAAAAACCCAGTTTTGACACTACGGAAATGGAAAACGATGTTTTTATTCCACGAAAAATAAAACTTTCTTCGTGAACATTGTTAGTTGTACCAATATGCATCATTGTGTGTAATATGGTCACATTTAAACAAACTATTCCATGGATGTGGCCATAACATCTGTCATTTGGCCCGAAAGTCATGAATCTTCGTCAACATTGTTAGTTGTTCCATTATGCATCTTTGTGAGTAATGGTGACAGTTGTGGTGAGGTGGAACATCGGGGGATGGTCGGTGCAGCGGTGGAGGTGGAATGTCGGGGGATATTTTTGGTTCTCCGGGAGGCAAAGTGTCCGGTGACACATAAGTGGTGGAGGTTCCACCCAACTGTTTATTTTTGCAAACATTCAGGAGCAAACCACGAGGCATGTGTAGTTCAAATTTGCACAGTTTCCAATCGAATCGCCAGAAACTTCTCCTTTTTTGAAAAGGTGGATGTAAAGCTTTTGAGAGGAAGGAATTGATTATTTGTAGAAAAAATATGGTCTAAAAACTTTATAAATTTATTCGATACAATTTTATAACATATTTTAGATAGTTGCTTCACAAAAAAAAACCATTATCTACACTCGGAAAATAAAAAAAATGATTTTTTTATTTAAATGAAAATAAAACTTTGTCCGTCAACATTGTTCAGCAACAAGCGCGCGGGTGCGACCACATCCCTCCCTTTGTTATCCTAAAACCAGTCTGAACCCTAATTTCTCTCCTCTCCCCACGCGGAAACGAGTGCGCCGCCACACCTCTCCTCTCAATCCGTTTCCCTCGCAACGCCCGTAACCCTACCCACCCATCTCGATCCACTTCCGCCGTTTATCGGATTAAAAAAGAATGTCAAAATTTTGAAATAATTAAATTTATTTTCGTCATTTAGTAACTAAAGGTATATACTGAAGATCATTGGAGGTGTGCCTGAAAATTTTCGGGTGCATCTTCGTTTCCCGCTCCATTTTAATTCTCATTTTAGATCCCGCCAGGCGCCAAGGACCAAGTCGAACCCTAATCGGAGAAAGACCAAGTCGTTTCCCCACCGCCAGCCTCCACTACCACCTCCCTAGCCGGATCCCACCTCTTTCTTTCCTGAGCCAGATCCACCGCCAGCCGCCACTACCACCCGCCGACACCACCCCATCGGAGAACGCTCGTCTCCGCTTACTCCCTCTCCCCTCTCATCCCCTCTGTTCGCCAATCCCTAGCCCCGCGCCGCCCGCACATCCGCCACGGCGCCGCCGCGCTCCCTGCCTGCGACGTGTTCGACGAGAGTCTTGTTCAGCACAGGGCCCGACGGAGATGTACGTTGTGAAGCGGGACGGGCGGCAGGAGGCCGTCCACTTCTACAAGATCACAGCGCGGCTCAGCCAGGACAACTGCGACCCCGTCCTCTTCGCCCAGAAGGTCTGCGCCGGCGTCTACAAGGCGTCACCACCAGCCAGCCCGACGAGCTCGCCGCCGGGACCGCCGCGGCCCTGACCGCCTCCCACCCCAACTACGCCTCGGTAAACCCCCTCCTCTCCACCCTCACATAACCGATCTATCACCCGTTCTCAGGTCGGCTGCTTGCGCTGTTTGATGAACTGATGTTTTCCGTCTCTCTGCTCCGTGCATCGCGGTCTCCAACCTGCACCTGTCTCAGTATCCGTCTCTCCCTCACTGCAGGGGGCACCGCACGAGAGAGTTGAGCCCGAGTCTCCATCGGAGCGTGGACAGGACGGACGGGAGGTTGACTCCGGCACAGATCTGGCGTCTCCGACCTTGACAACAGTGGGCTGCTATAGAGCAACGACGGCTTAGGTCGGAGGAGCAGTGCCTGCGTCGGATCTGTCCCGGTGCTGCTAACCAGGCGTTGACGGGAGGATAGTTAACGCTCGCTAATCTGACGGTAAGAACACTCGCTGCCCTTAGCTAATCTTTTGCAGTCTAGTTTTTTCACTAGCTAGTTCATCTTGCTGCTTGGTTGTGATTCATCAAATTGCTTCTCTCTGTGTAGAATCATGAGGATGTCCATATTAGTTATAGTGGGACATCAGTATAACTGCAGCAGAGTCCTTTATTCTCCTTGCTTTCTACCATTCTGCTGTGTATTATTGTCCTGCAAAGTTATTGTGGTTGCACTAGCTAGCTCAAGTAGCACCAGTACTTGGAATTGTTTGTATGACTGTGAGGTTGTGCATGCTGCTGTATGCCAAATTTCTATATTTTGAGTTGTCATTCCATTTATAAGTTGTCTACATATGCAGTCTATGTCCCAGTGAAGATAAAATATAGGTCCAAAGATTATTTGTGCTGGCTTTAGCTCCAAGCCATTTGTCATGCAATCTTTATTAGTTAATGATGGCTTGGGTATAAAACCATGGTTTCATATAGTCGTTGATTGCCATATTAGCTATGGGATCCAAGTTCCATCAATCTTTCTGCAGCAGAATCCTTGCTTCCCCTTGGTTTCTACTATTTACTCGTGTCATATTGTCCTGTTTAGTTGTTGTGTTTGCTCTGCATCGATAATGCTTGCTAATTGTGATTATCCTCTTTGTAGGTTTGAGTGTCCCGGAGGTTAAAGCACCAGGCTAGGCATTTCTTAATTTCACATATAGGTGTTGGGGTAGTTCTGTTGTGTCAAGCTGAACTTATTGTAGCATGAAGCAACTACTTATCAACACCATTGTAACATATTGAGTCTTGCTTCATCAATTGATTGAATCATCCTGCACATCATTTTGCATTCACTGCTTGCTTGATCTGATGTCTACATGTTCGCTATATTTCTTCCATGATTTTGGGTTGCTCATCCGTTACATGCTTCCATGATATAGTGCTATGTTTTGTAAGCCCGGCTCTAGCATGATCTGTCTCCTATAACATGTAATGAATAACTTTGCATCTTGCATTCCTCCGTCTATATTTCTGGTTGTTCCCTACTGTTTGGTGTGTGCATTGGTTTTCTAGGGCTAGTCTGCTCCTGTAGAAAAGTAAGACATTGCAATGTTTTGTTCATGCAGTGTGTGCTGCCAACATGTCTTTAGATTGCAAGTACAACTCATATGTACAAAAAAGAACTTCAATATTTTTTTATGTTGGCTAGAGCTTGATAATTTATATCCAACAAAATAGGCATTTGTACCTTCTATAGCTTGCTGTTAATATACTTTTTTCCAGTATTTTGTTTATGCCTTGCTGTTTCTACAGATGTTTACTGTTATTGTACCTTCTGTTAATATACTTGCAATCTGTGGTGTTCCTAATATTTGATCAACAGTAGTATGTGGAAAAAATAGCAGTAATTTGTACCTTGCTGTTTCTGTACCTTCTATAGCAGATTATTAACAGTAATTTGTACCTTCATGCCCTGTTTCTACAGATGTTTATGTGATGTTCCTAATATTTGATCTTTCCTTGTCACTGTCTAGAAATGCGCTTTCTACTTTGTTTCTGCGTGAAGGTATGCAACATGCTGGTTCTACTGATATTTATGAACACATGTTGCCTAGAAATTAGCCTTCTATGTTTTTATTCTGTTCTTAACTGGTTTGTTTATAATGTGTAGATGTTGTCCATGCTGAGAAAGCTTCAGGCTGACTGCATTTACAAAAGCTCCAGGCTTAGAAAGCTTCACCAAGCTGGAACCTGCACCCATCAAAGAGTAGCTCATTAGAGGTCGTTATTTTTTGATATGCTGTTTGTGTGTATAGAAAACTGAACACTTCTGTAACACTTTGGATGTATTGTGAAATATTATACATTTTGTTGCCCCAGTTTGAATGAGATTATTGAATATCGACTTAAAATGTGCCCCAGTTTAAATGAGATTATTGAATATTGATCGAAAATGACCAATATACAAAGGTAACGGTCGACTCCCCAATAAGAAAATGAACTGGAATCGTTTGGCTCGGCACATGTGCTGACAACAATTGGCACGAAAAAATAAAAATAAATGGGCTCTATATTGGACCATAAATAGGCTAAGGCCCAGATTTGAAATGGACGAAAAAGGCCTAGGCCCAGACGAAATTTCACATGAGCCTTTTAAACTGACAACAAAATAAAGGAAAAAAATTAACGGGCTAAAACATTGGGCTGGCCCATTTGGTGGAGCAACATGGACTGGGCTGAATCTCTTCCATGACCTAGTCAGTTGGTCATAATTTTGCCACGTAGGATTGGCCACGTAGGATCTGACGTGGCTATGGCAGGATATCACGTGACCAAATAAATTAGTCATAGGGTTATGACCCCTCTGATTGGGTCATAGAGGCTATGACAATTTCATTAAATTAGTCATTGATGATCAAATAAGACGCTCGGTATGTGACTTTCCATTTTTGGTCAAAAAGGGGTCATGAATGAAACTACGTGACCTTCTAGTGACAAAAATTGAGAGTCATGTATCAACATATTTCTTGTAGTGTTGGATCATAAAGGATAAAGTTTGAGTTACAAGTTTAGCAAAACATCTGAGAAGTTGTAGAACTGTTCTACAACTTATACTTCTCGAATACCCCACATTAGTTTGGAGTATTCAAGAGACAAAATCAAACCTTGTTGGACATGGTAAGATTAATAAAAATGACATTATAATTTTGTAGGTTATACATTAGTGACAACCGTTTTTCCACTGAAAAGAGCACCATAATGATCCGTTGAAATTGACAACATATAAGATATGGTTTGGGTAGTGACCCGAATTGTCATTTTCTTAAGTTTTGGTATGCATAGCATGTGTAAAATGTTTAGAACCAAAATAGGAAAAATATATGTTTATAAGGTTATCCCAAATAAAACATTGGGTATTTCTCCTATCACCGACCAAAGACAAATGTTGTTTGTCAGAAAGGGTTGATTTCTCGAGAAAGTAGTTCTTGCGAAACAGGTGAGTGGGAGGACAGTACAAACTCAACGAGATTAGAGAATCGTTGTTATCATTTCAAGAGTAGCGCAGCACTGGAAGTTGTTCCGGGGTTTCTTATTTTGACTAAGTAGAAGACACTACAAATGTTGTAGATACTTTGAATGAGTTTGCAAACTGAACCACAAAAGTCCTAAAACTTTGTACTCAGACCAACTTATGGTTTAAGAGTAAAGTGTTGTTTTGACAACAAAAGGACCTGGACCTTATAAAGGAAGCAAATGATGGGCCCTGACTTCATAAAATTGACTATGAGTCATTATATCCGCCATAATATCCTTGTATGAATATCAAGTATGTGACTTGGTAGTCCTTTCGATAGGCATGATACCTAACGATAGCAAAAGGGTCTATATAGCGACAAAGATATGGATTTTTACATCCTTTGAAAGTTGTACTTATCAAAAATTTGTTTTCGACGAAGTTCAAAGAGTTGACTACTACAAGATTTTGATCTTCCGTAGTGATGCTTTAGTCTTTGCGGATAGTTCTAGCAAAAGTTACATATTATCGTATGGCAGTTGAATAACAAAACCAACTCTCCTCTCAAGGAAGTTTGATCAAGGATGTGTCATTGACATAGTCTGAGAGTTTTGTAAAATTCAAAAGGTTGCTAGAAAGGTACGCACACTTCAATGGTTGAAGTGAGCATAACGAAGTTGAAATCTTTACCTTAATGAAGTTACCAAAAGAGTTTGATTCCATCATGAACGAGAAAGATGCTTGTAGAGTTACAAGAAATTAAGTGGGAGCGCTATGACATATTTCAATACTTTATGTAGATGGCATATGGTTGATTGGAAAATATGTATTTTAAATTAACACGGTTAAGATTTTATTATTGATGAAAGGCTTAGAAGATATTGGGCATCGATATCTATAATAGATGGATTCAAGCGTCTGGTATGATTGAAGCCAAATTACATAGATAACATATCGAAGTAAGTCAATATGGAAATGACAAGAAAGAGTTATTGTCACATGGAAAATAATTGAGCAAGATTCAAGTGTTTTGACACATGATAAGCATCATTGAAATTGAGATTTCTAAGTCATGTTTCCATGCTATGTAGACAACCAGATAAGTCCTATGCTATAAAATATTATAGCAGGATAATTCATATGATGATTAGACAACAGTGGGAGAGATCCTTATGTCATTTTAGAAATGCTAAGGATATGTTTTCCTATGTAGTAATGACATAATATTATTTGTAATATGTTAGACTAATAGTCTTGTCATTTATTCAAGTAATTTTATCTCAATTAAAATATGTGATGAAGGGTAACACAATAGGCTGGAAGAAAGTTCCATGCTGGATTTGAAAGTGTTTCAAAATTAAAGTATTGTGACGGATACTACAACAAAGGCTAATTATATCGTTGTGTTGACAACAAAATAATAAGAGTATTTTGTGTCAAGGAGTTCTTTATTGAACTTGGTGAATTTCCAAGAATGCTGACACTATGAAGCTACATTTTCACAATGTTAGTAACATTGGTTTAAGCTGAGGAATTAAATTTTCACCGGTTGACCAAATATATACAAAGCCATATCATTAGAGAATGAGTGATGCGTGTAGACGCAAAGAACATGCAAATACAATAGGACCTGAACAGTTCAGGTCTTTTTGATGATGTTTACCACATGCGAAGCATGGTAACAACACTGGAACGCCATATCTGTTAAGTGCTTACAGACTAGATTATTGACTCTAGTGCAAGTGGGAGACTGAAGGGAATATGCCCGAGAGGCAATAATAAAGTGGTTATTATCTTATTCCTTGTTTATGATAAATCTTTATTTCTCATGCTAGAATTGTATTAACCGGAAACGTTGATACATGTGTGTTTAATAAACAAACAATGGTTCCTAGTAAAACCTCTCTTTTAACTAGCTCGTTGATTAATAGATGATCAAGGTTTCCTGACCATTTACATTGGATGTTGTTAATAACGAGGTCATGTCATTAGAAGAATGATGTGATGAACACATACCCAATATCAAGATAACAATACGATCAAGTCATTTAGTTTATATTGTTATATCTTGCATACGAAGTAACTTATTCCTTAGACCATGAGATCATGTCAATCACTGATACCGGAAGGTTCTTTGATGTCATCAAACGTCACACCGTAACAGGGTGACTATAAAGGTGTCTTTAGGTATTCGGAAAGTATTAGTTGAGGCTCATGGATCAAAAGAGGGATTTGTCCGTCCAAAATGACGGAGAGATATACTCTGGGCCCTCTCGGTGATATCACATCGACACCGCTTGCAAGCACGTGATATGATCACAAGGATGTCATATCACGAAAACAAGAAAAGAGTAATTGTCGGTAACGAGATCAAAACAAGGTATGTGTGATACCGATGATCGGATCTCGAACAAGTAAAATATCGCGAGACAAAGGGAATAGTCACGACGTTGATGGTTCACACGATCACGATAGTCATCGTTGAATACATAGGAGTCATCACGGATCTCCAGATCCCACTGTTGATTATTTATCGGAGAGGAGTCTCGATCATTTCTATGTTATTCGCGAACCGTAGGGTGACACACTTAAGGTTCGATGACAAATTTGAGAGGATACGGAATATCGGAGAAAAGTTTGGACAACACCGAAATTGTTTCGGGGAATATTGAAATAGTCACCGGAATTTTTTCGGGGAATATTGAAATAGTTCAAGGTGGTATATGTGAATGTTTGATTAACAAATAGTTCAAGGGGGTAAGTGTTAATGTTTGCTAATCGTATTAACAAATATTAAAATAAAGAAATAAAATTGTTTTATTTATTTATTAAAGAAAACCCTTGGAATTTTGGGTTGGAATTGATGAGAGAATGAGTGGGTTGAGTGGATAATCCACCCACATGATGAGGGGAGAGGTGGAGGCATCAAAATTTCGTGGCTGCCTCCCCTCCTATAAATAGAGAGCATGAGATCCCTCTCCCTCACACACTTGGTGTCATCTCCATCTCCATCCTCCCCTCTGATCCACCTCATGTTCATGCGCTTGGCGAAGCCCTGAACGAAGTTTTCTCCACCACACCACGCTGTCGTGCTGCTGGTTTCCGAGGGATACTCTACTTCCGCTGCCCCGCTGGATCGAGGGAACGGAGGTCGTCATCAACCGTACGTGTGACCGATCACAGAGGCACCGCCGGAATGCGGTGCACATCTTCTCGTTATCGGGATCGGTGTGAGTACGACTACGCCAACAACGAGATTTGATCTCGTAACGCTTTGTGTCTTCGAGGGTATGTGTTCTCCTTAACCCTCTCTTTGCCGTTGCACTTCGTCTCCTAGATTAGATCTTGGCCTTTCAGGTGTCTCTCACGTAGGAATTTTTTGTTTTCTATGCAACGACCCCTTCAACGATGTGTAAGAGGGATGTGATCTAGTCTGGGAGGACGGGTACTGGAGGTGAGAAGGGGGAGTAGTCGATTCTTTGGGCGAGGGCCTAGGGGGATAAGGGAGGGTTTCAAATGATTACAGAAATGCCCTCTGCGATAAAGTTTGACGGTTGTGTGCGGGAGGGCTGAGAAGTAATATTCTTGCGCGAAAAAATTTGAGTGGGCTGCCCTGGCGCCAAATTTTCGGAAAGACGCGAAATTTTGGCGGAAGTGCGGGAAACTATGCTAGCCGTTGGATGTTGATGGTTGGCTTAAACAAATTGACCATTTATGCAATAATTTACTAAAGGGACCTTGTGAGGAAATAAAGAACCATTATGAAATAATTTTGGGGTTGAGGTCGTCGGGCATAAAGCGTGTTAGAATATGGAGAATGGTTCTCTGTGAAACCCACAATAACTAAAGAACTACAGATAACTGAGTACTTGCAACACAACACATATTAACTTAATTATAGAGTAGAAAAACACAATCATAGCACACACAGACGTGTTGACAAGTAAAACACGACGAGTCGGCGACGTAGCAGGTTACATATATGCTCTATAAGCACACTAGTTGCCGCGATGAAGGACACGAACAACCGTACGCACGAGTGGGACAGACTCGTTCCATAGGAGCAAAGGGTTGACCTGGATGCAGCACACCAGGGTGTCGTTCAGCAGGTAGAGACCGCTGTGCAGATTTGCTCCTGAGCCATGCTCCCAAAGCCTGGCGTAGACCCCGCCGCCATCCTTGCCGTGGTCGATGATGAACATACGCTCGGGTCCATAGCAGTAGCTAGATGGTTGTCCTCTCCTCTTTATGCCTTATGTTTAGATCCCGTGAGCTGCCCTACATGATCAAGATCATCTTATTGTAATGCTACATGTTGTGTTTGCAGGGATCCGATGATTATTGAATGCTATGTCTCTTGATTATCAATCTATCATGTTTTCTTCATGTGTATGTTATTTATGATCTTGCATGCTCTCCGTTGTTAGTAGATGCTCTAGCCAAGTAGATACTAGTGACTCCAAGAGGGAGTATTTATGATCGATAGTGGGTTCATGCCTCATTTTCATCTGTGCTCGAGTGACGGAAACGTGACGGATAGAGGATGTGATGTTGTCATTAGGGAGAAAACAACGATGTTTACTTTGTTTACATTACACACTTTGCTTACGGCGATTATCTGTTTCTTGCAACTTAATACCCAACGTTTGTTTGGATGATATTCGGAGGGTGGATTATTAGTCATGAGGATGATGGTCTATGCGGTGACCCAGCACACCACTGCATGTGTAGTGCGCAAGTCGTTGACATAATACTCACAGAAGGACTTATCCGTGAATATTACATCCCTTAGAGTGGTACAACAGAAACATAGCAGGTCCAAGCAAAGATATAGGATACAAACCTGTTCATTACAAAATCTTGATAATCTCCCTTTGAAGTATCAAAGAAGATCTCATCCAAATGAAACATCAGAAGAAGCAATTCGAAGCTCCGAGCTGGAGAAGAACTCTAGCTCAGAACCTAATCCACTATGACTGATGTCAGCCCTAATATATGGCTTGTGAGAATCTAATTTGCACTAATGGACTTCACCTACACATCGATAGAATCTCCTCCACCGACGTTGTTGATGATGATGCCTCACTGGCTAAGTAAGATATGACTCCACCTAGCTTCATGAGGTAGAGATGGCTTCCCGATGAAGAATTACATAAGGCTTCAACTCTAAGCAGGGTTTCAAAAGGGAACGAATGAGTAACGAGCATTACTCAACAAGTTCATGATATATAGTGGGTAGTTTGATGCACTAACTACAGGTTTAGAATCAAAAGAGTCATAAGATAATGCAAGGTTTTGTAAATTTTTCTTCAAGAGGTTGCTTTTAATTCTGAAAACTATGCCTGCCAGACCATCACACGAGCTAGAACTTCATGGAGTTGCCTTTCCTGTGGCGTTCGCAGTTCCTTCCCGGAACAGGGGGTAACATGCCACATCCTTTTACACTATGCAGAGGTGCGTTACTTTACCCACAGGCGATTAAGACCATGTTGCACAACCAGGTGTACACTCGTGTCCACTCCAACTTAGGTGTGGGGCCCGGTTGTTGATCCAAGCCAAACCATGTTTCTCTGCACAACGCATCCCACCCATTTCTGCCAGCAGGTGGAACCCCTAATTCTACCCCTCACGGTAGAGATCTAGGCGCCCCTGGCAGACACTCATAGACCCCAGAGTCCGTGGGACGTAAGGGCTCCCACCCATGTGCATGTAGTCCCTCAAGACCTATAGCGTATGTCTCTGGCAGTCCGTTGACATGCGAACGGGAAAAGATCACAGCTAACTCGCCCCATACAAGATCCATGGTTAACGCGGTATTTACGACGAATCGAGTTCTGGCGGCATTTGTGGTTAATTCCTAGGTAATACTTTCCCATGCAGATGGAACCTTCCTTTGACCTATTCATCTTACCATGGTCCCATCCGCCCACCAAACAGAACACTACCACTCGAGTAGTCATTCAAGTAGTCATATTATTATAAAATAGGATCATGCATTATTTTGCGAATAGGTGGTAATATGATAGGGTTTATGCAAATAGTTCTTTAGGAAATACTGCAAAGGATATGAGCAAGTGATGAACTCGCCTGAGATAGAAGTAATGACAATAATATCCATGTCTTCAGGGTTCGAGGGTCGTGTAGAGAAATCCCGAGATCTGGAAGATAACAAAGTACTCCCAATAAGGACTACAAAAACCCTGGCAATATGATACATGCATACTAATGAGATGCATCACAAAATACCCTGGAAAATACCCCAGCTTAGAAGTGTAAGCTATAATCGATACGATACTAAGATCATATTTGTCTTAGATGACTTAGAGTTATTTCTATTACTTGTGGTGATGAGGTTATTGCTCCTTTTATACTTACATGTGTTTCACTTTTATTTAACAAACAATTGTTATGATGTTTTAAGTTATGAGTAGTTATCACATGGTTAGACAATGAAACAATAGCACGTTGAGAACAACTATTGAAAATATAACAAACACATTCTATTTTACGTTTAAAAGTATAGGGCTAACGACAAAGTGTTTAATTGAAAATGATGAAATAATACAACCAATCCTATCATCAAATAATTGGCTAATGAATGGTGATGATAGGCTTAGTAGGTGTGAAACACTAGGGTTTTATTAATCAGGAAAATACTGTTGTGGTAATTATTTCTAGTTATGAAGGAACATGATAGAATTTCATTATACTCTCAGAAACAAGTTTATAAGTTAATCAAAATGTTTTATGTTTTACCTATTTGAATTGGAAATGCTTTTCTCTTAAATTTGATATAACATTTGAAATTTTCTGAAAAGATTTCAATAAGTTATTAATTTATTAATTTTAAATAAATTAAATGACTAGGCAAAATATTGCACACAAGAAAACTTGGTCAAATGACTTTAAAAACATCATAGATGATCTGCATTTGTCATTTTAAGAAATTTGGTATCTAACTTGTTTTTTTCTAAATTTTAAATTATTTTTTTTCTCAATTTTAAATGAATTAATTCAAATTTAAATAATATTTAATTTTTAAACTTTATCACATATTTTTAAAAAGTTGATAAATATTTATATTTTATTTTTCTATTCATTTTCATATCTTATTTGTATTTTTCTGATTATTAGATTAAAAGTTATTGAATTATTGAGTTTATGAATTATTCTGCCTATTTTAAATTGACACGTGGGGTCCACCTGTCAGTTTTATTTTTTAATTGGAAAATAAATATAAAAGAAAAGGAAAAGGGCCCATGACATCATGATGACGTCATGCTTACGCCAGCTTATGGAGAAATCTCTCCTGTGAGTACGAATTCGATGGATTTGCTGCGAATTGGTGCAATTAACTTGGGCTACTGGCTAGAGGAGGGCACGACGTGTCTGCGGGTGGAGGCGTTTGGACCAAATGATCATCGGAGCACCGGTGGTGAGCACTAGCGCCGCGACGGTTGGCGGCGCTCGGTGACAGAGAGGAATTAGGGCCTCAAATCCCGAACCAAAAACACCGGAAGGTGCGTGAGCTTACCAAGAACACGGTGATGTGGACGGTGTGACACGGCGTGGTAGAAATCGACGGCATGCTTCCGCGGCGGCCGGAACAGAGAGCAAAGGAAACGACTGAATTCCCTGGCTCCCAGGCCTCCCAGCTAACGAGGTTTAGTAGAGAGGTAGAGGAGGTACAACGCATCCAGTGGTGGCCTCCGTTCTTCGTGAGGTGGACGGAAACAAAGGCGGCGAGTGGCAGCCATACGGCTAGGGTTAGGGCTTTCACACGGGACAGGAACGGAGAGAGAGGCAGCGAGGCGAGAGTATGAAAGAGAGCTCGACGCGGACGACTCCTGGTGGCCTTATCCTTGCAAATCGGCGGTAGCAGGAGGTGGCAGTGGCAAGGCCACAACATCGTTCTCCTCTTCCTTCTGGCAGAGGAAGAAGAAAGAGGAAAAGAAATGGTGATTTTCGATAATCCCCTGGAGGTTCTAAAATTTCCAACTTGGTCCTTCAGTCTTTACAACTGAGAAGAAAATATTGTTTTTAGGGCTTATTTGTAATCCTAAAAATTATTAAAAATCATATTTATAATCCTTATCAAATTTCACACCTCGCCATGTTTTGTCTTGGGGAAATTGAATAATTTTTTTATTTTCACACTAGGGTGCTTAATCAAGTGGCTTTCGTTATTTGCTCTCATTTAATAAATTATCTGGCTTTTAAAATTATTTTTGTATAAGGTATGACATGAAAACACACCACCAACATGTTATTGAAAGAACTGTGTGTTCTACATTGGACAATCATAGATATAAATCCTTTAGGAAAGAGTTTGGTAAATTACTTAGTAGTCTTTTTCTTTTATGCATTGTTCACAAAATCACCATGTAGGGAATTTTATTCTAGATCATGCCAAATGATTTTAGTGGGGAAATAGACTTGTTTTCCTTTATGTAGCTTTGTTCTTTTCATATTTTAGGTTCTTATTAATTCTGGTGGACCTTTCTTTATATTGTGTGCAAGTCATGTTTGTTGTTTTTAGTACCTGATTAAGTGGAAAACATGAGTGGCTTTAGAATTTTCATAGTTGAGGTTCTTGCCAAGTGTGGTGAACATTTCCTTATATTGTTTGTAAGCCATGTTTTAATATATAGGTACTTGATCAGGTGTATAACATGAGTGTCTCAGGATCACATTGATTCCCAATATCAAGAGACTATATGTTTGTTTTCCAACCTTGTTGTTGTTGACAAGTATGGATATTATCCCATGCTTGTTTTAGAAACATGTGTTCATTTTCATGGTTATGTGTGTAGTTACTTGTTTCCATTTACCTTACATAACACAAGATATTTTTATGCATCGTCTTGTTATTATTTATTACTGGATACTTGTTTCCATTTAAGAGATTTATTATATGTTCCTCATCTATGATGAGCTTGACAAGGCATAGAGATTATAGATTCTCTAACAATAACTAATGCTTCACTGAATAATTTCTTACTAAGACAGTGTTGCTCCTTGTTAACTTCTGTTGCTTGATGTTCTTCTCTCTAGTTGACACTTGTCTTCAGATACTCCTTTTGTCACTTGCAAGTAATATCAGCCATGGGATTCCATCTTCAACTATCTCACCCTTGTGGTGGAAACAACCAGTTATTCCAAGCAAAGATTTTACTTAGATGATTATAAAAGTATGTAAGTTTGTTTTATGACATCAAGTTGCCATATGCATATAAGAAGAATTTGTTGAAAAGTGGTGACTTGCCTCCAAATTACTAATCATATACAATAGACTGTGATATACTAGGTTATTCAACCTTCTGTTTGTTTGTGTATGACAATAAATTGTTTGAGTATACAAAAGTGAGATGTTAATAAGGTAGCTAGTATTGTTACCAAACTACTTATATATAACACTAACATTGGAATATCACACTATTTCTTGAGAAATTGATAAGATCAGATTAAGATATAAGAGTTTCTGAATACTCTTATAATAGATTGGAGTAGCACTTCTAGAACAATCTGAAGAATCCTTCTGCATATTTTCTTGTGGTAGTTCCTCTTTTCTTGTGGTCTTCTCTTGCAGAATGACTTAGAGAATATTGGGAAACAAAATAGAACGATCTAGACAACACAACAAGTTCTAGATTAAGAGTTAGTTGATGCTTTTATTATCCTTCCATATACTTTTTATTTTATTTCCCATAAGATAAGTACTTATTTCATATATGATCGGTTTTACTTAGCTATCAATTCAATTCCCCTAATAGAGGTTATAACTTGTTGTTATTCATTAGTTGTATCCAGAGATACTTTAATTTTTGAATGTTGATTTGGATAGAAATGTGGAGTGTTTGTGGAATGATGACTTAAGATAGTAAGTTGATCACATGGTTCATTGATGTGTTGAGATCTTATATGCCCACTTGTATAAGATGAATAAGACAATGAGCATGAGAATATTATTGGGGTTTAATGACTTATGTCATAGTTGTTAGTTGTTTATCTCAGGTATCATGTTGTTACTTTATATTCTTCTTTTTATTACCTTTTTCATTCATAATGCAGATATAGAGGTTTAGGAATATCATATGTAATCATCAAGGTTTAACAGTAGTTTAAGAAGATTTATTTCTTCTTTTAGGAACTTCTTTTATGGTTGATGAGATATCTACATGTTCGATAAATATGTTAATACAATTATTATGTCATTTCCCACTTGTGGGGTGTGATTTAATACTCGTTTGTATCATTTGTACTATTGAACCTTTGTTATTTACTTGTGGAGGTTCACTAAATATTTATTACATGATTTAGAAAGATGTTGGGTAAATGAATTGATAACTTAGAGAGTTGTTCTTTTATACGACATAACATATCTATTGATGAGATTGTTCAATTGTGTAATACTCATTTGTGGAAGTATGATTATCAGTTATGTGATTTGGATACTCACCCCTGTTTGAGTTGTAGATACCTAGTGAATTATCCCAAGTCACTTATAGACTTGTGGTTAAGGTTGTTGAGAGTTTGTGTTTGATCATAACCAATTATGGTTTGTCTTATCAAATGATTTGGTTTGTAGAGATACTATGTTATAAAGTTCACTCCAAATGTACTCTCGAACAGATGATCTAAACCTAATTCATCATGTCAAGTGAAACATTGTTCACTTTGCTTCGTTTGAACTATTGCGCCAAAATTCCAGTATTTTTAGATGCATGCTATGGAAATGCACATGTTATATTTAGATCCTTATAACCTCCAAAATACTGGGACGTTACAGTCTATGTATCTTGTTGTAATGCCCGCATGAATCTCAAAGTAATCATCATGTCATGCATGTTTCATTATCTATCAATTGCCTAGCTGTAATTTGTTCACCACACATGTTAGCTATCTTTTATGGAGAGACACCTCTAGTGAACTGTGGACCCTGGTCCATTTTCTCATACTAATAATACACACACTGCTTCCACTGTTTTCACACTGCTTCCACTGTTTTCACAGAGCTACTGCTATTTTCATATTGTTCTCATACTATTTTCCACACCATACGTTTAGAACCTTTGTGTTCAGCAAAACCAGTGAGATTGACAACCTCACTACTTCGTTGGGGCAAAGTGAATTGATTGTGTTGTGTAGGTTCCACGTTTCTGTTGAACCCGTAGTGCGCCCTACCACCTCAGCTGCATCAACCTTCAGAAGTTGCTTCTTTCTCCTACTGGTCGATTCAACCTTGGCTTATTTTCTAGAGGGAAACTTGCTGCTGTGCTCATAAAACCTTCCTCTTGGGGTCTCCCAGCGAGTTCAAGACCTGCACCATCAGGTACTCCATGTGAGTATTTAAAGTTTAGTGTGCAGTTGAAGTGAGTACAATTTGTTTATAATGTGCTCTAGTCATTGATAATGCTTTATCCAACAATTCCACAGGTTAATGATGAATATTTGCAAGCTAGCTTCTATTCTTGTTACGGTTTTCACTAAGGATTCCTTGCCAACACATTGTAGCTATCCATGTCCTGGTGACTTTGCGATGTGTATCAGAACCAAAACCCGGAGCTCCTGGCTTGGGGATGCTCCGGCTGTCGTCACGGCTTCTCTGACTTTGGGTGTGCCCATGAAGCATGACGCTTGTCTATGGTGCCGATAGAGCAAGCGTGTAGCAGTGACTGAGATCAAGCATAGTGCTTCTGCCGTGCCGCATTCATTGCCGATTCCCGCTCTTCCCTGCATCCCCGCTGCTCGTTCGTGGGTCTCCAAGGTTATGTCAATATCCATATGGTTATGTCAATATCTTAATGAAATTGTGTCTATATTTGTGTCAAAATTACTAAATGCAATCCTTAATCCTGTATATTGAACTGTACAAGACTTATATGGACTAGTTAGTTGATTTAAGATGCATTTGTTTGGTGCTTGATAAATCCTTAATTTCTGATGTTCCATGTTATTTCCTACATGTTTGCTATTCACTTTATGTCATTTTTATCGATTCCCCGGACTAACCTATTGACAAGATGCCACACAGCCAGTTCCATGTTTTCTGTTGTTTTTAGTTTCGGAAAAGTTTTTATGAAAATATTCTCGGAATTGGAAAATTCGAAGCCCCGAAGTCTTAGAATTCCCGAAGGTTCCACGGAGTCCCGAAGAGGCCCGGAGAGGGGCACAGGGGGGCCACACCATAGGGCAGCGCCCCCTAGCCGTGCCTAGGGGTGGTGTGGGCCCCTCGGGCGTCCACCGCCATAGCCCTTTTGCCTATATAATCCCCCCGATACGTGAACGCTAGATATATACCACTTTTCCCGAGAAACAACCGAGGCCGCCGTCATCATCATCCCGAGATCGGAAGGGTTCTGGAGCTCTCCCCGGCACCCTGCCGGGAGGGGAATTCATCACCGGAGGGGTCTACACCACCATGCCCTCCTCCGGAGTGATGCGTGAGTAGTTCATCCCTGGACTACGGGTCCATAGAAGTAGCTAGATGGTCGTCTTCTCCACTTTATGGCTCATGTTTAGATCTCATGAGCTGCCCTACATGATGGAGATCATCTTTATGTAATGCTACATGTTCTGTTTAATGGGATCCGATGAATGTTGAATATTATGTTTTCTGATTATCAATCTATCATGTTATCTTCATGCATATATTATTTATGATCTTGCACGCTATCCGTTATTAGTAGATGCTCTAGGAAAGTAGATGCTAGTAACTCCAGGAGGGAGTATTTATGCTCGATAGTGGGTTCATGCCTCCTTTGCATCTGTGCTCGAGTGACAGAAACGTGACAGATGGAGGATGTGTTGTTGCCATTAGGGAGAAAACAACGGTGTTTACTTCGTTTAGATTGTTTACATTACACACTTTGCTTACTGCGATTATCTGTTGCTTGCAACATAATACCCAACGTTTGTTCGAATGATATTCAGAGTGTGGATTATTAGTCATAGATGCAGAGTCCGCCGCAACTTAATACCCAACGCTTGTATTACGTCATCACATACTCTCCTAGTACTTCTAACCCTAGTTGACATCTTCTGATTGCATCTAAATCCCAGGATCTCGCTGGAATGCACGGAGTCCGCCGGGAACGCCACCAGGAGTTTAGATCAAGATCACCACCGCCTCAGATCACTCGAGTGACTCAAACCTAGTCTTTCTAAACCGTAGATTCATCCGGGAACGCCATCGGAGCCTGGACACTCAATCTGCAACGACAGCATCGATCCGAAAGTCTAGGGACGTCGTTGAGCACGTCAAAATCTCCATTGCGAAGAGGAGTACCTGCTGGACATCACCGGCGACCTGTGGGAGAAGCGCAGAGACAAGGACACGCTCGGGACACCGTCGTCGTCCGTTTAGGTTAGCCAGCAATCCAAATTCATTTTCAGCCAATCAGATCGCACCATGTAGCGTGTCAGCAGTCAAAGCCTAATCAGCAGTCAAAGTCCAGTCAACAGTCAACTCTGGTCAATTTTTGAATTTTAATTGATTAAAACCACTAAATCTTGTAAAATTCACAACAAATCAACTGTAACTCCGTTTTGCGTAATCTTGGTGTCTACGGAAACAGAGAATTCAGATCTACTCAAATATAAAATAAAATTTAGGTTTCACTGAATATTTATTTTCTAGTTTTCAAAATAATGGAGTAATTAAATCATAATAAATCAACCGTAACTCGAAATACATCAAATATTTTTGGTATAGTTTCGTATTGATGAGATATATCCACGAAAATTATTTCCAACTTGTTTAGATGTTTCGTACGAATTAGATCTTACAGATCCTTAATTAACCCATATTTAATCACTTTAATTGTTTTCTATTGCATCAAAAAAAAATCATGCATTAAATCTTGTTTAGACAACCAGAGAACTAGTAAATTAGTTGTCTTGCATTACTAAATCACCATGCATCCATATGTTGCATTGTTATTTTGACTGGTTTGGTTATTTATTGTGGTATGCTTGCAACAAGTAGATTGCGAGAGTTGCGGTTACTGTTCGTGTGAGTATTGTGGGTGTTACGGATGCGACTAAGACGAGTGCGTGAACGACTTCAATTTCTGTCAAGGCAAGTGACACACATGATCCCACTAATTTCTGTCAAGGAGTTGTGTGATTAACGCTATTGCTAGATTACTTCACTAACACCCAAGTGGGGTAATCGTATGTTATCCCTAGATAGTAGAAATCCATATGTTAGGCAAACACCATAAGGCTAGATTTCTTAGACATGCTTGTAGTATTCGTGGTTGGGAATTATTATCATATTGTTACAAAGATTGTTATTTTAATTGCTTATGGAAAAAAACATGATAATTAATCAACCACTGGACGGATTGCTAGCATGTCATCAGAGTACAAATTTTGGTGGGGACCGCCTCCCAGTATCATGAGATTATGTTTGGTTTCATTGTATAGTTGTTTCTTGTGTGCAGCCGTGTTTCATATTAGTATGAACTAGGCAGAATTTGTAGGTTGTGGTGACTTGAACCCATCGTGTCCAGAGATGTAGAATAGTAGTAGGATGGTGGGGCTCGTGGGGGTTTGGGAATCTACTTCTTATGAATTTTTGCTTAATCCTCTTTCCTTCCATGTTACTAATGGTGTATCATGGTGTTTGGGGTCGATTAGGGAACACAGGTAAAGGGCACAAACCTCACGAGGGTTAAAACTAAGATCTTAGCTATGTTCCATTGTTTAGGAAAAAATCAACAACTAGATGGGAAACTATGACATATCTCGCTCATCTTGACTTACTAATTGTTAAAACTTGACTATGAGTTTATTGGAGAAGTGCATGATTGTGTTTAAGTGTTCTAATCCAAAGGGTAGGAGCACTTCGCTGTCAACCAAAGTGTCCAATTATGTGGCTAGGAGCACTTTGCTGTCAACCAAAGTGTCCAATTATGTGCAAATTTACTTTCTATTAAAAGATAGGATAAATGCCTTTTTGCAAAGTAGTATAGAAACTCCACCAGCCAAATATGCATGTAGATTAGTAACTTGTCATTTATTATACCGCCATAGTGTCACTTGCCACCATTGCTCAGAATGTTCTGACCTCCTTCCGGGGGCTGCATATTCCAACGTGCAGCTTGTTCGGATTCAGAGTGATTGACGTAGGTCTCGTGACTCCACTCAACATGTTTGTTTGCCTGTGGCACAAATTGAACATTGGAACCCTACTAATTATTATTTGGCACTTGTACATTTGTGCTAGCTTCTGCTATGCAACTTGTAAAGAAATTTGTACTCTGGATTATTCGCTAGATATGAGATACATTTTCTTCTTCGGATATCTATCTAGTTATGTGTGCTGGCGAACGGTCCAGGGGCCAGTACTACACGCAATAGTATAGCCTGTGTTGGCCGTACTACTACAGTATGGCCGCTAGATGACGCTAGTGTACACGTCAAAATGCTAGCTAAATGCCAGTAGCATTTTTTAATCTGATCATTAGCAAAGTGTCTCTACATCACATAAGAAAAACAATAATTAGTGTGGGTCATAGTAAAATTATACACAAGATGCATTACGTTACAAGAGTAGACATATACCTTCCGACATGTTCAGCATATATCGAACGTAGGCATGTCGATGCGACCAACAATATCGTCTAGTTCGTGAATAGGAAACTCTCCTCAATAGAAACATCTGGTTGTCCAATAGAGAACCTCTCCCAGGACCACAGTTGTAAAAATAAAGGACATCCAAGCAGGACTGCCCGTTCGTGACAAGCTGGCAACCGTTGCACATACCTCGATACATATCTGCTAAGATCGCAGAGCCCCAACTCCTCGGTGTGATGTCCTGAGGGCACCGAGCGGTAGCGATCTCCAGTGCAATAGGGATGTCCGCGCGCTAATGGTCCAGCCATGGTTATGAGTGAACATCACCTTCCCTAGAAGCCACAATATGTATGCCTCCAGACTCCTGGTGATCGTGATCTGGGTCGCATTCAGCGGGACCACCGGAAAACTAGGAAACTTCTGTGTCTATATTGATAAAATTAAATATGTTAGTAAAAGGAATGACGTAATACAAGTGATAAGTACAATACCGACATGTAAAATCACCTGAAAATTGAGCAACCAATCAAGCTTTGTTCCATGAGGGTTGCACGGAAAATCCGGAGCTGGGACATATGGATAAAGACCGTGGAACCGCTATGCAATGACCACATCCCAATTAACCGGTGAGTCCAACGGCCCTATGGCCTCGCCTGCCAGAGGTAGTCCAAGCAACATGGAGACATCCTCCAGAGTAGGAGCCATCTCTTCCTGGCGGAAGTGAAATTTGTGCATCGCAGGCCTCCAACGGTCCACTAGGCACGTGAGCAAAGAGGAGTCAATGTCGAGCCGTGTAGAGCAACCAGTGGCCTCTACCAGACGCGCAAAAGGTAAAAGCCCAACCCATTTCAACCTGCGTATCCGAATTGAATATCAATTAAGTATGTGTATTTTTCGTAAATAATTGCCTGATAGGAATAAACACATATCTCTGAACCCATTCAGGGTGTATCCGCCAATTTTCTTTTTGAGTACAAGTTAGGAGAGGCTCGATCTTGCCATCCTCCTTCCATTTCTTAACACGATACTTATCATCAATGGCCTGAATAAGCAACCAAGTACCATCCATCCCTGTACAAATTAAGACATAGTGACAAACATAGATATAGTTACATAGTGAATACAAATTTAGACATAGTGCAAAATATAAAAATAGTTGCATAGTGAATAAAAATTTAGAAATAGTGCCAACTATAAAAATAGTACCATACTGAATACAAATTTAAACATAGTGCCAAATATAAAAATAATACCATACTGAAACAAATTTAAACATAGTGCCAAATATAAAAATAGTATCATACTGAATACAAATTTAAACATAGTTGCACACTTAATATAGATTTAAAAGCAGTCTAGTTTGTTCCTCCCTCCTCGTCCTCTTCATCCCCCGTTGCCACGTGCACGGTCAGTGCCTCTTGTAGTGACGTAAACGGGACAATCGGCATCCCTATGGAAAAATTGATTGCATAGAATACATTGCCTAGTTGGACGTCCGGCTTCAGATTCATCTATATCATTCCAAATGCGTTGACACGGTCGTCTACCAATACCTGTACGCATTAGTCCTAGAGCTGAAATATATTGTCTTTCAGCAGGGTTAACGGTGTTGAAGTTACCCATCGACCGAAATCCCATCATCTCACATGTCCAAATATTAAGGACAGACTCTTTCAAGTAATATGGAGACACAAATGATATTGCATCCAACCCTATTTTCCCACAAACAACAAGTACATGTGAGCAAGGCAGGTGGAGCAACTTCGGTTTGCTGCACGTGCACTGTGCATGTTGGTCTTACTTCATTACCTATTTTCACCTCATGTGTTCTCATCTCATTTCCACATCCTGAACTTCTTAGCTAAGAGAACTTCGAACCTTCTCTCTTGATTACCGATGGATAGTACTTGGTGTGACCTAGCTTTTTCCATCTTGTCATTCATGTACTTCGTAACCTTTTCACAATAACGTGTGTTTGGTCGTGCAATATATGGTTCTGAGCTCTTTCACGTCTTTCTCTAAAATAATTCACCGTGCCATAGAAAATACCCTCAACAATAGCGCTAAGTGGAAAAGCTCGGTTTTCTCGCAACACAAAATTATATGTTTCAGCAAGGTTGATTGTCATGACACCATACCTTGCTCCATGTGTATCGTGCAGCAACAACCACCTCTCTATAGGATCGTGTTCTATCCACTGCTCAAATGTTTTAATCATCCTCCCAAGCCTTTGCCTAGTACCAGGCGGGTCGAATCCTGACAAGTCACATAGCCCAACAGGTTCATCCTCGACGCCGTTGTTCCTGTTGCTAAATTAGCAGATACTGCTGCTCGAGCTCTCCTCGTGTCATCAACATGTCTCTGAGTGCACATATTAAATCTAGTGTATCAGATTGTACTTTCATTCTTGGTTCTTCTTGCAGAGTTTTTTGAAGAAATTCATAAGGTTCTTATTTCTGAAATGCGAGAAGAAATTACCTCCCAGATGGCGCATGCACCAACGGCTCTGCAAGTCCTGCCACGGAGCCGGTTCATCAGCAACCGGGTGTGTCAATGTCTTTATCGCACTAAGTATACCTGCATGCCTGTCTTGAAGGATGCACACATTTGGAGTGTCCTTCACAACTGCTATTTTGAGTTGCCTGAAGAACTATGTCCAACTGTCAATATTCTCGCTCTCCACAAAAGCAAATGCTAGAGGCATGACCTGATTGTTGCCGTCTATACCGATGGCGGTCAATATCTGCCCCTGTACTTGACTGTCAGAATTGTCCCATCGACAGAGATAACCAGCCGATAGTGGCGGAAAGCTTCAATGCAAACACCGAAAGAGAAAAACAATTGATGCAACGCGCTCACAATTGGGAACTCAGGCAGGAATAAGTATTGCATGTCGATATAGGTGCCTAGATTACGATCCTGGAGTGTGTATATGAGCCTAACAATAGAGTCATACGCATCAAAGTACGAACCAAATCTTCTCTCAAGGGCCCTGTGCTTAGCTCTCCAAGCCTTGCCATACGAAATATGATACTGGAACTCCAGAAATACTTTATGCTGGATAGCCCTCGCTTCTATTGCTTTGCTCTCCGCTATCTCGGTGTAAAACAAGCGAGCAATAAGCATGCACGAAAGGTTACGATAATCTTGAGGAATGCTTGTATTAACACACGTGTGATGAAATAAGTCACTTATCACCCAATTAATGTCATTCTTTGGGAGGTACCCATGCACCCTGCCGGGACAATCGATTTCCTTGCATTCCATTGTCAAGTATTTCTGACTAGACACCTTGGTTCTCAAAAATCTCTGTGTAGACATTGCCCAATGAATGATTGCATCATTTAGAGATTCTTTACTAAGATAAACTGCACCCGTTGAAATATTGTTTGGTGATACTAAAATGCAAAATCATGGCCATCATTGACGGTCATTAGAGATGAGCAGTCCTGATTCCATGCATTGGGAATAGGCACCTCCTCCGGGTTCTCGTCTTCCTCCATAATGTCTGTACACCGACAGTGTGTGTCTCAGTATTAAGGCTAAAACTTAGCGCCAACCAATCTTTCAATTGATTAACATACCATGTTTTAGGGGCTTGTAGCGGCACATCCATGTGTGCAAACTTGCTAAGATCAACTCCAGTCTCTGTTATCAGGACATTACCAGGGCCGTAACAAAAAGTGAACATCACTAAATCGGATATTGCTGCTGACCTATAAAATTAGCAATATCGTTAACAATATTCAATCTATAATATTCCGCAGAGCACTGCCGAATAATATTACTACAAATCCGCGCATCTCTCAATTAACATCCACAGAGCACTATCGAATAATATTACTACATATCCGAACCGCTCTAAAATTACATCAACGGAGTACCACCCAATTTTATTACTACATATCCGCGCATCTACAAAATTATATCTGCAAAACAATACCGAATAATATTACTACAAATCCACACAGCTATGAACTTATATTCGCACATCACTACTGAATAATATTACTAAATATCCGCGCGTCCCTAAATTATATAACAACATAAAAAACTAAGCAATGTCGGTCGATTCTTACCCTTGAAGCGTGAACACGAACTTCAACCGGGCGCGTCAAGTTACCGGAACAACACCAACATGCAGTCCTCCACCACAACCACCACCACCATGAGAAGAACTCAAACCACCACCATCACCCCAGCCACCATGAATACCACCCCCACAAGGTATCCCATTATGAGATCAAGCTATCCCTAGTCTCCCTAGCTTCCCTCTAGATTTATTGTGAAAAATCCGGACCAAATCGGTGGAATTTGTTGGATTAATTCGGGGCTTGGAGTTAAAGAGAGAGAGAAGGGAATAACACGAGCAGTAAAGAAGAGGAAGACGAGAAGAAGAGGGCCGCGTCGGCTGTTACACGTCTGGCCACTAATCGGGCTTGGCGACCCCGATTAGTGTTGCAGGCCCCCTCCTGTCGCCCAACTGGCCACGATAACGTGGTGCGGCCACTAATCGGCCTACGCGTGGCCGAGAGCCTCTAATCGGGCCAGGCTAACCCGACAGGATCCAATCGGCTACGACTAGCCCGATTGGCTAATATTTTCGCAAATAACAAAAACTACATATTATTTCCAGAGCGTAATAAAAATGTATTATTTTTTGAAAAAAAATTGGCTTTAAAAAGTCCATATACGCGTACATCATGCTATGGTCCACTACTTTGAATCCACTGCTCAACTGCATACATTAGGCTCAAGTTTCAAATATAAACGATTTCAAACATGAACAAAATTTATATATGAACAAGTCTCAAATTTGAACAATTTTTAATTTGAACGTTTTTTTGTTCGAACAATTTTAAAATCTAAACATATTTTATCCGGACAATATTTGAATTTGAACAATTTATAAAGTTAAACATTTTAAATTTTAACATTTTCCAGTTTGAACAAGTTTTAAAAAAAATTCGGTGAACAAAAAATAATTATAAAAAAATACATATGCACCAAAAATAATGGTGAACCAGAATAATAGTGAACCAAAAAATAGATAGTAAAACAAGAAAAAAAAGTAACAGAAAAAAGAAAGAATAAAACTGAAATAGAAAAAAAAAATAAGAAAAATAAAAACAGAAAAAATATGACAATAAAAAGCTTCAAAAAAGTTATTGTACACAAGTGTGCGTCCTAGCCTAGTCATTGCTCCTACGACACACGATGCAAGCTCCCAGTTTCCAATCCCGTTTCAGCCATTTTAATCATCTTTTCTCTTTAAGAAACAATAATGGGCCGGCCCACTTAGAATTCTTGTGTGGGCGAGTCCGAGTTAGGACTCGCAGTAGGCGATAAATAGGGACTGCGATTATTTGCTGTGCCTACCGGACAGCCCAGCAGCGAGCTCCACGTTATGGGCTATACTATACCAGACAAGCCCACGTACAAGTGCAATAAAGCGCATGCCCCTCTCTACTCTATAGTTACCATTCGCTTTGAAATTCAAAAAAAAAAAAAGTTACCATTTGCTTTGTTATCGTCACTCTAAAGGGGAAAAAAAAAGACAAATGGTTGGCATCAAAGCAGCACAGGCGAATAGGATCTGAGGATAAACATTTCATCACAACTTTGAGAAGGAGTTAATTAGTTATAAAGTCTATATTTCAGGCTGCTAGCTAGCTAGCGCTATGAGAGACGTGCACTTTTCGCTTCTTTCAGATTTGCCGCTTTGCTTTGAATTTTTTTTTGGCTCCGTCCAAGTGTATGAGACATTGCTACTACAGTAGTTTGTTGCTAGTACGTTGGCCTTGACTTAATTGTGGACCTGAACGAATGCCGATGATTCATTGCATGACTTGGTAAACAGGTAAAGTACGTACGTACGTTTGGCTGTTAGCCAGTGAAATGTCGACAAGCACAAACGTGGCCGCGATCGACCGGTCAAGCTAGCACAAACTGACTGTGATCGACCGTACGTGTTCTTTGACCATGCATGTGTGTACCTACCACAGCCGTACATATGTGCAATGATCAAACCAACAAGCGCCTTTAATATTTTGGCCATCGCGATCGATCCGTATATATAGCCTTGCCCTGCATGTGCATGTAGTCCGGACCGGACCGATGGATCGAGCTAGCTCGCATGGGCATCTGATCATTGCATTCCCGCAAGAAAGAGAGATGATCATTGCATGGATTCACTTGTGCAGTTTGTCTCGAGTGAAAATTAACAAAAATAACCTTAAAATTAATCTTCAGCACAAAATAAACCTATTTATAATCTATTTCTAAAAATAACCCTTTTGTGTGGCGCCCGCAACTGGGGTGCCACGTTATGCAGTGTGACTCCCCAGACTGGGGTGCCACACTTTCTGCCAGCGTGGCAGCATGGGACCCGCGCTTGTAAGTGTGGCGCCGGCTTTCGGGGAGTTACACTCTGAAGCGTGGCTCCGTTATATAGGGTGCCACACCCTGTGAGTGAAACTGCCCCGTTTGGGTGCTCATGGGTAGAAATTTTTTTAAGTGTGACACCCTGGTCTAAGGTGCCACACTCTGAAGTGTGACTCCATTGCTCAGGGTGCCACACGGTGAAATTGAAACCGTTTTGCTATTGCGAGCGAAACAATCTCAGAAGGACTAAAATTCACAGAGTAGTAACAGTGTAAAAAGAATACCATGAAAATAGAGTTCACAACATTAGATTGCAAGGTTCACATAAATCTCGAAGTTCACGACGGTACAAAGTTCGCAACAATGGCACAAATTTAAAGTCATGGCAAAGTTCAAGCGAAGTTCACGAGATAGCCAATGTCCATGGCGACATCAATGTTGGAGACTCTATTCAGTCCAACGTGGATACTTGCCCTTGCGGTTGCCCGCTTCATCCTTGTCTTGCGAATGACTGGCTAGCTCGCGCTTTCTTTCCCGCTCCTCCTCACGAGCCCTCTTAACTTCACGCTTCTTTTTCTCTTTCTCCAAATGTTCCGTCTACATACGTTCATTCATCTTGTATTTCCTCTCTTCGTCTTGGCGGTGCTCCTCCAAACGGCGTTTTATCCTTGTCTCGTTCCTATCTACCTCATTCTTGTAGTAGCTACATTGAAATAGGTCTATCCACTCGAAATAGCTGCAAAGGGGCGGTGATGACTATAAAAAGACAATAATCATTAACCACCTAAAAAATGTTCAGGAAAACATGGATACAGAGGATACATACGTTGAGACGGTCATAGGTAGATTTCTGTTCTTCCTTGCCCCAAGCATAGTTGGGACACAACCAAAACTTTCGTCCTCTTATGTCATCCCAACCATCGGAATGTTTGGCCGTGCAAATGTCTTGGCACCAACACTTGAGTGGATCCTACTTGGGAGTGTCAATCGCATTCATGTATTTGAACTTTGTCATGCTTTAAATTTGTGCCCATTGTTGTGAATTTTGTAATGTCAGGGAGTTACACTGTTGCAAACTTTGCCATGACTTTAAATTTGTGCCATTGTTGCGAGCTTTGTACCGTCGTGAACTTCGAGATTTATGTGAACCTTGCAATCTAATGTTGTGAACTCTATTTCTATGGTATTCTTTTTACATTGTTACTACTCTGTGAATTTTAGTCCTTTTGAGATTGTTTCACTCGCAATAGCAAAACAGTTTCAATTTCACCGTGTGGCACCCTGAGCAATGGAGTCACACTTCAGAGTGTGGCACCTTAGACCAGGGTGTCACACTTAAAAACTTTCTACCCGTGAGCAACCAAACGGGACAGTTTCACTCACAGGGTGTGGCACCCTATATAACGGAGCCACGCTTCAGAGTGTAACTCCCCGGAAGCCGGCGCCACACTTACAAACGCGGGTCCCATGCTGCCACGCTGGCAGAAAGTGTGGCACCCCAGTCTGTGGAGTCACACTGGATAACGTGGCACCCCAGTTGCGGGCGCCACACAAAAGGGTTATTTTTAGAAATAGATTACAAATAGGTTTATTTTCTGCTGAAGATTAATTTTGAGGTTATTTTTGTTAATTTTCACTTGTCTCGACGCCATTGTTCTTACAGCACGTACGCTAGGTACCTAATTACGTCTAGCTAGGCAGCTGCATGCACAAAATCTTTCCTCTCTGGATCTACGGAACTAGTATTAGCTAGGTTGGTCGCGAACCTACAGCAGTTTATGGCTTAACATTACCATATATACCCTTTTTCGAAATAGTACATTTTAGACAATTCTACATTTTCTTTCAAGCTTGCATTCTAAGCGGTATTGCAGTGTAGAGATACCCGTGCATGGAACGTGAAGATGGACGAGCTGTTGGGGCAAAATATATATTGTGAAAACTCAAGTTTATATAGCCTATCTCAATTCTAGGGTGCCACGAAATAAATATAAGCCGTCCATTTCGTTTCAATTCAACGGATGTGTGAGCCAGCGGAAACACCAACAAGTACCATCCTAGTAAGAACCAGTGGATTACCAAGAGTCACTACAGGAATGGCGTCAGGTGCCGACGGCCGTAGAGTACGCTGACGGCAAAAAGTCGGGGCCGTCGGCGTACGCGGCTTGGAGGCCAGCCCACTGAAGAGGCCGTCGGCACAGAGGTGACCGTCGGCGTAGGCAATATAGGGCCGACGGCAGCCGTCGGCACGTTTCTAGCTGTCGGCATAGGGTGCTAGCCCGTGGGGCTAGGGTTTGCTAGGCTCTATGCCGACGGCCTTGCCGTCGGCACACGTGTAACGATTTTTTTTGTTAGTTCGCGTTTGTATGTGTATTTATTAATTACTCTTAATTGGTAAAATTAATATGGTAATATTTTATGTTTAAAATATATAAACTCACAACCGTTACCGCGTGTATCGAGATCTAAGTCCGTTTTATTTATTCATTCTACACCGACAACACTATCGAGTCGGTTTCACACACTAAGTCTATTTTATTTGTGTTTTGTGTTCCCTTAGGGTACCCTAACACAACCAAGCAAATAGTTCCACATTGCTACCCCGTTTCGACGCCGTTACCGCGTGTTTCCGTATAACTCCGGTATTTCTTCAGCGGGTCTAGTGTTTCACCGGAGGGGGCCTCGGATCGTCTGGATCCCAACACAAGAATGTTGGTGCCATACCATGTTATTATAGATGTGTTTTGTGCATTGGAGTGCAAAGATTTCACTCTGGGGTGTGGGCCGCTTCACTGGCATACACTTCTCTCTCGTGAGTTTACACGCGCTTATAGGCTAAAACTCCCGTATCGGACAAACGTCGTGAATCTTTCGAAGAGGTGGGTTCTACCTTGTTGTTTTTGGTTGCTATGGCCTACCCTAACACAACCAAGCAACTAGTTCCACATTGATACCCCCTTTCGACGCTATTACCGCGTGTTTCCGTATAAGTCCGGTATTTCTCCAGCAGGTCTAGTGTTTCACCGGAGGGGGGCCGTGCCGACGGGTTTGAGCCTGTGCCGACGGGGTTTGAGCCTGTGCCGACGGCTGCTGGCCGTCGGCATCTCGTGGGATTCCTGTAGTGAGTTCAGGGGGTAAATTAGTAATCATGATACATCGTACTCCCTCCATCCGAAAACATAAGACCCCATTTAATATTGCTGGTAAACGACGTCCAAGTTTGACCATGATTTGCACTTCTAATATGTCCATAAAATTATTATAAGGATATAAGGAATGAAAGAATATTTTGCAAGACCACTCCAACGATACCATTTATATATGTACTAGCCCTCCTCTAACTCAAAGAAAGGGGAAATCAGGACAGAGGAGAGAGGAGTAGACCAGGGGGAGAGTGGAGAGGATGCCCTGGCCTTCCCCCGTCGCTCCCCATCACCTGCGCCACCGGATGCTCCGCCGCGGACACCGCCAGGGAGAGGGAGATGAGAGACGAGATACGTTTTTTTTTAGAATAGAGACGGAGAGAAAATTGTTCGGGAGAAAGAGAGGAGGTGTGAGGAAAAAATTACCCAACTGGAGCTCCCCACCAACCCCACAAACGGACCCGCGGGACAGAGTCACGCGAGCAGCAGATGCCCTCAGCGGCCGAGTCTTTCATCAAACTTAAAGCTGTAGTGTATTCTCAATCCAGGTAATTTTTTATATATTGCCGGTCAAAGTCGAGTATCAAACACCATCACAAAAATAAGGTGCATTATATTTTGGGACGGATGGGGTAATTACTAGATCACTTACGTTTAAGTATTAGAATCAGTGATAATACAATACCTTTTACCATCATGGCGACGCCCACAAGCCGGTGCATGAAGATGAACAAGCTTCTGGCTGGGGAGGACCGGCATTGCGGAAGCATATACTAACGTAACCTATTGTGATATTCGATCAATGACAGGTGGGGCCCACCAGGTGTGGAACCCACATGTCAGCGACGGAAAGCTAGGAAACTACAGGGAACTCTACGTCAAAGTATCCGAATTCGGGGAGCAAAAGGGGGGCAAAGGCACCCCTTCCATACACATAGCTTTGACCCTCCTTCTCAACCAAGCGTAAGAGCATATGACCTGACTTTTAAACTTATGTGCATCTCCATGATCTCGGACATGTTTCAATAGAATGTTGGAGTGCGACTGCGAGGAGGAAGTCCCTTAATGTTGTCCTTCTTCACCTTGAAGTCATCCCACTTAATGGAAGTTTGGGCTTGGCCCTCCCCTTCGAGCATGATAAATGGTTTTGATATCACCACTTTTTTCCTACGAATGGCGAAATAAAGGATAATATTAGTAAACAAGGATTTTCAAGCCATAGTTAATTAGCAGTGAATTACAATGAAACATTACATGTACATGCGTGGGGAGACTTCGATACACACCTAGTGTGTATTCGTGGTATAGAATCCATGGCATGCTTAATTGCGCTAAATTGGGAGTGCCCATCCTTAGGAACAAATAGTCTCATGGCCACCCTGTTTTAATCAACAAACTGCAACATCTACATTTAAACATGAACGTTGCCCGGAAAAGTTACACAGAACAATATAGCAAAACTGCAAGCAAGTTGAACCACAATCAATGTGGTACCATGCAAAATAAAATTTTGAACACATGGATAAGTATATGAAAAATAGAAAATGAAAACACATTGTTTTAATCTTTCAAAGAAAATATTTATCCACCACACTATATTGGCATCCTAAATTTGTCTGGGTCGGGGGGGCAGGGGTGGGGGTTGTGTTGCCTCTTGTGAGTGCAGGGCCAACTACTATATGTGTCTACTCTAAACCCACCATTACATGTTAATTGTGCTAAATAAATTTGTCTTGGGGGTGTGGGGGGGGGGGGGCGACGGCCTCCCTGACCTACGCATAGCTTCGCTCCCTATCCTCAAACAAGCGTGATATCATATGGCACATGTCTATGAAACTGTGCATCTTTTAATAGAAGGCTTGGTGTATGGTGGTGCGTTGCTCCTGTTGGTGCGGTGCTGGGAGGTGCCCGTCTATGTACGTGATGGTCCCTCCGCGCCGTGCGGAGCTCCGGGTGCGGGACCGACAGAATATTTCCCCAACTCCGGTGGTTTGGTGCGGTGATGCTTGAGGGACTGCGACGCGGTTGGCGGGAGGTAAAGGCTCCCTGTCCGGCCTTGCTTGGCTGGCACGTCGCGCTGGCTTTGAGGGGGCAGCGGCACTTGTGCGGATGGACGTGCGGCTGTCCTATAGCACTTGGATGTCGGGGTGGCGGCCCTGGACATGGTGGTGGCGTCGAGCGGAGCTAGGAGGTGGTTTAGTGCGAGACGGACCTAGGCCCCGGCGCCTAGCTCTATTTGGTGGCCGTGAACCGTCGGGCGAGCGGGGCTGACGGTGTCTGTGTGCGGGTCTACGTTGGTGGGCTGGCCGGTGATGACCCACAAGTATAGGGGGTGTATCGTAGTACTTTCGATAAATAAGAGTGTCGAACCCAACGAGGTGCAGAAGGTGTTGACAAGCAGATTGGATAGAGAATTCACTATAAACACTAGCAAACAGGTTTTTGGTGGTTTTGGATATAGCCGATAAATAAAGTGCGAGTAAATAAAATACGGTAAATATAATTGCAGCGAGTGGCCCAATCCTTTTGAGAGCAAAGGACAAGCCGGTTGTTCTACTTATGACTACCAAACGTTCTCGAGGACACATGGGAATTTCGTCAAGTGCATTCGCTTCGTACGGTTGATTAATATTTATTGGTTCGATAAGTGTTGTGTGGGTGAACCTATGCTAATGCAACGCCCAACTAGGACTAATACATACTTGAGATTATACCTCTCTTAAGCATCCGCAAATACAAGAAAGTAATTAAGATAAATCTAACCACAACATTAAAATGTCGGGATCCTACACTTCCTCGTGCATTGGTTTACTAAAGGGGGTTTAGGTTTATGTCACTCCGACAACCCCACAATTAGTGGCCAAATACACAATGCATCCTTCTAGGCCCATAAAGGTGAAGTATCATATAGTCGACGTTCACATGACACCACTAGAAGAATATGACCATGTAACATCCCAAATTTGCTAAATTAGGGTGTGTGGTGTTGTGTTTATCTTATACATGCATGAAACAAAAATTTAATCATGTTAGAAACAATTTAAGTTGTGAATTTAAATGGTTTGAGAAAATATCCACAAATACTACTTAATGTGGGTTTCAAAATTTTGAACTGAAAAATATTTCATTTTCACCAAACAAAAATATGGTGTGGTTGGAAATTTGATAAGGTTTTCAAATCTTATTTTTGCCAATTTTTCTGTTTGCAAAAAGGCCCTCAAAGCAAGGTTTTCTGTCCTGTTTTAAAACAGAGAAGGACCTCTTAGTGTTTTTTGGAAGTTCCAGGTTTTTTTTCGCCAATCGACCTTTTGTCTCTTTCACCTCCGGCCAGAAGGATGGAAGAACGTCGACGGCTCCCTCGCCACGTCCTCCTGGCCCCTCCCGCATGGATAAGGGGTGAGGGAGACGTCCCCATCTCGCCTCCCTCCTCGCAGAACCCTCCTTCCCCTCCTTTCCTGCTCCCTGCCTCGCAGATGCCGAAACCCTAGCTTCGGGCTGCCGCCGTTCGCCGCTGTTTCCGGCTACCTCGAGCTTCCCCGCGCCCCGCTGAGCCCTCAGGGAGATGCACCATCCGCTCCTCTTCGTCCTCGAGAACGCACGCAAGCAGAGGAGGCCGCATCCGTCGGGATCGATCCCTTCTTCCCCGCGGCCGGTGAAGCTCCGCCGTCGTTGATTCACCGCCACCGGGCTTCCTTCGGCTTCCCCAACGGTTCCATCGCGCTCAGGGCCCCTTCCCCTCGCCCCTAACCCTCTACTCCGCCGTTTGCATCGACGACCGCCGCCGGCCGCCGCAGTTCATGCTCGGCGTCGTCGCTCCGGTGACAATATCGAGGCGGCGCCACCACAGAGAGGTAGGCTGCATCGCCCTCGTTCGAGCGCGACCCCCCTCGCTTCCCCGCGTGCACCCAGTGGCCGCTGGCGACCAGGGCCGTGGCTCTCCGGCCAGCCGCTAACGTCACAGTGATGTCACCGTGATGTCACGGCGGGTCCCACCTGTCAGGTTCAAATGGTATTAAATGAAAAATGTTTTTTAATTGAGTAGTATATGACATGTGGCCCTACCCCTTTATTGTTTCTAGAAACTAACTAAAACTTGTTTAATTAATATCTCTTAATCTATAAGTCAGAAAAATTAAATAAAAATACGGTTTTGTTCAGAAAAATAAAATATATCTGACTATGTCTTTTTCATACATGTTTGACAAAGTTGAAAATTGAACATTATTTGAATTTGTTTAATTCATTTAAATAGAGAAAATAAGTTTTTATTCAATAAAATCAGAAAAATACAAGTTATATACCGAAATGCTCAAAATGAAAAATGCAACCTGTTTATAATATTTTCAAACCCAATTGAGCAATTAAAATTGTACTCACTTTCAGAATTGTCCGAAGTGCCCCTCCGGGGTCTATTTCGGAATAATTTCAGTAAAAATGCTTAACTGTCATATGAACCCTAGCAACCCATCGAACCTGTTTAGGGCTTTATTTAAGTGCATTAATTTGCTCATGCATACATATTGCGCATTGCATTATGCCATTGTTGAATGTTCTCTTTCTTTCCGGTGTTTGTTCTTATCGGTAGAACGCAACTCCGAAGAGAAGGCCAACAATGCCCTTGGTGAATACTTGATCTTAACCGACAAGTCAAGCACTTATTCCAGAAGATCTTTATATGGTTTTCTTAACCAAGACAGGCATAATCTATTATCTACTCATATATGTTTTCCAACGTGATTTGATTCTCGTACTTTGCATTCGATTCCAAATTATTTGATGTCAGTAGATATAGTTCAACTATATACTGCATTGCCTCAATATCCTGATCCACTGCTCCTAGCCGCCATATATTTGCTTGTGTGCATCGCCAGAGCCTCATATATTCTTTGCTTAGTCATACATGTTTGTTACCTCTACTCCATCCGGTTGATGAATCAGAGTTGAACCTAATATGATATGATGGCGTGGTGAGATGAGCACCGTGTGGTTAACTTGACTAAGGCTTGGACGGGAGGCCACTTGGGAAGTGGTTGTTTGTCCTGTACTTGCCAACCGTAGGATTAAGGTCTCGTCGCGGAAACCAAGACTGAGCGTGAAACCACACGCGCGGGCCAATGAACCTCACTCGACTAACTAACTTGTTTGGCCACATCCATGGGTCACGTAGTTTGCTATTTCCATCTGCGTGTGAGTCAGAAAACGATTTGGAGTAAACCTAGGGCGTGACCGGGACAAGTGATGGACGTACACGGATCTTGATCCCGACTCACAGAACAGGTGCCGTCAGGAGGTGGCCAACTCCCTATTGACGGGGTGGCCCTGTTTGGGTTGACTCATGGATAGGGTCGAGCAAGGGAAAGGTCGTGGCCAGCCACCCTCTGTCGTGCTCCCAAGGAGCGTACATGTGGCGTTAAGAGTCGGAGGGTACGTGTGGGTAAAGTGTACTACCCTGCAGGGATAAATCATTCGGAAAACCGTGTCCACAGTTAAGGACGACTTGGTGGAATACACGAGGTCATAGATAACTTGAACGTGACGTAAAAGATGTTGACAATAATTGAAGGGTGCCTCCTCGGAGATGAAAAAAAGGGTGATTCTTGTAGCATGTTTGATGTTGGGAAATGATGTTGGTGGTTGAAAAGATGATGATGTCAGTAGTTGAGTAGATTCCTCGTCTGTTTTGAAAACACTCCTTGAGACGTGCTATTCTTTCTCAACTTGGAAAACAAAGATTGCTTTATGCAAAATAGCCTTCATAAAACCATTTATGAAGATAGCAGATATATAATAGTTTAAATAAGTCTTGTTGAGTACCTCCCGTACTTAGGTTTGCTTAATTTGGTTTAGGTGAAGATCTCACATCGGTGGTGATTCAACATGGACATCGACGAGTAGTTTGGGGTTCCCAGGTAGCAGCCTGGAATCTATGGGCTGGGATGTCGCCTTATGTTGCGGCCTCATAGGCCTTTTTGGTTCTTGTTTATTAGCAACATAACTTGCCTTCTGTTGTCTGATGTAATGTTGGGTCATGTGACCTCTGTTTGTACAACTTTACTCTAGTAATACATGTTGATTACAGCTTCCATGTCTAGAGTGCTGCTTTGATCGGTTGTTGGTTTCGAGCTCATGGTTATACAGTTTTGGCTATGCCTGCATAGTTGTCGTAGTCGAGGGGTTGTGGAGCCGATGATCCATTTTTGAGCACACCTGCCGATGTGATTCGGCCTGGGGCTTGGTAACCCCAGTAACCCTCGATTGTTGTTACATTTTCTGGACACATAACTTCTCTGTATAGCTTTGGTCCCGCTTCTTCAGTTTCATACGATTAGTGGACACTTTGATATGCATACTTGGTTATGACTAGCATGGACACAAGGAGTAGTAGTACCGTGGTGATCCGGCCTTCGTGCCGATGAATCCGGTCTGCCTGCCGTTGTTTATTGCGGCCGGGGCTGGTAACCCTGAAGCCCTTGTGGGTCCATGACTAGGAGCGCATAACAGTATGTATACCTTTGGGTCCGGGGCCGTGACAAGCCATGGTATCAGAGCAAGACTGCATGTAGGAAAACCTTACTGCTTGGTCGATGTTGAGGCTAGTGATTGTGAAAACTATTTTGAAACTCCAAATGGATTGTGAAAAACATTCTTAGGATTCTTTTTACTCCTTATCTAGTATCGCTCTAACTCTAGGTCACCTTACCTGTTTTGTTTTGAAAAGGTTCTAGTCATTCAAAACCTAGGTGCCTTCTTTGGCAATGACGTCTTTCACCCAAGTTGACCTAGTGTTCAGTTTCTGGAGTCATGTGTGTTCCATACTGTGTTATCTCCTGGTTCAACTGGGAGATTCCTTCCATCATAATCTCCGAGAGTTTTGTGGATTACACATTCTTACATGTTTCAAGGTCCCAAATCCAAAACATCGAGATTTGCTTCCATCTCGAATGTATTCCTTGTCTTCTGATCAGATTCTTCCGGAGCTATGTTTGGCTTTTGAAAGATACTTCCTGGTTGCTATTCATAGTGTCCTTCAAGACACTTAGATAGTAATTACTCCTCTCTATGGGTTTCTAAACCTCAGACTTGAACCGAAGGTCCCGGAATGTGCTGAATTGCGATGGGTTGAATCGTGTGGTTTTATAACCATGTGATGCTCACGCCATCAGTACAGGATGCTGGCCTTTAACCCAAGTTTTATTCCTTTGGATCCTGAAGAATCTATTCTACCTCAGGATGGCTAGGTAATTTCAACTCCAGTAGCCATAGGTTTTCTTTTGGAATAAAAAGGGATCACAAAAAGTGTGTTCCTTATGATTCCCATATCTTTGTTTTTGATTCAGCTACACCTCTCTTCTAGCATGGGTTTTACAAATGAGTACAAAAGCTACCATCCATTATGAATAAAAAATTATGGAAAATAGGGTAGAAATAATGTTCTCTATATTTGGTGAGTTGATGAGTGAAGAAAATGAGTAGTTAAAATTTTCATGACCATTGTTGTGCTAGCCACTTAGCTCATGCTAAGGCCTTCATTGGCTGAACTTTGCATTCAGAATTTTGCCTTGTTACCAGCCTACACATGTGGAGCCTGAGTGCTAATAGAATGGCCAGTATATATTGTATACACTTTGAAATATGAATGCTTTATTTTCCTAAATAAAGATGGTTTTTGAATCCCAACATGCAGGTTATCTTAATGCTAGGCTTGTTCGTGTGTGTGAGTGGTGGTTGCAGCAAGGTGTGGCCTTTGTCTCATACTCTCATTAAATGTATTTATCAATGTAAGTGGATTTGTTGTCTTCCATAAAATGCACTTGTTATTGCTGTCATTTTTTTTGTTCTATTAACTTATAAGGAAGTTGGTTGAAGTAATTAACATAATACTATTTCATGAAGTTCTAACCTTATCCCCATTAATGGGAGAGGGAGAAATTCATCTTAAATTTTGGTTGGCCAGATGTTTATGACCGTGCAAAAAAATTATGCTCACCATTCTAATGTGCGTTCTCATATCGTGGGTGGGCTGGGAGTTAAAGAAGAATATTGGGAGCTCCTATTGGGCGGCACTATCATTGTTCGGAGTTGTTGGTGGGCTGGGAGTTCAAGGTCGTTGGTTAGCTGGGAGTTAAAGAAGAATATTAGGAGTTGGTGCGAGCGGCCACCTATTGGGCGGCACTGTCATTGTTCGGAGTTGTTGGTGGGCTGGGAGTTTCAGGGTTTGGTCATTTCTTCTTCATATGTGTGGAGATTCAGTCCATTGAGGGGGGTCTTCTTCAGTTTTCTCCGTCTTCTTTGATTTGGGTTCGGGTCTTAGTTCTGTGGGTGAGGGTGTTGGGTGAGGGTGTTGGGTCATTTACGTGGGGGTGGCCATGTGGACACATGATCTCATCGCTCTAGGAAATGCTGATAATTAAATGAGCTTCCATTTTGAAATGTATTTCTTTCCCGAATTCTGCAGTATAGCTATGGTTCTAGTTGTTTGGAAATGGTTTACATTATATACAGGTCTTGAATAGTATTATCAACCATGACTCAATGATTATTGGCTACTGTTGCAAGAATAATCACTGGTTGGGCCAATAATATATATACAATCCTAAATTCCCAGAATATAATCATTCCTGTTACCAACGATGTGTATTTTCATTCACAACAGAAAATATGTAGTAAATAACTTTATCTGTATATATATGATAGTGATCTATACATATCTTGAGAGGCCGAATTAATCTTTGTTATAATTGAACTAAACAATAGTATTGGATATATTATATATCTTTTCTATAACGACATCATTATCAGAGTGCTTTGTTTTCCTTTATAGTTGGAGGTTCTTAGATTCTCTAAGTATATTGACGTTGTTTGTAGGACAATCATTAATCATTATCCACTACCTGCTTCGATGCATGCTAGCACTTGTGCATGTACTGTGTATAGTGAACTGTATAAGTCTTAATCATATATGTACAAATCATTTCCTTCAGATTTATAAAGCTGACAATGATTATGTTGACTTATTTGTTTCATATGTCATTACTTTACATTCTAAAAGTATTGAATTGTTTAACTTTACCAGCATTTCTGCATTTGCTTGCTTCCTCTGAAATACTGAGAGGTACACCAGAACCTGTATGTTCTATTTTATGCTTTAGTTTTCAGCTTAGGGCATGCGTTTTACTTATGCCTTCTAATTTGGGACGTGTTTGTATTTTCTTTATTCCGATTGCTATATTTTGTAGGGACTTTCTCCTAATGATGATGAAGGATCACTCTATTGCCTAGCGGTTATGTTAGTTTGACAAGCTTTATTTGTACTTTTTACCATTATTTTTATTAGCATGAGTATTCTTAATATTGTGCTTCGATATGTATAATATCTGTGCAAACAAGGCCATGTGGTGTTATCAAACTTTCATCAGGCATTATTCCTGTAAATTAGCATGCAATCTCTATGCTAGGTGTCCTGATATTGTACTCCCTCCGTCTTATATTAATTTTCTCAAAGTTGGACAAAAGTGGGTGCATTTCGACATGTTTTAGTGTTAGATACATCCACTTTTATCAAACTTTGAGACAAGTAATTTGGGACGGAGGGAGTACTCTATTTAAGTTGGATGATATTAAACTGTGCAACTCTCATGCGTAGACTAACTACCTTTTTACTTCAACATGTGCCATTAGAATGGATTAAAAAAACAGTCACGTTGTGTGAGTGGTAGTGTCGCAAAACAGAGAGCCTCGTGTTAGCTGCAACTAATTAATAAATAAATCGATACTAATCATTGTTATGGCTGGGTGCAACTAATTAGACAATAACATGTGGTCAGTTGCAAAAGAGATTTTGTTTCTGTGTTTGTGGTGTTAGATGTAATTTTCTCCGCTATACTAGAACTCCTGCAGCCGGCGCGGCGAAGCACGCTTTTCGTCTAGTATTACTACATATCCGCACCGCTCTAAAATTACATCAGCGGAGTACTACCCAATTTTATTACTACATATCCGCGCATCTATAAAATTGTATCCGCAAAACAATACCAAATAATATTACTACAAATCCGAAGAACTATGAACTTATATTCGCACATCACTACCGAATAATATTACTAAATATCCGCCCGTCTCTAAATTATATAACAACATAAAAAACTGAGCAATGTCGGTCGAGTCTTACCCTTGAAGTGTGAACGCGAACTTCAACCGGGCGCGTCAAGTTACCGGAACAGCAGCAACATGCAGTCCACCACCACCACCACAACCACCACCACCATGAGAAGAACTCAAACCACCACCATCACCCCAACCACCATGAATACCTCCCCCAAAAGGTATCTCATCATGATATCAAGCTATCCCTAGTCTCCCTAGCTTCCCTCGAGCCGATTTATTGTAAAAAATCCGGACCAAATCGGTGGAATTTGCTGGATTAATTCGGGGCTTGGAGTTGAAGAGAGAGAGAAGGGAAGAACACGAGCAGTAAAGAAGAGGAAGACGAGAAGAAGAGGGCCGCATCGGATGTTACGTCCGGCCACTAATCGGGCTTGGCGACCCCCTCCTGTCGCCCAATTGGCCACGGTGACGTGGTGCGGCCACTAATCGGCCTACGCGTGGCCGAGAGCCTCTAATCGGGCCAGGCTAACCCGACAGGATCCAATCGGCTACGACTAGCCCGATTGGCTAATATTTTCGCAAATAACATAAACTACATATTATTTCCAGAATTTCGTAATAAAAATGTACTATTTTCTTTCAAAAATTGGCTTTAAAAAGTCCATATATGCGTACATCATGCTACGGTCCACTACTTTGAATCCACTGCTCAACTGCATACATTAGGCTCAAGTTTCAAATATAAACGATTTCAAACATGAACAAAATTTATATATGAACAAGTCTCAAATTTGAACAATTTTTAATTTGAACTTTTTTTTTGTTTGAACAATTTAAAAATCTAAACATATTTTATCCGATCAATATTTGAATTTGAACAGTTTATAAAGTTAAACATTTTAAATTTTAACATTTTCCAGTTTGAACAAGTTTTTAAAAAAAAACGGTGAACAAAAAATAATTATAAAAAAATATATATGCACCAAAAATAATGGTGAACCAGAATAATAGTGAACCAAAAAATAGATAGTAAAACAAGAAAAAAAAAGTAACAGAAAAAAGAAAGAATAAAACTGAAATAGAAAAAAAATAAGAAAAATGAAAACAGAAAAAATATGACAATAAAAAGCTTCAAAAAAGTTATTGTACACAAGTGTGCGTCCTAGCCTAGTCACTGCTCCTACGACACACGATGCAAGCTCCAGGTTTCCAATCCCGTTTCAGCCATTTTAATCATCTTTTCTCTTTAAGAAAAAATGATGGGCCGGCCCACTTAGAATTCTTGTGTGGGCGAGTCCGAGTTAGGACTCGCAATAGGCGATAAAGAGGGACTGCGATTATTTGCTGTGCCTACTGGACAACCCAGCAGCGAGCGCCACGTTATGGGCTATACTATAGCAGGCAAGCCCACGTACAAGTGCAATAAAGCGCATGTCCCTCCGCCAGTCCCTCTCTACTTACCATTTGCTTTGGCATCGTCACTCTAAAAGGAAAAAAAAAAAGACAAATACTTGGCATCAAAGCAGCACAGGCGAATGGGATCTGAGAATAAACATTTCATCACAACTTTGAGAAGGAGTTAATCTTTACCTAATAATAAAGAGAGGAAGTCTTCTTCTGGTCCAACATAATGTTTTACCGTTTTATCGTTTCACAAAAAATATGTACCGTATAAGTTTCTGTCTCGTCCGTTTTAGTTTCGTTTGGTCGGTACGCCGCGCACTTTGTTTTCTTGATTGATGGCGAGGCGTGGTTTCGTGCTTTGTTCCGATCGATCGTCCTAAGGAGTCGCACTCTTTCTGGACTCTCCTCTGCGTGGAATCCACCCGGACTCTCGCATAAATACCTCTCCACAGCGTCAAAATAGCCAGGTACTCAGGAAGCCGCCGAACCCCGTCTATTTTAAACGATTATTAAGGGGGGAAAAACAGTCCAAGCAAAATCCACGGCGGCGTTGGCAGGGCGTGTATGACGCCGGGGCAAGTCCTTCCGAGATGGCGACGAGGCGTAGTCCTACGAGGTGGAGGAAGGGGCTGCCCGTCCCCGGTGGCGACGACCAACATCTCCCCGACAGACAAGGTTCTGGACTCTCTCGGCCGCTGCCCAGCTCATCTGGCTGCTGCCCGAGTTCATGGAGAAGGCGATCTACCTCCACGGCGGCTATGCAGGTACTGGCCGCGCGAGTCGATTAACAAGTGCGGCGTTGCGGGCGTGGAGCGGAGATGTGCATCTGTCCGGAGCTGAAGAGTCCGTGGTCGCCCAACTTGGGGCATCTATGTCCTCGATAAAGTAACTCTCAATCTAGCAGCAGCAGATCAGTTCTGCGCGTCCCCTCTCGGATGGAGGCAGGGGCCTGTGGGCCGTTGTTATCTTCTCACTATGTAAGATGCTGCAGCTGTATCAGAAGGTCAGGACGCTGCATCTAAGAATCCAATTTCTACTTCGCTTCAGCGCTGATTGATAGTAAGTGCAAGAGGATACGCAGGAATAAGAATTTTGGAGGCAAATCAACAAAAGCAATAGTCTGCCCTGGACTTGTGTTATACTCATATGCTTCCAAACGATGTGATTAAACTTATCGACCAGCCCATCACAGTTCAGAGATGAGTACTTTATGGTCAATGATGCTTGGAAATTGTTACCTCGCACAAATCAACGTACATAATTTGATTACAGTTCTCGCTGCTTAGCTTTACAACTGATTGATAACCTTGGCTCCTTGCTCAACATCCCCTGGAATCAAAACTATGTGCAGTTTAAAACTCCATCGATCATACTAATGAGATGTCCCATTAATGATTTATTTATTTTCTCCAAATTTAGCTAGGTTATGTGTAGTATCTTCCCAAGGTGAGTATTATCAGAATTTGTTTGTCAGTAAAGTAGTCGCGTGCTTGTCTTTGCTGTTACCGATTGCAGTTTGTACAATAATGGATGGGAGCTGTTTCACATGAGTAGTTGTAGTGGACGATTAAAGACGTGCATAGTTTTATTTACGACTAAGAAAAGTTTGTGAGTGTTGGCTATGAATAAAACTTTGCAATTTCTACACGCCTCACTTCACACGGTCAATTTACTCAAGAGTCTTCTTTCTGAAACATACAAAATGTTTCTTTCTATTCACTAGCAACAACAATCTTAAGACCTCACTGAAACGACGGCGATGATTGTATGACCACGTGGAGAAGGTCACTAACGGTAATATAATGAGTTATATATGCAGGCAGGACGAGCACTCCCGCAATTAACGACGTCTCGCCACCGACGGTTGCACCTTCACTTCGAACGCCATTAATGGATGAGACCAATGCACGTGGTGCCGAAGTCGGAATAGACTTTCTGGTGTGTCTTAAACGAACTCATATCTTTCTCTCTCCGTTGCAACGGATGGGTTTGTTTGCTATATATCTCTATCTATCTATCTATAAAGTTGTAGAAAAATTACCCACCATGCCACCAATAAGTTGTACCTCTTAGTTTTTTAAGGTTGTTAAAATTTACACCACTGCCACCGCTGTACGTCTGCCCGCACCGTTAAACTGTGCCTGCTAACAGGGGAAACAAATCCCCCATAGGCAGCGCTGCCGTAGACGAGGAGGTTACCAAGGTGCACGAGATCCAATCTGAATAGTTGAATCGATCCACATTGTATATGGCGTCACAGTCATCCCCGTGGGTGTGGTAGCCGTAGTAGTGTCGTCGAAGATGAAGATTGCGTTCGGGAAGCATGGCGGCGCCGGCGGCACCATCCCAATCTGATATGTACCTTCCTGGGTCGAGCTTCTGGTAAGGGGTAGCCTCGGCCCGCGGTAACGAGGACTCCCTGATGTACTGTGTACAGTCTACTCCCTCGTCAGCCCCGTGGGCGAGGCAGCCATCGTTGTCTCTCTCATCGGAGCGGAAAGTATGGTGGCGGCCGAGAAAGCATTACGGCTGCGCGCAGGACATGCACGTGAGCTGTTGAAAAGATTGATTACGCACCGTGTGCAAAAGGAATTCCAGCGATAATTAAATGGTTGAAACTAACAACATGCATGGGAGCTGTTCAAAAGATTGCTTATACACCGTGTGCAAGAGGCCAGTAGAAATAAAGGCAATACATGGATTCAAGTCCATCTCACTAGAAATTCTCTACATATTTGAGTTATGATTGGTGATGCGTCTTAGACATTTCAGCCTACATGCTTGCACCGTGGAGTAGTACATGTCGAGGGATGATCGGTCTCGCTTAGGGGCAAAGGCACATAGCAGCAACCACAACGGGTCGTCCTGTCTATACGGAGATGACATTTTCTCCAGCCAAGCATAAAGCTTCCGCGAGATGGAGCGACAACAACGGTCTCACCTGATAATGCTAGCTCAAGGCAACAACTGTGATCTCGTCCTGACAAACATAAAACGTGCCCTGAAACTACCTCAAGGTCTTCAACGGGTCATTATAGAAATATATATCGATCTGGCAAGTAAGCCCAGGAGGTGGTTTGAGTCTATAGCGACCTACTGACCCCAAGGACAAACACTAGTACGACGTAGATTACACAAATGATTTGATGACCCGGCATGCAGTGGCCTTGATTATTTTCTGATGATCAAGCAGGTTATGTCCTCCACTCGATCATTTGCATCCAGACGGACAAGTCGATGAATGCTGAAGACATACATATCAAACTATGCAAGAGGATGCAAGAAATCTTAGTCATGGATGTAGGATATTCTTTTTCATGAGTCTTAGATCGCCGACTACTTTTGGGCCAAATAGGTAACGGCTGGGTCTCTTTCTTTTTTCTATTTCAAATCAACATATCATGTATCTAAATTATTTGATGGTTAAAAATTCAACATAAAATTAAAGAAAATTCTCATGGGGGTTCCTTGTTCAATGCAACACCATAATACTAAAATATTCCCAGCAATTTTAATTTTTGATGTCACTTTCCTCTCCATTACTGAAATCATATTTGTTTCAAAAAGGATTTTAATTCTAAAATAAGTATTTTCTAAATCAAAAAGATTATGAAAAAATTATACTACGTTCCTATTATATTGGAAGACATAGAATGCCCATAATTCGGAGTAATTACATTGTATACCTATTGCTATGAAAGGTTTTCATATGCGTAGGTGTCATGCATTGTAGAGAGCGGATGATCTAACATGCGCCGCACATCCGCATCATGTATCCTCAACAGCTAATTATATGTATTTGTATGTTTCCTCTACTCTCGACACAAGGCGCACATGCACTGGGTGGCCTAGCTAAAGCAACTGATAGAGCAGACAATGGGGCGCGACACAGATTTTCTTTCCCGTTGCAACGCACGGGCATGTTTCCTAGTAATAATAAAGAGGAAGGCTTCTTCCGGTCCAACATGTGTTTTACCTTTTTGCCCTTCCACCAAAATAAAAAATATTATGTTTCTCGTTTGCTTGGTACGTCGCCCAAATCATTAGAATTAGAATCGGTACAAAACTGGAGATAATGCATAGGTTCCGGTAAAAAGAACCAGATAATTACGATCGGTACTCAAAAACCATATTGGCTCCGTCGTTCCGTTTGGTTGTTGATCGGATAAACAAGGTCTAACTGACCATGGACTCTCCTGATCTTTCTCTCATAAATAAGCTACTGTCGAATCAAAACCCTGGAGCGCCCACAGTGTGCAGATTTGGTTCCTTGCAATGTAGTCCGTCATCGATTTCGTAGGTCGCCTTGATGAGTTGAGGCCGCCATTGGTCGTATTCCAGGACTCGGTCCCCTTTTGTCGGAATCCTTGCTTAGTTTAGTGGCGAAGGCGACGACCGACAGCGGTGGCCATGGCTGCGACCTCGGTGCTACTCGCATCAGCACCTGTGGCTACAACCTCGGAGATACTCGCAGCGGCAAAATCGCCCAAGACGTTCCACGGGGCAGCGCGGCCCACGGCCGGTACGGAGGAGCTCTCAAACGCGCCATCCTGCGGCCGATAGCTCGGAGGATACAATCTTTTCGGTTGCCTGTAGAGAAGACTCGCGCATGGCTCCGTCGCTCATTCAGAATCAGACGAGTCTCCTCTCCTCTCCTCGATCTCGCCCACAGTCTGTGAACGTAACGCACACACGCGAGCTCATACCAACAACGCAATGGTTACATCTACGGGAGTTTGAAGGCATCGGGGAAGCTAGCAAGAAGATGGCTGTGCCTGTGATCTTGCCCAATAGTGAGAATTATTGTTAGTGCAGGCGCGCAGGAGCCGCTGATGCGGGCCAACACAGAGGTGACAGCCTTCTTGCATCGTTTCTTCGGTAAGCTAGCTAGGCGACTAGGAGTCTACGTGCATATGGGTGCAAGTACAGTAGTGCCCCCTGCACGAGCATGCATATACGTGTGCTTCCCGAGCGTCGGCGCTGTGTCGGGTGACGCCTGGTTGTTGGCAAACAACACTGTCGACTGTCGTCGCCATCAATGCAACCACGCCCTAGTCTGTTTAGTTAGCGTCTCCTAAATCTCAAAAAAAAAGTTAGCGTCTCCTCGCGCCGCATTGTGAAACACAGGGTGGCGCAGGGGAAGCGGTTGAGGATGAAGTAATGTTGTTTTAGATTTGAGCAATGAACGATTATATTGTATGGTTTGAGATATGAGTAGAGCGGCTCATTTCAATGGCGATTTGAACGGTTTCTTTTGAGATATGAGTAAGCCAGACTGATCTCAGTCCAGGACTACATTTTTTTTTTAAACAAGATTCTTATCAGATTTAGGGAAAATATTATTTATATAGTTTATTCTTAATCTGAATTTCACTGAAATAAGTTTATTTTTGGGAAAATACAAAATAGCAAACTAAATGCTCTGAAGTAATAAATTATGAAATCACTATGAATGCATCAACAAATGAATGCTATTAAGCATTGTTGTTTCAGTTTTAATGTTGACAAAGTTAGTATTGTCAGTAGTCCAGCTCCGGCCACATATCTCATTTTCTTTGTTGAAGAGCTGCAATCTGAATCACTCTCGGGTTTGATATATGCCGAGTATTTTAGTGGTTTCGGTTGGGGTATCACCTCGTGCAATTTCATAGTACATTACCAGTTCATCCAAAGGGAAAATCATCTCTTTAAGGATTTTGTGTTATAGGTTCTTGAGTAAAACAACCTTATATTGTTAGATCCTATGTCACTGACTAGGTGGTAACAGTGCAACATTTACATGCTTCGCACAGATGCCACGAATCGGAGGTGCGGCGGCAAATTTACATTGTCACCGACTAATACTACAGGTCTTCATGTTACTTTTTGTGTCTCCCCGACTCTGATTTTTTTTCTCCCGTTGCAACGTACGGCCATTTTTCCTAGGGTCATTTATCGAATTGCCCATAGCGGACCACTTGTACTCAGTTTTACCCCTAGAGCTGAATCGACCTCAGTTTTGCCCCTAGTCTGTGCGCAACTACTATGGAGAGGCTGGAACGGTAAGTTTGGAGTCGACTCCGTTTCGCGAAGTGGGACCGAGGAGTCAGACTCCGTTTCGCGAAGTGGGTCCGAGTGGGACTGCCAAGTTCGTTGAAACCATCCGGAGCTTACAGGTGGGACCGCGCAATTAGTTGACTACGCTGAATAGTCCACACCCGAGTTTCCCGCCACCACCGTCGTGCGCTGCCGCCCAATTTAGTTGACCCGCCGTCGTGCGCTGCCGCACCATCCCCTGCTGCGCCACGAGCACCTGCGGCACCACCACCACCACCACCACCACCACCACCACCGCTGGGTTCGGCTTGGGGGCGAAAAGGCGGGGCAGCCCACGCTGACCAGAGCTGTCAGCGACGCGTGGAAAAACCGTGGGCCCCCGGGTCGTTCAAAGTCTGCCGGAGTAACGGCACGCGCGTCGCAGTAAATGACCCGCCAGGGCTACAAAAGGCCCCTCACCGCTCGTCGCTCTCCCCATTCTCGCCGTTCATCTCCTCGCCCTCACCGCACAAACTCTCATCGCCCTCGCCGCACTTCACCAGACACCCCGAGACGATGCCTCGCCGACTCCGTGCATGGCGCAACTCGCCGTTGTACTGCCGACCCACGGCCGCGACGCGGGGCCACAATGACGGCGAGGAGAACGAGCAGCCGGCGCCGGAGGAGGCAGCGCCCGAGCAGCAGCTGCCGCAGGAGGAGGCGGGGCCCGAGCAGCAGCAGCCGCCAGAGGAGGCGGCGCCCGAGCAGGAGCCGCCGCAGGAGGCGCCGCGCTGGAGGAGGCTCAGGCGGATGCAGCCTATCTGACCCGAGCAGCACACCACCGTCTACTCGTTCGAAACATGGCGGAACGAGGAGGCGTTCCACACGGTCCGCTCCTGGCTAAAGGAGGAGGCGGCAACGGCCGAGGCTGCCGCTGTTCGTGCATCCCTGGAGACCCACCAGAGGGAGTAGGCGGAGCGCCAGGTCTACCGGGAGCTCGCCGCAACCGCGGCGTCGGATGAGCAGCAGGCGGTCGTCGCGCTGTACGAGAGCGACCGGCGCAAGGCTGCCCTGCAGAGCGAGAGGCGGGACCGCCGCCATCCCTCCGAGCAGGCGCAGCTGCACCGGCTGCGGATCCGAGGCAGAGCGGAGCGGCATGCGATCGCTATGCTGGCGAACCCATCGCCCTTAGCCAAGAACGACCACGAGGCGGGGCCCTCCAGCATGCTGGCCTACGACGACAGCGATGAGGACGACGAGGAAGAGGAGTAGAGGACGACGTCTAGGAGGAGGGCGACGACTAGGCCTCTCGGGCAACCGTAGTTAATTTTTTTTAAGTTTTTTCAATGTTTTTAGTTAAATTATGCCGTCTAGCTTTCTGTAAAACTATCGTCGAATCTATAAATTTTAGCCTAATTCAACGAGTTCGCGTTTTTTAATTAATTTTGAGTATTTCTGAACGCAATCACGAGCCAGAATGTAGATTAAAAGCGAAAAGAATGTTTGAATAATGTTGTATATATGATGCATGTTGAACTAAGTCATTCCAAAATTTTGGGCAAATATGCTTCAAATGAGGTCTGAAGCTAGGGTAAATCACATATAACAACGTTGTGCGTTGGATTCATGTCATTTTGATTTGTTTTGAATTATTTATGCTCATTTGCAACCATCGCTCAATTCTCGTGAGAAATGTGCTTGAAATGAGGTCCGAAGCAAGGGTAAATACCCCCGTTTATAATTTCATGAAAAATTCGACCTTGCCAAAATTAACCAAATAAATTTGAGGACCAACTATATCACATATAACAACGTTGTGCGTTCGATTCATGTCATTTTGAATGTGTTTGAATTATTTATGCTCATTTGCAACCATCGCTCAATTCTCGTGAGAAATGTGCTTGAAATGAGGTCCGAAGCAAAGGGTAAATACCCCCGTTTATAATTTCATGAAAAATTCGACCTTGCCAAAATTAACCAAATAAATTTGAGGAGCAACTATATCACATATAACAACGTTGTGTGTTGGATTCATGTCATTCTGATTTGTTTTGAATTTTTTATGCTCATTTGCAACCATCGCTCAATTCTCGTGAGAAATGTGCTTCAAATGAGGTCCGAAGCTAGGGTAAATACCCCCGTTTATAATTTCATGAAAAATTCGACCTTGCCAAAATTATCCATAGAAATTTGAGGATCAACTATATCACATATAACAACGTTGTGTGTTGGATTCATGTCATTTTGATTTGTTTTGAATTTTTTATGCTCATTTGCAACCATCGCTCAATTCTCGTGAGAAATGTGCTTCAAATGAGGTCCGAAGCAAGGGTAAATACCCCCGTTTATAATTTCATGAAAAATTCGACCTTGCCAAAATTATCCATAGAAATTTGAGGATCAACTATATCACATATAACAACGTTGTGTGTTGGATTCATGTAATTTTGATTTGTTTTGAATTTTTTATGCTCATTTGCAACCATCGCTCAATTCTCGTTTGAAATGTGCTTCAAATGAGGTCCGAAGCTAGGGTAAATACCCCCATTTGTGCTTCAACATTTTTTGGCATATTTTATAAATCAACCAAATGAATTTCCTAGACATCTATTCTACATGTATAGTGTAAATCTGAAGTTTCATTATGTTTTGAATAATTCTTCTATTTTTTATTTTTTATTTAAATAACATGGTTTAATAGAAACATCATATGTAAAACTTATAAAAATCATCTCTGTAGTAAATCTGAAGTTTCATTATATTTTTTATTTTAAAGAAATCATATGTAGAACCATCGATCCCTGTGGCCAACGTACCAACCAATCAGAGCGCAGAACGAACGTCTCGCGGATCGCTGTGGCTGCGAGCGCATCCGTCCGATGCACGATTCCTTCTAGAAGTCGTCGATCCAACAGCCCAGGTCGAATCTCTGTGTTTCCTTCTAGAAGCTTTTCGGCTGGTCAAACAGAGGGTTGACCAAGCTTGAAATGAGCATAAATAATTCAAAAAAAATCAAAAAAATATATTGGCGACGCACATAGTAGTGTTATGTCATATAGTAACGAGAAAAAAATATAAACCTGTCTTATAAAGAATGGAACGAAAAAACCTTGTGTAACATATGATATCTTGAACAGTCTAGTAGAGAGTTCAAGATAATGAGATGAGTTTCAAACCTTTTGAACTCAAATAAGGTCAAAATCTCACCAAAGCTTCATTTTGGTGTGACTAAGAAAGATCCAAAGTTATTTTTCCATTTTGATGTTTTAAACTTGTTTTATTTACGATTTTCGATTAAAACCATTATTATTCAAAAGAAAATAAATAATACGAATATTCATCCAATAAATTTTTGGGCTTCGGAATTGCATTATATAGGTCTAATACAAGTCTAGTAAAAATATAAATAGGATTTATAAACATTAGAACGAAATCCATCACTAAAATGAGATTCCTCGAATACAAGACTAGAGATTTCAAAGAATAAGAGGTGGAAACATTGTGAATCTTCCGAAGAGGTGGGTTCTACCTTTTTGTTTTGTGTTCCTATGGGCTATACTAGCACAACCAAGCAAATAGTTCCACATTGCTACCACCTTTCGACGCTGTTACCGCGTGTTTCCGTATAAGTCCGGTATTTCTCCAGCGGGGCTAGGGTTTCACCGGGAGGCTACGGAGCGTCTGGATCCCAACACAAGCTAGGGGGTGCCATACCATGTTAGTATAGGTGTGTTGTGTGCTTTGTATGTCCAAGATTGCTCTCTGGGGTGTGACCCGGCTTCACCGGCATCCACTTCTCTCTCGTAGGCGATTACAGGGTGAAACTCCCGTATCGGACCAAACACCGTGAATCTTCCGAAGAGGTGGGTACTACCTTTTTGTTCTGTGTTCCTATGGGCTATCCTAGCACAACCAAGCAAATAGTTCCACATTGCTACCCCCTTTCGACGCTGTTACCGCGTGTTTCCGTATAAGTCCGGTATTTCTCCAGCGGGGCTAGGGTTTCACCGGGAGGCTACGGAGCGTCTGGATCCCAACACAAGCTAGGGGGTGCCATACCATGTTAGTATAGGTGTGTTGTGTGCTTTGTATGTCCAAGATTGCTCTCTGGGGTGTGACCCGGCTTCACCGGCATCCACTTCTCTCTCGTAGGCGATTACAGGGTGAAACTCCCGTATCGGACCAAACACCGTGAATCTTCCGAAGAGGTGGGTTCTACCTTTTTGTTTTGTGTTCCTATGGGCTATCCTACCACAACCAAGCAAATAGTTCCACATTGCTACCCCCTTTCGACGCTGTTACCGCGTGTTTCCGTATAAGTCCGGTATTTCTCCAGCGGGGCTAGGGTTTCACCGGGAGGGGGGCTACGGAGCGTCTGGATCCCAACACAAGCTAGGGGGTTCCATACCATGTTAGTATAGGTGCGTTGTGTGCTTTGTATGTCCAAGATTGCTCTCTGGGGTGTGACCCGGCTTCACCGGCATCCACTTCTCTCTCGTAGGCGATTACAGGGTGAAACTCCCGTATCGGACCAAACACCGTGAATCTTCCGAAGAGGTGGGTTCTACCTTTTTGTTCTGTGTTCCTATGGGCTATCCTAGCACAACCAAGCAAATAGTTCCACATTGCTACCCCCTTTCGACGCTGTTACCGCGTGTTTCCGTATAAGTCCGGTATTTCTCCAGCGGGGCTAGGGTTTCACCGGGAGGGGGGCTACGGAGCGTCTGGATCCCAACACAAGCTAGGGGGTGCCATACCATGTTAGTATAGGTGTGTTGTGTGCTTTGTATGTCCAAGATTGCTCTCTGGGGTGTGACCAGGCTTCACCGGCATCCACTTCTCTCTCGTAGGCGATTACAGGGTGAAACTCCCGTATCGGACCAAACACCGTGAATCTTCCGAAGAGGTGGGTTCTACCTTTTTGTTCTATGTTCCTATGGGCTATCCTAGCACAACCAAGCAAATAGTTCCACATTGCTACCCCCTTTCGACGCTGTTACCGCGTGTTTCCGTATAAGTCCGGTATTTCTCCAGCGGGGCTAGGGTTTCACCGGGAGGGGGGCTACGGAGCGTCTGGATCCCAACACAAGCTAGGGGGTGCCATACCATGTTAGTATAGGTGTGTTGTGTGCTTTGTATGTCCAAGATTGCTTTCCCGCACAGAGAAGCGCTCGTCTCAGCGTCTGCAGGCCGTTGCCGCCGTAGTTTGCATGCATGGACTCGATCTGCACCGTTCCTTACGGTCAAACGATCGAAAATGAAGCGGTGCATGGACTGGGTGTTTTGTCTCAATGTAACGGCCCCGTTCACCAGCCCGGTGCATGCACGCCTCGTTTTTTCAGAGTAAACAACGTGGCAGAAGAAGAAAATAGTTAACGTCGCGTCGCATTTGCAGCAGCCCTGCACGCCTTGTTTCAGAAACACGAGTCGCGTCGCATTTGCAGCGACGCAGCCCTCCACGCCTATTTTCAGAAACACGAGTCGCGTCGCATTTGCAGCGACGCAGCCCTCCACGCCTAGTTTTCACAAGATACGCATCAATGCATATGCAGCGAGGCAGGATTTGGCGTGAGACTTTGGACTTTCTTCTCTTCACCTCTTTAATACACGCATGCAACGTCGAATCACTTCGACTGACGAATACACACGCGCTCGTACTCCGTATCAATAGCTGTCCGGCCTACGCCTACGCCTATGCCTGTTCTACACCGCTTTGACCATGCATCTACCCAAATAAATTCAAGGTTTTCACACAGTTTGCTTCATCTACCCAAATAAATTCACGTCTAATCGTGTCTTTAAATATTCCTTCAGTCGTCCTCCATATTCTCATCCCTCTCCAGCCATTTGCCCTTCTCTCCCTTCAAGCCCTAACGCACAATGTCTTCCTACTCACTACCTTCAAGCCCGGAGTCGGTCTCCGACGAGGACAACCACCCCAAGGCTCTGCCTTGGTACGAGGCCGAGTGGCCCGAGGCGGAGTTGGACGTCCTGCCCATCGTGCTTCTCGTCGACGACTCTCCCGATCGGGAGCGATCGCCGACGCCGCCCTTCGTCCACCGCCCCGTCCCTTCCACCACCACCAAGACGTCGGACATCTCCCCCAAGACGAACCGCCGCCTCAAAAGACTGGAGCGGCTGGAGAAGAAGGAGTTGAAGGCGATGGAGAAGAAGGAGGCCAAGGAGGACGCGAAGGCTTTCCGGGCCAGCATCAAGCGGTCCCGTGAGAGGCAGGAGGAGACGATGCGGGCGGAGAACGGCAGCGCCCGGATCAAGCAGGAGATGGAGATCCGGGCGGCGGAGTGGAGGAAGTAGGGCGGCGCCGGAGCGGGGCAAGGGCTCCCGCATGCATGCAGAGCGGGAGCAGTTAGGGCTAGCCTTTTTTTTTTAGTTAAATGTAATGTTTATCCGGCCCCACTGATTATATGTAAAGTGGGGCCAGTTATCCTTTCTAAGTATGTTTAATTATATATAAGCCATATATATAAAGTTATGTTCTTATATTTGTCCAAATGTACCCACTGTTTAGAAGTTTTATCCTTTCTAATCATCGCTTTAAAATCTGCACATTGTAAACAAAATTTATATATAAGAGATGTGCTTTAACGAATAATATTTTCTAAAAGAGCTGCATTATGTTTTCTAAGATAACATAAAAAATTTGAGTTGAGCACAGTATATTTTATATTATTAATACGAATAATTTGATGGTTTAATAAATGGATAATGCGTTGTCTGCATGTAGTGATTAATAAATATAAATGGATAATGTGTAGTCTACATGTTGACATTGGGCCTCATGTGACATTGGGCCGCAAGGAACGGTCAACTGGTGGGGCCCACATGCAGCGCCAACCGTCAACAGATGGGGCACACAAACCGCGCCAACGCTCAACAGCTGGGGCCCACAGGCCGCGCCAACGGTTGTATGATGGGTCCCACAGGTCAGGATCCTAACGGGGGGCCGAAAATAACGGTGGGAGCAGCGAAAAGAGTCCTTGCACACTGACTATGGGCAAAACTGAGGTCGATTCGGCGCTAGGGGTAAAACTGAGGTCGTGGTGCCAACTGAGGGTACCTTGTTAATTATCCCTTTTTCCTAGTTAGTTATAAAGTCTAAATTTCAGGCTGCTAGCTAGCTAGTGCTATGAGAGACGTGCACTTTCTTTCCTTTCCGCTTCTTTCAGATTTGCCGCTTTGCTTTGAATTTTCTTTACAGTAGTAGTTTGTTGCTAGTACGTTGGCCTTGACTTAATTGTGGACCTGAACGAATGCCGATGATTCATTGCATGACTTGGTAAACAGGTAAAGTACGTACGTACGTTTGGCTGTTAGCCAGTGAAATGTCGACAAGCACAAACGTGGCCGCGATCGACCGGTCAAGCTAGCACAAACTGACTGTGATCGACCGTACGTGTTCTTTGACCATGCATGTGTGTACCTACCACAGCCGTACATATGTGCAATGATCAAACCAACAAGCGCCTTTAATATTTTGGCCATCGCGATCGATCCGTATATATAGCCTTGCCCTGCATGTGCATGTAGTCCGGACCGGACCGATGGATCGAGCTAGCTCGCATGGGCATCTGATCATTGCATTCCCGCAAGAAAGAGAGATGATCATTGCATGGATTCACTTGTGCAGTTTGTCTCGACGCCATTGTTCTTACAGCACGTACGCTAGGTACCTAATTACGTCTAGCTAGGCAGCTGCATGCACAAAATCTTTCCTCTCTGGATCTACGGAACTAGTATTAGCTAGGTTGGTCGCGAACCTACAGCAGTTTATGGCTTAACATTACCATATATACCCTTTTTCGAAATAGTACATTTTAGACAATTCTACATTTTCTTTCAAGCTTGCATTCTAAGCGGTATTGCAGTGTAGAGATACCCGTGCATGGAACGTGAAGATGGACGAGCTGTTGGGGCAAAATATATATTGTGAAAACTCAAGTTTATATAGCCTATCTCAATTCTAGGGTGCCACGAAATAAATATAAGCCGTCCATTTCGTTTCAATTCAACGGATGTGTGAGCCAGCGGAAACACCAACAAGTACCATCCTAGTAAGAACCAGTGGATTACCAAGAGTCACTACAGGAATGGCGTCAGGTGCCGACGGCCGTAGAGTACGCTGACGGCAAAAAGTCGGGGCCGTCGGCGTACGCGGCTTGGAGGCCAGCCCACTGAAGAGGCCGTCGGCACAGAGGTGACCGTCGGCGTAGGCAATATAGGGCCGACGGCAGCCGTCGGCACGTTTCTAGCTGTCGGCATAGGGTGCTAGCCCGTGGGGCTAGGGTTTGCTAGGCTCTATGCCGACGGCCTTGCCGTCGGCACACGTGTAACGATTTTTTTTGTTAGTTCGCGTTTGTATGTGTATTTATTAATTACTCTTAATTGGTAAAATTAATATGGTAATATTTTATGTTTAAAATATATAAACTCACAACCGTTACCGCGTGTATCGAGATCTAAGTCCGTTTTATTTATTCATTCTACACCGACAACACTATCGAGTCGGTTTCACACACTAAGTCTATTTTATTTGTGTTTTGTGTTCCCTTAGGGTACCCTAACACAACCAAGCAAATAGTTCCACATTGCTACCCCGTTTCGACGCCGTTACCGCGTGTTTCCGTATAACTCCGGTATTTCTTCAGCGGGTCTAGTGTTTCACCGGAGGGGGCCTCGGATCGTCTGGATCCCAACACAAGAATGTTGGTGCCATACCATGTTATTATAGATGTGTTTTGTGCATTGGAGTGCAAAGATTTCACTCTGGGGTGTGGGCCGCTTCACCGGCATACACTTCTCTCTCGTGAGTTTACACGCGCTTATAGGCTAAAACTCCCGTATCGGACAAACGTCGTGAATCTTTCGAAGAGGTGGGTTCTACCTTGTTGTTTTTGGTTGCTATGGCCTACCCTAACACAACCAAGCAACTAGTTCCACATTGATACCCCCTTTCGACGCTATTACCGCGTGTTTCCGTATAAGTCCGGTATTTCTCCAGCAGGTCTAGTGTTTCACCGGAGGGGGGCCGTGCCGACGGGTTTGAGCCTGTGCCGACGGGGTTTGAGCCTGTGCCGACGGCTGCTGGCCGTCGGCATCTCGTGGGATTCCTGTAGTGAGTTCAGGGGGTAAATTAGTAATCATGATACATCGTACTCCCTCCATCCGAAAACATAAGACCCCATTTAATATTGCTGGTAAACGACGTCCAAGTTTGACCATGATTTGCACTTCTAATATGTCCATAAAATTATTATAAGGATATAAGGAATGAAAGAATATTTTGCAAGACCACTCCAACGATACCATTTATATATGTACTAGCCCTCCTCTAACTCAAAGAAAGGGGAAATCAGGACAGAGGAGAGAGGAGTAGACCAGGGGGAGAGTGGAGAGGATGCCCTGGCCTTCCCCCGTCGCTCCCCATCACCTGCGCCACCGGATGCTCCGCCGCGGACACCGCCAGGGAGAGGGAGATGAGAGACGAGATACGTTTTTTTTTAGAATAGAGACGGAGAGAAAATTGTTCGGGAGAAAGAGAGGAGGTGTGAGGAAAAAATTACCCAACTGGAGCTCCCCACCAACCCCACAAACGGACCCGCGGGACAGAGTCACGCGAGCAGCAGATGCCCTCAGCGGCCGAGTCTTTCATCAAACTTAAAGCTGTAGTGTATTCTCAATCCAGGTAATTTTTTATATATTGCCGGTCAAAGTCGAGTATCAAACACCATCACAAAAATAAGGTGCATTATATTTTGGGACGGATGGGGTAATTACTAGATCACTTACGTTTAAGTATTAGAATCAGTGATAATACAATACCTTTTACCATCATGGCGACGCCCACAAGCCGGTGCATGAAGATGAACAAGCTTCTGGCTGGGGAGGACCGGCATTGCGGAAGCATATACTAACGTAACCTATTGTGATATTCGATCAATGACAGGTGGGGCCCACCAGGTGTGGAACCCACATGTCAGCGACGGAAAGCTAGGAAACTACAGGGAACTCTACGTCAAAGTATCCGAATTCGGGGAGCAAAAGGGGGGCAAAGGCACCCCTTCCATACACATAGCTTTGACCCTCCTTCTCAACCAAGCGTAAGAGCATATGACCTGACTTTTAAACTTATGTGCATCTCCATGATCTCGGACATGTTTCAATAGAATGTTGGAGTGCGACTGCGAGGAGGAAGTCCCTTAATGTTGTCCTTCTTCACCTTGAAGTCATCCCACTTAATGGAAGTTTGGGCTTGGCCCTCCCCTTCGAGCATGATAAATGGTTTTGATATCACCACTTTTTTCCTACGAATGGCGAAATAAAGGATAATATTAGTAAACAAGGATTTTCAAGCCATAGTTAATTAGCAGTGAATTACAATGAAACATTACATGTACATGCGTGGGGAGACTTCGATACACACCTAGTGTGTATTCGTGGTATAGAATCCATGGCATGCTTAATTGCGCTAAATTGGGAGTGCCCATCCTTAGGAACAAATAGTCTCATGGCCACCCTGTTTTAATCAACAAACTGCAACATCTACATTTAAACATGAACGTTGCCCGGAAAAGTTACACAGAACAATATAGCAAAACTGCAAGCAAGTTGAACCACAATCAATGTGGTACCATGCAAAATAAAATTTTGAACACATGGATAAGTATATGAAAAATAGAAAATGAAAACACATTGTTTTAATCTTTCAAAGAAAATATTTATCCACCACACTATATTGGCATCCTAAATTTGTCTGGGTCGGGGGGGCAGGGGTGGGGGTTGTGTTGCCTCTTGTGAGTGCAGGGCCAACTACTATATGTTTCTACTCTAAACCCACTATTACATGTTAATTATGCTAAATAAATTTTGTCTTGGGGGGGGGGGCCTCCCGGACATACGCATAGCTTCGCTCCCTATCCTCAAACAAGCGTGATATCATATGGCACATGTCTATGAAACTGTGCATCTTTTAATAGAAGGCTTGGTGTATGGTGGTGCGTTGCTCCTGTTGGTGCGGTGCTGGGAGGTGCCCGTCTATGTACGTGATGGTCCCTCCGCGCCGTGCGGAGCTCCGGGTGCGGGACCGACAGAATATTTCCCCAACTCCGGTGGTTTGGTGCGGTGATGCTTGAGGGACTGCGACGCGGTTGGCGGGAGGTAAAGGCTCCCTGTCCGGCCTTGCTTGGCTGGCACGTCGCGCTGGCTTTGAGGGGGCAGCGGCACTTGTGCGGATGGACGTGCGGCTGTCCTATAGCACTTGGATGTCGGGGTGGCGGCCCTGGACATGGTGGTGGCGTCGAGCGGAGCTAGGAGGTGGTTTAGTGCGAGACGGACCTAGGCCCCGGCGCCTAGCTCTATTTGGTGGCCGTGAACCGTCGGGCGAGCGGGGCTGACGGTGTCTGTGTGCGGGTCTACGTTGGTGGGCTGGCCGGTGATGACCCACAAGTATAGGGGGTGTATCGTAGTACTTTCGATAAATAAGAGTGTCAAACCCAACGAGGAGCAGAAGGTGTTGACAAGCAGGTTGGATAGAGAATGCACTGTAACACTAGCAAAAGGTTTTTTGGTGGTTTTGGATATAACAGACAAATAAAGTGCGAGTAAATAAAATACAGCAAATATAATTGCAGCGAGTGCCCAATCCTTTTGAGAGCAAAGGACAAGCTGGTTGTTATACTTATGATTACCAAACGTTCTCGAGGACACATGGTAATTTCGTCAAGTGCTTTCGCTTCATACAGTTGATTAATATTTATTGGTTCAATAAGTGTTGTGTGGGTGAACCTATGCTGATGCATTACCCAACTAGGACTAATACATACTTGTGATTATACCCCTCGTAAGCATCCGCAAATACAAGAAAGTAATTACGATAAATCTAACCACAACCTTAAAACGTCGGTATCCTACACTCCCTCAGGCATTAGTTTACTAAAGGGGGTTTAGGTTTATGTCACTCCGACAACCCCACAATTAGTAGCCAAATACACAATGCATCCTTCTAGGCCCATAAAGGTGAAGTATCATGTAGTCGACGTTCACATGACACCACTAGAAGAATAGGACCATGTAACATCCCAAATTTGCTAAATTAGGGTTTGTGGTGTTGTGTTTATCTCATACATGCATGAAACAAAAATTTAATCATGTTAGAAACAATATAAGTTGTGAATTTAAATGGTTTGAGAAAATCTCCACAAATACTACTTAATGTGGGTTTCAAAATTTTGAACTGAAAAATATTTCATTTTCACCAAACAAAAATATGGTGTGGTTGGAAATTTGATAAGTTCTCAAATATTATTTTTGCCAATTTTTCTGTTATCAAAAAGGCCCTCAAAACAAGGTTTTCTGTCCTGTTTTAAAACAGAGAAGGACCTCTTAGTGTTTTTGGAAGTTCTAGGGGGGTTTTCGCAAATCGACCTTTTGTCTCTTCCACCTCCGGCCAGAAGGATGGAAGAATGTCGACGACACCCTCGCCACGTCCTCCTGGCCCCTCCCGCGCGGATAAGGGATGAGGGAGACGTCCCCATCTCGCCTCCCTCCTCGCAGAACCCTCCTTCCCCTCCTTTCCTACTCCCAGCCCCGCAGACGCCGAAACCCTAGCCTCGGGCCGCCGCCGTTCGCCGCTGTTTTCGGCTACCTCGAGCTTCCCCGCGCCCCGCTGAGCCCTCCGGGAGATGCACCATCCGCTCCTATTCGTCCTCGAGAACGCGCACAAGCAGAGGAGGCCGCATCCGTCGGGATCGATCCCTTCTTTCCCGCGGCCGGTGAAGCTCCACCGCCGTCGATTCGCCGCCACTAGGCTTCCTCCGGCTTCCCCGACGGTTCCATCGCGCTCAGGGTGAGCCACCGGTCCTCTAGGACCCCTTCCCCTCTCCCCTAACCCTCTACTCCATCGTTTGCATCGATCGACGACCGCCTCCGGCCGCCGCAGTTCATGCTCGGCGACGTCGCTCCGGCGACCATATCGGGGCGGCGCCACCACAGAGAGGTAGGCTGCATTGCCCTCGTTCGAGCGCGACCCCCTTCGCTTCCCCGCGTGCACCAGTCGCTGCCGGCGACCACGGCCGTGGCTCTCCGGCCAGCCGCTTACATCACGGTGACGTCAGCGTGATGTCACGGAGGGTCCCACCGTCAGGTTCAAATGGTATTAAATGAAAAATGTTTTCAATTGAGTAGTATATGACATGTGGGCCCCACCCCTTTACTGTTTCTAGAAAATAACTAAAACTTGTTTAATTAATATCTCTTAATCTATAAGTCAGAAAAATGAAATAAAAATATGGTTTTGTTCAGAAAAATAAACTCTATATGAATATGTCTTTTTCATACATGTTTGACAAAGTTCAAAATTGAACATTATTTGAATTTGTTTAATTCATTTAAAAATAGAGAAAATAAGTTTTTATTCAATAAAATCAGAAAAATACAAGTTATATAACAAAATGTTCAAAATGATAAATGCAACCTGTTTATGATGTTTTCAAACCAATTGAGAAATTAAAATTGTACTCACTTCCAGAATTGCCTGAAGTGCCCCTCCGGGGTCTATTTCGGGAGTAAAAATGCTTAACTGTCATATGAATCCTAGCAACCCATCGAACATGTTTAGGTCTTTATTTAAGTGCATTAATTTTCTCATGCATACATATTGCGAATTGCATTATGCCATGTGTTGAATGTTCTCTTTCTTTCTTGTGTTTGTTCTTATCGGTAGAACGCAACTCCGAAGAGAAGGCCAACAATGCCCTTGGCGAATACTTGATCTTAACCGACAAGTCAAGCACTTATTCCAGAAGATCTTTATATGGTTTTCTTAACCAAGGCAAGCATAATCTATTATCTACTCATATATGTTTTCCAACGTGATTTGATTCTCGTACTTTGCATTCGATTCCAAAGTATTTGATGTCAGTAGATATAGTTCACCTGTATACTGCATTGCCTCCATATCCCGATCCACTGCTCCTAGCCGCCATAGATTTTCTTGAGCGCATTGCCAGAGCCTCATATCTTCTTCGCTTAGTCATACATGTTTGTTACCTCTGCTCCATCCGGTTGATGGATCAGAGCTGTGATAACCTAGTATGATATGATGACGTGGTGAGATGAGCACTGTGTGGTTAACTTGACTAAGGCTTGGACGAGAGGCCACTTGGGAAGTGGTTGTTTGTCCTGTACTTGCCAACCCTAGGATTAAGGTCTCGCCGCGGAAACCAAGATTGAGTGTGCAACCACACGCGTGAGCCAATGAACCTCGCTCGACTAACTAACTTGTTTGGCCACATCCATGAGTCACGTAGTTTGCTATTTCCATCTGCGTGTGAGTCAGAAAACGATCTGGAGAAAACCTAGGGCGTGACCGGGACAAGTGATGGACGTACATGGATCTTGATCCCGACTCACAGAACAGGTTCCGTCAATAGGTGGCCAACTCTCTGTTTAGGGGGTGGCCATGTTTGGGTTGACTAGTGGATAGGGTCGAGCAAGGTAAAGGTTGTGGCCAGCCACCCTCTGCCACGCTCCCAAGGAGCGTATATGTGGCGTTAAGAGTCGAAGGGTACGTGTGGGTAAAGTGTACCACCCTGCAGGGATAAATCTTTCGGAAATCCGTGTCCACTGGTTAAGGACGACTTGGTGGAATACACGAGGTCATAGATAACTTGAACGTGATGTAAAAGATGTTGACAATAATTGAAGGCCTCCTCGGAGATGAAAAGAGGGGTGATCCTTGTAGCATGTGAGATGTTGGAAATGATGTTGGTGGTTGAAAAGATGATGATTTCAGTAGTTGAGTAGATTCCTCGTCTGTTTTGAAAACACTCCTTGAGACGTGCTATTCTTTCTCAACTTGGAAAACAAAGATTGCTTTACGCAAAATAGCCTTCATAAAACCCTTTATGAAGATAGCAGATATATAATAGGTTAACTAAGTCTTGTTGAGTACCTCCCGTACTCAGGTTTGCTTAATTTGGTTCAGGTGAAGATCTCACATCGGCGGTGATTCAACATGGACATCGACGAGTAGTTTGGGGTTCCCAGGTAGCAGCCTGGAATCTATGGGCTGGGAGGTCGCCTTAAGTTGCGGCCTCTTAGGCCTTTTTGGTTCTTGTTGATTAGCAACATAACTTGCCTTCTGTTGTCTGATGTAATGTTGGGTCATGTGACCTCTGTTTGTACAGCTTTACTCTAGTAATACATGTTGATTACAGCTTCCATGTCTAGAGTGCTGCTTTGATCGGTTGTTGGTTTCGAGCTCATGGTTATACAGTTTTGGCTATGCCTGCATAGTTGTCGCAGTCGAGGGGTTGTGGAGCCGATGATCCATTTCTGAGCACGCCTGCCAATGTGATTCGGCCTAGGGCTTGGTAACCCCAGTAACCCTCGATTGTTGTTGCATTTTCCGGACACATAACATGTCTATATAGCTTCGGTCCCGCTTCTTCAGTTTCATTCGATTAGTGGACACTTTGATATGCATACTTGGTTATGACTAGCATGGACACAAGGAGTAGTAGTACCGTGGTGATCCGGCCTTCGTGCCGATGAATCCGGTCTGTCTGCCGTTGTTTGTTGCGGCCGGGGCTGGTAACCCTGAAGCCCTTGTGGGTCCATGACTAGAAGCGCATAACAGTATGTATACCTTTGGGTCCGGGGTCGTGACAAGTCATGGTATCAGAGCAGGACTGCATGTAGGAAAACCTTACTGCTTGGTCGATGTTGAGTCTAGTGATTGTGAAAACTATTTTGAAACTCCAAATGGATTGTGAAAAACCTTCTTAGGATTCTTTTTACTCCTTATCTAGTATCGCTCTAACTCTGGGTCACCTTACCTGTTTTGTTTTGAAAAGGTTCTAGTCATTCAAAACCTAGGTGCCTTCTTTGGCAATGACGTCTTTCACCCAAGTTGACCCAGTGTTCAGTTTCTGGAGTCATGTGTGTTCCATACTCTGTTATCTCTTGGTTCAACTGGGAGATTCCTTCCATCATAATCTACCAGAGTTGTGTGGATTCCACATTCTTACATGTTTCAAGGTCCCAAATCCAGAACATCGAGATTTGCTTCCATCTCGAATGTATTCCTTGTCTTCTGATCAGATTCTTCCGGAGCTATGTTTGGCTTTTGAAAGATACTTCCTGGTTGCTATTCATAGTGTCCTTCAAGACACTTAGATAGTAATTACTCCTCTCTCTGGGTTTCTAAACCTCAGACTTGAACCGAAGGTCCCGGAATGTGCTGAATTGCGATGGGTTGAATCGTGTGGTTTTATAACCATGTGATGCTCACGCCATCAGTACAGGATGCTGGCCTTTAACCCAAGTTTTATTCCTTTGGATCCTGAAGAATCTGTTCTACCTCAGGATGGCTAGGTAATTTCAACTCCAGTAGCCATAGGTTTTCTTTTGGAATAAAAAGGGATCACAAAAAGGGTGTTCCTTATGATTCCCATATCTTTGTTTTTGATTCAGCTACACCTCTCTTCTAGCATGGGTTTTACAAATGAGTACAATCATGTGCATTCAACATGATCTTAGGAATTCTCCTGAGCATGTTTCTACCTTCCAGTTGCTCTCAAATCTCTATCCGTCGTTTTGGACACCAAGTTGCATATGTGTGTTGGATATTCCAATGCATTTGCTCTTGTTTTCCGTCAGAATGTTCCACCATGGAATGTCAGGAGAAACAAACTCCCGTACCTCGTTCATCTCTAGGACCAGGTCCAAATTTTTGTAATCCGCGGATTAAAGAAGTTTCATTAGCTTCTATTCCGTTCTACCTTCGAGTATCACACTCTTACATATCAAGAGGCTATGTTTAATTTCATGGCCTTATTGATGAAGTGATGCTCATACATGTATTCACTCCCCATGTCCTCAAGAACTAAACGAACTACTCACAAGACATCATATGCATCATAATCAGAGGTGATATAATGGATAATAACAATCTGGTCATAAAGTGTAAACGTCGATAAATCTCACAAGCATAAATCTAGTGAAGAACAAAGGTAAAGACCCCCTGATTGTTACAACGGGATGAAGGTGGATGATGAGGGTGATGGTGCTGGTAGTGATGATGATGACAATGACGATCTTGATCATGCTCGGTGCGATGACAGTGACGATGGCGATGATTTCCCCTCTTTGGGGAGGAATTTCCCTGACAGATTTCTCCCTGCCAGAGAGCTTTTCTCCCTTTGTTGTTTTCCTCCTCGAGACAGCGGCGGAATATTTCTTCGATGATGTTCTGAGGCTTAGGGTTCCCTGGGAGTCAAGTTACGCGAAAGGGGGCGCCCAGAAGTGGGCCAGGAGGGTCAGACCACCCCTAGGCGCGACCAAGAGGGGGCGCGCCGCCTGGTGGTGTGGGCCCCTGGTGCCCCCCCCTCCGGGTTCTCTTCTGGCTAGCTTCCTCCTCGGGAATTCTTAGACTTCTCGTATACCCCCCTTCTTCTTCTGATCTAATAAAACAGGGTATCTCGGCTGGTACTTTTTTCCATCATATTTCTGGTCCCGGTGTTCATACTCGAAAAATTATGAAACATGCAAAATAAGATAAAATTACATAAGTAATGCATCATAACATGAAATATATTGATGAATAATAGAAAATAACAATATAAAATAGTGATGCAAAATGGAAGTATCAGCCGGTCCCCGTGTGGGCGGGCGGGCGGTTCGTGTTTCTCCGCCGGGGTGAAAACCTTGCCCTGGTCGTCGACCAGGACAGGCGACAGTGACGCCCCTGGTACCACTTCCTTCTTGAAGGCGTCGCCATGGCAGTGCTCAAACTCCTCCGCCGGAAACTTCCAGGGGAAACCCCAGATCCTTCGTGGATCGTGCGAGGGCGGCGCTTCGGCGTCGTTATCTCCTTGGGACCTCGTCTTGGATGTTTCGCCGGCCAGTGGGACCCGTGGATGTTTGGTGGTCAGTGGCGACGATCTTCTTGTTTCCGGCTAGGTGGTGCGCGGCGCTAGGGCAGGCGTGGATGTCGGAGCGGCGGCTCCCATCTCACCTCTGTGGCGTCGCGTTGAGGTGCGTTGTGTCGGCCTTTCCTGCGTGGACGGTCTCATCGTCGACCTATGTGGAGCGTGGCCCCGTGGCCAAATGTGATGTCGGAGCGACGCCTCCGGGTTTCGCCTCCGTTGTTGCATTGAGGAGTAGCAGTGTCGGTCTTGGCCGCTTGGGCGGCTAGGTCGTTGACTTGTGTGGTGTGTGGCCTCGGGGCCGGCGTGGTACGTTGTGTTGTTGTATCCGGTTTTTGGCCAGTTTTCCTTATAAACTGGCCAATTCACTTCTTCTATATCAATGAAAAGGCAAGCCTCTTGCTTTGTTTCAAAAAAAAAATAGAAGGTTGACTCCCACCTGTATTGTGAGGAGGAAGACCGTTGATATTGTCATTCTTTACCTCGCCATTAGATGTTTGGGCTTGGCCCTCTCCTACAAGTAGGGTAAATGGATTTTCCCTACAAGTGAAATTAAAAGTAGAATCATTAGTAAACATGGATTTTGAAATCACAAGTTTCCTTTAAATTAAAATGAAAATTTACTTGTACATGTCGGAGGATGGGGGAGGGGAGCATGGATAGGCACCCACTGCCTGGTCATTGCAGAAATAGAATCCACGACATGTTTATTTCTGTTGAACTAGGAGCATCTATTGTTAGAAATAGAATCCATGACCTACTGAATTGTGTTGAACTAGGAGCCATCCTTAGAAACAAATAGGCTCTTGACTACCCCTACCGGTAATTAATCGACACACGGGCACGTCTGTATTGAAGCATGAAGAAAAGACAAACCTCGAGCAAAGTTCCATGCAGATAATTGCAAAGGTTGCAAACAAGGTGAAAAAATCAATTCAGTGTCATATAAAAATAAATCCCGAGCATAGTAATAGGTATATGACAAGGAGACAATGAAAAAAATCACTTATTAAGACTTACATAACATGTTTATCCACCATACTATATGTTCACGATGAGCACTTGAGGTACTAAATTTGGACCGTTGAAGCCACCTTGTGGTTTTAGAGTATCTCTCCATCCAAATAAAACAAAGAAATTACATGTGAACAAACAAAAATTAGTTCGCCTAATATTACAAAATTTCCTACAAGTGAGTGGATGATAGATTGATAGATCATTCAAATGCCAAAAAAAACTTTAGAGAAATCACCTTGGAGCAGACACTACATGAAACACATGATACGCCAACGGCCCCCTTGCCGTCGGGAAAGCTGGAATCCCGTCGGCGTAGTGGTAGGCCGACGAGGGTCGTCGGTGTATGCCCCTGATGGTGCAGGACTTGCACTCGTTGGGAGACCCCAAGAGAAGGTTTGATGAGCACATCAGCAAGTTTTCCCTCAGAAAAAACCAAGATTGAATCGACTAGTGGGAGGAAGGAGTAACTTAAGAAGGTTTATGAAGCTCAGATGGTAGGGCGCACTACCGGTTCGGCAACAACGTGGAATCTACACAACACAAACAATTCACTTTGCCCCCAACGAATCAGTGAGGTTGTCAATCTCACCGGTTTTGCTGATAACAAAGAGGTTAAATATATGGTGTGGAAAACAATATGGGAATAGTATGAAAATAGTGGAAGCAGTATGTGTATTACCAGTATGAGAAAATGAAACGGGGTCCATAGTTCACTGGAGGTGTCTCTCATAAAAGATAGCTAACATGCGTGGTGAACAAATTAGAGCTGGGCAATTGACAGATAAAGAACATGCATGACATAAAGATTACTATGAGATTCATGCGGGCATTACAACATAATACATAGATCGTCATCCAACTGCATCTATGACTAATAATCCACCCTTCGAATATCATCCGAACAAACGTTGGGTATTAAGTTGCAAGCAATGGATAACCGCAGTAAGCAAAGTGTGCAATGTAAACATTATAAACAAAGTAAACATCATTCTTTTCTCCCTAATGGCAAGAGCACATCCTCCATCTGTCACTCGAGCACAGTTGCAAAGGAGGCATGAACCCACTATCGAGCATAAGTACTCCCTCTTGGAGTCACTAGCATCTACTTGGCCAGAGCATCTACTAACAACAGATAGCATGCAAGATCATAAATAACATACACATGAAAATAACATGATAGATTGATAATCAACACACATAGCATTCAATAATCATCGAATCCTAGCAAACAAAACATGTAGCATTACAAATAGATGATCTCGATCATGTGAGGCAGCTCACGAGATCTAAACAAGAGGCATAAGGTGGAGAGTACAACCATCTAGCTACTCCTATGGACTCGTAGTCTAGGGATGAACTACTCACGCATCACTCTGGAGGCGGGCATGGTGGTGTAGACCCCTCTGGTGATGAATTCCCCTCCCGATAGGGTGCCGGGGAGAGCTCCAGAACCCTCCCGATCTCGGGTTGACGATGACGGCGGCCTCGGGTGTTTCTCGGGACGAAGTGGTATATATTTATGGTTGTCGTATCGGGGGGAATAAATAGGCGAAAGGGCGATGGCGGTGGATGCCCGAGGGGCCCACACCATCCCTAGGCGCGGCCAGGGGGCGCGCCGCCCTATGGTGTAGCCCCCTTTTGAACCTTCGGGAATTCTAAGACTTCCAGGCTTCGAATTTTCTAATTCCTAGAATATTTCCAGAACAACTTTTCTGAAACTAAAAACAGCAAAAACAGGGAACTGGCTCTGTGGCATCTTTTCAATAGGTTAGTCTGAGAAATCGATAAAAATGACATAAAGTGTAAGGAAAACATGTAGCATATGGCATGAAAACAACATGGAACATCAGAAATTATAGATACGTTTATGAAGTATCATCCCCGTCGGCGTTTTTCCCTACCGGCATAGCCTCGAGGCAGTCGGTTTAAACTGGGCTATACCGACGGCAAAGCCGTCGGCGTATCGATATTCCAAAAAATTTAGAGAAAAAGTAATTGTTTTCCAAAAAAATTATTTGAATTGTTTAACCTCTTAATCACACTATACACATATTTATATTTTCTCTAATAATTCTGAATTAGATAACCTCGATTCTACTAACACTTCCCGTTCGGTCACCCATCCTCAGACTACTTCCGTCCCATCACGTTTAACTTCTTAGTTCCTTCCCCGTGAGCTGCTTAGAAACAACGGATGTTTTGCTGGCAATAGTATCCAATCAATCTTGTTAACCCTTATACCATCACGTCACACTCCTTTATGTTGTGAATCCAAACAATTATTTAATCTTGATTTCAAATAAATCTTGAATTCCAATAATAATTAATATATTTCCTATTTCCATTTAATATTGAATAATTTATATCTACAAATCTGTAACTCAAAATTTGACAAATAATATGTCTAAATCAATTAGAAAAATGAGGTAAATTCAAATATGACATCCATATAATATTTTCCATCATGTATAGGACTTTACTAAGTGGGGTGTTTAGTATATGGGTATATCGTCAGACAACCAAATTAGGTATCGAAACTAGGGTTTATACAGAAAACATGCCAAACTTGGCCACCAAATGACCAAAGCATGTTGGAATGAGTCAAAATATGGCAAAGTGGAGCACAATTGTATTACAAACAAACATATACCTAGGTTTGTGCAGTTGGGTGTGTAGTATAGCGTCACCCACCAAGTAAATGAGCTGTCTTCTACGGAGATTCTTGGATTTTGGGCCAAATAACGAGTGTTATGGCCACATCAATGGCATAGTTTCTTAAAATATGCTCATATTCTACAAAAAAAAGTGCATCTTGGAAGCACGAACAATGTTGTCGAAGAAAGTTTTCCTTTTCGTTGCACCAAAAAATCATTTTCCATTTTCCGGGTGTGAAAAATGAGTTTTTTTTTGTGAAGAGCCAACCACAAATATGTTGCAAAACTTGAGAACTGCATTTTTTGAAAATACTAGACCACGTTATATGCACAAATAACCAAATTGTTGCCTCTGAAAAGGTTTCCATCCACCTCTTTTAAAAAACACAAGTTTCTAAAGATTCAGCTGGAAACGGGTCAAAGTTGAACTACATGTGCATCGTAGTTTGCTCATGATTTTTTTTGGGGAAAAAAATCATTTTTAGCTATACAACTACCTATTTCATCACATATACACCAAGAGTTTCTCAATATTCATCCCCTAACTACAAACGGTCATGTCCATCGTCTTGACTTTTCCCTAAAACTGGTTTAGAATATTCCAAAAAATTCAAAAAAGCTCAAAATGATGCAAGACCTTCGTGTGGTGTCATTATATATGTCCTAATATCCACCAAAAATAATAAACTTGGAATACGTTAGTTGGGTTGAAAAGGTGTTCACAGAAATAAGTTATCTCCTCCGAAGATTCTAGGGTTTTGGGCGAAATGACGAGTGTTATGGCCAAATCCATGGCATAGTTTATTGGAATGTGCCCATATTCCACACAAACATGCATCTTGGACGCACGGACAATGTGGATGCAGAAAGTTTTCCTTTTCACTGAATAAAAAAGCTATTTTCCATTTTCCGGGTGTGAAAATATGGTTTTTTGTGAAGGACCACCCACAAATATGTTGCAAAACTTGAGAGCTACATTTTTTTTTGAAAATACTAGACCATTTTATATGCACAAATAACCAAATTATTTCCTATGAAAAGGTTTCCATCCTCTTTTTAAAAACACAAGTTTCTGCCGATTCAGCCGGGAACGTGTCAAATTTGAACTACAAGTGCATCGTAGTTTGCTCATGATTTTTGGCAAAAATAATTTTAGGTACACAACTAACTATTTCATCACATATACACCAAGATTTTCTGAATATTCAACCCCTAGCTACGAACGGTCAAGCCCGCCGTCTTGACATTTTCCTGAAATCGGCATAGAAAAATCCAGAAAATTCAAAAAATCTCAAAATGATGCAAGACCTCCGCTTGATGTCATTATATATTTCCTAGTATCCACCAAAAATAATAAACTTGGAATACGACAGTTGGGTTAAAAAGGTGTTAATAGAAATGAGCTATCTCCTCCAAAGATTCTAGGGTTTCGGGCCAAATGACGGGTGTTATGGCCAAATCCATGGATAGTTTGTTAAAATGTGCCCATATTAAACACAAACATGCATCTTGATAGAACGGACAATATTGATGGAGGAAGTTTTCATTTTCACTGAATAAAAAAACCATTTTTCATTTTCCGAGTGCGAAAAATGTGATTTTTGTGAAGGACCAACCACAAGTATGTTGCCAAACTTGGGAGCTGCATTTTTTGAAAGTACTAGACCATGTTATATGCACAAATAACCAAATTGTTGCATGTGAAAAGTTTTCCATCCACCTCTTTTGAAAAACACAAGTTTCTGTCGATTCAGCTGGAAACATGTCAAATTTGAACTACAGGTTCCTCGTAATTTGCTCATGATTTTTGGAAAAAATCATTTTAAGGTAGACAACTACCTATTTCATCAAGATACACCAAGATTTTCTCAATATTCAACCCCTAGCTACGAACGGTAATGCCCGCGGTCTTGACATTTTTTTTCCTGAAATCGACATAGAAAATTCCAGAAAATCCAAAAAAAAAACTCAAAATGATGCAAGACCTTCGCGTGGTGCCATTATATATGTCCTACTATCCACCAAAAAAATAAACTTGGAATACGACAGTTGGGTTGAAAAGGTGTTCATAGAAATGAGCTATCTCCTCCGAAGATTCTAGGGTTTCGGGCCAAATGACGGGTGTTATGGACAAATCCATGGCATAGTTTGTTAAAGTATATGTGACCATATTCCACATAAATATGCATCTTGGAAAGAACGGACAATATTGACGTTGAAAGTTTTCATTTTCACTGAAGAAAAAAACCATTTTCCATTTTCCGAATGTGAAAAATGAGTTTTTTTTTGTGTAGGACCAACCACAAATATGTTGAAAACCTTGGGAGATGAATTTTTTGAAAATACTAGACCATGTTATAAATGCATAAATAACCAAAGTGTTGCATGTGAAAATGTTTCCATCCACCTCTTTTAAAAAATACAAGTTTCTGCCGATTCAGGTGGAAACGGGTCAAATTTGAACTACATGTGCCTCGTAGTTGCTCATGTTTTTTGGCAAAAAATAATTTTTAGCTACGTAACTACCTATTTTATCATAGATGAACCAATATTTTCTTAATATTCAACTCCTAGCTACGGATAGTCCTGCCCCGGAGCCCTTTCCGACGAAACCGTTGACCCTTTATTGTTAATTCCATTCTTACTCATGATTTTTGTTTCTCCTTTTCAAAACGAGCTAAAGAATGTCAAAATCCGAATTTGGATGCAAAAGTTATGATCAAAACGGTGAAAAGTTCAAAAAAACATAGGCCGACGGCTTGACGTCGGCATAGTACAAAAAAATATATATGTATAGGCCGACGGCATTGCCGTCGGAGTAGGTAAAATTATTTTTTTGCATTTTAGATTAGCAATACTTGATCTACGCCGACGGTCGCGACCTTTCCCCGTCGGCGTATTTCGGCTCTCCCGTAGTGAGATCATTCAAATGCCAAAAAAAAACTTTGAGAAAATCGCCTTGGAATTGGAGAACTAGGCCTATGGGGCACATGGAACAACCAAACGAGGCAACCAAGGGTTCACACCAATGCAGTACCTGCTAGCCGTGTGGTTGTAACTGTGCTGCTAACTTTTTTAGCGTCGGCATCGCCAGGCAAAAGGCAGACATGCACTAGGCATCATAGATTGGGGAGGAGCCGAGATGGATATAGGAGGCAGAGCAAAATAGGAAGAAGACTCTCTGCTTGGAAGACGTACATGTCAATCCAAGGCGGCAGACTTTTGTATCGTGTGCTCCGAAACTCTCCACCAACTCGTTCACATGATTTTGATGAGTCAAGTATGCAAGCACATAGCCAGATCGTCAATTTTTGAAACACGAAAAGACACTAGTAGAAAACAGGGCATTGAGCCAACCACATTGGAACCGGATTGGATATAAACCGGTTCTAAAGGGTCTGTCCGCTGGGCCCCCTCCCTGCAGCAAATGGCCGCAAGGCCTTTAGGACCGGTTTGTAACACAAATCGGTCCTAAAGGTTTTTGGACCGTTTGCTGCAGGGAGGGGGGCCCAGTGGACAGACCCTTTAGAATCGGTTTGTATCACAAACCGGTGCTAAAGGTTTTCTCATTTTTGCAGCAACTGCGGGGCCCGCTGTCAGATCCTTTAGCACCGGTTTTTAACACAAACCGGTCCTAAAGCCCTCCCCTAAACCCTATATTCCACCCAGAGCTCAGCTCCATTTTTTCCAGCTCGAGCTCAACTCCATTTTTGCTCTCTCCTTCCTCTTGTGAGCTCTAATCCATCCCCATTTTTCTCCACCATTTGTCAAGATTGTTGTTACCCGTCGGTTCTACGGTTAGCATCAACATTCCCTCTTCCGGCATTGCAAGTTTTGCTCGTTTTCTTGCTCATTTCATTTTTGTTGTGCTAACTAGGTGTTTGATGAAATGCCTAAGCTAGAGAGAGTTCATCATTTGTTATGTAGACATATGCAATATGAGCTCAAATTTAATTATGATTTGTGGTTTTTTTTTTAGTGTCGCGCGCCTTATCCCCTTCCTCACCGCCTTCGATCGTCCCGTCACCGACACAACCTTGGTGAGCCTATTGTTTTTATTTACCAAACAAATATTGATTTGTATGATTTACATATTTACTTGTATATAATTTTCTTATTGTGTAAGATTATATATATATATATATAGCGCCATGGTTTTGATATCCGTCCCCGTTGGCCCTCGTCCAGTCTATGATTCGGATGTGGTATATTATCTTTTATAACTACATATTTTCATTTCCTGATTATATGAAAATTAATTACGGCGACCAACTTGACATAGATATTTTTATCTAGGAGGTAGTGGAACCGGAAATGCCAATCGACCCTATTGTTGAGAAGTTACACTTAGTTGAACAAGAAAATGTTGGCCTGAAAGAAAGATTGAAAAAAACTGAAGAAAGGTTGGAAAAAACTGAAAGAGAGAAGATGACCTTGGAAAAGGTTCTTGCCGGTGTCATCGATGGTCACAAGAGCGAGATGAACGCAATGCGTCTGAAGATTAGAAAGATTAGAAAATATACAATTAGTAAAGAGGCTTGGTATCATTATGCCGTCGGGTCAATTGTTACCTTTGTTGCGATTTTGATCGCATTTGTTGTTGTTTTTAAATGCATTAATTAGAGAGAGTTTTTATGGATGGTTTCAGTGTGTATTTTTATGAGAACTATATATGTATGGTCACTACGCTACTTTGGTTTTAACGTGTGATAAACTTTTTGTATTAATTAATTAATTTAGTCATGATGATTTAGCATAATGGTTTTTGATAAATTTATATAATGCAGATGAACCGGCAATGGATGTACAGTGATCGACGTTGTCCCGAATTCCTTAATGGCATGCATAGTTTTCTCAATGTGGCTGAGAAAAATAGGCATAATGGATTTATTTTTTGTCCATGTAAAAAATGCCAGAATAAGAGGAATTTCCCTAACTCAAGAACCATATACACCCACCTGTTGCAAGAAGGCTTCATGCCCAGTTATTTTTGTTGGACCAAGCACGGAGAAAGATGGGTTGTAATGGAAGACAATGAAGAAGAAGAGGATAATGATAATTATCCTATGTTCGGTGAACACGGTGATACTGAAATGGGGGAAGACGAGCCTGAACTTGAGGACATTGTTGATGAGTCTGATGATGATCTTCGTCAGGTCATTCGTGAAGAACAGATAAACTGCGCAAGTGAAAACGAGAGGTTGAAGTTGGAGCGCATGTTAGAAGATCACAAAAAATTGTTGTACCCAAATTGCGAAGATGGCCAGAAAAAGCTAGGCACCACCCTGGAATTGCTGCAATGGAAGGCAGCGAATAGAATATCTGACAAGGGATTTGAAAAGCTGCTGAAAATAATGAAGAAGATGCTTCCAAGAGATAATGTGCTGCCTTGCAGTACATACGAAGCAAAGAAGGTTGTCTGCCCTCTAGGATTGGAAGTGTATAATATACATGCATGCATCAATGACTGCATCCTCTACCGCGGTCAGCACGAGAATTTAAATGCCTGCCCGGTATGCGGTGCATTTCAGTATAAGATCAGGCGAGATGACCCTGGTGATGTTGAGTGTGACGATCGCCCCAGGAAGAGGGTTCCTGCCAAGGTGATGTGACATGCTCCTATAATACCACGGTTGAAACGTTTGTTCCGAAACAAAGAGCATGCCAAGTTGCTGCGATGGCACAAAGAAGACCGTAAGGAAGATGATATGCTGAGACACCCCGCTGATGGGTCGCAGTGGAGAAATCGACGATAAGTACGAGGACTTTGCACGTGACGCAAGAAACTTAAGGTTTGGTCTAAGTACAGATGGCCTGAATCCGTTTGGGGAGCAAAGTAGCAGTCATTGCACCTGGCCCGTGACTCTATGTATCTATAACCTTCCTCCTTGGTTCTGCATGAAGCGTAAGTTCATTATGATGCCAGTGCTTATCACAGGCCCGTCGCAACCCGGCAACAACATTGATATGTCCCTGAGGCCACTGGTTGATAAACTTTTAGAGTTATGGGCTGACGAATGTGTACGTGTGTGGGACGAGTACAAACAAGAGGAATTTGACCTACGAGGGTTGCTGTTTGTAACCATCAATGATTGGCCCGCTCTTAGTAACATCTTAGGACAGTCAAACAAGGGATACAGCGCATGCACACACTGTTTAGGCGAGACTGAAAGTATACATATAGGCAAGAATGTGTACCCGGCGCATCGTCGATTTCTTCCAGACAGGCATCCCGTAAGAAAGAAAGGAAAGCATTTCAAAGGCGAGGCAGATACACGGAGGAAGCCAACCCTCCCTAAAGGTACTGATATATATGACATGGTCAAAGATATCTTTGGTAAGGGTCCTGCTGCACAACCTGTTCCGAATGACGCCAACAACCACGTAGCCATGTGGAAGAAGAAATCTATATTCTGGGAACTACCCTATTGGAAATTCCTAGAGGTTCGCTCTGCGATCGACGTGATGCACGTGACGAAAAATATTTGCGTGAACCTGCTAAACTTATTGGGCGTGCATGGGAAGAAGTCGAGAGATAAACCAAAAGCACGGCTGCACTACCAACGTATGCACGAACGAGACGACCTAATGAATCCAGAGAATTTCAAAGGTCCTGCCAGCTACGCTCTTACCAAGAAAGAGAAGGAGATCTTTTTCCAAGTCCTGAGCAGTATCAAGGTCCCGTCTGGCTACTCGTCGAACATAAAAGGAATACTAAACCTGGAAGAGAAAAAGTTCCAAAACCTAAAGTCTCATGACTGCCACGTGATCATGACCCAGTTACTTCCGATTGCATTGAGGGGGCTTCTGCCAGAAAACGTGCGAGTACCCATTGTGAAGCTATGTGCATTCCTCAACGCAATTTCTCAGAAGGTAATCGATCCAGCAACTCTACCAAGTTTACAGAAGGACGTGGTCCAATGTCTTGTCAGCTTCGAGTTGGTGTTCCCACCAACCTTCTTCAATATTATGACGCACCTCATAGTTCACCTAGTCCAAGAGATTTCCGTTCTCGGTCCTGTATTCTTACACAATATGTTCCCCTTTGAGAGGTTCATGGGAGTCTTGAAGAATTATGTTAAAAACCGTGCTAGGCCAGAAGGAAGCATGGTCAAGGGCTATGGAACAGAGGAGGTCATTGAGTTTTGTGTTGACTTTATTCCTGACCTGAACCCGATCGGTGTTCCTCAGTCACGCCATGAGGGGAGACTGCGTGGAAAAGGCACGCTAGGAAAGAAATCAACAACATGTATGGACGAGCAATCTTTCACTCAAGCACACTACACAGTTCTAGTTAATTCCAGCTTGGCGGCTCCATATATCCAGGAACACAAGGATATTTTATGCTCGGAATACCCGGAGCAACCTGAAGATTTCATTGCTAAAGAACACGCGAAGACTTTCGGCGGTTGGTTGCAAAGACGTCTCATTAATGACAACATTGTTGAAGATGAGCTATACTTGTTGGCCAAGCAACCATCTTCGACTGTATTGACCTTTAAAGGGTACGAGATAAATGGTAACACATTTTACACGGCAGACTAAGATAAAAAGAGCACCAACCAAAACAGTGGCGTCCGGTTTGATGCAAAAGACGACAACGGGCAAAGGGTCACATACTATGGTTACATAGAGCAGATATGGGAACTTGACTACGGACCTTCCTTTAAAGTCCCTTTGTTCTGGTGCAAATGGTTCAACCTGTCAGGCGTGAAGGTAGACCCGAAGTACGGAATAACAATAGTGGATCAGAAGAATCTTGGGTACGGCAATGATCAATTCGTCCTAGCCAATGATGTGGCTCAGGTTTTCTATGTGAAGGACATGTCTAGCAGACCAAGAAAAAGAAAAGATAAGGAAGCGAATACATCAGACGATGAGCCAAGGCGCCACATAGTTCTTTCAGGGAAAAGAAACATCGTGGGAGTCGAGGACAAGACAAACATGTCAGAAGATTACAATAAATTTGATGAAATTCCTCCCTTGAAAGTCAAAGATGATCCAAGCATCCCGTTAAATGATGAAGATACTCCATGGTTACGGCGCAATCAGAAGAAAGGCAAGAAGAAAAATAGATAGGGGATGTTGTTGGTGATGTGTAATAATGTATTAAACCTTTTATGTAATTGTGTTGACCATTTTGATAAATATAAAAAATTTGACCAGTTTCCACTAAATTTGACCATTTTGATAAATATCATTTTTATTTTTTAATTGTTAAAATGACATTTAGAAAATTTGTAAACAAAATATCAGAAAACAAAATACAATTTGTAAAGGTGGGCTCGCGCGCGCACTCTGAACGTGGCCCAATTTTTGGACCTTTAGTACCGGTTTCGTTGGGAAACGGATCATCCACTACAATGGAATCGGTCTATTGCAACAAAAATAGTCGTTGTAAAAAGTGACTTATCGTCGCAATAGGGTTTTGTTGCACCGAAATAGGTTTCGTTGGGAGGCGTCGCGAAAACCTCCGTGGTAGAAGCCTGTCTCCGCGCACTTAGATTCGTCGCTAAAAAAGAATCCAGTTGCAACCATTTCCTAGGCCAATTGCCACGCACTTTTCTGTCGCGTCTCGCACATAACGCAACGTACGTATTTCGTTGGTACACCTCTACTGCAACAAATACCCAAACGTGGCGAGTGACCAATGTGGCAACGGCGAGTGTTCCGTTGCGCTTGTTCTTTCGTTGCAAAAGTCGAGTTTATTTGCCACGTCCAATTGTGTGGCAAAAAACTATGGCAACAAACATTATACGCGTGGGAACAACGTTTTGCCACACACAATCAATCGTGGTAAGATGATTTTGAAATAGTAATCGCTACGGCCTTCATATTAGTAGCCATAAGCAATCGCGACAATTTCAACTATTCGTGGCGCCATTCAATTTCTACAAATTTTAGTTTCGTGGCGAGATGTAGTATTCGCAACATCCACATTTTATGTTGCTAGAAGCAACTGCGACAATAATAACTTTTCGTGGCGCCATTGTATTTCGACAAATTTTATTTTCGTGGCTACATGTACAATTCGCAACGTACAAATTTTAGTAGTTAGAAACAACTGCGACAACTTCAACTATTCGTTGCGCCTTTCTATTTCTACAAATTTTAGTTTCATGGTGAGATGTAGTATTCGCAACATCCACATTTTATGTTGCTAGAAACAACTGCGACAATAACAACTTTTCGTGGCGTCATTGTATTTCGATAAATTTTATTTTCGTGGCGACATGTACTATTCTCAACGTACAAATTTTAGTAGCTAGAAACAACTGCGACAAGTTCAACTATTCGTTGCGCCTTTCTATTTCTACAAACTTTAGTTTCGTGGCGAGAAGTATCGGAATTCTCTATTACAACGAACATAGTTTGGTGGCGTGAATGAACTATCGCAACAAAGTTAGTTTGGTGGAGAAAAAATATTGCGACGATGTCTCCCTCATGGTGGTGAGAGTCTATTTCAACAAAACACTTTGTTGTGGCGACTGAGACTTCACGCAACACTACAATTATCGTGGTAAACTACCTATTGCCACGTTATAGAAAAAAAAATAAGGAAACAAATAATACGGGCATTGAATTAAAATGTTCAAAACGGTACGTAAAATATGTTTATTTACACAAAATAATAGTTCTCATAGCTATTTTTAATATATACAAATGAAATTCTCGTACAACATGGATCAAATCAAGATCAAATCAAACTGAAATATCCAGTGCAGCTATTTGTTTCCATCAGAAGTTTGATTGCCGTCCTGCAATCAATTGTAAAAAAAAAAGGTGTGAGTCTAGTCAGCAATAACACATGCTGAAACATAAGAACCAGCAGACTATAGTGTGTGGATGAAGCAAAAACAGTTGTTGTAACTCAACGAAGCCACAACCCATAGTGAAACATAAACTGCAGCAAGTATAGGGTGGGTGCAGCAACGCTATAGTGTGGGTGAAGCAAAAACAGAATGTACTAGTACCAAACTGTACAAGATTGTGACTTACAAGTGCTTTATACATTCGACTTTTCTGTATCGTGCTGTGCGGAGGAACTATTTTCTTAGCAGGACTGTTGGTAAGTGATGGTTGCTGGTTCGACTTCTTAGACGTCTGCAAAAACAAAGTGCACTGTTAGCAACGTAAGTAAACAACTAAATCTTACTAGTTTGCAATTGTATGACTATCATCACCTGAGGTGTAGTCGTCTTCTGCTTTTCCATCTGTGCGGAGAGCTCGTCAAACTTTGCCTGGAACCGTGAGTTAAACTGTGCAACCAAGTTATTTTCAAATTCTTTTCTTGAGTTTCTCTCCGACTCCATCAGTTGTTCCCTTTGAGCAAGCTCTTCCATTAATCTCTTCTCAAGATTTTCTCTCTCAGCCCGCTCTACATTAATCTTCTCTTCCATGCTTGCACGTTCATCTAGTAACTTCTGTTCTAAAGTAGTGACCTTCGTGGTGAGCTGGGAGTTAACTTTTTGGGTCTCTGCCGTAGCCCGAGCTTGCTCCTCTAACAGCAACTTAGACCGCTGAGAACTAGTTTGCACCTGGGCCATGTATCCGAACCCACGAGGCTGCGATGACTTGCATTGAACGGTAGATTTATATGCTTTCTGGAAAATATTGATTCTTTGTTCAGCTGACAATGGAACACCAGTTTCCTTTAATCTGTTTTCAATCTCTTTACATGCTGTTTCCTGATTACGAAAAAAAATCTCAAATCAGATGAAGAAACATCCAAGATGGAGAACAGTAAATATGTTTAGAGTAGCTTCTAAGTCAGTTAACTCACGTAAACATCCTTGGACTCTTCTGTAGTCCATGTTTCATTCTTTGTGTGGGTCAGTCTCCAGAGAGCAACACAGTCTGGCTCTTCTCCAGTTTCCGAATCCCTCTGCAAGTAGTGCAACAATTAGATACTATAAACATTAAAGCAAAGTGAACACCGACGCATGCATAGTGAGTAGGCCCATACATTCTCAAAACTGAGTTGAGAGTAGGATTTTGATCCTACTCTGTGTTTTGTCTTCATCTGCGTACGGTTTTCCTTGTTCTTTTGGCTGAGTTCCTGCTCATTCAATTATAAAAAAAAACTTGTCAGACAAGCCATTTGATGATAGTACAAAATTCACAAACAGGTAGTATAGAAATAACCAGGAATTTCGGATCAGTGCCAAAGTACTCGATCAACCATTCCCACTCTTCTTTTTGTAAATCTTCTGGGACAACTGCCCTTCTGGCATCATCTGTTTTGTATGCCTTGTAAGTGCTGCTTAGGTTTCCTCGCCAGCCTCTGTAGCGTTCTTTTGCAATTTTAAGAATTTTTCCGTGTGTTTCGTCTGTATCTGGCATATCGTATCTGTCCTGTAATGCGTAGAACAAACAGATAGACTTAGTTTAGTAGTAGTACATTAATTATGGACGAAAAAAGCAGACAACACATGTGAGAAAGGTTGTACTCACCAACATATCTGTGACGATCATGCGATGGATGTTAGGGTGAATGTCTGACCACCTCCTCACTCCAATAATTGGTAACCTTCTTTTCATTGTGATTACCACGTCATCCTTGAATGAACGGTTGTTCATTCCTACTGGACCACCCAATGTTTCAGAGAAATCAACACCTAGCTTTGCAGCTCCATTGGCATGACGCTTCTTATTGGCTTTCAAACCTTTCACTACACCTCGCCCTTTCTTCTTCGGTATGTCATCACCTACATCCCAAAACACACACAAAGAAACAATTTATTTTGTAGTTGATTGAAAGAAATTAGGACACAGCGGTAAAAAAAATAGCTAGTACCTTCTTGTAGTTGTAGCTTCGGGCGATAGCAGCGTGCATGGGAAGGCCAATCATCAACGGAACACATGTCAGTTTCAGACACATCAGTGTTAGGTTCAGTTCCTGTTTCAGGGTTAACATTTGTACTGAATCAGCAATCGTAGATTTTATCCATTAAAACAAATATTAGACAGAGCTTAAATGTCAAAAATAAATTACCACGTCTACGTTTTCCCTGACTTTTTTTATATTGTAGTATACTTTCAACCCTTGTCATGCAGACAGATCCTTTCTTTATTACTGAAAATGTTAACAATAAATGGACAAAGCATTAGCATTGTGCATAATTCAGAAAGCTGATTAAGAATTAATGAACTTGTGTACCATTCCCAAAGGAGTAATCTGTATCTTCTTCTTCGTTTGAAGCTTGTTCCTCTTCGGTTGCATCCCTAACTGCATGTTTATCAAAATTGTGGATTAGGTAAGGAATGCATAAAATAGTTACCGGGGAAAATATTTATTAAAGTCTGTATTGAAGGAGTTGCGAGTTGGAGATTTGGCATGAAAGTATAACCTGTGATAGTGATCTGTCGCTTTTTTCTGGTGGATCCAGTTGCATCATCAAGCAGAGACTCTATTGTTGCAATATCAACCGCCGTGGCCTTCTCCCTAAACACACACAGGGAGATCTTCTTATCATTAGAGTGTATGCGTTTCAATTGCTCCAAATCACTACCATGGTCTATTGGAACAAGTTTTCCTTTGCCAGGGCCATTATTTAGCCTGCAGTACAGGTAATCACGCGCGCCACTGAAGCCAACGTTTTCAATCAAATTGATGAATTCCATATAGCAGATTTCCTCCGGTTCCATGGCTGCTTCCACAACTTTTTTGTTTTTATCACCGTCCTCATAGAAAAGTCTAACTTTCCAAATGGGTTCGGTCGTCTACAATTAGATAGAAGGAAAAAATGAGAACCCAAATAATCAGTGAGTTAGCAGATCTGAAATAAAAAAATAGTTACATGGCATTATTCACATAGAAAACCAGATACACATATGATCGACTAGGTGTTCATACACGGATTAACGCTTCAACCAGAGGAAGAACAGAGAATAACAACCAATATCGAGACCATATAAGAGACGGCGAGATCACGGAGATGGACGAGAAGCAGATTAGACAGGAAAACCTGAGAGGATTCGCGTTCCATGGAGTCCGATCGCGACATCGACATGTGTAGAGCTCTGAACGTGATGAGGGCGAGATGAGATCTAATCTGCAATGGCGAAAGAGGTGGCCCGTAGATTATGCTATGGCGAAACAGGAGGGGCATCGTGCACTTCTACATACACTTTAGCGGGAAATTTAAAGTGACTGCTTTTATTTTTTGGTGGGAACACAAAATTTCGCTACACTTGGCGTTTTAGCGGGAGGATTTAATTTTTTTTTGGTGGGACATCGTATTCGAGCAACCACAACGCCTTGTCGACAATATAGGCGCTAATAGAGCAGTTAAACAATGCATGCAATCGCAGGCTGCCTAGAAGGCATATTTTGCATTGAGTTTCAAGGCGTCAGGCTCTTAACTATCGAGGGAAAACTAATCGGATTTATTCCCTAGCGCTTACAACGTAGGATTGAAAACATGTGGAAGTCTCGCATGAGTCATGTAATGTCACTGAACAATTATTTCATGCAACTTATTAGCTGCCGCCGCCTTGTTTATTTCTGCAAACTTGAAATTGCCACTGAAAATATAAACAGGACAAGTAATCTTCACTGCAGATGAAGGTTTGGGTGATCAAACCACTGAAGCACATCGCTGATGGCAGTACGATAATTACATACATCCATACGTTCATGATCCGATGAGAATGTCCAAGTTGGCAGACTACGTACTACAACCAGGGCGACACCGCCCGCATCACGATCTTCACGTCCAAGTGGCGGTTACGGGTGCTCCTAAGTGTAATGAGAATAGCTTGCTTTTCATATAAATGCTTGCCTTCAAGGAATTCCCGCCATGCATTCCTGCCAAACATAATGCGGCCGTCCCTGTCCGTGTTGTATGGAACGGTGGTGAACGCCTCTGATGATCCGAGGCATAGCCCAGCATGGCCTGAAGACGGAATGCCAGCACTGTCCGCTATGGACTGAGGTAGTTTCTGGATTTCGAGCGTGTGGATGACATACAAAAAGAAGTAGGTCATAGTAAGGCACACGTTGTAAGCATAAATTGTGTTGAAAAACATAAATAGCATTGGCACCTTACGTACCATCTCATATCTGGCCACATTTGTCCACGTCAAACGAGTCACGTATGGCACTCCAATGTACTCATCTATTGTGGGTAGAAGCTCACGAACGTGGTCCTTCTCATCGTCATCAAGATCAGCTCTCTGGGAGAAGATGATGGAAGAGTCGAATGGGTCATCCTCATCCATGGACTGCTGATCCGTGGACTCCTCATCCGTGGACTCCTCATCAGTCCTGGGATCTGGGTCAGTTTCATTGCTTGTAGTAGCGTCGTGGTCGTACAAGTAGTGCCTGCGGCACATGTCGAACTTGAACACCTTGACGGTGAGCAAGGCGTCGCCGTCGTAACTGAAGAGGAGGAACATGCCGCGCTGCAGGAAGTAATATTGGGCGAACTGGTCCCAGCCGTGCCCGAGGAAAATGCGGCCAGCTTCATCGAAAAGCACATCCATGTCCCAGTTCTTGCTACTCGGATCGTCCGCCTCACGCAGCTTAAGTTCACGTGGTTCACGGCCCTTCAGCAACTCCACAAACTTCTTAGGCAGCACCTGCAGCAATATGAAAGTTAAATAGATAGAAAAGAGTGCTTACTAGAAATAAGTTTACTGTTTGATGATGGATGAGTACTATAAAAATGTAAACAAGTAGTACCTAGTAATCAGTTATACTAAATCTTAGTTGAGCAATGAGGGTGTTTGCCACATTAATTCAAAAAGATGAACTTTCAGTGGGAGCTGAAATGTACCATATCGAGTGAACATATTCACGTAGAGCAATTGAGCTACTACAACCCATCTACTAGACCTTAATTTGATTCACAAATTTAACTAGCTACAGGATCATAGCTCAGACACTATGTCAGACTAAATAACTGAAGTGGTGGTGTGGGTCGATGAAGCGTACCAGTTTGTCCGATGTAGCGTCTACTACGAGGGAGTAGAACTCAAAGTCTGCCAACTCCATCTTAACAGATCCCTCTGTTCATCATATAATAGAAATGCAAATCAATTTCCGGCTACATATATAATCGGGAATTAACATTTTGGTGATACAGTCCACGTACTGAATGCCGCGTTGTATTGCAAGCGGCAACTGCTTAGGTCGAACATCTTTACTGTGATGACATTGCGGCCGTCGTAATTGCAGATCAGAATAAAGCCTCTCTGCAGTTTGTAGGTCCGGGCGAAACACTCCCAGCCGCGCTTGAGGAACATGCGGCCAGTGCTGTCGAACCACACATCAACGTCCCACGTGGTGCTACGCCGATGGCCGACCTCAAGCAGCTTCAGTGCACGGGGTTTACGGTCCCCTAGCAACTCTGCGAACTTCTTAGGCAGTGACTGCAGCAGAGGATAGAGCAAACCATGAACATCATTCCACCTATCTGACTAAAATGACAAGTAAAATGAGTACAATACCTGTTTGTCCGATGAAGCATCATCTACGTAAGCGAGGAACTCGTAGTCCATCGTATGCAAACCCGCCTGTAGATCGTACTAAAAAGTATGACTTCAGTTACATTTAGCAGACGTGCCAAAACAGCAGAGGTTAAGAAACATGAAGGTTCACTACAAATTTAGGACTAAATGCAGTCTAGCAGCATCATGGTTCAGAGACATTCATACACAGGTGCAATTTAAATTTGACATGCATTCAAGAATTTCATGGAAGTACGGAACTTCAGAAAAGAAAATCTACTAGTATGTCAAGGAAATGGTGTGCCGACAATCAATTGTACTGCTTTAGCAAATTAATTGAAATAGCTACTGGTCCTAAAAAATGGCTCACATCTATTGTCCTGCTGAAGATTAAAAATGGAAATTACTAAAAATAGCTAGTGAACCTAAAAAGGGGTAAAGTCAACTGTACTTGTGAATAGTAAAAAGGGAAATTACTAAAAGTAGGTACTGGTCCTAGATATGCCAGTGTGAGTACCAGAGGTCTTACTTTCAACATCACTAATTACCTACCTAGAAAAAGGCACACACACAACAACAGCTACCAACATCAATTGGGCACCTGGAACTATCAAAATTAACATGAAGGTATAGTGCAACATCTCAATCAGATGCATGTAAGTACCATTTACTTTAGTCATAAACGTGTAAAAGACAAATCAATCATGAATGACATCGAACATAAATACGTGCTACCATCTATATGTAGCACAAGATTTCACATTTCTTTCCTGTCTAGACAAGTAGGACACTAGTTACCTTATAGAAAATGAGTGTTTGAACTTAAATCGTTCTGCAATGCATCCACAAGAGGTGAAGTTCTAACCTGAGTGTCGCCCGCGATGGATCAGTGGTGAATCGACGCGCCGTGGGTCAATCTACAGCGCGATGAAGAGACTGGCGACGACGGCGGTCGCGAGAATGCGGCGGCCCAGAGAGGGATGCTGATCGAGGGGCGGCGAGGTCGAGAGATGGATGGCGGCGGCGGCGGCGACGGTGTCGGTGAACTGCGGAATAAGGGTTTTCTCGGAGCAAATAACTGTAGGTACACAAAGAGGAGGAGTGCGAACTTGACGTGACAATACGAGAGGAAGATGATACTTGGGCCCACCTGTAAGTCTGTTACCACAAATGGTGGGTACATTTCCGCGGGGCAGTTGCCATTTTTATGGTTCCTATCTGAAGTGCCACCGAGCGTCTCCCCTCCCCTCCCCTGCTTTCTCCTCTGTTTCTCCACTGACGATCTTCGTCCTACTCCACGCCATGGAGCAGCCAGACAAGTTTTGCACTTTTTTTTTGTAATTAATGGCTGTCAGACCAATGGTGTGTTCAATTTTAGAAATGTTGGTACAAAAGTATTCCATTCCCAATTATTTTGGTAAACAGCCGCATTGCCCGCTTGTAATAACCGCGCCGCTTCCAACCCATGCCCAAAGTCGAAATCATGATGCATTCCAAGAACCTCGCTTCATTTCAGCAACATTGCACGTGTGGGATCTCAAAAAGCCGCTTCCATTCTCAAGTTGCCTACCAATCTTATGTCGTAGCCGTTTCCGGGCACTTTCGGTCCAGAACAGTGTTCCCTTCCACCTAGGATGCCTGGAAAACAGCAGAGATGAGAATGTAAGCCACACCTGGCAATGTGGGCCCACACAAAATGCTTGAACCCCATTGCAGGACTTGTATGGTGCCGCCGTTGCGCTGGGTGGCGTCGAAGCACCGGACGTTAACCGGGACGATTCTCGCCGCTTCTCGCTCTTGCATGCCAGCCTCGACACCTGGGGCATCCTTACAACCCACTCCAAGCAACTCACTCCACATGCAACACTGCACCTTGTTACCCCTGCCCATGAGTGGGCGATGCGTGATCTGGTTTTATATTGCCTTCGAGAGCGGAAGGAACGGCCGAAAACGGGGATTTCCTTGGCCAACTTGTTGTTTCCCATGCCCAAAGTCGAAATCATGATGCATTCCAAGAACCTCGCTTCATTTCAGCAACATTGCACGTGTGGGATCTCAAAAAGCCGCTTCCATTCTCAAGTTGCCTACCAATCTTATGTCGTAGCCGTTTCCGGGCACTTTCGGTCCAGAACAGTGTTCCCTTCCACCTAGGATGCCTGGAAAACAGCAGAGATGAGAATGTAAGCCACACTTGGCAATGTGGGCCCACACAAAATGCTTGAACCCCATTGCAGGACTTGTATGGTGCCGTCGTTGCGCTGGGTGGCGTCGAAGCACCGGACGTTAACCGGGACGATTCTCGCCGCTTCTCGCTCTTGCATGCCAGCCTCGACACCTGGGGCATCCTTACAACCCACTCCAAGCAACTCACTCCACATGCAACACTGCACCTTGTTACCCCTGCCCATGAGTGGGCGATGCGTGATCTGGTTTTATATTGCCTTCGAAAGCGGAAGGAACGGCCGAAAACGGGGATTTCCTTGGCCAACTTGTTGTTTCCCATGCCCAAAGTCGAAATCATGATGCATTCCAAGAACCTCGCTTCATTTCAGCAACATTGCACGTGTGGGATCTCAAAAAGCCGCTTCCATTCTCAAGTTGCCTACCAATCTTATGTCGTAGCCGTTTCCGGGCACTTTCGGTCCAGAACAGTGTTCCCTTCCACCTAGGATGCCTGGAAAACAGCAGAGATGAGAATGTAAGCCACACTTGGCAATGTGGGCCCACACAAAATGCTTGAACCCCATTGCAGGACTTGTATGGTGCCTCCGTTGCGCTGGGTGGCGTCGAAGCACCGGACGTTAACCGGGACGATTCTCGCCGCTTCTCGCTCTTGCATGCCAGCCTCGACACCTGGGGCATCCTTACAACCCACTCCAAGCAACTCACTCCACATGCAACACTGCACCTTGTTACCCCTGCCCATGAGTGGGCGATGCGTGATCTGGTTTTATATTGCCTTCGAAAGCGGAAGGAACGGCCGAAAACGGGGATTTCCTTGGCCAACTTGTTGTTTCCCATGCCCAAAGTCGAAATCATGATGCATTCCAAGAACCTCGCTTCATTTCAGCAACATTGCACGTGTGGGATCTCAAAAAGCCGCTTCCATTCTCAAGTTGCCTACCAATCTTATGTCGTAGCCGTTTCCGGGCACTTTCGGTCCAGAACAGTGTTCCCTTCCACCTACGATGCCTGGAATACAGCAGAGATGAGAATGTAAGCCACACTTGGCAATGTGGGCCCACACAAAATGCTTGAACCCCATTGCAGGACTTGTATGGTGCCGCCGTTGCGCTGGGTGGCGTCGAAGCACCGGACGTTAACCGGGACGATTCTCGCCGCTTCTCGCTCTTGCATGCCAGCCTCGACACCTGGGGCATCCTTACAACCCACTCCAAGCAACTCACTCCACATGCAACACTGCACCTTGTTACCCCTGCCCATGAGTGGGCGATGCGTGATCTGGTTTTATATTGCCTTCGAAAGCGGAAGGAACGGCCGAAAACGGGGATTTCCTTGGCCAACTTGTTGTTTCCCATGCCCAAAGTCGAAATCATGATGCATTCCAAGAACCTCGCTTCATTTCAGCAACATTGCACGTGTGGGATCTCAAAAAGCCGCTTCCATTCTCAAGTTGCCTACCAATCTTATGTCGTAGCCGTTTCCGGGCACTTTCGGTCCAGAACAGTGTTCCCTTCCACCTAGGATGCCTGGAAAACAGCAGAGATGAGAATGTAAGCCACACTTGGCAATGTGGGCCCACACAAAATGCTTGAACCCCATTGCAGGACTTGTATGGTGCCGTCGTTGCGCTGGGTGGCGTCGAAGCACCGGACGTTAACCGGGACGATTCTCGCCGCTTCTCGCTCTTGCATGCCAGCCTCGACACCTGGGGCATCCTTACAACCCACTCCAAGCAACTCACTCCACATGCAACACTGCACCTTGTTACCCCTGCCCATGAGTGGGCGATGCGTGATCTGGTTTTATATTGCCTTCGAAAGCGGAAGGAACGGCCGAAAACGGGGATTTCCTTGGCCAACTTGTTGTTTCCCATGCCCAAAGTCGAAATCATGATGCATTCCAAGAACCTCGCTTCATTTCAGCAACATTGCACGTGTGGGATCTCAAAAAGCCGCTTCCATTCTCAAGTTGCCTACCAATCTTATGTCGTAGCCGTTTCCGGGCACTTTCGGTCCAGAACAGTGTTCCCTTCCACCTAGGATGCCTGGAAAACAGCAGAGATGAGAATGTAAGCCACACTTGGCAATGTGGGCCCACACAAAATGCTTGAACCCCATTGCAGGACTTGTATGGTGCCTCCGTTGCGCTGGGTGGCGTCGAAGCACCGGACGTTAACCGGGACGATTCTCGCCGCTTCTCGCTCTTGCATGCCAGCCTCGACACCTGGGGCATCCTTACAACCCACTCCAAGCAACTCACTCCACATGCAACACTGCACCTTGTTACCCCTGCCCATGAGTGGGCGATGCGTGATCTGGTTTTATATTGCCTTCGAAAGCGGAAGGAACGGCCGAAAACGGGGATTTCCTTGGCCAACTTGTTGTTTCCCATGCCCAAAGTCGAAATCATGATGCATTCCAAGAACCTCGCTTCATTTCAGCAACATTGCACGTGTGGGATCTCAAAAAGCCGCTTCCATTCTCAAGTTGCCTACCAATCTTATGTCGTAGCCGTTTCCGGGCACTTTCGGTCCAGAACAGTGTTCCCTTCCACCTAGGATGCCTGGAAAACAGCAGAGATGAGAATGTAAGCCACACTTGGCAATGTGGGCCCACACAAAATGCTTGAACCCCATTGCAGGACTTGTATGGTGCCGCCGTTGCGCTGGGTGGCGTCGAAGCACCGGACGTTAACCGGGACGATTCTCGCCGCTTCTCGCTCTTGCATGCCAGCCTCGACACCTGGGGCATCCTTACAACCCACTCCAAGCAACTCACTCCACATGCAACACTGCACCTTGTTACCCCTGCCCATGAGTGGGCGATGCGTGATCTGGTTTTATATTGCCTTCGAAAGCGGAAGGAACGGCCGAAAACGGGGATTTCCTTGGCCAACTTGTTGTTTCCCATGCCCAAAGTCGAAATCATGATGCATTCCAAGAACCTCGCTTCATTTCAGCAACATTGCACGTGTGGGATCTCAAAAAGCCGCTTCCATTCTCAAGTTGCCTACCAATCTTATGTCGTAGCCGTTTCCGGGCACTTTCGGTCCAGAACAGTGTTCCCTTCCACCTAGGATGCCTGGAAAACAGCAGAGATGAGAATGTAAGCCACACTTGGCAATGTGGGCCCACACAAAATGCTTGAACCCCATTGCAGGACTTGTATGGTGCCGCCGTTGCGCTGGGTGGCGTCGAAGCACCGGACGTTAACCGGGACGATTCTCGCCGCTTCTCGCTCTTGCATGCCAGCCTCGACACCTGGGGCATCCTTACAACCCACTCCAAGCAACTCACTCCACATGCAACACTGCACCTTGTTACCCCTGCCCATGAGTGGGCGATGCGTGATCTGGTTTTATATTGCCTTCGAAAGCGGAAGGAACGGCCGAAAACGGGGATTTCCTTGGCCAACTTGTTGTTTCCCATGCCCAAAGTCGAAATCATGATGCATTCCAAGAACCTCGCTTCATTTCAGCAACATTGCACGTGTGGGATCTCAAAAAGCCGCTTCCATTCTCAAGTTGCCTACCAATCTTATGTCGTAGCCGTTTCCGGGCACTTTCGGTCCAGAACAGTGTTCCCTTCCACCTAGGATGCCTGGAAAACAGCAGAGATGAGAATGTAAGCCACACTTGGCAATGTGGGCCCACACAAAATGCTTGAACCCCATTGCAGGACTTGTATGGTGCCTCCGTTGCGCTGGGTGGCGTCGAAGCACCGGACGTTAACCGGGACGATTCTCGCCGCTTCTCGCTCTTGCATGCCAGCCTCGACACCTGGGGCATCCTTACAACCCACTCCAAGCAACTCACTCCACATGCAACACTGCACCTTGTTACCCCTGCCCATGAGTGGGCGATGCGTGATCTGGTTTTATATTGCCTTCGAAAGCGGAAGGAACGGCCGAAAACGGGGATTTCCTTGGCCAACTTGTTGTTTCCCATGCCCAAAGTCGAAATCATGATGCATTCCAAGAACCTCGCTTCATTTCAGCAACATTGCACGTGTGGGATCTCAAAAAGCCGCTTCCATTCTCAAGTTGCCTACCAATCTTATGTCGTAGCCGTTTCCGGGGACTTTCGGTCCAGAACATTGTTCCCTTCCACCTACGATGCCTGGAATACAGCAGAGATGAGAATGTAAGCCACACTTGGCAATGTGGGCCCACACAAAATGCTTGAACCCCATTGCAGGACTTGTATGGTGCCGCCGTTGCGCTGGGTGGCGTCGAAGCACCGGACGTTAACCGGGACGATTCTCGCCGCTTCTCGCTCTTGCATGCCAGCCTCGACACCTGGGGCATCCTTACAACCCACTCCAAGCAACTCACTCCACATGCAACACTGCACCTTGTTACCCCTGTCCATGAGTGGGCGATGCGTGATCTGGTTTTATATTGCCTTCGAAAGCGGAAGGAACGGCCGAAAACGGGGATTTCCTTGGCCAACTTGTTGTTTCCCATGCCCAAAGTCGAAATCATGATGCATTCCAAGAACCTCGCTTCATTTCAGCAACATTGCACGTGTGGGATCTCAAAAAGCCGCTTCCATTCTCAAGTTGCCTACCAATCTTATGTCGTAGCCGTTTCCGGGCACTTTCGGTCCAGAACAGTGTTCCCTTCCACCTAGGATGCCTGGAAAACAGCAGAGATGAGAATGTAAGCCACACTTGGCAATGTGGGCCCACACAAAATGCTTGAACCCCATTGCAGGACTTGTATGGTGCCTCCGTTGCGCTGGGTGGCGTCGAAGCACCGGACGTTAACCGGGACGATTCTCGCCGCTTCTCGCTCTTGCATGCCAGCCTCGACACCTGGGGCATCCTTACAACCCACTCCAAGCAACTCACTCCACATGCAACACTGCACCTTGTTACCCCTGCCCATGAGTGGGCGATGCGTGATCTGGTTTTATATTGCCTTCGAAAGCGGAAGGAACGGCCGAAAACGGGGATTTCCTTGGCCAACTTGTTGTTTCCCATGCCCAAAGTCGAAATCATGATGCATTCCAAGAACCTCGCTTCATTTCAGCAACATTGCACGTGTGGGATCTCAAAAAGCCGCTTCCATTCTCAAGTTGCCTACCAATCTTATGTCGTAGCCGTTTCCGGGCACTTTCGGTCCAGAACAGTGTTCCCTTCCACCTAGGATGCCTGGAAAACAGCAGAGATGAGAATGTAAGCCACACTTGGCAATGTGGGCCCACACAAAATGCTTGAACCCCATTGCAGGACTTGTATGGTGCCTCCGTTGCGCTGGGTGGCGTCGAAGCACCGGACGTTAACCGGGACGATTCTCGCCGCTTCTCGCTCTTGCATGCCAGCCTCGACACCTGGGGCATCCTTACAACCCACTCCAAGCAACTCACTCCACATGCAACACTGCACCTTGTTACCCCTGCCCATGAGTGGGCGATGCGTGATCTGGTTTTATATTGCCTTCGAAAGCGGAAGGAACGGCCGAAAACGGGGATTTCCTTGGCCAACTTGTTGTTTCCCATGCCCAAAGTCGAAATCATGATGCATTCCAAGAACCTCGCTTCATTTCAGCAACATTGCACGTGTGGGATCTCAAAAAGCCGCTTCCATTCTCAAGTTGCCTACCAATCTTATGTCGTAGCCGTTTCCGGGCACTTTCGGTCCAGAACAGTGTTCCCTTCCACCTACGATGCCTGGAAAACAGCAGAGATGAGAATGTAAGCCACACTTGGCAATGTGGGCCCACACAAAATGCTTGAACCCCATTGCAGGACTTGTATGGTGCCGCCGTTGCGCTGGGTGGCGTCGAAGCACCGGACGTTAACCGGGACGATTCTCGCCGCTTCTCGCTCTTGCATGCCAGCCTCGACACCTGGGGCATCCTTACAACCCACTCCAAGCAACTCACTCCACATGCAACACTGCACCTTGTTACCCCTGCCCATGAGTGGGCGATGCGTGATCTGGTTTTATATTGCCTTCGAAAGCGGAAGGAACGGCCGAAAACGGGGATTTCCTTGGCCAACTTGTTGTTTCCCATGCCCAAAGTCGAAATCATGATGCATTCCAAGAACCTCGCTTCATTTCAGCAACATTGCACGTGTGGGATCTCAAAAAGCCGCTTCCATTCTCAAGTTGCCTACCAATCTTATGTCGTAGCCGTTTCCGGGCACTTTCGGTCCAGAACAGTGTTCCCTTCCACCTAGGATGCCTGGAAAACAGCAGAGATGAGAATGTAAGCCACACTTGGCAATGTGGGCCCACACAAAATGCTTGAACCCCATTGCAGGACTTGTATGGTGCCGTCCGTTGCGCTGGGTGGCGTCGAAGCACCGGACGTTAACCGGGACGATTCTCGCCGCTTCTCGCTCTTGCATGCCAGCCTCGACACCTGGGGCATCCTTACAACCCACTCCAAGCAACTCACTCCACATGCAACACTGCACCTTGTTACCCCTGCCCATGAGTGGGCGATGCGTGATCTGGTTTTATATTGCCTTCGAAAGCGGAAGGAACGGCCGAAAACGGGGATTTCCTTGGCCAACTTGTTGTTTCCCATGCCCAAAGTCGAAATCATGATGCATTCCAAGAACCTCGCTTCATTTCAGCAACATTGCACGTGTGGGATCTCAAAAAGCCGCTTCCATTCTCAAGTTGCCTACCAATCTTATGTCGTAGCCGTTTCCGGGCACTTTCGGTCCAGAACAGTGTTCCCTTCCACCTAGGATGCCTGGAAAACAGCAGAGATGAGAATGTAAGCCACACTTGGCAATGTGGGCCCACACAAAATGCTTGAACCCCATTGCAGGACTTGTATGGTGCCTCCGTTGCGCTGGGTGGCGTCGAAGCACCGGACGTTAACCGGGACGATTCTCGCCGCTTCTCGCTCTTGCATGCCAGCCTCGACACCTGGGGCATCCTTACAACCCACTCCAAGCAACTCACTCCACATGCAACACTGCACCTTGTTACCCCTGCCCATGAGTGGGCGATGCGTGATCTGGTTTTATATTGCCTTCGAAAGCGGAAGGAACGGCCGAAAACGGGGATTTCCTTGGCCAACTTGTTGTTTCCCATGCCCAAAGTCGAAATCATGATGCATTCCAAGAACCTCGCTTCATTTCAGCAACATTGCACGTGTGGGATCTCAAAAAGCCGCTTCCATTCTCAAGTTGCCTACCAATCTTATGTCGTAGCCGTTTCCGGGGACTTTCGGTCCAGAACATTGTTCCCTTCCACCTACGATGCCTGGAATACAGCAGAGATGAGAATGTAAGCCACACTTGGCAATGTGGGCCCACACAAAATGCTTGAACCCCATTGCAGGACTTGTATGGTGCCGCCGTTGCGCTGGGTGGCGTCGAAGCACCGGACGTTAACCGGGACGATTCTCGCCGCTTCTCGCTCTTGCATGCCAGCCTCGACACCTGGGGCATCCTTACAACCCACTCCAAGCAACTCACTCCACATGCAACACTGCACCTTGTTACCCCTGCCATGAGTGGGCGATGCGTGATCTGGTTTTATATTGCCTTCGAAAGCGGAAGGAACGGCCGAAAACGGGGATTTCCTTGGCCAACTTGTTGTTTCCCATGCCCAAAGTCGAAATCATGATGCATTCCAAGAACCTCGCTTCATTTCAGCAACATTGCACGTGTGGGATCTCAAAAAGCCGCTTCCATTCTCAAGTTGCCTACCAATCTTATGTCGTAGCCGTTTCCGGGACTTTCGGTCCAGAACAGTGTTCCCTTCCACCTAGGATGCCTGGAAAACAGCAGAGATGAGAATGTAAGCCACACTTGGCAATGTGGGCCCACACAAAATGCTTGAACCCCATTGCAGGACTTGTATGGTGCCGTCGTTGCGCTGGGTGGCGTCGAAGCACCGGACGTTAACCGGGACGATTCTCGCCGCTTCTCGCTCTTGCATGCCAGCCTCGACACCTGGGGCATCCTTACAACCCACTCCAAGCAACTCACTCCACATGCAACACTGCACCTTGTTACCCCTGCCCATGAGTGGGCGATGCGTGATCTGGTTTTATATTGCCTTCGAAAGCGGAAGGAACGGCCGAAAACGGGGATTTCCTTGGCCAACTTGTTGTTTCCCATGCCCAAAGTCGAAATCATGATGCATTCCAAGAACCTCGCTTCATTTCAGCAACATTGCACGTGTGGGATCTCAAAAAGCCGCTTCCATTCTCAAGTTGCCTACCAATCTTATGTCGTAGCCGTTTCCGGGCACTTTCGGTCCAGAACAGTGTTCCCTTCCACCTAGGATGCCTGGAAAACAGCAGAGATGAGAATGTAAGCCACACTTGGCAATGTGGGCCCACACAAAATGCTTGAACCCCATTGCAGGACTTGTATGGTGCCTCCGTTGCGCTGGGTGGCGTCGAAGCACCGGACGTTAACCCGGACGATTCTCGCCGCTTCTCGCTCTTGCATGCCAGCCTCCACACCTGGGGCATCCTTACAACCCACTCCAAGCAACTCACTCCACATGCAACACTGCACCTTGTTACCCCTGCCCATGAGTGGGCGATGCGTGATCTGGTTTTATATTGCCTTCGAAAGCGGAAGGAACGGCCGAAAACGGGGATTTCCTTGGCCAACTTGTTGTTTCCCATGCCCAAAGTCGAAATCATGATGCATTCCAAGAACCTCGCTTCATTTCAGCAACATTGCACGTGTGGGATCTCAAAAAGCCGCTTCCATTCTCAAGTTGCCTACCAATCTTATGTCGTAGCCGTTTCCGGGGACTTTCGGTCCAGAACATTGTTCCCTTCCACCTACGATGCCTGGAATACAGCAGAGATGAGAATGTAAGCCACACTTGGCAATGTGGGCCCACACAAAATGCTTGAACCCCATTGCAGGACTTGTATGGTGCCGCCGTTGCGCTGGGTGGCGTCGAAGCACCGGACGTTAACCCGGACGATTCTCGCCGCTTCTCGCTCTTGCATGCCAGCCTCCACACCTGGGGCATCCTTACAACCCACTCCAAGCAACTCACTCCACATGCAACACTGCACCTTGTTACCCCTGCCCATGAGTGGGCGATGCGTGATCTGGTTTTATATTGCCTTCGAAAGCGGAAGGAACGGCCGAAAACGGGGATTTCCTTGGCCAACTTGTTGTTTCCCATGCCCAAAGTCGAAAGGGATAATTAACAAGGTGCCCTCAGTTGGCACCACGACCTCAGTTTTACCCCTAGCGCCGAATCGACCTCAGTTTTGCCCCTAGTCAGTGCGCAAGGACTCCTTTCGCTGCTCCCACCGTTACTTTCGGCCCCCCGTTAGGATCCTGACCTGTGGGACCCATCATAGAACCGTTGGCGCGGCCTGTGGGCCCCAGCTGTTGAGCGTTGGCGCGGTTTGTGTGCCCCAGCTGTTGACGGTTGGCGCTGCATGTGGGCCCCACCTGTTGACCGTTCCTTGCGGCCCAATGTCACATGAGGCCCAATGTCAACATGTAGACATTATCCATTTATATTTATTAATCACTACATGCAGACTACGCATTATCCATTTATTAAACCATCAAATTATTCGTATTAATAATATAAAATATATACTGTGCTCAACTCAAATTTTTATGTTATCTTAGAAAACATAATGCAGCACATCTCTTATATATAAATTTTGTTTACAATGTGCAGATTTTAAAGCGATGATTAGAAAGGATAAAACTTCTAAACAGTGGGTACATTTGGACAAATATAAGAACATAACTTTATATATAGGGCTTATATATAATTAAACATACTTAGAAAGGATAACTGGCCCCACTTTACATATATTCAGTGGGGCCCGATAAACATTACATTTAACTAAAAAAAAAGGGCTAGCCCTAACTGCTCCCGCTCTGCATGCATGCGGGAGCCCTTCTCGCCCTCCGGCGCCGCCCTACTTCCTCCACTCCGCCGCCCGGATCTCCATCTCCTGGTTGATCCGGGCGTGGCGGTTCTCCGCCCGCACCCTCTCCTCCTGCCTCTCACGGGACCGCTTGATGCTGGCCCGGAAAGCCTTCGCCTCCTCCTTCGCCTCCTTCTCCTGCGCCTTCAACTCCTTCGCCTCCAGCCGCTCCAGTCTCTTGAGGCGGCGGTTCGTCTTGGGGGAGATGTCCGACGTCTTGGTGGTGGTGGAAGGGACGGGGCGGTGGACGAAGGGCGGCGTCGGCGATCGCTCCCGTTTGGGAGAGTCGTCGACGGGAAGCACGATGGGCAGGACGTCCAACTCCGCCTCGGGCCACTCGGCCTCGTACCAAGGCCGAGCCTTGGGGTGGTTGTCCTCGTCGGAGACCGACTCCGGGCTTGAAGGGAGTGAGTAGGAAGACATTGTTAGGGCTTGAAGGGAGAGAGAGGCAAAGGGCTGGAGAGGGATGAGAATATGGAGGACGAGTGAAAAGGACTATTTAAAGACACGATTAGACGTGAATTTATTTGGGTAGATGAAGCAAACTGTGTGAACACATTGGATGAAGTGTAGAAGAGTCGATGCATGGTCAAAGCGGTGTAGAACAGGCATAGGCGTAGGCGTAGGCCGGACAGCTAGTGACACGGAGTACGAGCGCGTGTGCATTCGTCAGTCGAAGTGATTCGATGTTGCATGCGTGTATTAAAGAAGAGAAGAAAGTCCAAAGTCTCACGCCAAATCCTGCCTCGCTAGCTGCATATGCATTGATGCGTATCTTCTGAAAACTAGGCGTGGAGGGCTGCGTCGCTGCAAATGCGACGCGACTCGTGTTTCTGAAACCAGGCGTGGAGGGCTGCGTCGCTGCAAATGCGACGCGACTCGTGTTTCTGAAACAAGGCGTGCAGGGCTGCTGCAAATGCGACGCGACGTTAACTATTTTCTTCTTCTGCCACGTTGTTTACTCTGAAAAAACGAGGCGTGCATGCACCGGGCTGGTGAACGTGGCCGTTACATTGAGACAAAACACCCAGTCCATGCACCGCTTCATTTTCGATCGTTTGATCGTAAGGAACGGTGCAGATCGAGTCCATGCATGCAAACTACGGCGGCAACGGCCTGCAGACGCTGAGACGAGCGCTTCTCTGTGCGGGAACGCGATCCTCTGACTTTAGGTCACTGACAAATGGAGCCCATCACACACCGGACCCACGTGTCATGGGAGAAAGTCAGAGAACATCAGGTGGGCAAAGTAAGAGGATCTGGTTCCCTCTGTTTTTAAGGCATGTACAATAGTGTAGACGGGTGCTGTCTGCACTACTCGGCCATGTCGACATTTTTAGAGATATTTGCTTGGTTGTGCTAGGATAGCCCCCCTCCCGGTGAAACCCTAGCCCCGCTGGAGAAATACCTGACTTATACGGAAACACGCGGTAACTGCGTCGAAAGGGGGTAGCAATGTGGAACTATTTGCTTGGTTGTGCTAGGATAGCCCATAGGAACAAAAAACAAAAAGGTAGAACCCACCTCTTCGGAAGAATCACGATGTTTGGTCCGATACAGGAGTTTCACCCTATAAGCGCTCACGAGAGAGAAGTGGATGCCGGTGAAGCGGGTCACACCCCGGAGAGCAATCTTTGACATCCAAAGCACACAACACACCTATACTAACATGGTATGGCACCCCCTAGATCTTGTTGGGATCCAGACACTCCGTAGCCCCCCTCCCGGTGAAACCCTAGCCCCGCTGGAGAAATACCGGACTTATACGGAAACACGCGGTAACGGCGTCGAAAGGGGGTAGCAATGTGGAACTATTTGCTTGGTGGTGCTAGGATAGCCCATAGGAACACAAAACAAAAAGGTAGAACCCACCTCTTCGGAAGATTCACAATGTTTCCACCTCATATTCTTTGAAATCTCTACTCCTGTATTCGAGGAATCTCATTTTAGTGATGGCTTTCGTTCTAATGTTTATAAATCCTATTTATATTTTTCCTAGACTTGTATTAGACCTATATAATGCAATTCCGAAGCCTGAAAATTTATTGGATGAATATTCGTATTATTTATTTTCTTTTGAATAATAATGGTTTTAATCGAAAATTGTAAATAAAACAAGTTTAAAACATCAAAATGAAAAAATAACTTTGGATCTTTCTTAGTCACACCAAAATGAAGCTTTGGTGAGATTTTGACCATATTTGAGTTCCAAAGGTTTGAAACTCATCTCATTATCTTGAACTCTCTACTAGACTGTTCAAGATATCACATGTTACACAAGGCTTTTTCGTTCCATTCTTTATAAGACAGGTTTATATTTTTTTCTCGTTACTATATGACATAACACTACTATGTGCGTCGGCAATATATTTTTTCGATTTTTTTTGAATTATGTATGCTCATTTCAAGCTTGGTCAACCCTCTGTTTGACCACCCGAAAAGCTTCTAGAAGGAAACACAGAGATTCGACCTGGGCTGTTGGATCGACGCCTTCTAGAAGGAATCGTGCATCGGACGGATGCGCTCGCAGCCACAGCGATCCGCTAGACGTTCGTTCTGCGCTCTGATTGGTTGGTACGTTGGCCACAGGGATCGATGGTTCTACATATGATTTCTTTGCTGTTAAGTATTATAAACCATGTTATTTAAATAAAAAAATATAATGAAACTTCAGATTTACTACAGCGATGATTTTTATCAGTTTTACATATGATTTTTCTATTAAACCATGTTATTTAAATAAAAAATAAAAAATAGAAGAATTATTCAAAACATAATGAAACTTCAGATTTACACTATACATGTAGAATAGATGTCTAGGAAATTCATTTGGTTGATTTAGAAAATATGCCAAAAAATGTTGAAGCACAAATGGGGGTATTTACCCTAGCTTCGGACCTCATTTGAAGCACATTTCTCACGAGAATTGAGCGATGGTTGCAAATGAGCATAAATAATTCAAAAAAATTCAAAATGACATGAATCCAACGCACAATGTTGTTATATGTGATATAGTTGATCCTCAAATTTATTTGGTTAATTTTGGCAAGGTCGAATTTTTCATGAAATTATAAACGGGGGTATTTACCCTTGCTTCGGACCTCATTTGAAGCACATTTCTCACGAGAATTGAGCGATGGTTGCAAATGAGCATAAAAAATTCAAAACAAATCAAAATGACATGAATCCAACGCACAACGTTGTTATATGTGATATAGTTGCTCCTCAAATTTCTATGGATAATTTTGGCAAGGTCGAATTTTTCATGAAATTATAAACGGGGGTGTTTACCCTATCTTCGGACCTCATTTGAAGCACACTTCTCACGAGAATTGAGCGATGGTTGCAAATGAGCATAAAAAATTCAAAACAAATCAAAATGACATGAATCCAACGCACAACGTTGTTATATGTGATATAGTTGCTCCTCAAATTTCTATGGATAATTTTGGCAAGGTCGAATTTTTCATGAAATTATAAACGGGGGTGTTTACCCTATCTTCGGACCTCATTTGAAGCACACTTCTCACGAGAATTGAGCGATGGTTGCAAACGAGCATAAATAATTCAAAAAAATTCAAAATGACATGAATCCAACGCACAATGTTGTTATATGTGATATAGTTGATCCTCAAATTTATTTGGTTAATTTTGGCTAGGTCGAATTTTTCATGAAATTATAAACGGGGGTATTTACCCTTGCTTCGGACCTCATTTGAAGCACATTTCTCACGCGAATTGAGCGATGGTTACAAATGAGCATAAATAATTCATAAAAAAATAAAACTGACATGAATCCAACGCACAATGTTGTTATATGTGATATAGTTGCTCCTCAAATTTATTTGGTTAATTTTGGCAAGGTCGATTTTTTCATGAAATTTCAAACGGGGGTGTCTACCCTAGCTTCAGACCTCATTTGGAGCACATTTCTCATGAGAATAGAGTGATGGTTTCAAATGAGCTTAAATAATTCAAAAAAATATCAAAATGACATGAATCCAACGCACAATGCTGTTATATGTGATTTACCCTAGCTTCAGACCTCATTTGAAGCACATTTGCCTAAAATTTTGGAATGACTTAGTTCAACATGCATCATACAACATTATTCAAACATTCTTTTCGCTTTTAATCTACATTCTGGCTCGTGATTGCGTTCAGAAATACTCAAAATTAATTAAAAAAAAGCGAACTCGTTGAAATAGGCTCAAATTCATAGATTCGACGATAGTTTTACAGAAAGCTAGACGACATGATGCATGCCAGCCTCGACACCTGGGGCATCCTTACAACCCACTCCAAGCAACTCACTCCACATGCAACACTGCACCTTCTTACCCCTGCCCATGAGTGGGCGATGCGTGATCTGGTTTTATATTGCCTTCGAAAGCGGAAGGAACGGCCGAAAACGGGGATTTCCTTGGCCAACTTGTTGTTTCCCATGCCCAAAGTCGAAATCATGATGCATTCCAAGAACCTCGCTTCATTTCAGCAACATTGAACGTGTGGGATCTCAAAAAGCCGCTTCCATTCTCAAGTTGACTACCAATCTTATGTCGTAGCCGTTTCCGGGCACTTTCGGTCCAGAACAGTGTTCCCTTCCACCTAGGATGCCTGGAAAACAGCAGAGATGAAAATGTAACCCACACTTGGCAATGTGGGCCCACACAAAATGCTTGAACCCCATTGCAGGACTTGTATGGTGCCGTCGTTGCGCTGGGTGGCGTCGAAGCACCGGACGTTAACCGGGACGATTCTCGCCGCTTCTCGCTCTTGCATGCCAGCCTCGACACCTGGGGTATCCTTAGAACCCACTCCAAGCAACTCACTCCACATGCAACACTGCACCTTGTTACCCCTGCCCATGAGTGGGCGATGCGTGATCTGGTTTTATATTGCCTTCGAAAGCGGAAGGAACGGCCGAAAACGGGGATTTCCTTGGCCAACTTGTTGTTTCCCATGCCCAAAGTCGAAATCATGATGCATTCCAAGAACCTCGCTTCATTTCAGCAACATTGCACGTGTGGGATCTCAAAAAGCCGCTTCCATTCTCAAGTTGCCTACCAATCTTATGTCGTAGCCGTTTCCGGGGACTTTCGGTCCAGAACATTGTTCCCTTCCACCTACGATGCCTGGAATACAGCAGAGATGAGAATGTAAGCCACACTTGGCAATGTGGGCCCACACAAAATGCTTGAACCCCATTGCAGGACTTGTATGGTGCCGCCGTTGCGCTGGGTGGCGTCGAAGCACCGGACGTTAACCGGGACGATTCTCGCCGCTTCTCGCTCTTGCATGCCAGCCTCGACACCTGGGGCATCCTTACAACCCACTCCAAGCAACTCACTCCACATGCAACACTGCACCTTGTTACCCCTGTCCATGAGTGGGCGATGCGTGATCTGGTTTTATATTGCCTTCGAAAGCGGAAGGAACGGCCGAAAACGGGGATTTCCTTGGCCAACTTGTTGTTTCCCATGCCCAAAGTCGAAATCATGATGCATTCCAAGAACCTCGCTTCATTTCAGCAACATTGCACGTGTGGGATCTCAAAAAGCCGCTTCCATTCTCAAGTTGCCTACCAATCTTATGTCGTAGCCGTTTCCGGGCACTTTCGGTCCAGAACAGTGTTCCCTTCCACCTAGGATGCCTGGAAAACAGCAGAGATGAGAATGTAAGCCATTTTTGTCTTCAATTTTAGTCTTCAATTTTAGCCATTTTTGTGCAAAAAATATGGAAAAACAACTATACAAAAAGAAACCCTAGATTCACGCGTGCACATTGCGTCAGAGGGAGAGCAAAAGGGAAACTCCATAAATACACGGTTTGACGCATATCCACTTCCTTCCTTCCTCCGTCTCTGCATCAACTTTTCCCCAAAAAACGCATCCTCCCCTCCACTTCCACCGCAAAACCCTCGACGGTTCCCCTGCCCTTCCCATCCGCCATGAAGAGATCACGCGAAAGCTTCGACGCCGAGGAAGGTAATGAGGTGGCGTCCGTCGTCGGCGAGCCATCTTCTGCTGTCGTCCCAGCCGCGGCCAGCTCTGGTACAGTGGCTGCTGCTTCCGGCGAGGTCACGCCGTGGAGGAGGCGCTCCGTGATGTCTCTTCGGAGATAGATCGGAAGAAGACGAAGAGCGGGGACGGAGAAGATGGCCCATCCCACGCCGCCGTGCCATCTGACCTCGAGGCGGCGTACAAGGAGATTGACGAAAGCTACGACCAATCAGCTGAATACGCCATGTGGGGGGCCATCTCCGCTAAGCTGACCAACGCTCCGACCGCCGCGCCGCCCGCTGCGCCGACTGCCGCGCCGACTGAGGTAGTAGATCTATTTTTAGTGAACTTGCCATGTATTTTTGATAATGCCCTTGTATTCACAGACTGGTAGTAGATCGATTTTGCTTTGCACTATGTGGTTGTTCATGTTTGCCACTTATTTTGGTTGTGAGTTGTGACTTCTGTGAGTTGAGAGAACTAAGATAGAAACCTCTATGTGTGCTGTTTGCTACTTTACTCTTTTTTGTTCTTGGCTGGATTGGAGCACAACCTGATGGTACCGTGTGTGTGCCTAGGAAATTTATTTTGTTCTATGGTGGATTGGAGCACAACCTGATGGTACCGTGTGTGTGCCTAGGAAATTTATTTTGTTCTATGGTGGATTGGAGCACAACCTGATGGTACTGCATGCACGTGTGTGCCTAGGAAATTTCTTTTATTTTTTGATGGATTGGAGCACAACCTGGTATATATGCACGTGTGTGCCTAGGCAATTTTATTTCTCACCTGTTATTTACATTAGTTCAAATGCCATTGTATATCTCATCATGTAATAATTACAACTGCAACTTCATATGTAATGTTCAAATAATTGTACAGTGTGTTATCATCCTAGATTCTCCTATTTATGATGTTACAACCTATTTTGGGTTGCAATAATCTTCACATTATTTCAACTTCAATTTCATATCTCATTTTCTAATAATTGTACACTCTGTACTATGTTTTAATAAAATTCAATTAATATAGCTTGGGTAATTTGATGCGCAAGATTTTAGTTACTCCCTCCGATCCATATTAATGGTCGCTAAATCGGATGTATCTAGACATATTTTAGTGCTAGATACATCCGATTTAGCGACTATTAATATGGATCGGAGGGAGTATCTGTTTTTGTTATGAAATACTGGGGCATATTACTCTATGGTTGCATGGCACATTGACATCAATGAGCACCATTCTATGTGGTAGAATCGAAAAAAATTCCTCATTGCAAGAGTTAGCGGTCTAGCATACATAGAAATTGTATTTTTGATAGTGGCCTTGTATTCAAAGAAAGAGAGAGTAGATCGATTTTGCTTTCAAATATTATTCTGTTATTTCTCAACTGTTATTTACATTAGTTCAAATGCCATTTTATATCTCATCATGTAATAATTACAACTGCAACTTCATATCTAATGTTGAAATAATTGTATAGTGTGTTATCATCCTAGATTCTCCTATTTATGGTGTTACAACCTTTTTTTGGGTTGCAGTAATCTTCACATTATTTCAACTTCAATTTCATATCTCATTTTGTAATAATTGTACACTCTGTACTTTGTTTAATTAAAATTCAATGAATATAGCTTGGGTAATTTGATCCGCAAGATTTTAATTATCTGTTTTTGTTATGAAATACTGGGGCATATTACTCTATGGTTGCATGGCACATTGACATCAATTAGCACCATTCTATGTGGTAGAATCGAAATAAATTCCTCTTTGGAAGAGATAGCGGTCTTGCATACATAGAAATTTTATTTTTGATAGTGGTCTTTTATTCAAAGAAAGAGGGAGTAGATCGATTTTGCTTTCTAATTTTATTGTTTTATTTCTCAAGTGTTATTTACATTAGTTCAAATGCCATTTTATATCTCATCATGTAATAATTACAACTGCAACTTCATATCTAATGTTGAAATAATTGTGTAGCGTGTTATCATCCTAGATTCTCCTATTTATGGTGTTACAACCTTTTTTGGGTTAATCTTCAAATTATTTCAACTGCAATTTCATATCTCATTTTGTAATAATTGTACACAGTAGCTTTTAGGTTAATTAAACGTGCATGCCTACATGGATTCTAATTATCAGATTTGGTTATGATATACTAGGTTTAGTATAGGTTGTACATTTCATATCCATTTGAATTCTTCGGCAATAAATGATATAAAAGTTAAAAACGAATGAGCAACTTCAGTTTTCAGTTAACATATTGGCTTATTGCATTTTAGGAGCCGAGAGTTGAAGAAGAGTCATCTGATGGCGGACTGGCCTTGTCAGATGGTCATGGTTCTGGGGATGGAGGCTCTGGAGAAGATGATGAAGATGTTGAAGAAGTACCTCCAACATCACCAAATGTTGATGAAAAATCAGCTTGCAACGTCCATGTCTCCAATCTGGTGATACTTCAGCTAAAGGAGCAAAAGGGGGTGCACACCGACTTTGTTCTTCAAGCTGTGGTAAAGCCGAACCAGCGACCATCGTCTTTCATGGTTTCGCGTGTACTCCTTAGCAAGTTGGGTACTACCAACTGGCGCATTGTCCAGTCTCACGAAGAGGGAGACTCCGCGTATCTTTACATCAAGATGCGTAGACAGGATGTGCTAAGGTGTCACGGGAAGAGGTACGAGTGGGAGGGAGAACAAGTCACCTTCCGTAAGGTGAATAGACTCATTCCACTCATACCTGATCCCATGGAAGCTGGCCCAGTTCACAAGATCTTCTAAGTTGTGCCTGTGAAGACAATGTTTCTTTTGTTTAAACTATGTGTTGCTTCCAGTACTCCTGCATGATGCACTATGTGAAACATTATGTCCTTTTTATGTTATCGTTTAGCAGAGCTTATTAATATTGTTAAAGAGTTGTTTCTTTTTTGGAGGGCACGCAATTGGCACCTGATTTTTATAGGAGATAGTGGTTTGAGTACATGAACTTGACAGTTCGTTGCGAGCAACACTATCACTTACACCACTCCACACCGGCTAGTCCGAGAACTGTCCCACAGACTCAAAAACCAAACACAAGAGAAGGCCTTTCCTAAACAAAGATCAGAGCCGCGTCGCCACAGATGCTGGTGCCTCTTAGGAATAACAAACTCCATCTTGACATCCCTAGTCGTCGAACCACCCAAAGGAGAATGGCGGCAGGACTAGTTCTGCCTCGAGGAGGGAACTACTCGAACACCGCCAGCGAGGGAGAGTTGTCATTGAGTTCAAACCAGACTTCACGTAGCATAATTTGCACTACTAGTTAGATATAGCACTTGCAATATGAACAAAAGTACCAAGATTAATCCATAGCTCAAAAGTAGCATATATACTACTCGAATAATTTTACATATACTCTAATTACAAAGAACAAAAGTAGCATATATACTACGCCGCAGCAGGTGATCTAGTGCCAAGTGTGGGTCGCCCTCGCCCTCCTTGATCTGCCTCCCTCTTCGGCCTTCTTGGCGTCACTCATGGGTTTGAGCTTACGGTACAACTCTAGGGAGAGGAACCCATCAATTGCAGCATAGGTGATGTGTTCCATGTCTAGCATTTGGTTGTCCCAGTAGCTGTGCCACCGGTAATCCTTCTTCTTCATGTTTTTGTAGACGGGATCAATAAATTTTGCTGCCATGGTAGCCATTCCAACTTTCTTTTCTTTGAACACATGAAAGTATAAATCTTGGATATCCTCATAATTTTCTTTTGGAATAGAAAAATTCCAGGTTCTCGCAAACATTTTCTTGTCGTTGTTGGTGTCAACACTTGCAAATTTGACGCCGCCAAAAACGAAAAAGATCAGCCAGCGTCGCAGATTGGCCACCAGTCACCACTGAAGTACACAAGTAACAAGAGTTTAGAAAAGTACTACTCCTCCGATCCGAAAAAAAGTGTGTGAGAAAACTGTTACGCATGCATGTCTGGATGAGTACTAATTGCAGAAAATCTAGATGAGTACTAGTTGCCGAAAAAAAGAGGAAAAAAGTAGTAGTAACACCAATCACAAGAACCAGGAATAACCAAATAGCAATCACAAGAACATGGCGGCGGAGCAGATGAGTACTAGTTGCAGAAAACAAGAGGAAAAATGACTTTAACCTGGAGTGATGGTACACCAGGACGTGGCGGCGTAATGCAAGCTGAAGGACGGCGACCTTCTTCTCGATATCAACCTTGTGGGATGTGTACTCGAAATCGAGCCCCATGAACCTTTCTTCTCCGCTATCAATCCATGCTCGTACATGTCTACGACACGCTGCACCTCGGCAGGGTCGTTGGTGTACGTGACGTCGATGCTTTCCTCGCCATGGATGGGGACCTTAATCGTGCGGCAGAAATACTTCTGTTCGTCCATTCTTGGAAGAAGAAGAGAGGGGAGCGGATGGAAGAAGAAGAGACTGGAGTGCAGCGGTTGGAAGAGATGCAGTGGTGAATACGAATGGAAGTACAAGGGAGTATTAATATTAATTCTGTACGGAGCAGACTCGAAGTGGTTTCCGTGTGAAATCGATAGAAAAAAATTGGGAAGCACCTGTGCCGTGTGTGTACATAGACCTACTAAACCTACACAATGGCCAGCGCGGCCCACGATTTGTCCCATAGTACTCACTTGTTTGTGGGCCTAAACTAATAAGCCTATTTTTAATCTACTAAACCTACACAATGGCCAGCGCGGCCCACGATTTGTCCCATCAAAACAGCTAGTCTACGGCCTGACCTAAGGAAGCGTGCGTGTAATCATTCTCCCACAGAAAACCGCCGACTTCACACGCCACGTGTTCGCCGCCGCCTGCCCTTCCGCACAAGTTTGACCTAGAATTTTTAGTCTACCGGCCGGCGCACCCTCCACTTCGATCATGAAGCCAACCAAAGACGTGCCAACTTGATCTTACGCATCATTTTTCATCTTTGATCGTGATTATCACACCAGATCTGATCGTTTTTGTTCGTTTTTTCTCGCAGTGTCCAGTTTGTTTTGAAAAACTAGGGATGTGTGGCAGTGATGACATGACGACTGATTATTTCGTCATAACCCTTGTAGAGGGATTTGAGGAGAAGACGGTAAGGATTCTAATCTACTCATGTACAAATTGGATTTGGATTTTTCGTGATTATTCACATGTAATATACGTAGCATATCTACCGGTCCTAGCTAGTACTCATTGTGTCATGTGTTAATCATTGATGTAATATACGTAGCTGATCTAGCTAGCAAATTTTTTGGGACTGTGATCTCTAGTAGTTATGGACGTGTTTTTTTTTATGAACTACCTACATGCAATTTCAATACTTGAAGGGTACCATTCTGAAACTATGAGTGCATGTTCAGTTATTTGCAGTACAGGACAATTGCTTCAATGTCCAATTATAGGAAAAAGTACAAATAGCTACTCTTGTAGGATATATCTACTTTTAGTAAGTCCAATTTACTACTGGCTCATAATTTAATAAAATACATGCTCTTATTTAGGTGATCCCCTGCTACATCAGACAATATTTCTTAAGAATGCATGCTGTTTTCCCTATGGAGGACAGAAATTTTCAAGCCACACTGATTACCAAGGAAGGATTCTCGTTTATAGTTGAGCTTAGCAACATCGACGGGATAACCTTTCTGAAGGGAAATTACTGGAAAGAATTTAGTAGGGTTTACAAACTTGAAGTTGGTATGGAGCTTGTTTTCAAGACCGACACACAAGGAGGCCAAACTGAGGTCATAACCGGAAATGACCCAATCATCCATCCGTGTAAGTTCTTACTTAATACAAAAAAATTATGTTGTGCACATAAGCATTAATATATTACTTGGTTGCGGCATGTGTAATCCACTAATTTCAGGCGTATTACATTTTTACAGCATACTACCACATGTCCCCTGAGAGGCGTTACATTGTTGACTCACTCTCTAGCACTGATGGGACCATGATTAACTGGAGGATGATGGAGACGGTGATCGACGCTGTTGAAAACTTGGATTACACTGTTCTATTCCACAGAGCTGGAGAGTATGAGGAAGCAGAATTGGTTGTCGGGGTGCTGCATACTCTGAATTGGACAAACAGCGAGAACTTCAATAAACACGTGGTAAATCTTTAAGAACACATCTTCTCTTATGCGCAAAGTAATACGTGTACACTTGTTCTATTTAATTTCCTTTCTTTTAACATGATTATTTCCCGATAGCTTTTTTCTTGACTATAAGTATTTGCATGCAACAGAAAATCCCAAGCCGTCTGATTCCTGCACATATGGCAAGAAATGGTACAATCACTATTGTTTGCTACCCGAGAACTGAGGTGACATCGACATATTCAATTTCTGATCTTGATGGTCGCTTGTGCGTCAGCGGGTGGAAAGAGTTCATGGCGAAGGAAAGTCATCTCAAACAGGGTGACAAGATACTGTTATTGCTATACCAGTGCGCTGAAGGGCTCTACTTGTTTGCTACCCATGTCCCTGAAGTTGGTCTGTAATAGGAATGCAGTGATATTGATGGTTTCTGTGTGCAACTATATGCATGCAGCCCCGTTGCTAGAATATAAAAACCGTGTTAAGACTATATATTAGATTGTTGAATTCTCACACAATTTAAATGTTATGTACTTTTAGTTTTACTACTTTCATGATGTCATTTTGTTTTTTATGCTGAGCTTTACCATTTTTGCTTTACCATATTGGATTTTATGAGTCATAAAAATGTAAATGAGGGTGCAAACCACACATGCTCAATGGAAAAAATATCCAGTGATACTAGCCCCTTGTTCTCCCATGCTACCATTTTAAAAAATCAACTATAGATGTTTCATAAAATTCCGGAAAAAATTATTAATGTTCCCAAAGAATTTGTGTACATAATGTAAAAAAAAACCAGGTCCAAATTCGACCTACACATTGAGAAACAAAAAGTACAAATCCGCAAATATGCACTATATATTCACATTTGGATTTGTCTTTTTGGTTAGTCAATATTACTTTCGTATCTGGACATAAAATTATTACACATTGTAGTAACTCTACTCGTGATTTTTCCTAGATTTTTTTGAATCACCAAAACTTCATTTATTCGAAACGGTACCATGGTAGCATGCAAGAGGGCTAGTATCACAGGATATTCTCCCCATGCTCTGGCGAAATAGGCTGAATCACCGCTATATTAATATAGCAACCACCCGGTGCAACAGTTTTGATACAACGCCGGCTGAGGCGACAACCAATAAACGCAAAAGAAGAAAAGAAAAGGAGACGCAAGTGGATCGACGAAACGACCACTGCGCCCACCTACAAACTACAACCAAGCTGCTAGCACCGGGACGTCAAATACCAATCAACACCTTCAACATGGATAGTCGCGCTTCTAGGGTTTCCCCCGGCACATCGGGGCGGCGGATGCAGGGTAGACGCGATGCCCTTCATGAAGGGAGGATGCCACCCGATGGCGACACCGCTCTAATATCAGTACTCCGACAAGGATTTCTCCCAAACACACCCTCACCACCATCCTTGACGATCCGTCGCCTAGGTGCCTCGCAACCACCGGACGAACCGACCACCAGCATGCGACACCACGATGCAACAACATTTAACCAGGATGAGGGAATCAAATGTGGTGGGCACGGTTTATCATTGGCTTCATCATTAAGGACCAATTTACGAAAGATCAAATGTGGAGGCACGTTCACATGATGAAAATTTTGAGGAAAACCGTTTATACTCTAATTTAATCGATTGCTACACGCACACCAACTGCTACACACACGAACTCGAGTCCTCTCCCTCTCCACCCCCCGATTCCCCACCGCCGCCACGTCTAGCCCTCTCCGCCCCCAGATCCCCCACCGACACCCGGCGGAACGACGCCGCGACAAACGCCGCCGCAACCGCCACCGTCGTCCTCGCGCCGTCCAGCCGTCGCGCCGCAGGTAAGTTTCCCCGGCCGCCGTACCTTTCATTGTTAGGTTTAGATGTAGATTGAGTTATATGTTAGATGATTATTGTGATTTTAGATGTAGATCGACTTAGAAATTAGATTTTCATTGTTAGATTTAAGTTTATTCAGCCACCAAAATTAGATGTACATTATTAGATTTAAGTTGGTTTTTGAATGGTAAATGGTTAGATGTGTATCTGAATTCAGTGTACGGAACGCACCACCGCAGGCAATGGATGTATGTGAACAGTGTGGCTACAAGGAGTGCATGAACAAGAAATTTACCATTGTTCTACCAGAGGGGTTTGAAAACAGATTGGTATATACTTTCGGTCAATCTACTTTTTGAAAACTGACAATAAATTTGTACTAAAAATGTGTACTTCTTTTTTTTACAGATCATACCTTGCAGATTCAGGCGTGACTTTTTGGAGCATATTCAAGTTGCAATTTGGGACCACCCTAGAACTCTCGAGGTGAACTTGGTGAGCTTGAGAGTGCGAGACCACCAGCACAAAGTTGTAGTCACACATGAGGATGGAAAAACATACTTCAGTGGTCAGCAATGGGGCCAGCTTGTGGAACTCTACGAGATGGATCCAACAGGGAGATTGACATTCTATCTCGATGAAGGTGATGTGTCCACCTACTTCCTCTACGATCGACCTGACGATGCTGAAGACACCGAAGATGATGTTCCCATAGCTCCCTACTGAGGATACACATGTTGTCATTATTCAGTCAGATGATGAGTAGGTATCGTGGTTGTAGCTGAGAGTTCTAGCTTTATGCGAACTTTTAGATTACATGTTAATGTTGAGTACTATCTAGTTGAATCTTTGAATGTTTATGCGGTTTTTTTAATGCTTGTTATGTTATCTCATAATTGAATACCATTTGTGCGCTTCTAGTCAATATTACATACCCTTTTTATTTAACGATTTCTATAGGATAGTGATGTGGACTATGACATCAACGCCAATGATCATGTAGTATAACCTGTGTCGATTCCAGAAACACGCCAGTGGACACCTAGATAGCAGGGGCGTACGAGTTTCATGCCAGAACTGAAGAAAAACCACACCAATAACAGGGCTTTTCCGACTAGTGTTGAATATTAACACAACAATGCATTTCGAAATGAATTAATTTAATCATAAAATGAAACTAGTAAAACTTAATAGAGCATTTATAATACTTGAACGTTATTGCCAAGAGAAAAACATATTGTTCACAAGGCAAATGGGCTGTGAAGACAAATTGTACAATTAATAGGTCCATACTCCGGTTGGGCCATTGGGCGAGCGAAAGGGCTACGTTTGTCCGCCCGGTCTCCTCCAAACTGCCCTGCCCCCACACGACAACGCCGCCCTATCCGCCCTCAGGCGACTTCGCCGCCGTATCGGCCCTGCGCGACCGATCAATCCGCCACTATTACCTCGCCGCCATCCGAACTCGATTAGCGTAAACTATTGAACTGCCGCCAACGCTGCCCCGCCGACTTGTACTCAACCGCTGCTTCCGCCGCTCGTCAGACGCAATTACAAGGTTTGTACCAATACTGATGAAATCCTTGGTTTCCATCCTGCCGGTTCGATGAAGTTAATGGCGATTGCAATTGCTGTCAGATAGACTAGCTGCTTGTGTTCACATATGCGTGTCTGTTTTATCAGTTTCAGTTGTAAGTGTTAGTTTAATATTCATAGCAATGTCAGGAATTCAGGTACGAACTAGGTTTTATATTTTCATAGCCATGTCAGTTTCAGGTGTAAGTGTTAGTTTCAATCGAACGTTGTGTTGTGAAGTAATGTCTAATGTAATCCCCTGCAATTCTTACTGACTTGAAAGACCAGTATGCCTGTCTCTCTGATGTATTTGTTGTTTCGAAATACTTTTGTGTGAACTAATGCTGCTCCTTTTTTTTACAAGACCGGCTAAACGGAGATAACGCAAAATGTCACAAGACAAGAGCTGGATGGAGAAGGATAGAGATTCTGTGGAGTGGCAAAGTGGCATCGAGAGTTTCTTGGAACTTAGTTTTGATGGTGCTGAACCAGGCGCAAGAAACTTTTGCCCGTGTACGAAATGTCTGAATAATGCTCAGAAAACTAAAAAGGAGATCCATATGCACTTGCTTAAGAATGGGATGGATCCGTCCTACAAAAAATGGGTATTCCATAGTGAACCCGAGGAGGACAACATGTCTGAAGATTCTGATGATGAAGACGACGCAGGCGGTGGTGAAGGGATATGTGACATGCTCGATACTCTGATAAGGGCCACAAAAGTGGGAAGTAATGCAGGAGACACGAGCGGTGATGGAATGAAACAGGAGCCAAATGCATCTGCAAAGGCGTTCTACAAACTATTGGAAGAGGGAAAAACATCGTTGTACCAAGGTTGTGAGGAGGTCACAAAGATATCTTTCATTGTGAAGCTTTACCAAATCAAGTGCGTGTCTGGGATGACCAACAGAGCATGTGACTTAATGTTGCGGATGTTCACGGAGGTGCTGCCAAAGGGTCACTGCATTCCTACTAATCTCGCACAAGTAAGGAAGGTCATTCGAGAGTTTGGACTGGATTACAAGAAGATACACGCGTGCTATAATGATTGTGTGCTATTCCGTAATGAGCATGTTGATGCCCAAGAATGCCCTGTCTGTCATACGTCTCGATGGAAATCAAGTCCAACCGTAGACAAAGCTGATTCATCGATCCGTAAATCAAAGAAGCAAGTGCCACAGAAAGTTCTATGGTATTTCCCACTCATTCAAAGACTGCAAAGGCTGTACATGACAGAAGATATGTCAACTGATATGAAATGGCATAAGGAGAAACGTAAAGATGATGGCATAATGAGGCATCCTGCAGATTCGAAGGCCTGGAAAAGCCTTGATGAAAGATATAGTCAGAAAGAATTCGCAAAAGATGCTCACAGTGTTCGGCTTGGCCTTGCTTCAGATGGATTCAACCCCCTTGGGCTCATGAGTATATCACACACTACATGGCCTGTCATTCTGATCCCATATAACTTGCCACCATGGATGTGTATGAAACAAGAGAACTGGATAATGTCAATGATTATTCCAGGACCAAAGTCAGCAGGAAATAACATTGATGTGTACTTACAGCCTTTGATTGATGAACTGTTAGTTCTATGGGAGGATGGTGTTGAAGCATATGATGCTGCAACTAAACAAAATTTCACGTTGTATGCAGGCGTGTTGTGGACCATCAATGACTACCCGGCTTACGCAATGCTGAGTGGTTGGAGCACAAAAGGCAAGCTAGCATGCCCTTACTGCCACAAGCATACAGACTTTTTATGGCTCCGGTATGGTAGAAAGCATTGCTACATGGGACACCGACGTTTTCTACGGAAACAACACAAATGGCGTCGAAACAAGGTTATGTTCAACAACAAGCCAGACCATAGAGACGCCCCGGTGCCACTTACAGGCATTGAAGTTCTAAAGGAGCTTGATAGCATTCAGCATGAACAATTTGGGCGGTCAAATAAGAGAAAGCGACCGGAAACTAATCCCTGGCACAATTGGCGGAAGAAAAGTGTGTTCTTCCAGCTCCCGTATTGGCAGCACTTGCTCGTGAGGCACAATTTGGATGTTATGCACATCGAGAAGAACATTTGTGACAGCATTCTGGGTACTTTGCTTGAGATGGATGGGAAAACAAAGGATGGTATGAAGGCTCGCCTAGATTTGGAGTTTTTGAAAATTAGGGAGGATCAGCACGCAAAGCCCGCCGGTAAGGATAAGTACAAACTTAAGAAAGGCATGTATGCTTTAAAAAAGGAAGAGAAGATAATGCTGCTCAGGTTTCTGCAGAGCATACGGATGCCTGATGGCTATGCTTCACACATTAAGCGATGTGTGGTCCTCGAGCAGTGCAAGTTTAGTGGACTCAAAACTCATGACTGCCATGTTATATTACAGAAACTTCTTCCTATTGCGTTGCGCAAGCTTCTGCCGGAGAATGTCCTTACCCCATTGCTTCAGCTCAGTAAATTCTTTTCCGATTTATGCTCCAAGGAGTTAAGGGATGAGGATTTGTTGAATTTGGACCAACAAATTGCAGTAATTCTATGTCAGCTAGAGATGATATATCCACCAGCTTTCTTTGATATTATGATGCATCTCCCAATTCATCTAGCTCGAGAAGCATGGTTTGCAGGGCCTGTACAGTATAGATGGATGTATCCGGTTGAGAGATACCTGCGTACGTTGAAGGGATATGTACGTAACAAGGCTCATCCAGAAGGTTCAATTGCAGAGGGGTACATACTTGAAGAGTGCATGACGTTCTGCAGTCAATTCGTTAAAGGCTCGCCTACAAAAATAAGTCAGTCCGAACGCCATGCAGATGGAGCTACAGATGAGGCACCAACAGGGATTAGCATAATGAGTGCAGTTGATTACTCCAAGAAAGGTTTTGCCCGTGAATCACTGTCTTTGGAAGCTCTTAATCAAATGAGGCACTACATAATAACAAACTGCGAGGAAACCGAGCCATGGATTCAGTAAGGAAACTTATGTATTTGTTTCATATCATGATATGCGTTAACACTTTGGTTATGAAGTAACCATATATCATTTCTTTTTGAAGGGAACATATTGACGAGCTCAAAAAGAACAATTGTCCTAATCCTAAAAAGAAACACAAGGAAGATTTTGTTGGCTGGTTCGAAAGACGGGTAAGTTACTTTAGCATTTTCATAAATGTTTCTCGTAATAAAAAAAACAATGGTGTATAGTACACTCACACATATTCTATTCCATGAAACAGATCACACAACTCCATAAAGATGGGAAGGTCAACAGTCTGTTGTATACACTAGCTAAAGGGCCTGATCAAATTGCTCGTGTGTTCAACCGTACAGTACTGAATGGATATTACTTTCGTAATACCAAAATAGAGCTTGACTTGAGTACCCAAAATAGTGGCGTCGTAGTCAACGCGCAAGGAAGCACCGGCAGTACTGATTATTATGGGGTGATAAAGAAAATCATATTTCTTGACTTTCCTCCTGATAAGGAGGTTGTTCTATTGCAGTGCGACTGGTTCGACGTGCCTCCTGCCAATAGAAATCATAGTAAGGGGTATAGGAGGGACAAATATGGAATTATTGACCTTGACACTAGTGTACACCGATTCACGGAAGACGCTTACATTCTAGGCATCCAAGCTGCACAGGTTTTCTATGTGAGAGATGTGAAGAGCCCTAATTGGGCAAGTGCTATAAAAATGAATCCACACAATTTGTTTGCTCCTTCGGTTTTAAATGGTGCAGACCTAGATGATCTTGCAGAAGGAGATGAACGTGGTGATGCAGATGTACATGATGTCATCGATGCAGGAATTACAGTTCCAGAATTTACTTTACCTGACGATATTACTAGTTGGTGCAGAAATGATGATGAAGGAACCAGCGTTGATGTTTCAGTCATAAATAATTTAAGACCTGCTGATTTTGACGAAGACCAAGTCGAATATGATGCTGATACTGATGATGATGAGGCTTACATAAATGATGGTCATGTTGCTCCTTTGGTACAAGATGAATTGGATGATGACCATGGATTCTTTGTGTAGGCTGTCTCTGCACTGTTTGGCTTAAATGTTTTGCCATGAACATGCATGGATGAAAGATCGTGTAATAACATAATTTTTGTTTAAAGATTCCAAAGTTCCAGTGTTTAGAAATTTTGAATTTCCATGATAAATGTACTAGTGAAATTGCGTCTTATATGAGTTCTTGATTGATTATTAAGTACTGTCACTTGTTGCAACATTAGTAAAATGCTAAGTGCTGCAGAAATTCAGTTGCAAACAATATTTAAAAAAAATAATGTGCTCACCAAACTGACATACTGGACCAAAAATGAATTGTGGTCCTAAGAAAATTGCAACAGTGATCAAGGGCACGGCCCATGAGGCCCGTTAAGCTAGTCTATGAATGGTCGTTGCAAAATAACTTGTTCATTTTCGCAACAGTATGGTGATTGTTGCTTTACGTTTAACCTATTACCATACGACCCAAATTGTCGCAGTAAACAATAGGTATTGCCGCACGATAAATTTGAGGCGAAAAACATATGGTATTGCCGCACGAAAAATTTGGTTGCAATAGTTAGCTTTTTTTGCAACAATATTTGTAACTACCGCAACACAAATACAGATGTTGCAATATATGACTGAATATCACCACGAATGCTTATTTCGTTGGAATACCATGTCTCTAAGGCAACAAAAGGAGTGCCTCGCGCAACGAAAATACGATGTCGCAACAACGCGCTTGTATTCCAACAGCAGTACAAATCATGGCAATAGGAGGCCTCTACCGCAACAGAACGACAATTTATCGCCACCAAAATGAGTCGTGGAAATTCGAGTGCCCTATCACCACAACCTGAGAGGTCGTGGTAATTTGTGATTATATCGCAACGAAAAAAACCGTAGCTACAGATTTCGTTGCGAGAGACCGGTTCTCTTGTAGTGATCCCTTTAGTCCCGGTTGGGGACACCAACCGGGACTAAATGGGTTAGGATTTCGTTTGGACCAATCAGATAGAATCACACGGATCGTGTGTTTCTTTCAAGCGCTTGTCAGTCGTTGGATCCGGGGTGTGTTTCTTTCGAGCTGTTGTGAGCCGTTCGATCAGGCCTACGGTGTGTTTCTTTCGAGCTGTTGTGAGCCGTTGGATGAGGGTGTTTCTTAACCGTTGGATCAAAACCCTAGCACAACACTTTGTGAGCCAGAGGACCCTATATATAGCCCACCTTCATACACCGGTCAGTTCATCGAGCAAATACAAAACATCCGGATTC